>OX422212.1:249916433-251143956 GCA_949130495.1 Sambucus nigra
ACAAATCATCATATAGGTATACACTCAACCTATATATATATATATCAACAATAGGGCATAAGCACATCCCATATCACAAGTCTCATACGTAGTGTACTTATATCTCAAATATCCTACGTATCATGGTATTTTAAACCTCAATTCACTACACCAAAATGGGCAAATTGTCACCTTTCAGCCGGCCAGCCTTGTCAAGGTCATTGACCGTGGCAAAAACACGCGTTTTATGTCACGGTCATTGACCTTGACACGACCGTGACAACTAATTGTCACGGTCATTGACCGTGACAAGACAGTGACAACGTTACTTGTCACGGACTTGTCACGGTCAATGACCGTGACAATAATTTAAAAAGTTGTCACGGTCAAAGACCTTGACACGACCGTGACAATATTTGCAGCAAAAACCCTATCCCCCTTCTTTTTTCCCTCCCACGCCGTTCCCTCCATCTCTCTCTCTCTCTCTCTTGACGCTGCTCTCTCTCTACTTTCAGGTCCATTTTCTCTCTCTCTCTCTCTTCCATTTATATATATATTTGTGTGTATATTTATGTGTGTATGTGTATATATATATGTGTGTATGTGTGTGCGTGTGGGGCAGGGGGTGGGGGTAGGGGGCGGGGTGGGGTGGGGCAGGGTGGGGGAGGGGGTGGTGGAGGGGGGAGGGGAGGGGGGTGGAGGGGGCAGGGGGTGGGGTGGGGTGGTGTGTGTGTGTGTGTGTGTGTGTGGTGTGTGGTGGGGGAGGGGGGGAGGGGGTGGGGTGGGGTGGGGTGGGGTGTGTGTGTATACATAATCTAAAAATTCTAACTCAGATTCAACTAGAAATAAACCAAACCAAAGTAAATTGCCACTAATTTCAACTCTATTAGTTAAATTATAAATGTAATAGAATTAATCCATATAAATCAGATTTTAATCACAATTAGGTTTTAGAGTTACATAGACAGGCATAATCTAAATCAATTTCAGTCCTACAAATATTCTAATTAACTTGCCTCAAATTTGATGAATAGTAAGGGCTAAAAGTAGGTGCGTGTGTGTGTGGCGGGGGGAGGGGGGCAGGGGGTGGGGGTGGGGCACCCATTTAATAACTCTTTAAATATTTGAAAAAAACATAATATTACAAAATTGAAACGAAATGGTATTGACGGAACTTACACATACGTTATGTACTATGCTCTTACGTTGAAAATTATTATATAGAAAAAGAAAAATATAAATTGAGATAACCTTAGAATCTAATTAGGCTAAAAATATAATGGCATCAACTAACATATATACACAACACTAAAAGTAGACATCAATTTTATAAATAATTGATAATAGTTGGATAATAATTGGATAATAAACATCGGGAGGGGGTGGGAGTGGGTGGGGTTTTGAATATTATTTACATTCAAAATAAATAATTGATAATAGTTGGATAATAATTGGATAATAATTGATACTTTCATTCAAAATAAATATTCCATTCAAAAATATTGGATAATAATTGATATTTTCATTTAAATTGATAATAATTTTATTCATGAAATTAATTCAATTAGGTAAAACCCATGATAATGAAATTTATGCTACAATTATAATTATCTCATGCCATAATTTTATTGATAAACAATATATGTAGTTATCACGGTCGTGGCGGGGGGAGGGGGTGGGGGTGGGGGTGGGGTGGGTAGGGGTGGGGTGTGTGTGTGTGTGTGTGTGCGTAGGTGTACTATTAATTCAATTAGGTAAAACGAAATGTGGGTAGGTACTATTAATTCAATTGATAATAGTTGGAAAAAACATAATATTACAAAATTGAAACGAAATGGTATTGACGGAACTTACACATACGTTATAATATAGACATAACATTTTTTTATCTGTACTATTAATTCAATTAGGTAAAACGAAATGTGTACTATTAACATTTTTTTTTATCTGTACTAATAACATTTTTTTTACAGTAAAAATGTCTCCTTCAGATGTTAGGGCGAAGATGATGATGCTGTTTATGATAATGTCGTCTGGGTTCGGTGGTAGCGGAAGCGACGAGGGCTCCTCCGCCCCTAGGCTCCCCAAATATGGAAAATTTGGGATTACCGTCGAAAACAAGTCGGAGCTTTTAGCGAGATCCCTCGAGCTGCTAAAGACGGTCATCGGTCCGGGGTTTATGAGTTGGAAGGAGGTGCCGTATGAGCTCAAGTTAGCTGTTTGAGCGGCACTACAGGTAATATTTATATGAATATTTCAATTTATATTTATATTTATATTTATATTTATTCGCAACTAACATTGTATTTGTTGGACAGGAACAATTCAACTTGGATCCAAAGCTACGCGATTCCGTCTTCGGGAAGTTGAGGGAGCAACACAAGACGTGGAAGAAAAATATGCGGACACGGTACTTTGGAAAAACACGAGAGTCCATTTTACAATGGCGCGGATCCGTCCCGCCCAAGGAGCCGATCTCATTGGCACAATGGCAAAAGTTCATTGACAATGAGATCGAGGATCGACAATTGGCATCTAGCTAATCGGGGAGGGAAAATCGGGCTAAAAAGACGGACGTGCACTACTCCGGCCGGACCTCTTACGCTGAGGTGGAGCATAGGATGCATGTAAGATTTAATTTATCTATAACTACGGAAATATATTATTGGATATTATTTTACTTTGCGGGGCCGATACTAATTTTACTTTACTTTATTTTATTTCAGGGGGTAGGGAGTGGGCCAGGGGGTAAGCCACATAGGCTCGATACTTATGTGGCTCTTCGGACGAAGAAGGGGAAGGACAAGGAGGTGTCCCCGAGCGTCGCGGCCACGATTGTAAGTAATCCGACAGTTTAATTATTGTTAATTACGTTATAATTTTTTAGTTTACTTATTTTACTAATCATGTGCTTTTTGTCGTTTCAGGCAAAGCTTAAGGAAGTGCATGAGTCGCAGTCTGATGCCGACAAGGCATATTTGTCCACAGACGAACTCAGCCAAGTGCTTGGCTCTGATCGCAAGGGGAGGACAAGGGGAGTGAGCTCGCGGATGGCCAAATCTAGGATCATCGGATTGGAGACGAGCGACACCGGCTTGGCTCGAACGGTGGATTCACACGACGCAGAGCTGTCCCGTTTGGAGGCGACGGTCCAAGATATGTACGCATTCATGAAGCGTACGTTGGGTGGAGACCGTAAAGGGAAAGGGAAAGGGAAGGAGAAGGCGGTGGAGGAGGAGGTGCGGGAGGACGAGGCGCAGGATGACGAGGATGTGGACCTCGCTGCTTCATCACCGACACGTTCGTACTTCGACGATCCACTTCCCTATTTAACGCCCTCCAACAGACCATTGTCGACAATTGGTTGGCCGAGCGTGTTCATATTGGACATATTTGATGGCCAGCGGATAGGGCAGGGGTTGAGGGACCCGAATATCGTCGAGGGTGGAATAGTCCATGGACGTGTGCTTCAAGAGATGGAGTCCAGGGTGCTCGTCACGCATGTCATACCCGGGAAGGAGAACTCCCTATTGTGGTTACGCGAACAATGCGGCACAACGTATATTAGTGGGTGGGTCAATTCGTATGTCGTGTGGCCTACTCACCTCCTCAGTTTTATCCAAGACATGTAGTAACATTATTTTCAAGTTTATCCATTTTAATTATATTTGGATTATATCGTCATGTATATTATTTTTACTTTGAATATTTGGATTATACTGTCATGAATATATATTTGCATTATCTTTAGTTTGTGTTGGATATATGATGTTTGGAACAGGTACAAAGTTGCTATAACAGGTAGAAATATGCTGCTGGGCAGTGGTAGTGGCCATACTGCCCAGCAGATTTTTTTAAAATTTTGCCCAGAATTGTCACGATCATTGACCGTGACAAGTCCTTGACAAATCTTGTCACGGACTTGTCACGGTCATTGACCGTGACAATTTTTTTAAAAAGGGTCACGACTTTGTCACGATTTATAACCGTGGCAAACGTGTCACGGTCATTGACCTTGACACGACCGTGACACAAAACGCGAATTTTGTGTCAAGGTCAATGACCGTGACACGACCGTGACAAAAAAAGTTGTCTCTCCTCGAAATGTCACGGTCATTGACCTTGACAAGGTGGATTTGTCAAGGTCAATGACCTTGAAAAATGGGCAGATTTGGTGTAGTGATTAGATTATAGGTATTCGCTCCACCTATGTATATATATCAACAAATGGGTATACTCTCATCCCATATACAAATTCCACACGTGGTGTATTTCAAGTTTTTCCATAAACTAATAATTCACATTTTATTTGCATCTCCCATTACTCCTAACATCTCTTATTAACCGAAAGGATTTAATTAATTATTCCAGTAGCTACCTTCAATTCATACTTATTGATCCAAAATCCAGAATCATTATAACAAGCCGGGATTATATTTTAATTCCCAATAATCCTTTTTTTTCGATAAAGTTACCATCTGCCCAGAAATAAAAATTATAATTTTGAGGCTTTTCTGCTCCGTTTTTGGAAAAACTTAAAACTACAAAGTTGTGGAGAACGTGATTTTATACAAAAACTCGAATGCACACTACCAATTTCCGTTTAAAACAATCCTAAAATTATCATACAATGTCCGTTATTTTTCTACATATATCTACCTACGGGTTGCAACATAATTCATCCTCAAAACCTCCACCAAATGATCCCGAACTCCTTATAATTCATCCCAAATGATATACCCGAGTATGTACATGATTTATAACATCAAATCATGTCAAAATCATCATGGAATTTTGATGAATAATACTAATCTTATTTTAAATTCAAGAAAATCTACATGATTGTTGATACCAAAATTAATATGCTGATATAGACGAATAATAAAAAGACACGTGTCAATCTACGTGGCACAATAAACAACGAGGAAGTCTATTTCCTCGACCAAGACCTACACACTCCGAGCAACAAGTGTACACCGAGGAACACCAACACTCCGAGCAACAAGTGTACACCGAGGAACACCAACACTCCGAGGAACTCCCGAACGACGAGCAACTAAGGCGGTCCGAGCTGCATCTCGACCACAGCATTGATTGCCAAAGCTGCATCTCGACCACAACATTGATTGCCAGATAAATCAACAGTTCAACTATTCATTGAATACTAATCATACAGACGTATACTCTTAAAGGGCATTAATTGTTTACCCTTTCACATGTACAACCCAAGGGCTATAAATACATTGTATCACCCTCATTCAAGGGGACTGGATTTTCTTGATAGAACTACATATCGAGAACTCCAAAACACTTGGCAATAACAGAAACAGTGGACATAGGCCATTCTTATAAGGCTGAACCACTTTAAAATTCTTTGTCTCATTTACATTTATCTGTGATTAAATAATTAGAAGCAATCTAATTTTTTACATCAACAAATTGACGCCGTCTGTGGGAACGACTGTTGTTATCGTTTTTCACCAAAAATCATTCATCATCAATGGCAGATAATCCGGAATCCAGCAATCGAAACGCTGGAAATGCTGGAAATCCTCCAAATCCCTCTGCACCTCCAGATCTGGCTGGGATTATGACGAATCTGGCTCAAGGACAAACCGCCATGCAAGAAACAATGCGACAACTCATACAGACCCTTCATGGCGGTACACCTGCACATTCGGGACAACGAAGTGGTCAGAGGCAAACCTATTTACTTTCTTCACGATCCAGGCGTACTGAGTCATATCGTAATGAGGAATCTGATGATTTCTCTTATCAACCTGGGCGAACTTCGTCAATAAGGGCTACAGATACTGATCAACGTATCACTCTCTCTCCAGAGAGACCCAGTGCCTTGGAAAGACTGAGTAGGGTGTCTCCTTTCAGTCGATTAGGCCCTAGGAGGAATAGGAGTCCACCTAAGACCATGTCGAGGAGTTTTCGACAACCATCAGATCTAAGAGAAGGATCAACACAATCACGACCAGTTGCTCGTCAAGATAGATCTCAGGAGGCCACTTCAGAACAATCAATTGCTCGAACTAATAGGCCCGAGGAAGAAAAGGATGCGTGGAAAGGGTCCATTCAGCGGTTGGAGGATAGATTGAGAGAAATGGCTAAGGCGAAGAATCCCTTACAACGAACTTTTGTTCAAGGGACACCTTTTGTCCAGGCCATTGTGGGTTTTCCTACCCCGTCAAAGTTTAAAGCACCTGTGGTGACCCCCAAATATGATGGAAAGACAGATCCTGTTCTACACATAGAGCAATATCAAGCTGCTGCCGACATCTATGCCGTCCCCGACGAGATGAGATGCAGAGCATTCTCAGGAACTCTTACTGGATCTGGCCAGATATGGTACAACAATCTTCCTCGGGGTAAGATTTTAACTTTCTTTCAGTTGGCCGAGTTGTTCATCGGCAATTTCTGTTTTGGAGCAAAGCCAGTAAAAAGAGTAGCACACTTGTTAAGTGTTGGACAAAAATCTGGTGAGAGTACTAGAGATTACATAACTCGTTTCAATAACGAGAAGCTGGAAGTCATAGATTATGAAGAAAAGACAGCAATCACCGCCTTGATGAGTGGGTTGTTGCCTAACAAGTTGTATTACACTTTGGCCAAAGATCCACCTACAACTATGTCAGAGTTGATGGTAAAAGCGGCCAAAATCATGAATGCCGAGGAGGCTATGGCTGCGAAGAAGAATATGGATAAAGAAACCAAGGTGAAAGACGACAAATCCAAGAAGAAAGAGCATAAGGGAAATGGCGGTGACAAGCATTCCAAGAATAATAAATCGTCATGGGAAGTCCTGAAGAAATTCGATAATTATACTCCTTTGAAAATGGGTATTAATCATGTCTTGGAAGAAATCAAGAATAACGAGGAAGTAAAGTGGCCAAAGAAACTGAGGTCAGACCCTGACATGAAGAATAGGGAGAAATATTGCGAGTTCCATAAGGATCACGGCCATATGACCAAAAATTGCATAGCTCTTCAGAACGAGATTGAAACACTCATCCGAAGAGGGAAGCTAGCAAAGTATGTTGATCGGGGAGGCGAAAGAAGAAATAATGACCTAACTAGAGAAAGGTCTAGATCTCCTCGTCGAGCAGAAGAGAAAAAGAAGAGAAACCATGAAGATGATCCAGATGATGACCCCGATCTTCCCAAGAAACCAAGGCATCCAGAACGAGAGGTATTTTCAATACGCTTTGGGTTATTTGATTGTAATGTCATTACAGGAGGAGATGCAGGAGGAGGAGACCTTACTGCAGAAAGAAAAGCTTACCTCGGTGAGGCTCAGGCTTGCTCATACATTCAACGGATAAATTTGGCTGAAGAGGATCGCCCGAGGAAGGTAAACAAAGAGAAGCTGGTCATCGGTTTTTCAAAAAACAACCTTGCAGGTGTTCTTTACCCTCACGACGACCCTTTGGTGATCAAAATGAGGATGAAAGAAGTAGCGATTTCAAGGGTTCTGGTAGATAATGGTAGTTCGGCAGACATCATGTTCTACTCATGCTTTGACAGTTTAAATTTAAAGTTATCTCAATTGGAACTTTATCACAGACCTCTCCTGGGTTTTGCTGGCGAGAAGGTTTTTTCTCTTGGGACGATCAAGTTGGATATATTCATTGGAACTTGGCCTGCTTGTCGAACAGAAAGAATACGCTTCTTTGTGATGGATAAAAATGTGCAATCAGCTTACAACATCATCATGGGAAGAGTTGGTTTGAAGAAGTTCGAAGCAGTTCCATCTACAGTACATCAGTGTTTAAAATTCCCTACAAATTTTGGAGTAGGAGTTGTGAAAGGTGATCAGAAAGTAGCTCGAGAATGCTATTATTCGTCTGCTGAGCAAGAGGAGCTTGAAGAGTCAAGGAAAAAGACTACTACCTACCAGGTGGATGAAGGTACAAAAATTGAAACACTGGATCCCAGAGACGAATCCCAACTTGTAAAAGGACAGGTGGTGGAATCTACAGAAAATGTTATTCTGGACGACGAGCACCCTGAACGAATAACCCAGATAGGTTCGACGTTGGATGCTTCAATAAAACAGGAGTTGATAACTTTCTTGAGAAACATAAAGAAAACTTTTGCATGGAGTCATGAAGACATGCCAGGAATAGATCCCAACTTCTTATGCCATGAACTCAATGCGAATAAGGAGATCAAGCCTGTAAAGCAGAGAAGAAGAGTGTTTAGTCCCGAGAAGAATCAAGCCATACAAGAGGAGGTCGAGAAACTCTAGAAAGCCCAATTCATTGAAGATGTGAAATATCCAGACTGGTTAGCAAATGTGGTGATGGTAAAGAAGAAAAATAATAAATGGAGAATGTGTGTTGATTTCACCGATCTCAACAAGGCATGCCCAAAGGATCACTTTCCATTGCCCAGAATTGATCAACTAGTGGATGCTACCTCGGGGCACGAGCTGCTCAGCTTCATGGATGCTTACTCTGGTTACAATCAGATCAAAATGAAACCTGAAGACAGAGAAAGTACTTCTTTTATTACCCCTAGGGGAACTTATTATTATAATGTTATGCCTTTTGGTTTGAAAAATGCAGGAGCGACATACCAGCGGCTGATGAACAAGGTTTTTGCCAAACAAATCAGTTGCAATATGGAAGTCTATGTCGATGATATGCTGACAAAGAGCAAGAAAGCTGCTGATCATCTAGTTGACTTAGGTCAGACCTTTGATCAACTGGATAAATACCAAATGAAGCTCAACCCGATGAAGTGCACTTTTGGAGTACGAGAAGGAATGTTCCTCGGGTACATCGTCAACCAGCGAGGCATTGAGGCGAATCCAGAAAAGATCAAAGCTCTTTTAGGGTTGCGATCTCCAACGACGAAGAAAGAGGTGCAGAGTCTTACAGGACGAGTTGCAGCGCTCAACAAATTTGTATCCCGAGCAACTGATAGATGCCTCCCATTCTTCAAAACACTTCGAAAAACTTTCGAGTGGAATGATGAATGTGAGAAGGCCTTTCAAGACTTGAAGAAATATTTGGGAGCACCTCCACTGTTGTCCATGACAGTAATGGGAGAAAAGTTGTACTTGTACCTAGCAGTATCAGAGAATGCAGTCAGCTCGGCATTGATCAGAATAGAGAATGGAGTCCAGAAGCCAATTTCTTACACAAGTAAGGCTTTTCGAGGTGCAGAGATCAGGTACCCAAAGTTAGAAAAATTGGCATTGGCATTAATTGTGGCAAGTAGAAGAATGAGGCCATATTTCCAGGCCCATACCATTGTCGTGTATACCGACATGCCATTGAGACAAGCCCTTCATAAGCCAGAAAAATTAGGGAGACTGATGTATTGGGCAATAGAGCTCGGTGAATATGATATTGTGTATGAACCCAGATCATCACTAAAAGGGCAGGCTGTAGCAGAATTTACATATCCTGATACCCCCGAGGAACAAAAGTTGCTCGCTGATCAACCTGTGGATGTTACAGGACCAACAGACATAAGCTCATACCAACTCCGGTTGGTAAAAGGGCTTGTGGATGTAAAAGGATCAACAAATTCGAGCTCAGACCAACTCCGGTTGGTAAAAGGGCGAGAAGAGATGATCGACGAGGAGCGAGAAATATAAGGGGAAGATGAAAGGAAACAACAAATATTTCACCGAGGAACTCTGTCAGATAAGAAATTTGAAGACGAGTTACCTACATGGAGATTATATGTAGATGGGTCATCTTGCACAACAGGTTGTGGAGTAGGGATTGCTTTGAACACCCCAGACGAGATTGACATGGAATATGCCTTACGATTCCAATTCAAAGCCTCCAATAATGAGGCTGAGTATGAAGCCTTGATAGCAGGTCTTAATTTAGCAAAGATTATGGAAGCACAACAAGTGATGGTATTCAGTGATTCTCAATTAATTGTGAATCAGATGATGGGAACATATGCAGTTAAAGGAGAATTAATGGTCAAGTATCATGCAAAGGCGATAGAGTTGTTGGCATAATTTGATGCCATTCAGTTGATCAGAATACCAAGAATGGAGAATGCACAAGCAGACGCACTGGCCCGACTAGCATCAGCTACTCGTACCGAGCTGCGAAGAACGATACCAATTGAGGTGTTAGAAAGTCGAAGCATAGATAAAGACCTGACGATGAATATTATTACCCTTGATTTAGGACCATCTTGGATGGATCCCATCAGGGCATATGTTGAGGAAGGAGAATTACCGGGAGATAAGCTCGCTGCCAAGAAATTGAAGTTTAAAGCTGCTCGGTATGTACTAACTAATGGTGTTTTGTATAGACGAGGAATTATGGCAGGTTTGCAAAGATGTGTACATCCCTCCGAGGTGAAAGAATTGATTGAAGAGATCCATGAAGGGTCCTGTGGAGCCCATGTAGCAGGTCGGACACTTTTGTAAAGAGTGATGACGCAGGGATACTACTGGCCAACGATGAGGACTGATTGTATAGCCTATGCTAAGAGATGTGATAAATGCCAACGTTTTTCCTCCATCCGACGAACTCCACAAGCATTGTTGACACCCATAACTTCCCCTTGGCCGTTTGCCATGTGGGTAATGGATTTGGTAGGACCACTGCCAACGACCCGAGGAAGATTCAAGTACCTCGTCGTCGCAGTGGATTATTTTACTAAGTGGGTAGAAGCTGAGCCTTTGATTGATATGACATACGAGAAGGTGTACCAATTCGTTTGGAAGAACATCATCTGCCGATATGGTCTCCCTCATGCCTTCATCACAGACCATGGAACACAATTTGATAACGAGGAGTTTGTCGCCTATTGTCATCAGTCAAACATTTTTAAGGTTCATTCAGCACCAGGCCATCCTCAAAGCAATGGACAGACTGAAGTGACGAACAGAACAATACTAAATGGTTTGAAGAAGAGGCTAAGTGAGGCTAAAGCTAATTGGATTAATGAGCTACAGTTAGTATTGTGGGCTTACCGACCAACTCCCCGAGCAGCAACAGGAGAATCACCATATATGCTGGCATTTGGAAGTGAGGCCGTAATACCTGTCGAGTTGGGTCTTCCAACACACAGAGTGCTGGATTTCAATTCCCCAGTCAGCGACTTGATGAGGAGATTAAATTTGGACATGCTCGAGGAAGTTAGAGAAGAGGCAGCCATTAGGAATGCTGCTTATCAACAACGAACATACCTGTTCTACAACAAGAGGGTGAAAAAATGCGACTTAAAAGAAGGAGATTACGTGCTAAAGAAGGTCATTCAGAAGCACAATAAATTGGAAGCAAACTGGCATGGACCTTACCGAGTTACAGAAGTTGTTCGACCAGGAACTTACCGAATAGCGACTCTAGAAGGAGAGGAATTTAAGAATGCATGAAATGCTGAACACCTACGCAAGTATTATCAGTGATGTAAAATGTAAAGCAGTTCCTTCAATATGAATAAAACGACGATATTTCGCCATCTTCTTTCCTTTTATTGAAAGTTTTTCGGGGAATACTAGTGTGTGTAATACTACGCTGCTCGGCAGTAAAAACAACACGATAGTTCAAGCTCAGACCAACTCCGATTGGTAAAAGGGTGAGAACACGATAGTTCGAACTCAGACCAACTCCGGTTGGTAAAAGAGCGAGAACAAACCATACTCCTTTGGTTAGGAGGCGTACACTAGCTCAGACCAACTCCGGTTGGTTAAAGGGCAAGTGGACATGATAGTTCTAACTCAGACCAATTCCGATTGGTAAAAGGGCGAGAACACGATAGTTCGAACTCAGACCAACTCCGATTGGTAAAAGAGCAAGAACAAACCATACTACTTTGGTTAGGAGGCTGACACTGGCTCAGACCAATTTTGGTAAAAGGACAAGTGGACATGATAGTTCGAACTCAGACCAACTCCGGTTGGTAAAAGGGCGAGAACAACATCAACATTCCTAAAAATGCCAACGTGTTTGGTTAGGAAACAAGATATGCTCTCAAATGCCAACTTATGTTGGTCGGGACGTAAGTTTATTACATAAAAGTTCCTCGAAGAACAAAATATTCCAAACTGAATCAAGTATGGTTGGTCGGAGATAAAAATCCACTAACTGTAGTTGGTCGACGAGGAGAAAATATTTTAAACAGTTGCAAGTATAGCTGGCCGGGGATAAAAACCCATTAACTATAATTGGTCGACGAGCACAATTTAACAACCTTGGTTGGTTGGAAGAATTTTTAAACATTTTTATACTCATTACTTTATTATTAAGTGATCGAGCAATATTACTAATACTTGTAATTTTTTATTACTAAGTTGGTTGATGAACCACATAATATTATTATGCCAGCACAAATATAAAATGTTTGACAAATATAAGACAATAGCAATACAAATTTGCAAACAAAAATGAAATTCTTTCATTAAAGTCAAAATGAATTACACAAGTTTATTACATTGATATTAAATTGTGTACTAATTATTACATCAGAATTTCCTATTCTATTGGCTTTTTTCCTTCAACTTTCGATATAGGCTCCTCGCCAGCAGGAGGATCTTCCAGGCAAAGAGGAGAATTAATGAAGTTAATATCTCGAAGCATTCTGACGTTCATTATTGAAGGTGTGTCCAGTAGATGCTCGGGATGAGATACCTCGATCTGAGAATGAAGATTGTAGTCACCGAGGTATTTTGCAATTAAGCTCCGAGTAATGGCACGAGCTGGGATCCATTCCATGTCCAATTTATAGGGTGGCACAGACAAGTCTAGTACCCCAGGATCATAATAGTCCCACAGGTAGTGTCCTTGTTCGAGCTTCAGCACGCCCAAGGCATTCAGCCAACCTTGCTTGTAGCCCTCATTATTGGCATTATGGATACGATCATCTAAATGAAATAGTGCTTCGTTGTATCCAGCCATCCAGAACTCCCTGGGCTGTTTATTAAATTGAAATGTCAACCTTTCATGCTTCTCGTGAAGACTTTGGATGAAAAGTTCATTAGTCGCCAACGCTGATGTCTTTGAGGAGAATTGTTGTTCCAGTTCTCTAATTTTCTTTGACATGTCAGACAAAGCTTGGTTCTTAGCCATTAATTGGAATGCTTGATTTTCCAACGTTGATCGAGTACGAGTTTCTTCAACAGTACGACTAAGAACTCTTGATCCTCCCCGAGCTGGTCGAGAACTTGGTTCCTCGACAACATTCTGAGCAGCTCTTCCTCGTCCACGAGAACCTCTTCCTCGTCCCCGAGTAGCAGTAGAAGGCCCGGCTCTTCTCAAAGCTTCTAACTCTTCTCGCAACTTGGCATTTTCCACTTCTAAAAATGAAAATCCTTCATCGGTGACCGGTGCCAAGGCAGTGGAAGATGAAGCCGCAGACTTATATTGTGCTAATTCTTTCTGCAAATTGTTATTCTCTTGCTCCAGCAGCTCTGCAATTTGTCTACATGCTTCAACTTCACCCTTTAGGGTTCTCTCCCTGACATCGTACCCAGCAATGAGCTTTTCGTGGCCCTTCTAGGCAGAAAGCTACTGATACCTCTTCTCATACCCCTCATACAACAGGGCAGTTGATTCTTTATACTGCTGCTGAAGTTCATCGAGAGTACCTTGCGAGTCTTCAATCATTTCGTAATAAGCCACATTGTTGGCCACAACTCGGTCAAGTAAGCCTTTCAAGTACCGATAAGCTTCTACTGCCTGCTCTGAAGCATCATGACCGAGGATGTTAGCAACTTCTGATACACTCAATTCTGTGTGACCAGCCTTATAATATTCATGACATTGCTGCATCAGCTTTGTATCATTAGCAGATAGCATATCCATCCTGGCCAGAAACTAGCAGAGAAAGAAAAAGTAATCATAAAAAAGAAGATCAAGACAGAGTACAGAAGAGAAAAGACACAATCATATGGAAGAAAAGAACTCAAATTTTATTAGATCATAGTGCAGAGTTACAAAGATCTTGGTTACACTTGAAAAAGAAGAAAAATAGAAAGAGAATACCGAACAACTTCACACCTTTTCCTTGTTTCCCAAGACTTTCTCGGGACGCTGGGATGAGGAGCTCAGTTGCTCGGTGGGAACAACGAGTTGGTCGGCTGGAGTTGGAACTTGTTCAGGAGGAGCAGGCAGAGATGAAAGCTCCTCGTCAGCAGGCTGGGTAAGGATGGGATCACCCACTACCATTGAAGATTCTTCGGAGGCAGCTTCGTCCTCTTATTCATCTTCAATGGCTGGGGGAGGACCAGGGAGATGCTGTTGAAACAATTCTGAGTCCTCATTAACCTTCAACTCTTGCAGGGCAGCCACCTAACCATCTCGGAAGTATTTCAAACTCCCATACTGCACCTGAATCATCATGGCTGCTAGCCCCTTGTTCCACCCTTTGTCCCAACCTGTGTTGAAGGACTTCTTTATTGCCATTTTTCTTTTTATTTTCTCCGAGGAGAGCTTCTCGGATAGAAGATCCTCGGTGGCCTTCAACTTAGCATCTACCTCCTCCTTCTGGCGATTTACTTCTCGCAGAAGGGTTAGCTCTTCCTCGGCCAATTTCAACTTATTTTCAAGCTCCCCAAAGTTCGTGAGCTTCTCGGCGTACTTCTTTTTCTCCTCCTCCAAGTCTTTCACTTTATTTTCCAACTGCACCTTTTCTGCTTCAACTGCAGTCAACTTCTTCTCCCATTCAGCCCTATCCTCGTCATACTTTTGACGAGAATCATTCAAAGATTTGGTTAACCCCAACAAAGCATCCTCCACTCCAGACGAGGAGCTAGAAGCCTTGATCGCTTCATCTTTCTTCACAATGGTGTTGAAGCAACTCACCAGCTGAAAAAAGGAGATAATAATAAGTCAGCATAGATATACATGTATTGATGGAAAGAAAGAAAATTCAGAATATGAGAAACTTACTGAAGCAATGTGACGAGTAGCCAAGGATGTAAGCATATCCCTAAACATACTCTCCTCGATTCCTTGGACTTCAAGAATAGTCCAAGTCTTTACCGAGCTCATTGCAGAGCTCGGGGGAATGATAGTTGGAACACCAGCTCCACTAACTTGGAGCTGGGAAATGTTTTCAGCCAAATTTACCGAGGAGGATTTCTTCAGTCTCCTCGGTGGCATTTCAGCAGTTTCAACCATAGAACTTTTGGTGGGGGAGATGGTGACCACTTCCACAGAAGCACTTTTCTTGCTCGGAGCCACTGGGGGCTTCTCGGCAGCCTTCTGAGGAGCAACAGAAGGGGAAGCATCTACTTTCTTTGTCCCCTTTGGGACATCAGCCTTGTTCCTTTTTCCATCTCCAGCAGAGGTAGTCTCCTCAAAGAGAGCAAGAACTCTTCTTTTGCCCATTTTCTGACTTAGAGGAATATGAGATTCTGGAGAAGAGTCCTCAGGAATAGATGTTGGTTCACTGGTGATGACCACAGGACGAGCAGTAAAGGATGTTGTATAACTCCTATACTGCAACAAGTATGAAGCAAACCTGATATGCTAGTCTGCAACTTTTCGATGCAAATTCCAGATAAGTTTCAAATGTTTGATGTTAATATCAGCTTCTTTTGGAGTTTTTCTCTTACTGTCAACTGCAAACAAATACATAGTGAAATATCAGTCACGCATTTATTCAAACATAATGAAATCATAATTTCAGAAATAAAATAAAATGAAAATAACCTATCCCATTGCCATATAGAGGGCATCTGGGACCTTGATATACTTCATCTCCAGTCAAAGGGGCATGTTGCCAATTTTTTATAATTACCCCATGTTCAAAATAATCCCTATTGGCATCAGGGAGGTTAACTAATAAGGCCCTATTCAAAAATCTAGTTTTTAAATAAAAAATATTGTCTAAAACAGCCCATCTGTAACAATACATAATCTCAGTAATTCCTATACGAGTTCTATGAGTTTGATTTAACCTATACACCCCATTAACTATTCTCCATGTGTTGGGGGCTATTTTTGCAGGGACAACATCTAAATACTGACAGAACTCTAAGCACAGAGGGTTTGGTGGAAAAGAAAATCCACATTCATCAATAAAGAGACTGGGGAACCCGTGTCCCTCAGCCAAACGAAAATAATCTAAAGGCTCAGAAAGATTCTCCAAAGTTACCCAAGATGGAATAGAAAAGTCAGAACGGAATTTCTCAAGAGATTCGATAACATAAACCATGGTGAATAAAAAGAAATGAAGAAGAAGGAAGAAAATCTTACAGGAAAAAGGAGATCTGTTGACAAACAAACGAAGAAAGGGATGAACGCACAAGAGAGAGAAAGGCTATAGAAAACTCGAAAGCAGAAATTGGAAAAGGTAGAAGATGATGGGATTGCCAATGAAGCTTAAATACTTTGCCTTGGGAAACGGCGAAAGAAATGATTACAAAAAAGAAACTATTACGCTACCAGCGGCTAAAAGGACAAAAGTGCGCGAAGATCGAAGCGCTTATAAAAATTCAAAAAGGCGGATTCTTCGAAATTTGGAAGGACATTCGAATACGAAGAAAATGCTCCTAAAAACCAGGAAGGTCATTTAATATTGCCATATACCGAGAAGGAATGTTCCATACTCCTCAAAGTTCGAAATATGAAACATTGGGGGCTTCTGTTGATACCAAAATTAATATGCTGATATAGACGAATAATAAAAAGACACGTGTCAATCTACGTGGCACAATAAGCAACGAGGAAGTCTATTTCCTCGACCAAGACCTACACACTCCGAGCAACAAGTGTACACCGAGGAACACCAACACTTCGAGCAACAAGTGTACACCGAGGAACACCAACACTCCGAGGAACTCCCGAACGACGAGCAACTAAGGCGGTCCGAGCTGCATCTCGACCACAGCATTGATTGCCAAAGCTTCATCTCGACCACAGCATTGATTGCCAGATAAATCAACAGTTCAACTATTCATTGAATACTAATCATACAGACGTATACTTTTAAAGGGCATTAATTGTTTACCCTTTCACATGTACAACCCAAGTGCTATAAATACATTGTATCACCCTCATTCAAGGGGACTGGATTTTCTTGATAGAATTACATATCGAGAACTCCAAAACACTTGGAAATAACAGAAACAGTGGACGTAGGCCATTCTTATAAGGCTGAACCACTTTAAAATTCTTTGTCTCATTTACATTTATCTGTGATTAAATAATTAGAAGCAATCTAATTTTTTACATCAACAATGATAAAATTCTTTCTCAAGAACACATATAAACCCCAAATTCCCTCATCAATTAAACCCAAAATTTCATGGTGTTAATTCTAATTTCATCAAAGGAATAATCCTAAATAATTTCCATTTCAATAATTACATTAAAATCATCAAATTTTTATCTTTGATATATAGTTTTCATGGATGTTTACCACTCATAATTTAACATGGATATTATACTCACTAATTGGAACAAGAATTACACTTGCCTTAAGGTGTATGTATGATCCTTTGGTGAAGATGTATGTAGGATACTTCCTCCTCCTTTCCAATCACTTTTCTGGTGGTGGTGCAAGGTGATGCAACCCTTGGTTTGCTCTCAAAACCCCTCCTCTTCCTAGAATTCTCTCCCTTCCTCTCATTAGTGTTTTGGTAAATTATCTCTTGGTTTAACACACTCTAATTTTAAATAATAACAGTCTAATCCCTCAGGTACTATTCACCTCCACGAAAAATTTCCAAAATACCCCTCTGGGGTGTTCTTTTGATTCTCTATTGACCCTAAACCCAAATCAAACCCTCGGGTAGACTTTTCTGCCTATTTCGAACCTTCTGGACTTATTGGCACGGGTGAAATGACCATATGGATGACTTAAAAATAATTTCCATTTTTGCCCTTCTAATTTAGTCCTGACACGACTCACACGCGTGTCCCGACTTAATTTAAATAATTCGCATATTATTCACCCGCGACCATATAATCATATATTACTTTTAATCACTAAGTAATATTCAATATCAATCACATAACTTTATTCTCTAGTAGTATTCAATCCGGGTTAATTTCAATTATTATTCATAATTAATTTCAATTCCATTTTACTTTTAATTAATCCTATTTTAAAAATTTTAAAAATTACGGGGTATTGCACGATTAATACTTTTATCAACACATAATATTTAATTCAATTAAATTATGTTATGAGTGTTTTTTAAAATAACCGAATTAATTCAATTTTTAAATACTCAGAAAAACAGGGTGTTACATACTTCCCCCATTGCAAAGGAATTTCGTCCTAAAAATTCGGACATACCTGCGGTGAATAAATATGGATACTACTCATGCATGGCATCCTTCCTCTCCCACGTTGACTCGTCAATATTGCGGTGCCACCACTGAACTCCAACCTAGGGTACCACCTTAGACCGCAACTTACGCTCACTACGATCAAGTATCACCACCGGTCTCTCCTCGTACGAGATATCTGGATGCATATCTATCTCCTCTAGTGGAATGTGCCAAAAATTCCTCTCACTCCTCTAGTACTTCTCCAGCGATGACATATGGAACACGTCGTGAATCCGCTATAAGTGCTCTAGTAGTCCCAGCCTATTTGCTACTGGTCCCACCCTATCAATAATCATAAACGGTCCCATATATCTAGGTGCTAGCTTACATTTCTTGTCAAATCTCATGACCCCCTTCATAGGAGACACCCGCACCAAAACCTAATTACCGACCTCTAGCTCTATGTGCCTCCTGTCTGCATCGGCGTAACTCTTCTGCCTGTCCTGAGCTATACGAATGCGCCCTCAAATCAAATCAATTTGGCAGTGGTGTCCCGAATAATCTTTGGTCCCAATAGCTTGTTGCCCCCACGTCTAGTCTCCCAAATGATCGAAATTCCTTTACGGGATGCCGGGTTAGTTTAAAATTACCTCGGGACCCAATCATCACACTCGAGTATACTATTTTGACCCATTCAGAATCTATCGTGACCTTAAAATCACCATCTGAGTCACTTCACACAAATTTCTTATCTCGACCTCATATAGTCTACACTCAACTCCCTGTCAAGATATAACCTTGTCACATCACTATCACTCGTTATGAAGTAAAATAATTATTTATTCTTGACTTAGTAATTAGATTTCATAAATATTAATCTTTATCCCTCCCGATTAATATTTTTATCAACACATAATATTTAAATTAATTAAATTACGTCACGCATGTAATTTAAAATAATCGAATTAATTTAATTTTTAAATACTCCGAAATACAGGATGTTATAACAACAAATAAGATGGATCAGAACAAATAAGATTGTCGTTATCTCTCAGCCTATGAAGCGTGCTGGACAATTTTTGAGTTTTACATCCAAAGTCGAAGTCTAGGTGTTGAACGTCTTACTTTTCATCATCTGGAGCAATAATTTGTCATCTTTAGAGATTCAGATGAACTATATAATATTGTGAACATATTCGATGTCAACAAAAATATACCCACCGAATGGATGAGAACTAATACGCTTCACGAAGATGGAAGGGAGTTGACATACGTAGATTTCCCCCAAAATGGACATAATAACTAGAATACAAGGAAGGGAAAAGACGTTAATTCAGGCTATGTATTGGGTGAGTGAACTAGATTCACCTAACAACAGGTGAGATGTTCTACCTTCGAATATTATCAATCATCGTAAAGTGAGCAACAAACTTTGAAGAAATGGGAACCATCAATGGAGTGACGTATCCAACGTATAAAGCAGCATGTTATTGACTTGGGTTACTAGACGAATACAAAGAGTGGAATGAAGTAATACATCAGGCATCCTAATGGTCAACTGGAGCACAATTGAGGGATCTCTTTGTCACCCTTTTTCTTTTTTCTGAAGTCTCAAATCCTTTAAATCTTTGGGGAAAAATTGGGAAGTAATGGATGACTGATATTTTGTATCGACAAATTAAGGTCTTCAATTTCAATAATATGTCCCTTACAGATGGTCAAATAAAAAATTACAGCCTATATGAAATTGACCAACTATTGATAAAGATCAACAAGTCTCTTAAGGATTTCTCGCCTTTGCTAGTTGTAAATTGTACACTTATCCCTGAGTTAAATAATTGGTTGATTACAGAAGAACTATCATATGATGTTGAGAAATTAATTTGCGATCATAAGGATCTACATAAAAGAACGAACAATGAAAAGAAAAAGTCTATAATTCCATGGTATATTCCTGTATCAAAGATATAAGGGGTTTATATTTTGTATACGACGCAGGAGTCAATGGGAAAATATATCTATACAAGACAATCATTGCAAGATTGAGGTCATAGGGAAAAATTATGCTTGCAGTTGCGTCATCTGGTATAGCCTCACTGTTATTAACTGGAGGAACTATGACACATTTATGATTTGAAATTCCAATCAATTTGGGAGATAACTCAACTTGTGACATTCTTCAAGGTACCTAACTAGCGGAGCTAATAAAAAGAATGAATGTGATTATTTGGGATGAGGCACCCATGAACCATCGACGCACTTTTGAGGTCGTCGATAAGTCACCTGGAGATATTTTTCATTTCATTGATTCGTATTCAGATGACAAAGTTTTGGGAAGAAAAACCATTTTACTTGGTGGTGATTTTAGTAAAACTCTTCCAATTGTCCCAAGAGGAAGCATGGAGGATATTGTCAACTCCTCGATTAATAAGTCCTAAAATTGGGAGTTTTGTCATATGTTCAATTGAACAAACAAAATCTGAATTCAAGACTCAAATGAATTTAGTTCTTGAACCCTTGACTTAAGAGATGGATAATGGCCTACCTCCTCAATCGGAGATGAACATGAACCATATTGGATCGACATACCTAATGATATGATCATTCCATTAATAGATGATCCCATTGGTAGTATAGTTTAATCAACATATCCTAATTTATGTTAAAACTATACCGATGCAAACTATTTAACTTTTAGAGGGATTCTAACGCCAACAAATGACACGATCAATGAAATAAATTCTTACATTATGAAACCGATCCCCGAAGATAGAAAAACATCTCCCAGCTCCGATTCGCTTTGCAAAGATACCATAAATTTTGGAGATAAAGAAATTCTTTTCATGGTTGAGTTTACTAACACTCTTACCTTCTAGGGTCTCCCAAACCATCAGTTGGAATTGAAAATTTGAATCTCAATCATCTTTTTTAAATGTAAATGAAATTGCGAGACTTTGCAATGGAAAAAGATTGATAATCACTTAACTATTTCCACTAGTGATTGAAGGAAGAATAATTATTGGCTCCGGCATTGGCGTAAAGGTTTTCATTCCACGGATCATAATGTCTGCAACGAAACCAAAACGGCCTTTGATTTTGAAATACCGACAACTCCTTATATGCCCATCATTCTGCATGACAATCAACAAAAGTCAAGGACAAACTCTACAAAACATTGGAGTATACTTACCTCGGCCTGTATTTAGCCACAGACAACTTTACGTTGCAGTATATCGAGTTACTTCATATGCTGGTTTGAATTTTTTTCTTATTTCAAAAACTCGGATCAATACAATAAGACACAAAATATGGTGTACAAATAAGTATTCGATTCAATACATACAAGTATGTCATATTGAAATTATATCTCAATATTACATAAACATATTACATTTTAAATCATAATCCTTAACTGAACTGATAATTGTTTTCAACACGGGTGGATCCCAAAATAAATCATGAGCATAGTGAAATTACTTAAGGACATTGAAAAGGAAGGAATTCATTTGACAATACATTAACTGGTGACACGAAAATGGAAGACTCACAATAACAAGGAAAACGATGAAGTGATGAGCATTGATATAATACTAATGGATGAAACTGTATTCACTTCATATATCTTTACAATTAAAAATTCTCAAAATATCTCGAATAATGCGTTTATCCATATTTATATGTTTTAAAAGGGAGATCACATACATGCTTACATAAGAATAAATTAATAGACCAATTCAAAATCTTTATGGATGAGGGGGGGAAATTTACACAATCTCAAGCTTCAAAGTGGTAGATAACAAGCCTACATACAAGGTGGTCAACCATAAATACATGAACTACTTCTCACCCAACACATCGACAAAAGCATTTTCAGGGAATTACCTAATCATTGGTCACCATTGCTTTGAATTCCTTAATTTCAACCATCAACAACACAGACGGATAATAAGAAACTATCTGGTAACTATTTATTACTATTACACACCATTTATAAACACCATTATGGGAAATATATGTTCACTTCTCTCATAATTTATAATATTAAACGTGGGAGTCATGATTGGGATGAGTGGCATCGAAGGTCAATTGGCGAGGGAAAGTCTAATAAAAAAGAGTGTTGTTCATCTACAAGACCTAAGGTAAATTGTTATAACATATCTTATTGCATTAATATAATTTCCTTAGTAAGTACATATATAAAATTCCTCAATTGAATAGAACGAGGCAAAACTACAAATAACACTTTGGGTTGATCATACACTTGATTTGGACAAGGATATTTCAAAAAATAACTCATTAAGAATCATTGTGGTTGTGTCAGTTACAACATTTTAATTATTCCAGGATAAACTTTCTGTTCTCATACAGATTTGTTCCTATTCTTAATTTTTCTTTACATTTCAGTCATTATTTATGGAATTGAAAAGATACTATGCCAGAAAAAAAAAACTTATAGATTTCGTAAAATCCATTAAAAAACACGATAGCTTCATAACCTGTTGAGTTTTTGGTACAATCTAAATAATATACCATGAATGTTTAACTTTGTACTCTGCAGTTTTAAAGAAACCATACGCCGGTGGACTGGATAGTGGCAACAATTCTTAAGGATGATAAGGAACATATAATCAATTAATAATATACCATGAACATATACAAAACAAAAAGGGAATTTCAGGGCTAAGCCATCCATAGATTAATTTAATAGTTCTGACAAAAACAATGAATGTTGTGATATTGTACACATTGACATACTCTGTTCTGTTGATTACTTTTCTAGTCAGGTGATAGTTTGGTTCTTTAATGTATTCACAATTCATATTCCATATATTACAAATTTAATGTGTTAGAAAATCTAAATTTAATGAGGTTGTATCTTCATCACGTGATTTATGGATTTTTTCGGAGGAGTGATGTGTGGTATGAGAAAAGTTGTAAACAAGTGCGGGGCATTCGTGAGTTTATTTAACAACATTCGGAGAATGTTTCATGTGTAACGCAATGCATATGTGCCCAAAATTTGAAAGTTGATAGTATTTTCCCTTATGATTAAGTTTATTATAAACTTAATGCAAAATATCGTTTCTTTTATCTGCTACCTGCAATTTGGATCAAATCTTCATCAGCATAGTTCATTATTTTTAGTGATACGCTGTTTCTATTCTATTTATGGAGTGACATTATTATACATATGCTTATGATTTTTTCTAAAAGTTTTCCATTTATTACGTGACATCATTCCACTTCAAATGAATCCGCAAGGCCCAACAAAAAGTTATATGTCCATCTCTCATAGGTTTATTAGATAATATTCGAAGGTTTGTTTATAGATTTTGCACATAACTCAAAAATAGTTTTGGCATAAACATTTTTAGAGATTAATTTATGTTTGACCACAAAATCCGATTTTATACCTATATTATTTTTATGAAGTAATAAAAGACAAATTGAGTTGTAAATAATTCCTAATATCCTGTTTCACTGGTAATTACTCTCTTTCCACAGTAAATGCAAGAAATGTTGACATCAACCTAGACATTCTGAAGTTTTAGCATTAAAGCAAAGGTACTACCATAAAAATTTGTTTATTAACTATTTAAATTTTAAATATAAACAATGCAATATTGAAAAGATTGAAATTGTTGTACAGTATTTCAAGGACAAATGTAGAGATCATTCAAATGGAAACAATAGCTGATAACAAGCCCGAAATAAAAACAATCGAAGAAATATTGACGATTACATCCAATGATGAGATACAGGTATTTAAATTTAGATACTGCTTGCAAAACATTCATTATTTATTTACTAATTCCATTAAAATATACAAATAATATTTCATCCAAATATAGACATTGTTCATTTCATGCAAAGCTAAGATCATCAAGGTGGATACATAATATGGTTGGTTCTACCTATCTTGTATCGAATGTAGTAGAAAGAGTAACCCAATATCTATAACCTTTTGGTGCGATCATTGTAATATTGAACCAAAATTCTCAAAATCAAGGTAAGAAGTACATTTCACACACACACACACACACACACACACACATATATATATATATATATATATATATATTTGGATGGGGACCGCCTCTTCTTCCAGCATGGGGGCCTTTTGGTCCCAGAAATTGGCTCTGATCGCCAACCTGAGGGCGGCCAAGGTGGCCATGTTTTCTGCCCCCTCAGCTGCTGACTACGAGTTTTTGTCCAAGATGCCCCCGACGAAGGTGTATGACTATGGTCTGCACACCCTAGCTCAGGTATTTGTTCTCACTTCATTCCCTTAACTGCATTCTTTCACAAACTGTTTTCTCGGCCTCTTAACGAGTTTCTTTTTCTTATGCAGTCTGTCTGTGCTTTTACCTCAGCCACTAAGTGAATGGCTGAGAACCAAGTGAAATTCCATGAAGCTGAGAGGGCTATTCAGCACGAGGCTGATCTACAGTCAGAGCTTGAGACTGCAAGGGCTGAGTTAGAGAGCGCCAGGACTGAGCATGCGAGGATCCTGGATGAGCTGACGAGGCAGCATGATGCAGACATGGTGGCCAAGGACTTGCTTATAAAGGAGAAGGACGAGGCCTTGACCAACTTGGGGGTTCAGCACAACGCCGATCTTGAGGCGGATGTCAAGAAAGCCGAGGCCGATGCTGTGGAGGCCTACAAACTCTCGGATGAGTTTCAGGGCTTCGGCCTTGAATACTTAGAGAGGAAAATTAGGACGGCCTGTCGGTGGGTCGTCCTCAAGTTTGGTGATGTCGTCTCTTCAGTCCGTTCCTCTCTGGAGGCAGTTCAACTGGATGACCCATTGATTGCTGAGGATTTAGCCCACGTGGAGTCCGAGGTGTACGTCGAGGGTGTCGGCACGTCTGAGGATCAGCCAGTCATGGTCGTTGAGGAGACCTCTTTTATCGACGTTGAAGCCCTGCCCTCTGATGCTGCTCAATAGGGTGGCTGTTTGTAGCCAATACCCTCTTTATGTACCCCCTGACTGTACTTTATTTTTGTAGAACACTTGTAATATTTCATTTATAATATCATCTCTCTTGTTTTCTTTCATACTCGTCTCTTGTGTGATTTGCATTGTGAATTTTTTATATTAACAGTATCACTAACCCCTCCCTCATCTTTCTTGAGGGTGAAGTAGGGGTCGTCCCCAACGTTCACCCTCATTATAGCCGAGGGTGATTTCCCCCAATTTTAATTGATGAGGTTAATAAAGTTATCCCTCGTCTTTCTTGAGGGCAATGGTGGGGTCGTCCCCACCGTTGACCCTCATTATAGCCGAGGGTTGTAATTACCAAACTAATGATTTTAATTAAGTCCTCCCTCGTCTTTCTTGAGGACAATGGTGGGGTCGTCCCCACCATTGACCCTCATTATAGCCGAGGGTTGTAATTACCAAACTAATGGTTTTAATTAAGTCCTCCCTCGTCTTTCTTGAGGGCAATGGTGGGGTCGTCCCCGCCATTGATCCTCATTATAGCCGAGGGTTGTAATTACCAAAGTTCTCCCTCGTCTTTCTTGAGGGCAATGGTGGGGTCATCCCCACCATTGACCCTCATTATAGCCGAGGGTTGTAATTACCAAACTAATGGTTTTTAAGTCCTCCCTCGTCTTTCTTGAGGGCAATGGTGGGGTCGTCCCCACCATTGACCCTCATTATAGCCGAGGGTTGTAATTACCAAACTAATGGTTTTTAAATCCTACCTCGTCTTTATTGAGGGCAATGGTGGGGTCGTCCCCACCATTGTCCCTCATTATAGCCGAGGGTTGTTTCCCAAAGATGATCCCATGCGTACTACAACTGACTAACACAAGATGAGAGGAAACACGGATATTTCTCATTAATTTTCCAAGTGTTCTGCTGGAGCAACACCCATTACAATCATGGTCCGTCAGGATACTACAACACTACTGATAGTATTTTTTCAAATGATCTGCGTTCCAGGGGTTGGAAAAGGGTTCCCCTTCTAGGTTTTCTAGTCTATAGGTCCCTGGGAAAACTTCGTCGATGACCCTATAGGGGTCGTGCCAATTAGAGTAGAGCTTGTTGGGCTTTTGCCAAGTCTTTTTGAGGACTAAGTCCCCCACTGCAATTGGTCTCTGCTTCACCCTCTGATTATAAAACCTTGCAGTCCTCTGCTGGTAGGCGGCTTGCCTTATCTCGGCATCTTCCCTCCTTTCCTCAATCAGGTCTAAGTCAAGTCTCCTCTCTTCCGTATTTCTCTAGGGGTCATACATATGGACCCTATGAGTAGGAAACCCAACCTCAGTGGGGATGACGGCCTTTGAGCCATAAGCTATCATGAATGGGGTCTCTCCGGTAGAGGTCTTTGGCGTCGTCCTGTAGGCCCACAGTACAGCATATAACTCTTCAACCCATCTTCCTTTTGCCTCCTCAAGCCTCTTCTTGATTCCATATAGGATTTTCCTATTCGTAACTTCCGTTTGCCCATTGGCCTGAGGTCGGCCTGGGGTAGAGAAGAATTGTTTGATACTCACCCTTTCACAGTACTTCTCTAGAGATGTATTCTTGAACTGAGTCCCGTTATCCGAGATGAGGGTGTTGGGGAGACCATATCTGCATATAATATTTTTCCAGATGAACTGGAAGGTCTTCTGCTCTGTAATCGTGACCATCGGTTCGGCCTCCACCCATTTTGAAAAATAGTCAATCGCAACGATGAGGAACCGATAGTTATTGACTGCCCTTGGCAAGGGTCCTACTAGATCGATCCCCCTCACATTGCAAATGGCCATGGGGATGTAATGGAGGTAAGAGGCTGATGAGGCTGGTGTGGGATGGTGGAAATTTTTTGACATTTATCACACTTTTTTACATACGCCGTGGCGTCTTTCCCCAAGGTCGGCCACCAGTACCCCTGGGTGATCACCCTTTTCGTCAGAGACCTGCCCCCAATGTGGCTTGAACCTGACCCCTCATGCACGTCTTGCAAAATGGATGGGACTTCAGATGGGTGTACACACCTAAGTAAGGGGAGCAAAAACCCCTTTTTGTATAAGGTGTCCCCAATGACAGTGAACTTGGCAGCTCTGTATCTCAACTTCTTCCTTTCTTGCCTTGCTTCTGGCATCTTCCCCTCTTTAATGTATCTGATCAGAGGGTCCATCCATGAGGCTTCCTTAGCAATATTCAGGCAAGTGCCAAGTGTTCCCTCAGCATCTTCAATAGTTTATCGAAGCAAAATTTCCACTGGGACTGTCCTCCTGATGTCTGTCCTAGTTGCTGAGGCCAGCCTGGTAAGTGCGTCGGCTCGGCCATTTTTGTTCCTAGGTATCCTCTTCAATTTCACTTCTCTGAAGCTCTTCAGTAATGACATTACTTTCTCAAGGTACTTGGCCATCCTCTCATCTTTGGCCTCGTAGGCTCCTAGTATCTGATTTACTACTAGCCTTGAATCACTATGGACCAAAATATGTCCGACACTAAGAGACTTGGCCAAGGAGAGTCCTACTACCAGGGCCTCATATTCGGATTCGTTGTTGGAGGCTTTGAAGTTGAACCTCAGGGCATACTCAATGTCTGTGCCATCGGGTGCTGATACTATCAGTCTAGCTCCACTTTCGCTGTCGCAGGAGGACCCGTCAACGAAGAAGCTCCACACAGTCTTTTCCTCCAAGAAATTTCCCTCGGTGAGGGATCCCTGTCTAAAGAGGTATCTTTCCTCTTCGTTTTCGGCCACTTTCGTTCTAGCGGTGCCTGTCTCAGCCTTATCTGCAGGTGTGTCGGTGAGCCTGTCTTGTTGGGTATCTGTCTTCCCGAGGTTCTCACCCTCGGCTTCATCATTTTCCCAAGTAAACTCGGCCACGAAATCCGCCAGTGCTTGCCCCTTAATGGTCGTCCTAGGTTGATACACAATGTCAAACTCCCCCCAGCTCTATAGCCCAGGCCATTAACCTGCCTGATTTTTCTGGCTTGTGTAAGACCTGCCTAAGAGGAGAGTCAGTGAGGATGACCATTGTATGGGACTAGAAGTATGGCTTCATCTTCCTTGAGGCATGGATCAAGGCATAAGCTAACTTCTCCATCCTCGGGTATCTTTGCTCTGCCCCTAAAGTGCCTTACTGTTGAAATACACTGGCCTCTGTACCCCGTCTTCCTCTCTGGCGATGGCTGCGCTGATGGCTGATTCTGAGACAGCTAAGTACAAATGTAGTTGTTCGCCCTGCACTGGTCGGGACAACAGCAAGGGAGACCCTAAGTATGACTTTAACTCCTTGAAAGCCTCACCACACTCTTCACTCCATTCGAAGGCCTTCCTGAGAATTTTGAAGAATGGAAAACACTTGTCTGTGGCTCTAGATACGAACCTATTCAAAGCAGCCACTCGTCCCGTGAGCCTCTGAACGTCTTTGACGGTCTTCATTTCTAGTAGGGCCTTTATTTTCTCAGGGTTGGCCTCGATGCCTCTTTGGTTGACAATGAACCCCAAGAATTTCCCTGATCCGACCCCGAAGACACACTTGGCCGGGTTGAGCTTCATCTGGTATTTGTCCATCGTATTAAAGGTCCTCTCCAGGTCAGTCACATGATCCTCTGCCTTCAGGCTCTTAGCCAGCATGTCATCTACATAAACCTCCATAGATTTCCCAACTTGGTCTTCAAATATTTTATTTACAAGGCGCTGATACGTTGCCCCTGCATTCTTCAGACCAAAGGGCATGACCCTATAACAGTATGTCCCCTTGTCGGTAATGAAGCCTATTTTCTCCGAGTCTTCAGGGTCCATGAAGATCTAGTTGTACCCTGAATAGGCATCCATGAAGCTCATGGCCTGCGGTAGCGTCTACCATCTGGTCAATGCGGGGGAGAGGGAAGTTGTCTTTGGGACAATGCTTGTTGAGGTCGGTGAAATCCACACACATTCTCCACTTCCCGTTGGCCTTTGGGATAATGACTACGTTGGACAGCCATTCAGGGTATATGACCTCTCTGATAAACTCCGCATCTTCTAATTTTTTGACCTCATCCCTTATGACCTCATACTTCTCTCTAGAGTAAATTCTCCTCTTCTGCTTCACCGGCTTCGCACCCTCTACCACGTTGAGCTTGTGGCACATGATTCAGGGTCGATCCCCGACATATCTGCATGACTCCATGCAAGGACACTCTGTCTTCTCCTCAACAGTTTAATGAGGTCTTCCTTGATATTTGGCTTCAGAGACTTGCCGACTTGGATGGTTCTTTCCGGGTCATCTTCGTTCAGGATGATGGATTCTACCTCTTCCGCAGCCTCTCATTTCTTCAACTTCGTCTCGTCTCTGGGGTCTAGGGTATCAACATTGTAAGTGGTTGTAGCCTTCTTGTGTGCCTCTCTTTCTTCAGCGGAGTTGTAATAACATTCTCGTTCTGTCGTCTGGTCTCCCTGAACTTCCCCCACCCCGTAAGGGGTTAGAAATTTAATCATCTGATGGACCGTATACGGCACAACTTCGAACCCCTTAAGGGCTACCCGTCCCAGTATAATATTGTAGGCCGAAAAGACATGTTCATCCATCACAAAGAAGCTGACCTTCTTAGTAAGCCATCTCGGCCACTCGTCCCCCATTCTAACATCGGCCTCATACACTCCGAGGGGATGAACCTTTTCTCCACTGAACCCAATCAATGGGTGATGGTATGGGACGAGTCTAGAACGGTTGAGACCTAAAACTTTGAAGCATGGCCAAAACATCACGTCTGCAGATGAGCCCCCATCTACCAGGATTCTCGGCACCTCGCATCCGTGCACCCTGGTAGTGATGACGAGAGGGTCATCATGTGGGGTTAAGAGGCTTTTTAAGTCCATTCTTGAGAACCCCACTATCAGAGTATCCATGTCAACCTTTTTTCTTTTTTCTGACTTCGCCTCCAGAGAGGTTGAGTGTACCGTCTTCGTCACTGCCTTGGCCTCAGCCACATGGGCCTTCCTGTCAGCGACCTCTGACCCTCCTCCTGCTAGACCCCCGGAGATCATTCCCACTCCGAGTGAGATCATATTAAGCCTCTTGACAGGGCCTTGGTCGTCTCTCGGCGGGAGGTCAGGGTCATCCTCATCGTCAGAAGGGTCATCCCCTATTTTTTGAGGACCTTCTCTACATGCATCGCCTCGCTTCTTTCTGGGGTCGTCCCCTCGGCCCCTCTTGAAGTCACCTTTGTCAACGTACTTCCTGAGCTTCCCTTCTTTCAGCATCTTCTCAATCTCATCTTTCAGAGAAAAGAATTTGTCTGTCACGTGGCCATGGTCTTGGTGAAATTCACACCATAGGTTTTTATTCCTCTTGTTGGGGGCTGCCCTCAACTTCTCAGGCCACTTCAGAGATCGGTCACTCTTTATCTCATTGAGAATATGTTTACAGCTGACCGTTAGAGGGGGTAATCAGCGAACTTGTCGTCCGTAGACCTCTTCTTCCCCTCTTTGCTTTTCTTATGGTACTTACCCCCACTAACGCCTCCTTTTTCGTCTTCATATTTTGCAGTCATCGCCTCTTCGGCGTTCATCACCTTTCCTGCTATTGACAGCAATTCAGCCATTGTCCTCGGAGGGTCTTCAGCAAGCTTCCATAACAGCTTCCCCTTTTGGAGTCCTCCAATCAGGGTTGTCATAGCTATGCTCTCCTCATAGTCTTCCACCTCCAATTTTTCTTTGTTGAATCTGGCTATGTAGTCTCTTAGACTCTCATTCTTCCCCTGCTTAACATAAAGCAGGTGTGTGGTCTTCTTCTGTGGCCTCACCCCAAAGCAAAAGTTGTGGATGAACCGGTCTGCCAGCTTCTTAAAGTTTTCAATGGAATTTTTTGGAAGAGACATATACCAGACATATGCAGCCCCCGTCAGAGTACCAGAGAAGGCACGACACCTCATCGCATCTGAGATAGAGTATATGTCTGCCGCTGATTGATACATCTCAATATGGTGGACAGGGTTGGTACTCCCGTCATATCTTGGGTGACCGTAGGTGGCTTGAACTTTGATGGCGTAGGGAAGTTGACTATATTCGCCACAAAGGGTGAGCCTATGGAGTATCCTCTCTGAAGAGGGTCCCGGATCTTCAGTATATCACCGATCTTATCCTCTAGTCGCTGGATCGAGTCATTCCAGGGCCTCGTAGGGTCGGCCTGGCCGATGTTATACCTCGCCGCCTCTTTAAGGTGGACGGAGGGTTCTGCGGCGGCAGGCCTGTGTCGGCTATTTACTTCCCCCTGACCATCGGCTCGTCCTAGGGGTCGACCCCCGTGGGGTCGGCCATCTTCTGCCTCCCTTCTGGACCTCGCAGTGCTCCTTGATCTGGACAATTTTTCCCGCAGGTCATTTACTGGGCCCAGCCTCTCAAAGGCCGACCCCCTGCTCAAGCGATCAAAAGCAGAGCCTCTTGGGCGGTCGTCAGGATTTGGTCTCCCGCACTTCCCTCTACTCTCCTGGAGAGGTCTTACAGTATTGTTGGAGACCTCATATAGTTCCCATCATTCTATGGGAGCCTCCTCTCCCTCCAGATCGTCATACCTGTCCTCAGGGCAAGGGTTTCCTTGCCTCCCCAGGCGTAGACGTCGGGGGTCAGCAACATCCCTACGCCGCTGAGGGGTGGCAGGTCTTTGCATGGTGCCTGGGGTGGTCTCCTGGCCTCATGCTGCCCTGGAGCCGCTGCCGGAGTAATCATCTCAGGTGAGACTCCTGGTGGTCTTAGTATGTTCTGGCTTAGAGCTGTGAACTGCTCCTGCATGATTCGCTGGTTTGCTGCCAGAGACTTCAAGGCTGCCGCCACATCATCCATCTCAGATTGAGGTGGTGGATGACTGGAACTGGGTCCAACTCCACTCTCCGGTGGAGGGAGTGGTGGTGGAGGCATCTCTGGTGCCATGTGTTTGAGCTATGAAGAGCTGAACTGAAGAAAAAGTACCGGTGAGCTTGAGAACCTTAATGTGTCTCTTTCAATGGTGAAACATCTCCTCTCAGGGGGAGAGCTGGTTCACCACCAGAGTGCCCAGTGAGGTCAAGCTATACAAAGGAAGAGATGTCTTCTCATTCCCACAGACGGCGCCAAACTGATGATGCTGAGATTTAGCATCACCAGATAAGTGATGATGAACTCAAACAGTAGTAACCATGGAATCCATAGAGATGTATATGCATAAGTGTGTAAGTGTGTAGAAGGAGATGAGTATAAGAGGAACAAGATGATGATGTATAGTGGTTCATCCAATTAGGCCTACATCCACTGTGAGTGTGTGATCCACGAAGTATGGGCACTAATGGCCTTGGATACAATGCACTTAAGCTCACTTTCTCTCTCTACTGTATGTATAAGCAGAGTTTTTGCTAGGATTACAATTATCGATCCCCCATAGGGTTGTAGTTGATAAGTATATATAGGTCTTGGGGGGTGTAGTGTACCCCCCAAGTATGCATGGTGCATGTGAATGATGATCTAGCCAATCTCCTGTTGACATCTGTAGATGCCAAATGATGACATAATATTCCCTCACATGAGGGGGTGATATTGTTATAACGATCTTCCACGTGCCGTGTGAGCCTCACGTCTCCCAATCCACGCGCTGTGATGATGTCACCCTCGGCCTATGATATGAGGCCGAGGGAAAAGTCCCTTCTGGTAGTGAGTCTGGCCTAATTTAGGCCTCGTACTGTCGTACCCTCGGAGGGTCGTCTGAGCCTGATGGAGGGTCGGCCCCTTGGGGGGTCGTCTGAGCCTGATGGAGGGTCGGCCCCTCGGAGGGTCATCCGGGCCTGACGGAGGGTCGGCCCCTCGGAGGGTCATCTGGGCCTGATGGAGGGTCATGAGACCATCTTGGGCTCGTCTTGTTGGAGGGTGCCCTCGGCCTGGCCGAGGATATATATGGGTATATCAATATCAATATATATATATATATATATATAAACGACTCATAAACTAATTTAAGTTCATCTTTCGAAGATATGGCTTGAGTGTGCAAGTCAAGGATGCAACCGCCTCAACAACTTTTGTGATTTTCGATAAAGAAGCAGAGAAAATACTTCATATCCCTGTTACACAGCTATGCAGCTCAGTAGAAAAGGTATATCCTTTTAATATCTAAGATTGCTAAGTTTCAGCATTGTATTTCTAATCATATCAAAGTACCTACAGTGATGAATAAAATATTGGCATAAATTTACCTCTTCAATATTAAACTTAATATTTTAAACATGGAACCCGTACTACAGTCACCAAAATTCTCATCAACGATGATTACAGAATCATGAGCCACCTATCACAACTGAAACCAAGGTGAATACATTTATTTTAGTTCTTATATTTCATTGCCATTCAATACATTAATCTTTTCTCATACATAACACTAAAGAGGTCCAAAAACGACCATCAATATCATTCACAAATTAGTCCAATGACTACATAGAACCACCAATAAATTCAACAAATAAAAAATACCGCATCATAGATAATGAGTAAGTATTTATTCATCTTTACAACAATAAACCAAGTTAAAGCTTTAATGATTCTATAAACAATAACAATTCATAATCCAGAATTTATATATTTATATATTTTGCAACCAATATAAAATGGGATTAATAAATGGGATAGTCATGATCCATAATCCAGAATAATAATATTAGCGGTAATGACACTATTCGATTTCGATCATTACAACAAAAAAACGATTTATATTTTTACTCCATCTTTTAAATTCATTAAAATCCTTTTAACTCTATCTTACTACGTTCGTTTTATCGTTTTTAACGATCAACTGCGTCTAACAAATCTGCGTCATTTCCCCGAATGTGAAAAGATGGAAAATAAGGGGCTATAACAGTACGTTTATATGAATTTACTACCCTTTTTATGACTTTAAGACAATACTCTGCTTCAGTACGGATTATACAATTACAATAATTATATTTTCAGATGAATTGATGAAACATTATTATGAATTTATATGAAATCTTTGAATTTCACAATTCTTATCATTCATTGGATTTTTTTTTCAAATTCTAATATGGTTATATCGCCTATGGTTTTTATAGTTTTTACATGTCAATTATATATCTATATAGTAACAATTCAACCTTGAATACATATCATTAATTCACACCAATTTCCGATCTTTCAATAGCGTTGTTTTAGCTTCATTGCTATTTTAATGTGATCTAACAAAAGGAATTACATAGGTTTCATTCACTTAATAGTCTAGATATTATTGTGCAGATATAAAACGAGACCATTAGTTGATCACGAAGGGAGTTGAAGAAAAAGATATTGTAGATAACGTACACAGTCAATCAATTAGGGACATAAAGCATACACCTGTAGAACAATTAGTGGTGGACTTATAGCAATAAATTGCATGTGAGAATTGTGTAAACAATCAAATGCATAATCAGTAGTGTATGGGAACGAGCTTAGCGTATAGAATGAGGGTATAAATGAAAAAACAATAATGTTTGTAAGAAAACAATGGAAGATATTTGAATTCACTACATATCGTTGTCTTATAAGAACTTTTACTACATGTATAATACTCTTCAAAATTAATTGAAGCTGTAACAATAATACATGGTGCTACGAATGCACATTACACATTTAAGAGTCTAATAAATCCATATGCGACATCGATGTTTCCAATTACTATATTGCCCTCGATAACACGAAATTTGTTGTAGTTGTTAAAACCATACATGGTGCTAAGACTTCAGATTCAAGATTTTAGATTCCTACTTATACATATGCGTCATCGATGTTTTTAGTTACAATAAAATCTCATTTTGCAAAATTACTGAGGCATCCCTGTATTATGACATGGGAAATGTTCTACTTCAATATTTAACAGATTATTTACAGTACAAGTCGGGAAAGGAGAACCTCGTGGCGGATGCGCTTAGCAGAAGGGTGCATGCATTGGTGACTCTAAGGAGTCAAGTGTTAAGGTTTGATGAGGTCCGAAACCTTTATCCGACGGATGTTGAGTTTGGACCCATATTTGCAGCTTGCCAATTGGTCAATGGTGCTTTGGGTGAGTATCCTTTGCAGGATGAATTCCTCCGCCGTGGGACGGCCTTATGTATTCCATCTTCTTCTTTGTAGGAGAAGATCATTTTTGAGATTCACGGAGGAGGATTGGCGGGCCATTTGGGACAGGCACGTACCCACGCGATGATGAGGGACCGCTTTTACTGGCCGGCGATGAGGAGGGATGCCAACGCCTACATTAGGCATTGCTACACTTGCCAGTCAGCACACCAATGCGGGCATGTATACTCCATTACTGCTCCCTGGTAGACCATGGCAGGATGTGTTGATGGACTTTATCGTTGGGTTGCCCCGTACCTCTGGTGGTCATAATTCCATTTTGATCGTGTATAGATTCTCCAAGATGTCGCACTTCATCCCTTGTACACGTACGATAAATGTTTTCCATGTCGCTTCATTATATTTCCATGATATTGTCCGTCTACAAGGAGTTCCATGCAACATCACCTTCGACAGGAACTTACGAATTACAAGGCATTTTTGGCGTACATTGTGGCGACTTCTACGGATAGAGTTGCAGTTTTCGACCACTTTTCACCCTCAGACGGATGATCAGACTAAGGTGGTCAACTGGAGCATGAGTGACCTATTGAGATGTCTGTCTTCGAAGCACCCCCGCAGGTGGGATCTAGTGATAGCCCATGCCGATTTCGCCTTCAACAACGTCGTCAACCGTTCTACCCATTCCAGATTGTTTTGGGACAGTCACCCACCATGCTCATAGATCTTGCCGAGCTTCCCCCGACAATGCCTACATGTCCTTCGGGTGAGGAGTTTGTTGGTCGCCTGACGTCCATCCAGGCCGACGTCCGTTCTCGACTACAGACGACTTATGCCTCCTATAAAGAGGCTGCAAGGGAGCACCGCGACTTTGTTTCCTTCCAGCAGGGTGATCTGGTCATAGTATACCTCCAGAAGGCGCGACAGCGGGGTAAGGGCAACAAGCTCCTTATGAGCCGATTTGGTCCTTTTCTAATTATCCAAGATTGTGAGTCGAACGCCTACGAAGTTGACTTCTTGCTAAGTTTCGCATGCACTGCACGTTCAACGTGACAGATCTTTCTCCATTTCGGGGCACCCACGCCCCGCCCATCCCCATTCCCACGACCACAGCCCACTCGATCCACTCCCATGTCGACTGCATTGAGGGAATTCTAGACAACGAGCTTGTATCGTCCTCATCGGGAGATTAGATGCGTTACTGGGTCCATTTGGCTGGTCGTCCTAAGGCCGAAGATTCATGGATCACAAAGACCACCCTGCAGTATATCGACCTTGACTTCTATCGACAGTATACGGAGTATCTGAAATCTTCTCAAGGGGGGGAGAATGATGCAGAAACATACGGATATAAGCATCCTTTTGTCATTTATTTTTGTAAGAGGGTACTTTAGATTATAGATGGAGGCGTAACCCCCGTTTGAGTATGGTAACGATAAGCTAATTGGCCAAAGTTTTGGATTAATGATAGGGCATGCAGACGCAAACCCAATGAAGATGAACTCAATTTAAACTCACAAAAGCTCTCATGTATAACTCAGAGAGTGGTAGTGGAACTTAAAAGTGACTTGGCTAGAGGGAGAGAGAAGTAAGCACCCTAGATACACCTTGGTAGGCAGGTAGAAACACACCAAACACCCTCAAGAATCTCTGTCAAGTATTAAAAGCTTCGTAATAAATAACAATGGTGGGTGAGTGAACTCTCTGGTTTTTGTAATAACCCTCTCTCTGATATATATTATCTCTAGTAATAACTTCTGAACTCTCAAAAGATCATCCTCTCCTTAGGGGTGGTTGGGGTCTTTAAATAGCCCCCACGCAATCCCCGAGGCAACTCAGTCATTAAAGACTATGAAAGACATCCCTCATACTTTATGTCATAACATTAAATACCTGATGCACTAGTTGTCTCCACGTCATAAACATTAAATGCCAAGACATGTCTTTTGCCTAATCACTGTGTGTCATGGCGCTGTTGTCGCAGGGGTGGCTCACCAACTGCCTGACAACCCCAAATACCACGGTGGTTTACTCAAGTGCATGTCTAACATTGTTTAGTTGGCTAATGACATCACCTACAGTAGATGTGACATTAAGTAGTGGGTTGTTTGGTTCTCAACTCATCGCCCGATGGAACTCCAAGCTACTCTGCCCGAGGTTCCACGGTCAGGGTCCTTCGGTGTTTTTTACCAGGTGTATCTAAGATTGTCAGGACAAGCCCCAACGGTGCCTCACTTCTTAATCCTCCAAACCAGGTCCCTTTAAAGTTCCCACGGTGAGGTCATTCGATAGAGCCTGAAAGCTCTCCCAGACCCTGCCAAGCCTGGTCTCTCGTAAGTACCGTTTGACCTCACACAAACTCGTTCATTATTATCGTTACGTCATTACAACCGTTATGGCTTACAGTTATCAATAATGAAAATACAATATGACTAATACAACAAACTAAAACATGAGCTACCGCGCCAGGCTGCCTCGCTGAGTTGCCCCGCTTGAGCTACCTCGGTTGCTTAATCTCAAACACTGTTGCTAATTAGGAGTTTGTCCCTAATCTTAAGATTACCTTCAAGCCCCCTCTACAATTTTATTTTTAGCCTCTTTGTACCTTTAATATAAATAACCCAAAGGCTCTCATTTGTATCACTTTTGACATTTTGATAATGAAAGCTTCGAGAGAGAAGTCGAAACTCATTCATAATTTCTTTTAGCTGTTATTGTGTGAATTTAGTTTTATGCTTCCGCACCATAACTTACATCACAAATACTTTTTGTTTATTTGAATGATTAAAAGATTAACAATTACATTTGCATCTAAATGATTAATGGATACAATTACCTTTGAATTACAATTCTAAATACATTCCTTCTGAGTTATTTCAGATTCTCTTTCAAGAGATGAACTATTAAGATGTGTCGTCATCAAGAGCTGTCACAGCTAACCTAGTTCTTGTATATAAATAAAAGTTCAGATATAAATCATGTTTTCAAATAAGCAAATAACAAAGTTAATTCTTCAGTAACTATAAAAGTTGGATTCAATTTTGCACCGGGAACAAATAGCTGACATCACCAATTGACAGGACACAACTGAATTACATGTTTGCAACTCCATGTTCAAATCCAATATAAGGTAACCCCCTTTAAAAGTTAAAAATTAAAGATCTAGGGCCATAAACCATTATGAACGCCTGCCTACGTTTTCATTTTCATTTTCCCTTTCATTTCACCCTCACCACCCCCTTTTAGTTCTTCAAATCTTTCTTCATTTGCTCTTCAGTCCCCACGGGAGCTGCTGCTGCTTCCAGACGATTTCTTGCCACCATATTTCTGTTGAAAATAATATTGATAATAATCCTTCAATAAATAAATAAAAATAAAAACAAAAACATTAATCACTTATGTATATTGCTTCCAATAACCCCGAAATTACAAGATGAGTTGTTTCCATTGTCGCACGCTATTTATATATGGAAAATGCTTTTCTTATAAAATAATAAGAAATACTCATTTTAAAGCACCCAACGACACATAAACGAGGCCAAATCTATATGTTTCTCTCTCACTATTTGGTATTTGATTGTTGTGTAATTTTGTAAGAAAAAGAATTTATTTGTAGGTTTATTAGCATTACACAAATTAAGGATGCATGCATTGACAGGTAAAAGCACTAAAAGGAAAGGATAACTTTAATTGTTTAGCATTACTCTTCAAGTACAACACAAATAAAGGATGCTTGCATTTAGGCCTGTCAATGGGTCGTGTCTGGACCCGAACCCGACCTGGACCAGATCTGTATAATAGGGTCTGAGCATATTTTTTTTGGACCTGAGACCTAAAGACCCGTTTATTAAACGGGTAGGGTCTGGATCTTATACAAGACCTGGACCCGAAGACCCGACCCGGATTGTACATTATTATTTTTTAAATATATATACATATACTATAAATTTATATATATTTATAAATATATCTTATCAATATAACATGGAAGTAATATATATAAAAATATATATTTATGTATGTAATAAATATAAATAATATATGTTTTATTTATACTAATAATATTCTATAATACATTACAAAATATTTTAATTTAAGATTAAAAAATAAAAAAGGGGGATAATATAAAATAAATGTATATATTTGGCCAGACCCGGACTCGAACTCGAGACCCAAACGGATCCGGGTCTGGATCCAATATTGAAGACCCGAACCCGGTGAAGACCCGATTATACGGATCTGGATCTCCCTAAACCCGACCCGGCTCCGACCCGTTGACAGGCCTACTTGCATTGGTGCATAAAGCACTCAAGGAAAGGACATCGTTTTAGCATTAACCTTATTTAAGTATAAGACCATCTTCATGCTTTTGGTAGTTTTGGCTATCCAGAGTGCAGTGTTCACGGACTCGACACGTAATACGGGATACGACTCGATTCGGGATATGGGATATGTGATTTTTCAAAAATGTAGGATACGGATACGTTAGGATACGTTAAATATTTATTATATTATATTTTATATATATTAATGATAAACTTGAATAAAATGAAAGTAAAGCATCAAATACCATTATATTAAAGTGCTCAAATATAATGATTGTTGTCACCAAACAAACATCATTTCAAATAAAATCTACAAACATAATTAGAAAACACAAAAAACAATTAAGAAAACAATATAGCAACAGCTCCAAATGAGGTCTAGAAGTGAAAAAAAAAATACAACACAGTTAATTGAAAAAAAAAAATACATAGAAAGAAAAAGAAAGAACAAAACAGGTCAGATTGAGCATAAAAAAACATAAAAAAATAGTTAAGAAGAAAGAACAACACTAAATAATGTCAATAGCGGAAAAAAAATACCAAATGTGGAAAAAACACATACCTGATGGGTTTAAACCCTAACTGGAACTCCAGATGGGTTCGATTGAGTTCGGATTGAGGTGGGAAATGAAAACCCTAGCCGGTCAGATGGGTTGAAAACCGTAGCTGGGTTGGAGTTTTGTTAGTCGTCGGGTGAGAGAATGAAAAACTAGTTGGGTTTTGTTATGAGTTAAACCGTATCTGGGTTTTGTTATGAGAATAACTTAAAAACATATGGGCTTTGTTATGAGTTATAACTTAAAACTTTTCATTTTTATGTTTTTGGCCACAAAACATATGTTTTTAAATGTTAGAAACACCCCGGCGTATCCTAAAACGAATCCTAACGTGTCCTCAGCGTATCCTAAACGTATCCGAGCCATTTAAAAATAAAACAAAAATGGGATACTCTAGGATTCGCGTATCTGAGCGTATCCCGTATTCTATACGTGTCCAAAAAAAATTTGCGACCTCCAGAGAGTATTCGTGCTTCATAGGTTCCCCAGATTTGCCTGAGTGTTCAGGAAACCTTTTGCGCAACATTTGGATTGCAACGGGAGTTTTTATTTTGGGGTATATACCAAATAGTCCCTTGAACATTTTTTAATACACGTTTAGTCCAAGCCTTTTTATTTTATTCCAAAAAGTTCTTCACGACATAAAAATACTAAAAAAAAAGGAGCTCCGGTGAGTGTCGCCAAGGCTGCAGCAGTGGGGGGATTTGGTGGGACGGGAATGCCACTAGCGCAGACCTTTTAAAATAAGAGAATATTGATTAAATGAGTGTTTGAGGGACTTTTTGGAACAAAATAAAAAGGCTTAGATTAAATGTGTATTAAAAATGTTTGAGGGACTTTTTGGTAATTGATGCTTTTATTTTTGTCTTTTACGCTTTCTCACGGTTGTTGGATTGCCGCAAGAGAGTTTTCAATTTAATTGTGCCATTTATTTTGCTTAGTACTCTGGAGTAGCACTTATTTTTTCAGTTGAGCACATTAGCATTGGAGAATTTTGTGTGTGTGTGTGGGTGGGGGTGGGGGGTGGGGGTGGGGGGGTGGAAATTCCCCCAATGATCTGGAGATGGTAAAAAATTGAAGCACTAAGGGAAATCATATATTAAACTGCTAAACTAACCTGCTTTCCAATGTTGAATGGAATATATTTGTATTTGATCATGTGCATGATTTGGCGCCTCATTGTGAGGACAAAGAGAACGATCCAATAACAGACTAATATAGGCCAAAAGACGGGGACGTCAAACATGGAAAAAAAGGTCATGAGAAACGCAACACAGAAAGCTTTCGTTATGGCGTACCTGCATCAGCCAAGAAAAAAAAAAGACAATCATTATATATAACAAAATTGACTTATTGACTACGAGTTAGCGAGCTCAAATGGGTAAATATATGGCCAGCAGGACCTTATTTGATCAAATGAAGGAAAATTTTCATGCTACACATTAGTACATTACGGTGATGAGAAGAAAAGAATTGAACATCTAAATTTTGGTGAAATATTCATATCAATTATGCATTGTGAGCCATACATAGAAGCTTGGAATCTAGTTCATGAGACAGATGAACAACAAAGTCAGTTAACAGATCGAAAATCTACCCCCCCCCCCCCGCCCCCCAAAAAAAAAAAAAAAAAAAAATTAAGGGGAAGAAAAGGAAATCATAACAAAAAAAAATTAAGTTCAGATGTGATGCAACAATCAACAGATCCCACGTGCACAAAAAACAATGTGACTTCTTATTTCTGAAACCCGTGGAGTACTACTCTGCCAGTGTGTGTGTGTGTGAGAGAGAGAGAGAGAATGTCTCAGATTTCAATTGTTACTGCGCATTTCCATAGGTAAAACTTGGCGTTTATTTACATTCGGAAAAATGGTATATAAAAATGTCGCTGCAGATATATGACCTAAGAGGTGAGGCAGGTGAAAACAAAAGAGTGCTACCAAAATGCGCCTCCTGAAGAGAGGATTTAGTATCAAATCCTTCTGTTGCTTTTGTTCACCAAATGCAGTTGGAATCATTAACAGGTCTAGCCCCCAAAAAGGTCTGCCCAACGTAAGAAGGAAAATATAAAGTCTGCCTTATAAATGACACAAGATATAATATCACATAAGAGAATTATTAACAATCTATGTAAGTGGTAAATAATGACGTAAATGACGTCAAATGGGAGCAAGAAAAGATAATGTCTCTCTAAACTCTCTCAAATCTCAATATCTCATAATGGAAGAATGCCTTAATGAGGCTACAAAAGAGGTATTTAATGGGAGGACGTTGCTTGGCCACTAAATTAAGTATCTAATTACAAATATGCCCTTAATGCCAAATAACCTTCCTTCCTCTAAATATAAAATAAAAGAAAAAATATAATGAATACAAAAAATAAAAGAATTACTAAAAATGACGAAAAGGCCCTTATTCACATCAAATAATTAATGAGATCTTATTTCTACTGCATTAGTTTTACAAATACTTATGGTCTCATGAACAACTGATACGTGACTACAGTCAAAATGAAGCTAGTTCGAAACCAAAATTCATAATTCAATAACATAAGCATTAAGCACTGAGCTCTTATAAAAAAGCACTTACCTAAGTTTCCATTTTTGCAAAATAGGAAATAAGCAAAAATACCAATTGAAAGAATAAGTTCAATTGAAAGTTTTTGATTCATCTACATGAAACAGATTTTCGAAAGTTCATAGAAAAAATATTGCTAATTGTCCGAAGTGAGAAGCAAAAATATTCTGATAAGATCCACCATGAATTGGGATTGCATACTTAATCAAACATAAGATGGAAATTGGGATCCACCATGAATTGGGATTGCATAATTAATCAAAGTGGAGCAAGGCTTAAGCTTCCTCGATTTGGGGTAAAATCCCATTTATTAAAAACAAAAAACACTTATAAACAACATAAATAATGTCCAAACCACAACCAAAAGGATTAAATTCATGGGGCAGTAAAAAAGAATACCAGAACTTAAACTCGGGGAGACGGCGAACGAAAGGCTTGAATTCATCAGAACCTTTAGTGGGCAGGAGAGGCCCATCCCCATCCCCACCGGATGGTTCCATTTCGGGATCAACAAGAGGCGACAAGAAACCAATCAACAAATTGAGCAAATAAATGCCAAGGCCATAAGTGACAATGTAGAAGCCTTGAACATAATAAACCCTCAGTGCATAAATAAATGTTAAAACAGCAGTCCCACCCCATCTATAAATCGCGTGTGGAGTGGTTTTATCCAAATAAAACTGGAAAAGCCTCCACATATCGTGTCTCCACTGGTTCAGCGGTGCCGCAGCGGAGGCACCATTACCCTCCATCCAAACTCACAACCCTACAAGATCTCAAATCACGATATTAGTTTCAATTATGTGTATTTAGTATAGCCGAAATGAATGGGTTGTGTACATACCTCCGATGAGAGTAAAAGGAGACTCAAGTTGAAATAGATCTGCTGCTGATGCTTCGTTTTGGTGAGAGATGTTCGCAGGCATTAGCCGAAACGTGAATTTTATTTACCTGCGTAAATTGTGACGAGTTGAATATCCTCTCTTGGGAGAATTTGGTCATTTACGTCATTTCTATTTTATTTACGGGTTAGGGTTATTTAGGGTCCGTTTGGATGCGCGGAATTGGAATTGGAATTGGAATTGAAATTGAATTGAAATTTTAATTATTTTGTTCAAGTGTACATTTCTTTTGGAATTCTAGTAGAATTCTAAATCCCTTGTTTGGATCATTTACAAAATTCTTTTGGAATTTTAATAGTTTGTGAACTATTAAAAAATTATACTTTTAATAAAGATTTTAATAAAAAAAAAACGGAATCAAATCACATCACACTTTAACAAGAGATAAGAAAAAACAGTTCAATATTATTTGATTAAAAAATTAAAAATAATAGTTCATTTTTATTTGATTAAAAAATTAAAAATAATAGTTCATTATTATTTAATTAAAAATTAAAAATAACAGTTCACTATTATTTAATTAAAAAAATAAAAATAGATAATTATTAATAATTATTATTATTTAAAAATAGATAATTAAAAAATCATTATTATTTAATTAAAAAAATAGATAATTATTATTAAATTAAAAAAAACAGTTCATTATAACCAGAACTCGACCGGAGACCTTATATCTGAGAACTGAACTGAGATAACAAGTGTTCAGAAATCAACCGGAGATTCGAATAAGCTGTAGGAAATAGAGATTTGAATAAGCTGGTACCTGAAAATCGACGAGAGAGGGGGAGAGAGAGCTGTTGGCATTACTGTCGGCGTCAATAAGCTTCTGGCGAGCTGTTACTGGAGAGAAGGTTGGTGGTCGGCGAGGTGTTACGGGAGAGAGAGAGAGAAAGAGCTGGTTTAATTCATTTACTGGAGAAGTGAAAAAGGTTTTGGTTTTGTGTGTGTAGTTAGATATTAGTGTGTGTGCCTGATCTGAATTCCAAGTGGATTTGGATTTCAAAATCTCTACAAAATAAAATGGAATTGAGTTATGGAGTTGGGCCTAAGAGAATTGTAAATGAATTCCAAATGAATGAGTTTTTTTAATGCACCAAACAAAAAAATTGGAATTGGGCCTCCCAATTCCAATTCCAAGACTTAGAATTGGGTCGCCAAATATACCCTTAGGGTTTAACCCCTTTAATTCTTTGATATTGATTTTGGCATCAACATTTTCACTTCTTATGATTTGGGCTAACATTTTCACTTCTTATGATTTGGGTTTGGCACACAAAATAAACTGTGACAATTTTTGGGTCACTAAAAGTTATTTTGAGAGTCAAGCTCCAAGAAATAAATATTATGAGGGTTCAACATAATTATAAAGAATAACGAGGGACAAACTCTAAATAAATTTATGGGTTATTTGGAAATGACTCCCAATAAATATTGTCATTTGATGATTACATCCCAAATAGTTAAAGCACTATTGACATCTAATTTTAAATGGTTACGTTTAGCAACCGTTTTTGTATTGGGAAATATAAAAATACTCTTAATCTAACACTATCTCTTGCTATATCTTATTTTCTCTCTTTTCTCTAAAGCCGTGGGAGAAGCTTTAATAATTACTGCAACTATTTAAAAAATAGAATACACACACACACACACATATATACATGTGTGTGTGCATATACAAAGCACACCTACAAACCTAGACTCTCATTAGTGTTCCATTTATGGGTTGATATTGTGTAACATAACTCTCATACTGGGTTTAGGATAAGGACTCACAACTCTAAACCATAATTTGTGTTCAAAAGCATCAAGAATAGAGCATTTGCAATTGCTCGTAATGACTTGTCCCAAAAAATAAAACATTTTAATTCTTTTATATTGAAAATTATTATGGACTATTTAATTTCCTTTGGTTGTTGGGAAATTAGAAATTTGGTGTGATTATAAATGGATTAAGAATGAAATTTCAAAATAATAAGAATTTATGCAAACTTTAAGGAATTGATTCAATTTTTTTATATTATTATAAGTTATTTACTTTCCTAGGATTGTTTGGACGTTGAAAGATAATTATATTGAATTTAGAGTCATTAACAATTTTTAAGGATTGATTATACCTAGTTGGGATCTAATTAGGATTATAGAGGCATATTAACCAAAGGAAAAAATGTAGAATTAATGGGCATTTAACAAATAGTGGACACGGGCATAAGTCGAAGTAATGTTATAACTTATTTTCGGGGTTAAAAGTTATAAACACATATACATTTAACCAATTAATATTACTAGTATTTGACTAATTATGTTTCACATCCACTTAATGTTTTTTAAAGTTTTTTTTAAACTTTGTTGAAGATGAATCACCGTTAATTCCTCTCGTTTCATTTTCGAAAACTGGTTGTTTTATTTGGCATTGGAATATATTGCTTATTATGTAATGAATTTAGTGGTGGGTTATAAATGGACATCAATTTGAATATTAAAAATCTTATTCCAAAGACTTCAATTGCTTTCTGTCTGTATCCATCCAACACTCACAAGTACACGTTTCTCTCTTTTTACCATCATTTCATATGGAAACTAGCTTTAAATTTAATGTTCACACACGGGGGTATTGTTTACACACGAGCAACTGTTCATTCGCGTTTTACTGTTCATTTTTACTCCTTATTTAAGAAGGGTTTCAGCCATGGTTCAAAACACATAGGAATAGAAGAGAGCTTCTATTGTTTATCATTTAGCTCCCTTATATACACTTTGAGAGGATTGTGAGACTTGAGAGAGTTGTAACCCTTGTTGTTTATATCAAAGAAAGAAAACCATCATCAGTTAGCCAAATTGGTAAACCATGTACATTTTGTCTTGTGATTTGATGGTGTGTGTGATTTCTCATTACTTTGCATTTAAAGTATATTTCTCTTATTATATCTTGGGTTACTCTTTATTTTTCATCTTGGGCGTGTATGAATCACTCCATTGAATGAGTATCCGCATAATAAATTAATATCAGAGATTTGGTTTGTAGGGTCTTTACTTTGTGCGTATCCAAGGTGTTTGATAAAATTCTTAAGTGGGATTTTAGTCTTGGCCCAGTTGTTTCTTAGTGAAGACTCATTTCGAAGATTAAAGAATGTCTACATCTAAGGTTGTAAAGGTGTCAACGGTGAGGTTTGATCTGGATAAGTTTGATGGTAAAACCATTAATTTTGGCATATGGCAATGTCAAATGAGAGAAGTCTTGATCCAACAAGGTTTGTATAAGACATTGAGGGGCATTTTAGCTAAACCCGAGAATAAGTCGGAGGATGATTGGAGAGAGTATGACTTATAAGAGTGTAGCACAATCTGGTTAAATCTCATACAAAATGTGGTATATTATGTTATGAAGGAAGAATCGACATAGCCAATATGAATGAAATTGGAAGACAAATATATACCGAAGAACATAGAGAACCGTCTCTATCTCAAGAAGAAGTTTTTCTGATTTCACTATATTGAAGGTATGTTGATGTTTAAACATCTTGATGAGTTTAATAAAATTCTCTCTGATTTATTAAGCTTAGAAGTTGATATTGATGACGAAGATAAAGCTTTGTTCCTTCTAAATTCACTTTCGGACTCATATGAGCATTTGAGCACCACATTGCTATATGGGAAGGAGGATGTGAAGTGTGATGATGTCTCTTCGGCATTGTTGAGGAGTGAAAAGTAAGAAAAGAAAAGAGTGATTCTCAATCCGATGCATTGGTTGCTTGGGGTAGGACTGGGGAGAGAAGGCAAGGTGGAAAAGGAAGCTCTAGGTTCAAGTCTAGTACCAAGGGCTTGGTAAATGTCATGTGTTACAAGTGCAAGAAGAAGGAGCATTTAAAAAATAATTACCCTAAGATAAATTCAAGAGACAATAAGAAATTGGTGGCGGAATCCACCATTTCTGTCACTTCAAATGATGATGAATTTAGGAGTATCTTAATAGTTTCTTCACGAAAAATATCTTCAAATGAGTGGATGCTTGATTTGGGGTGTTCTTACCACATTTACCCGGATAGACATTTGTTATATACCTTTAAGGAGGTGGATGGAGGTAAAGTCTTTATGGGTATTGACCATGTTTATCGATGGAAGGGTATTAACACGATCAAATTAAAGATGTGTGATGGAGTGACTCAAACTCTCACAAATGTTTGGTATATTTCAGAGTTGAAGAAGAATTTGATTTCTTTGTGTCCTTTAGATTCCAACGGGTGCAAGATTGTATCTTGGGTGTTTTGGTGGTGATGAGAGGAAAGAAGGAGGGATACCTCTATTTTCTTTAAGGGATGATGGTAGCATGTCATGCCTCGATTATTGATAATAAAGAAAAGGCAAAATCGAATTCCACCAGGTTTTGTCATATATATTTGGAACATGTCGAAGAGAAGGCCATTGTAATACCCCGTATTTTTATGGCTTTTAAATTTGGGAATTTATTAAATTTAAATTGAGATATTAATTTAATATTTATCCGAAAATTTATTCAAAATGTTTACTAGCGTGACGAGAGTTAGTAATTATTGAGAATTTGCTGAATATTACTAATTGAGTAAACTAATGTATAAGATTGATTTTATTAAAATTGTCACGAGTGAATAAAATGGCAAGTATAAAAATTTAAGTCAGGACGCGCTGTGTCGTGTCAGGATTAAATTCTTATTATTAAAAGTGAATAAATTATAAGTCACCCGTATGATCATTTTGAGTGCGTCAATGTGTCTGGAAGGGTCGAGATAGTCAAAATAATGCACCCGAGGCATTTTTAGGCCTAATTAACATCCCGAGAGGGCGTTTTGGACATTTTGTATTTTGGGGCATGGAAACCCACGAATTTTCTAAGATTATATCAGATGTTAGGGGTTGTCTCCTAGGGTTAACATAATAAAAAACAAAGAACGATCATTGGAGAGGAAGGGTAGAAGCTTTCCAAGGAGTTCTAGGCCAAAAACTCCGTCATTTGCACCGTCGTCACCGCCTAATTGTAGATCACGCGACGAAGAACATAACCACACCAATTTCTTCCACAAATCAGAAATAAAGATTTACAGGCAAGTATCTATATTGCTTTATTTTAGTTGATGCTTCAATTATGTTAGTCTAGGGTTGATTAGAACTAATTTCATGAAAGAAAGCATATATTGGAGACTAGAATTCACATGTTATAGGGGTAATAATCACATTCTGGAAATCTAATTCGCATGTAGAGGATATACCACGAATTTTCTTTGAGTTAGGAGTAGAAAATCTGGAAAAAGAATTGGAAGAATTAAGTTAAAGAAAATATTAGGGTTCTTAAAGTTTATATAGATTTTGCCCTTTTAATTTGTGATACTTGATGAAAACTCACATGTTTTACGTAGAAAATTATTTATTTGGGTATATCACACTTGTAGTATTATTTTTTGGGAGTTTGAGAGTTAAATATGATGATTTGGTTGAGTTTGGAGAAGGATTTTCGTAGCTGGGTTTTCTGCAGTTTCGCCATAACTGCTTGATCGATCGATCGACCAAAGAGCATCGATCGATCGACCCCTCCTGGAAAACTCATATTCCTCTTTTAAATAGTGTATTTCGATTAAAATGAGTAGTAACCTTTAAACATTATTGTTAGAACATTTTTGGACATAAAGAGGACCAGCATGACTTTGTAAAAATGGAGCATTTAATGTAGGACGAATTTTAGGTTAACGGGGAGTGATTTGCACTTAAGAAATAATGGGAACGTGTGACTAAAGGAGTGAGACTTGTAAGGAAGTTACGTTATAAAATAAGAGAGTACCTACTGAAATTATACTTAGGGAGATAGGATACTGCGAGTGATAAGAAGTAAGTATGGAATAATCCCATAAATAAGAATAAAAGAGACGAGCCGTTATAGGGGATAATCTAGTAATGTTTACTAAGAACGAATATCATAAGCACGGGTCGTGGGTGTGCCGAATTTAAAAATGGGAATAGTAGTATATATATATGACTGTGTTTGTGCATATACTATATATGTGTAAGAATCATGCCCGCCCTACTTGCTATCACTAAGGTTACCACGTCGGAACAGTCTTATCTCAATGGGACCTTTATGGGGGATATTGACTTGTACCCTAGAACATAGGACTCCTTGGTACAAGTTATCTGATTGATAGTCAGACGGTCCTAAGAGACGTGAGGGTATGTGCTGAGCTCTTAATGACTTGGAACTATGCTTCGCCTCAATTTATATCTGTTTGTTGTTAATACAGTTCGAGAGTGATTTCGAATTAGTATTTCCCTTAGTACGAGTGATACGGGGACTTGATAGCAGAGTATGCCTGCACCATAGAACTTATGTGGGGTGCCGATAGCATATATATATATTATACGAGTGATTAATATATATGTAGACATAAAACTGGAAACTTTCTACTGTGAATAAAAGTAGTTAAGTAATGAATAAATATTTCGACTTTATCATAAGTGTTTGAAGAGTTTGAGACAATACTGGAATATTTTATAATGAAATGTGATTCATGTGAAGACTTTACTTTCAGAAAGGCATGAAACCTTATGAGGAATTTAAGTTAAGCTAAATGTTTGGGATTAATAGTGCGGTAGGTGTGCACACTAGATGAGAGGTGATAATTTCTCAAGAGAGTGTCGTATACTAATATTATATTTGCATTAGTCGGTAAGCATTTTAAATACTTGCTAAACTACATTTTAAACTGTTTTTACAATCGGGCTCTGACCCGTTTTCTGTTATCTCTTCTCTCTTGTATATATTACAGGTGCCCAGCCACAGGGGCGTCATTCTTAGGTACTTTGGACTGGACGTGCTGCAGCTTAGGTGGGAGTTGCAGGCCATTTGCTTAGACGATCTCCTTGTTGATTCCATTATTAGTTCAATTTTAATTAGTTGGGCATGTGTCGCCCGTTTCCTTATTTAGTTGGATTTGTCAGAGATTATGTTCATTTATCTTTAGTATTTTACTCATTGGGATTTATTTTACTGTCAGGGTGGTTTTCATTCATGGCTTTAAAGTTGGTATTTGTTGTTTTAAATGCTTAAATTCTTGGATATTCATTTCCAGTCTTATTAAGTGTGTGACTCTTAAACCGTTTATTATTAAAGGTTGTATAAATGGGTTTAATGAAATAGGAATAATGTTTTAAATGATTTTGACACTTAGCTTAATTATTTAGGGTGTTAAATTGGAAAGTTTATTTTTCGACAGTGATGTTAAGAATGAACCAACTGTTCACCTTGATTACAATTTAATAAAGGACTGATCACCTGGTATTTAATTAGGTGGGGTGTCACAGCCATGACAGTGTTGTGTAAGTAAGGGTTGCTAAAGGGTGCTAAGAGTTGCAAGTTAGGATTTTGTGAGCATTGAGTGCCTGGGAAGCAAACACGAGTGAAGTTTGGCACGAAGATTCATTGCACGGAGGGCATACTTGATTATGTCACACGGATGTTTGGGGTCCTTCAAAGACACCATCTTTGGGGGGTAGTCACTATTTTTTTATGTTTATTGATGACTACTCTCGGCAAACTTGGGTCTACACCATAAAACACAAAAACGAGGTCTTTGGGATGTTTCTTAAACAGAAGAAGATGGTGGATAATCATACTGGTAAGAAGATCAAGCTTCTTAGGTTGGATAACAACGGGGAGTACCGATATGATCCTTACTTGAAGTATTGAGAGGATGAGGGTATTGTTAGGCCCTTTATGGTCCAAAAAATTTCACAAAAATGGAATAGCATAGAGGATGGGCTGAACCTTACTTGAAAATATGAGCTATATGTTGTTTAATGCGGGCTTACCGAAGCAGTTTTGGACGAAGGCTTTATCCTATGCTTGCTTTATTATCAACCGTTTAATCGTAATTAATTATAATACTCCTATGAAGGCTTGGTCAAGTACATATCCAACTCATGAGACGGTGCATGTTTTTAGTGCCCAACTTATTTTCTTATTAGTGAGGGAAAAATTAATTCGAGAGATCCAAAGGTAATTTTTATGGGTTCAAGCAATGGGGTCAAGGGATACAAGCTATGGTCCTCGAAAGATAATAAGATAGTGGTGAGTAGGAATATGACTTTTGATGAGGCGTCTATGATCAAGATGCAAAAGTTAGAGAAAGAAGATTCTCCGATGGAGAATGAGAGTGAAAAGGTGTAATTGGAGGTGACTATTCCAATCAATTATATAAGAGAAGAGGTAGAGGTTCCGAATGAGGGACCTAATTAACAATGGCAAGAACAAACATCTTTGGCAAGCGGAAGAGAATCGAGGTTCGAAAAACCATAAAGAGATATGACTTCAATGATGCACGATTGCTTATGCATTATTAGTTTATGGTGATGAGTCGTCTACGTATCCTGAGGCGATGAGTGATACTCGTTATGATGAGTGAAAGGTTTCCATAGATGAGGAGATTGATTCTCTTTATAAGAACTAAACTGGGGAGCTTATGAAGTTTCTTATGGGGAAGAAGTCTATCGGGAGTAAGTGGGTATATGCTAAGAAAGATGGGGCTCTAGATTCCAATGTTCATTATAAGGCAATGTTAGTGGCTAAGGGTTTTGCACAAAGGGAAGGTGTTGATTACGATGAAGTTTTCTCTTTGATGGTGAAACACACTTCTATCTGGGTGCTATTAGTAGTGCATTTTAACTTAGAGCTTGAATAACTCGATGTCAAAACAATATTTTTTCATGGGGATATGGAGGAGGATATTTACATGTCTCAACTGGAGGGTTTCAAGGTTGTTGGCACGAAAGATCTTATATGCAAATTGCAAAAGTCTTTACATGGGTTGAAGCAATCATTTCGAGAGTGGTACAAGTGATTTGATATGTTTATGTTTGGACATAAATTCATACGGCGTGATTTAACCATTGTGTCTATTTTAAGCGGCTCAAGGAAGGCACTCTCATCTATTTACTCTTGTGTGTTGATGACATGTTTATTTCTTGTTCGAGCATGGTTTAAATCGACAAGATGAAGGCTCAATTGAGCCAAGTTTGAGATGCAAAATTTAGGTAAAGCCAAGAAGATTCTCGGTATGGAGATTAGTAGAAAGAGGAAGAAGGGAAGGTTGATTTCCAATAATAATCACTACACTTTCGTAATGCTACTCTGATTTCCAACCTATGATGGTCACTATTTTTTCCTAAGGAACCTTAATGGTGAATATAACTGAACTTTGTTCAATTCTAGATATGACCTAAACATCTTGCTAAACGACATGGAGCGCCACTCATTTACTGACAGCACCAATGTTACCACACGTTTCTAAAAGAACACGTATAACTTCTTGTTATCCTAACTTAGGATGTTGAAAACAATCAAGGTGACTGAACTTAAACTATTGTCATTAATGAATAAGCCTTTACTTTAATTTCTTATCTCTAATATTGCAATTGCATGTGCGTATAACCTAGAGTCCCTGCTCGCCATACGAGATCGAGTCCAAAACAAACCTTGACGATCAAAATATGAAATACCGACCTCACAAATACGCATCACTCCCGTAAGGAACATTAAACCTAAAACTCTATTTCCAAGTTGTGATGCCTTAATCCAAATTTATGGGTCACCCGTGGGTCGATCGGAATTGGTTCGACAAAGTAAGGTGTAAAATGATGTGGACAACCCTAAATAATATTTCTAGTTCCTTTTATTTAATCTAAAGTCTTGTTATTTAGCATGCAATTCCGTTTTCATGTAATATGTAATAAATTGCCAAGTGAAGAACCCATTAGAGTGCATCTTAAGTTCAAGTAATCAAAGATACTAACGTAAAGATGGTAAGAAATAATTACCTGTAAAACACTCTAAAATACATACTCCATTTATCCTGTCATAACAAAGAAAGGATGTGAGTTAATGCCCAGTGGGGTTTTAGCAAAATTCAATTTAGAAACGAATGGCAGAAGGAGGGATGTTATGACAGAACGATAGTAATACGTATATATATATATATATATTACTTTATCTATAAAACCTCTTATCTTTATTCCGGTTAAATTAAATTAAACCATTTAATAAACTTTCCACTTTACATTCACAAGACATGTACTCGTTCCATTTACCCAACCTCGTTAACTTAAGAAAAACACTTTCTTTGTCATTTCTTTGGAAAATATTTTCTTGTTTGTATTCCAACACACACATTATCAGTATCAAGGTGAACGTTTGTTTATCTTGACCTTCTTACCCTTAAGTACATCTTTAAAAACACATTATCGAGTTAATTTGGTTTATGCCATTTGTTCATGCATCATTTGTCCTTGTTATTACTTTCAACTTATCTATCCATGGACTTTATTTAATTTACATTAATTCCCATTTTAAGTCCAAAGTCTTACTCGGATTGCACCCATATTCATTTAACTTCATTAATCTTTTTCGTAATTTTAACCAATTCCAATTACTTTTCTTTGGAATTTGAATTTATCTTGAGTCCATTTTTATTTCGAAGATAACCGTAATTTATTTGTATTTACAACCTTTCACCGACTACTACAAATTCTATAATATGCTCCCTGGCTAGAAGGTTAGGGGTCTATACCAAAGTCGCACCCTAGGGCTCCGGGCCCTCCTTAAATTTCTTTGTTACTCCTTTGTGAAAACTATTTTATTTTATGTCAATTTCTTTTTACTTGTAGTCAAACCGACTCTTTATAAAATATTTTGGTCTTTTGTGTGCTTTTATTTACAATAAAAGTGTACCCTTTTTCCTTTTAGCTTTACTTTTATCTTTTCACCTAAGTTAATTGCCACCTCGATTCCTTTAATACATTTTAACACATTTAACCATTTAGTCCGTATTATTTTTACTTGATGATTGTAGACATCTTTGCCTTTAACATTATTCTATTTCCAGTTTTAAGGACCATTCATTTAAGTCTTAGTGCATAATTCTTTACATTTTATTTCATAAAATGTACCGTTTTGAGAAAACCTTCATTTCCTTACCTTAGAATCCATTATGCACTTATTTTAATTCATCATGCTTTGATATACTTTAATAAATAAGCTTTATGTATTCCAACTTTGCCATTTATGCCCACCATTTGGACACATTCCTTTAACTTGCAAAAATAGCAATTTACACATTAGTTTGTGCGAAACTTTATGTTTTTCTAATACTAAACTCAACTTAACATTTTACTAGTTTCAACCATTATCAATGTTGTTTATTCAATTACATGTTAAAATTACCAACACTAGTTTTTCCACTTTTACACATTCATACCAATTATTACTTTGAAACATTATAAAATGCTTCCTTAATTACTCTTCACATAAAATAACACTATTTAATGTTGTATAAATTCAAAATTTTACAACTTTATAATTTCATGTCGAAAACTCATTTAACATGCTTTTGAACATTTTTCATACTTGTTCCATAAACATTTCATTCAATCTTCTTACAATCATTTTCTATATATGTAAAATACATATTTTAGGCTCAAATAATCTTCAAAGAAAGTCTTAATCCTTTTAGGCTTGAAATCACCATTAAACATCATAAAACATGATTTCCAACATTTTTATTTCATAAAAATATTCTTTGAATGTTCTAAATATTAAACATCTTTAAAACCTTTCTTCTTTCATGTAAAATCCATATTTAACATTCAAATTACTTCATATGGAATCCCATAATTTCTACGTGAAAATCCTTGTTTGAAGTCATAAAAATATATTTCCAATATTTTGAAAATGTTTTATATATGTTTTGAAATTGAACTCTTTTCAAAAACCTTTCTTTAAACCATTTAAATTGATCCTAACACATGAAAACCTATTACATTCAACAAATCATGGAAGAATGCTTAAATCCTACATGTAAATGTATAAAAACATGTAATAATCATGCTATAAAACTTTGAATGTAATACTAGTATATCATGATTTTCCCTACCTCATAAGAGATTCAAAAATATGTTGGAAATATCTTTGTAGAAGGTAAATCCCCCTCTTCCTAAGGTGGCCTTAAAGAGGTAACCAAACTCCCTCAAGCTTATCTTCCTTTTAGATCTAAATATTGGTCTTCTTCTTTACCTTAAAAAATCTTCTTCAACCTCATATTTAACACCATTAAAGATTCATACAACTTCTTCTAACACATGACAACAGTGTAGAATGGTTTAATGTGTATCCGACATGAAGTTAATGGGAAAATATGGAGGAATAAATCTCTATTATGGAGGTTTTATATGCAGGAGATGGGTTGAATTTCTACATAGAATAAAGAGTGAAATGAGCCCTCAACTCTCTTTCTCCTCTATTAAAACAAATTTAAACCAACCCCTTAACCCTTGGGTTAACCTTTACTCAACTTAACATGATTAGGGGATGGGTGGCCATCTGATAAAGGGCCCATATTCTCAGCTAAAAGCTTTTGTCTTCCACTCAAAAGAAAATGCAGGATGTTGTCCCAGGTCATCCGAATCGATTCAGAATATTTTTGGATCAATATGTGAGCTTCCGAATTGATCCGCCCTTCCTCAGATAAATCCGATTGCAATGAGCTTTTAAATTTCCTTTAAATCCCAATCACTTAATAGCCTTCAAACTTGGGCCTCGTAACTTTGATATATTGCACTTCAATACTCCAAATTCAGTTGTTTCAAACATTAAAATTACATACATAGATCCTAATTCCTCACGGGCCTCATAAATTATCGAAATGCCCATTTATAATTAAATTAAAAATGCGAGTGTTACAACTATCTTAGGCCTTCGCTCTAACTATAACATATAAACCACCTTTAGTCCCATACTTAGAGATATCAAAATGACACATATTCCTTAGTCCAATACTTGGGAATCACAATGCAACTTATATCTCTGTGTTTCGTAGTTAAATTCATAAAAAACACATATATCTTAGTCTCATATCTAGGAATCACAAAGCAACAAATATATATCCTAGACCCATACCTAGGAATCACCCATTCAGTAAAGTAACATTCTTCAATTCCAATCCTAAAATATCTATACAACTACACATCGTTGTGACACCCCGCCTATTTCAAAAAAGGGTGATCAATCCTCTATTAAAATAAAACAGGAATCTCATCTGTATCATTCTTAACATCACTGTCAAAAATATTTTTATTACTAATAACCTATTAGGCTTTGTGTCAGATTTGAAAACTTATTAACTTACTTACACAAAATTTCCATTCACATAATCAACCATGTACTTAATGAAAATCTCACTCAATGACATAAATAAATTAACCTATAACTCTCGGTAAAAGTTACAATACAATAAACGAAGGACATAATCTTAATAAAATAAATAGAAACTAACTGGGAGACATGCCTAAAATAACTCTGAAGTACCTCCTATCTAGATCTTAAGGGTATAAGTGTTTAATAAATCCCTGCAGGCATCCACAGCTGCTGCTGCATCATCTGACTAGAGGGATGATAAGTCAGGCGTCCCTGTGGCTGAACACCTAAAAGTTTTTAAAATATTTTGATATGGGTCAGAGCCCAAAACCTTTTGAAAATACTTTGTAAGTGTTTAAAATACAATAATATATAGGGTGGTCATGCATAACCCTATAACCCTGGGGTGATTTATATATCACGATTATATTTTATTCAGAACACTAAGCCTATCTCAATCCAGCCCGTATCCCGATCCCTAGGGTGTAAAACGGACGGATACGGAGCGGATACCATAGTATCCACATCCGTATCTGCTAAGATTCCACACTATCCGTATTCGTATCCGCCCGGATAATAATTTCAGCTATCCATATCCGTATCCTCTCGGATTTTTTGGATTCGGATAATATCCTTATCCGTTTTTATTATTTAAGATACATTAAGATACACACAGCATATTAAATACTAGTTTAATCAATCAATTAAATATATAATTTTTCATTCCATGTAAGATATGGAGAATATGTAAAGCATCAAATTAAACTATAAAAGAAGATTCGAGCAAAAGTACTAACCTTTAATGTGCATTTTCTTATTCAATTATGAGCCATTGAAATTTGTATCCTCTTCAGTTCCTCTAATGTTTGAACAAAAATGAAGTGAAGCATCATCTTACCTGAAAAGTGTAACTCAATTAAAATATTAAATGAGAAAATAAAGAATATATTATAATAAATAAGGGATGTTATTTTTTACCCCCTAAGTTCCTGAAGTGTGTCTTTCTCATCTCCTTTCCTTTGTATGCTTGTTGAATTAAGCACTAAGGTAATCACAACTCGCAAGTTAGTAGTAATGCATAAAGATAAATTAAGACATTAATTGTTTGAACATATTAATTCACCCAAATAAAACTTCACCAATATATTGTACTAAAAAGAGAAATCCATGAGTTTAATAATACATGTAACATAAGTTTTTCTTATTCCACCAAAATTCACCCCTGTAGCACAAAAATTATCATCTTCAACTTCCAAGGTCCCACAAAGCTGTATTGGACAAGAAGAAAGAAAAAGTTATAAACGGATTATTAGTATTAGCTATTCATTATCACAATAAGAACAATACTAACAAAAATATTCAATTAATAATAATACCTGAAAATGAATTTTCGAGAGCCTAACTATTCATTATCATCAACAACCTTCAGATTTTCTAAAATTTTTGCAACGTTTACACACTAAGTGAGCTGGAAGAGGTGTTTACATGAATAAAAAATAGCGATATACAGAACCTCATTCTATTTATGCTAATTTTATTTGGCATCACCATATTCCACCGTAAAAATGCAGTGTAAATGGGTAATAACAGTAAACAAAAAATGCAGTGTAAATGGGTAATAACAAAAAATCCAGTAATAACACTAAGTAAATCAGTAATAAATCCCACTGATTCTTGTAATAAATCAATAATAAATCCAGTAAACAAATCAATAATAAATCCCATTGATTCTTGTAATAAATCCATCCTAATCCAGTAAATCCCAGTAATGGGTATTACTTTTCATATGGCACTAATCCAGTAAATCCCAGTAAATGCCACTAATAAACACACTAATATGGCACTAATCTAGTAAATCCCACTGAATCGTCTTACTTTTGTTTTCAAGAGAAGAGGAAGGCATATATTGAATAGGGGAAGCGAATGGGTATTACTTTTCATACCTGTTGGATAGGGAAGTGATCGACGGGAATGGAGGGAGGCAGCGACCGACGAGATAGGTGGGAGGCAACGACCGGTGGCGATCGGCGGGACAAGAGGGAGCGAAACCGTTTCGGCTGGACATGAAGGAGAGAAATGTTTCGGCGTGTGTTTTGGAAAATGAGGGGAAAGGTTTCGTGTGTTTAGTTTATTAGGTCAGATTTTAAGTTTTGATAACTAATCTTATGCCCCCAACATTTATTTTAAGTTTTGGTTTACACCTAAAATATTATATAAGTAATATTTTAAACTAATGTTAGACGGATACGGATATCCGGTAAAACGGATATCCGATAAAATGGATACTCTGCATCGGATACGGATTATCCATGTCGGATACTAATACTATCCGTATTCGTATCCGTTTTCTCGGATATTTTTATAGAGTATCCATATCCGTATCCGTTTCTATTTTTTCGGATAAATATTCGCAAATTCGGATTCGGATATCGGACGGATGCGGATTTTCGAATATCCGTTTACAGCCCTACCGATCCCATCTGAAATTCTCATTTGAATCCACTAATATATTTTTCGAGTGTCGTTCAACCCAAACACCCTTAATTACACACCTCAGATTATCCCGACTATCCCAAGGTAATTAATAGTAGTTCTACATATTTTTAGAAGTCCTAATCTCATCTACGGACATCCCAAAACAACCCCAAACCAAACCAATCAACAAAACCATTAAAAGAACCAAACTTGGCCAAATAGATCACTTGAACCGGTTCAACTATGGGGCGAAGCGGCTCGCCCCTGGAAACAAGCCAAGACGGGGATGTTTTTCTTTTTATGAAGTTTCACCAAATTTCTCCACTAAGATCAGTCCCAATAATCATCCCAACACATAATCATACTACCCAATCAATCTCAATCATAAGGGTACATGTTTTATGGATTAAAATCATACTAAATCATGGGTTTAACCTTAATTTATCTAGAATTAAATCCCACCTTAATTCAATAGTTAAATTACCCACTTCTCAAGTATCTAATTCAAGAGCACATCTTTAATTGAACCAAACTCAGATTTCTTTATCAGGAAATGATATATTTTATAGGGTTCAATTCACCAATTTCATATGGAATAATCACTAATCAAATTTAATGAAATCCTTTTCTTAAGAATCCATTTTGACATGTGAAATCCCACCCAAAATTTCATATTAATTTTTCACCAATCATGATATGAACTAAAACATAACATATAATATTAAGCAAGTTAAACACTTACCTCTAATTGTAGAAATCTGATCTTGCTTTTTGAGATCCTCAACACGCAATGATTCAAACCCCAAAATGATTTAATCTCCTTTTAAAATAGTGTTCTTAAATGTTCTCTTGAATTTCCCGTCTCCTCTTGCCTTTCTCTTAAGCTAAGATGATTTAGAATCATAAGTGTCTGCCTCCCTTCTCTAAAATCCTTTTATCTTCCCCTAATCCCGAAATTAGGTTAAATAACAATATTAAAATGACCCGAATACCCTCGTACGAGTCCCATATAGCTTAAAAGGTCCTCGGAACCCGATAATAACCCCCGAGTACCTAATTCTAACTATCTCGACCCATTCTGGATCATTCGTGCACTCAAAATCACCATTCGAGTCATCTATAATCAATTTACCATCTTATTCCTTTTACGAACCTACACGCGCATTCCGAATAAGATTTCGCCAGCCCGTCGCTTTTACCCACATACAACATAATATAAAATAATAAAACTTCATTTACTTATGACATAAGTAAATATAATAACACATAAATATTACTCCATTCCCGCTAATTAATATTTATTCAATTCACTCTATTTTTCAATTTAATTAAATTATTGCGACATGTGTAATTTAAATATTCTAAAAAATACGGGATGTTACATACTTCCCTCTTGCAAAGGAATTTCATCCCCGAAATTTTGACAAGAAGCTTCAGATAGTTTTGATTAGGCATAAATTCTTCGTATTTAGCCCCGTATTTTAAAGTCTTTTAACATTCCGTGCAATGTAACTCGTGTTGATTTATCTCATATCATTGCTACTGACACTTTCTAACGAGTATGTCGAGTTTCGTGTACCTCTCATAGATTTTTCAAGTATTTAGTGCATGAGAAGAAAGAAATAAACTGGAAGAAAGAAGGAAGAGAAAATAAGAAAAGTCAAAGGGCAAAAGAGTAATTTGCACCTGGAATTCGGACGAGAAGCCTAAAGAAGAGTTGAAGACCTCAAGTCTATGAGTGCATAAGAAGAAATGGTATCCGAATTTGTGTTCATGATCGCGAGTTATAAAGATTCAAAGATGAGAGATAAACCACAAGGAAGGGACATTTCAGTAAAGACCAAACCAAACCTATGAAGGATAAAAAGAACTGATCCGGATGCTGTCTTAAATTTCTTTAAAGACTAAACCAAACCTATGAAGGATAAAAATGAATCGGTCCGATGGTGAAGAAACTTTTTATAATGAGCAAATCGAACCGATGGATCTGACCGGATCGGATCGACTATCGAATTTCATCATCATCCTCTTCCAAAATATAGATGATGAAGATAGGTTGGAATACAATCTCCCGAACCCTAGTATGTTTACTGGATACAAAAGTAGTTTCTGAATGAGATAATTGATTAAACTCGATTTTTATTAATCCCAAGCATTACATATATGAGGGTACAAGCCCACAGCATACGTAATCAAGAGCAAGAATAAAGCAGTGCTACAGTAGCTAACATGCGCATCACATTCTTATACATCCCGGTTACCTAGGGCAAATGAGGTTAAAAGACCTATAACAGTTATGATCACTACACAACACGATTCAATCATTATTTAATTCATAGCACTAATTTTATATTCGTGCAAACTACATTGAGTTGGGTCTAGGCATCCCAACCCTAAGAAATCTAACCTATCATGGTGTTATTAACTACAATTATGATTTCTACTGTGCAGAAAATTAAAACCATGGTGAAATTAAACTTAGAAGAAAAATATCATTTATGAACTATTGGAAACAAATAAATCATGCACTGATTAATGAATTCAAATAATAAAGAAGAAGAAGAAATAAACTTTACTAGAAAAATATGAATTGAGAATCACAAATTTGTAACTTTGAGCTCCTAGGGTTCTTCACTACTTTCTTTCTCTAAATTATGCTAAAAGAACTCTGAAAAAGAACTCCCTTAAGTCCGGGAATACGTTGGAATAAAAAGAATACATTTTTACAAGAGTTTCAACCATGCAAAACTATAATTTTGGAAGAGAATAATGATGAAATTCGATAATTAAACCGATCCGGTGAATGTACTAGGGCTTGGGGGATTGTATTCCAACCTATCTTCATCATCCATATTTAATCAATTCCAGTAGTTTTAATTATGCTCACATAATTTAGTTCGTAAGTTTGATTTATTTTGCATTTAGTTAGTAGAAATCAATCTCCGAATTAATCACCTTTTCGGTTATTTCCTAGAGTGAGTTTAGGGTTAATCATCTTTCCTATGTTGCCACGAGCATTCGTCATATTTCCCTGAGGATTCGACCCCGTATTACCAGGTTAGTACTAACACGACCGATTTGCACTTGAACCGATATAAGCACACACTAGAGACACATTTTCAATCGCGTCAAGTTTTTATCGTCGTTGCCAGGGATTTAGGTAGACTGTTAGGTTAGGTCGATATGATCTAAAAATTGACTCCAAAACTTAAAAAGCAAAAAAATAAATTAAAATAAATTGAAAATAAAAAATAAGAATATACAACATCTCTCATAGCCCTTTCATGCAAAATTCGCAACAAACCCCTCAATCTACTCCCACACGCATTCACCAGAACCCAATAGTTGAGTATGATCCCAATAGCCCACACACTTTTAACGTACCGCAGTTTTGGATCCTAGTGTAACACCCCGTAATTTTGAGGATTTAATATTTTATTTTTTTGGGAGTGATAAAAATATCTAAATTAGAGAAACTTAAATTCATGAGTTGGAGAATTTATTTGAGTGAGCCGAATTAATTATAATTGGCAACTTTAAGTTTAATTGTTCGAATTAATGTGTGTCGCATTTTGAGGTCGAAATTTGGAATGTCAAAAAGTATTTCGGATGGTAATTCCGAGTGCGCGATTTCGTCCGGGTGGGTCGAGATAGTAAAAAAAGAGTACCCGGGGGTAGTAATTGGGTCTCGGGGTATTTTTGGGTATAGTGGGGCCGACACGGGGTGAGTTGGGCCATTTTAATTAGGCCCAGATGACCAAAAACGGGATTAAGGGTTGTAACCTAATTTTAGGAAGTGTTAAACGGCAATAAACACAATTCCAGACCTAGGGTTTGAGAGAGGCACAAAGGAAAGCAAATCAAGAGCAATTAGGAGTCTTTTGGAGCCAAATTAAAGGGTTAATTTGGGGTATTCTTCATCAACCAATCTCTACACCAACAGAATCAGACCCTACGAACAATTCCAGGTAAGTGGTTAACTGTTGTGATTCCTAAATTGATGATAATTAATTCATAGCATAGTGATGTGTAAATCAAAATTCGTTTTGGGTGTGTAACCAAAATTTAAATTGAGTTTTTTGGAAATTGATATACCTTAATGGGATTAAGGGGGAGATTGATCGTGTTTATGATACTAGAATGTAGAGGAATGAATCGTATGTTAAAACCAGTAAGAGTAAATGGTTAATTGCTGTTAATATGAATGAAATTCGTATTGGATATTTGAAACCCGGATAATACCCAAATCGGAAAAACGTTGGAATAATTGGTTATTGATGATTAATTAAGGTCTCTGGGATGTTTAGACCCTTCTCTTATGTGGAGAATATGTTATTTGTATTTGGGTAAGGGTTTAGATTGAGAATCAAAGCTTTAGGTTTCGTCCATGGCTGACAGTGGGCTGGAGAGGACGAATACTGGAACGATCGATCGATCGACCCAGGGGGTTCGATCGATCGATGATGCAAAAATCTGGGCAATTCGGCCAGTTGGTTATATAAAGGGAAATTTATTTGAATGTTAAGTTTCATACATTAATATGTGATAAATAATTATGAAACAAATATTCCTATCAATTATGGGAGAAAGTAATTGGGACTAGGATGAATTTATGTGGGGCACTTTAGGGATGGATTTGAGAAATTGTATTCCAAAATAGTGAGATACGGATCAAGTGGGCAAGTCCGGGTATATTGATAATTATAGGTAAATATAATTGGGGAAATTATGGAGATGAATGTGTGACACATTGTGGGCGAAAATGTGGGAATGAAATTATGAGATGTAAAAATAGACTGAGTGAGTGAGTCCGGGTATGTTGGTTAAGTGACAACAAAGTATTAAATTAATTATTGAGAGAGTAAATTAATTTGGAGTCGGAACATAGACTCGGGAAGTATTAAGGCATATGCCAAGTGAGCGAGTCCGGGAATAATGGTTGGGCGACACCAAGTTATTAAATTAATGAATGTGTTAATTTATTTAAATTAGAGTCGGACCACAAACTCGGATTTGTGTTGATTAATTAATGTGTAAATTAATTATATTAGAGTCGGACTAAAGACTCGGATTTGTTTTGATTAATTAATGTGTAAATTAATTATATTATAGTCGGACCACAGACTCGGATTTGTGTTGACTAATTAATATGTAAATTAATTATATTAGAGTCGGATTACAGACTCGGATTTGTGTTAATTAATTAATGTGTAAATTAATTAAAGGAGGGTCGGACCACAGACTCGGGAAGGTATTAAATTAATAGGTGTGTCAATTAATTTAATTAGAGTCGGACGATAGACTCACGAAGGTATTAAATTAATAGGTGTGCCAATTAATTTAATTAGAGTCAGACGATAGAATCGGGAAGATATTAAATTAATAGGTGTGTTAATTAATTTAATTAGTGTCGGATTGTAGACTCGGGTAGGTATTAAATTAATAGGTGTGATAGTTAATTTAATTAGAGTCGGATTGTAGACTCGGGTAGGTATTAAATTAATGGGTGTAATAATTAATTTAATTAAAGTCAGACGATAGACTCGGGAAGGTATTAAATTAATAAGTGTGTTAATTAATTTAATTAGAGTCGTAGGATAGACTCAGGGAGGCATTAAATTAATATGTGTGTTAATTGATTTAATTAGAGTCGGACGATAGACTCGGGGAGGTATTAAATTAATGGGTGCGTTAATTAATTTAATTAGAGTCGGACCATACACTCGCGGAAAGTATTGTATTAATTGAGGTGTGAATTAATCATATTAGCGTCTAACCATAGACTCGGGAAGATGATAGATTTATTAAGTGAGAAAATTAATTATGTTGAGTGGGGCCACAGACTCAGGAAATTACAGGCTAGTGTACGGGATTTTGAGTACACGGTAAAGCCAGGGTTTATCTTATATATATATACGGTGTGTGATAGTATATATATATATATATATATATATATATATATATATGTGTGTGTGTGTGTATATTGTGTGTGCTATTAAATATCAGTGATTAGATATTTACTTAATTTATATACTCTAGTGCTATCAAGGGAGTTTGCGCGATGTGGGTGAATCCCCTAGCTTGAGGAGTAGGGCGAGTATATCCCCAAGTCATAGCGTCTGGTATATGGGTGAGGGATTTATCTCACTTTCAGGGAAGGAATATGACCGCCTCCACTTCGTTTATGTTTTGGGCCAGGTTGGTGAGCGATTCCAACTTGGGTAACTAGGTTATGTGAGCACACCTAGTGAGATGGCACTTTAGAGGAAATCATCCGGCGAGGGTATACTCAAAGGGATGGATATACATATGTTATATGTGTGGATGCTTTAGTAAAGGTACGTATATAATGGTATTCAATATTATATGCGGGTGATAATACAGTGTGTGATGTATTTAATTTATATAACTCGTGACACGATTATATGCTACTATTTAAGAAGGAATTAATTAAGTTAATTGTGAGATAACTTATAATTCAAGGATCATTATACTCGGGTTAGAGTAGTATGGCAAGGGGAGGTTATACCAGGACTAGTTGGACGAGGTAGTACAACTAGGTGGGGGTCAAGGTAACCGTTAGGTGTGCACAATAGTGGAGGGGTGAGAATGTCCACAAGGGAGTGCGACACTAACTTAAATATGAAGCGCATTCATGCATTTTAAATTACTGGAGTTAATTCACTTGCTAAATATTTTCAAAATGTTTTGGGTTCTAACCCTTGCTATAAAACTATTTTCAAAACCTTTTAGGTGTCCAGCCAGAGGGATGCCAGGATTGATATTCTATTCCAGGGAGAATGAAGCTGCGGCATATGTGGATGCTAGCAGGAATTTGGATTAAACGCATTGCTTATTCATTCCTAGAGTAACAATCATTCATCAGATCCAGTTTTATTTAGGGCATGTCGCCTAGACTTTCAGTTCAGTTTTCAGATATGTTTTATTCCGGTGTTGAATATTTGTATTGGATTATTTCACTTTGGTGGCCAATGGTTTATTCGGCAAGTTGTGTAATTAATTATTCAGTTGAGTTTTATTCAGTTGAGTGAATGGTTTATATGTATTTCCACATGTACTGTTTTGTTTAATTAAAAAGTTAAAATTGGCACCAACTTTTTGGAATACTAGGTGGTTAGTAAGATTTTAAAAAGTTTTCGACATTGATGTTAAGGATGAACCAACTGGGATTCCTATTTTAATTTCGTATAAGACTAATCACCTGGTATTTTATTAGGCGGGGTGTCACAGATGGTATCAGAGCATCAGGTTCTAGTGTCCTTAGGATCTGTGCGGCTTTTTCACGTTTTGGCTTAGCAATCTTTGATATAGAGCCCTATCATAGGATTGTTGTATTCTTATACGTATGCGCATATACGTTCTTCTGCCAAATTTATATTTAAGAGTGAACTCATACGATTCGATTCTCATTCCTGATGCCGCCCAGGAGAGGGAGCAGCTAGGGCAGCAGGGGGAGATGAGACTAGGGAGGCTCATCAAGAGCAAGGGTTACCGCAACAACGTCCAGAGATGATTTTGGCAGCACAGGTAACTGAACTAGTGGCACAGGCAGTTGAAGCGACGGTGGTCGCAATGACAGGGTACTTTTCACAGAATCAGCCACAAGTGTTAGGGGCGCCAGATGTTAAGGTCGCCCGGGGTCGTCAGGGTGGCAGCAAGTACGAGAGATTTTTCAAGAGTGGGCATCCACCAGAGTTGTGAGGGGTTCAGGTGTAGCACTAGCGTGTCAAGGAAGAGAGATATCCAGCGTCATCTACACATGAGAGATTGCGATGAGGTGCGGAAGAAAATGCTAGCCACTTTTAGTTTAGTGGGAGCAGCGCTACAGTGGTGGGAGTCGATCACCACAATTTAGGAAAGGGATACGCTAGTTATTGCAAAGTTTTGGGTGCGGTTCGACCGCAAGTATTTTCCTCCAGCGGTTGAGATCGAAATGAGGAGAAAATTTAGAGAGGTGACTCGGGGAGACCGTTCAGTGGTTGATTATGAGGAAGAATTCACTCGGTTAGAAAATTTTGTACCGGATGAGGTAAGCAATGAAGGGATAAAGAAAGCCAGGATGGGTTAGTCTGGAGAATCAGACAACATTTAATGGGTAATTCCGCATTAGTAGGTTATACTGATGTCGATAACGCAGCACTCCGGCACTGTCAGAAAAATAGCTTCCACGTGAAAGGAAGCGGGAGGGGAGTGGGAACTACCCAGTTGGATAAGGCAGGAGGGAACAATACCAGTGGGATATCCCAGCAGCAGACTGGGGGAGATTAGGGGCAGGATTTTCGACAGGGAAATCATGCCAAATGATTTAGAATTGGAGGCTATCGACAGGATGGCCAATAATTCCAACAAGGTCGGCATGGAAGGGACCAGTGGCAGGGTGAATGTATAAGAAGGTGTTTCGTTTGTGGGGAAAGCGAGACACATAAAGAGAGATTGTCTTAAGTGAGGCAGGGGTCAACTACATGATGAGGTCCTGGATGTACAGTCACTATAGCAAGTCATGGGCGCATTCGGGCAGGGAGAAGATGCTCCGGAACCCGAGGATTAGCCGTTGCAGCTAGAGTATGGAGGTAATTATTTTTACCCTATATATGGGCATGGGATATATTTTTTAGTGACAAGGAGGATGTCACAATATAGACTTATTTTTCACTAGAGTTCGCGGGTGAGTCGAATTTAGTGGGTGCGTTGGCTGTAGCATCCATAGTCTGTGGATCAACTTTTCGTGGGGTAGCGGAGTTCCTTGGTGTTCTTCACGGGAGAGTGGAGGTGTACACTGAGTGAAGGTTAGAATTATGTGAAGAGTTACTACTTTCGAGAATTATGGGAGTAGGGTTAATAATATTTTCCTAAATATCGGCTGGATAGCGATGGAATTTAACTATTGTGGATAGTGGTGTTAAGTTTGGGTGTTCGCGACACCAGGAGATGATTGGTACTAGGTATCACCTGAGAGGGTGTATAACCTATATATATATATATATATATATATATATATATATATATGTGTGTGTGTGTGTGTGTGTGTGTGTGTATATATGTTGTATTTCATGGTGCGATAGGCACATAGTGAGGTTTTATGTTCTCACATTTTATCCCGGTAAGTAGGGATGTTTACTAAAGTGAATCAGGGTGGTTAGAATTATGTTAGAGCAAAGAGAGATAGCTCGGGGTTTATTCTACGCAAGGACTAGTGATGGTAAGGGAGCGACATTTTATGTTGTCCTTGGTAGCATAAGGGTAAGCGTATATACTTTTGTGTTAAGAGACAAGTATTTAGGGATACGTGCTATGGACTGAGGGTCTAACGGATCTCAACGATCGACAATGATAGGTAGTAGTGTATCAGGGGGTTCCTTATCTGGATTTCACTTGCGAGACATCCCACGCATGAAACTTAGCGCAACGTTAGAAAGTGGGGAGATGTCTGGTCGTTAGAACATGGGTTGGGTACCCCGGGCAGTAGATATATATGTAGATATACATGTGTGATGTGACAACCGGTTCGAAGTTATATTACGAGTTACGACTAGCATAGTCGGGTAACTTTCGTGCGGTAAAGCACGGGTATGGGGTTCATGGGCACCCTGGTTAATTAAGGCAAATTTCGTGCGGTTAAGAACGGGTATAGGGTGTATGGGCACCCTGGTTAGTTTAAATGCATGCTTGTGTAACGTATGGTTAGAAGCGGATGGGATAGATATAGCGAGCTTAGAGGCACATGACTAGAGAGTAATATGCGAAGCTTAGAACATTATGCTCATCTTAATTTCGAGGACGAAATTCCTTTGTAAGGGGGGAGTATGTAACACCCCGTAATTTTGTGGATTTAATATTTAATTATTTTTGGGAGTGATAAAAATATTTAAATTGGAGAAACTTAAATTCATGAGTTGAAGAATTTATTTGAGTGAGCCTAATTAATTCTAATTGGCGACTTTAAGTTTAATTGTTCGAATTAATGTGTGTCGCATTTTGAGGTCGAAATTTGGAATGTCAAAAAGTATTTCGGATGGCAATTCCGAGTGCGCGGTTGCGTCCGAATGGGTCGAGATAGTCAAAAAAGAGTACCCGGGGTAGTAATTAGGTCTCGGGGTATTTTTGGGTATAGCCGGGCCCACACGGGGTGAGTTGGGCCATTTTAATTAAGCCCAGATGTCCAAAAATGGGATTAAGGGTTGTAACCTAATTTGGGGAAGTGTTAAACGACAGTAAACACAATTCCAGACCTAGGGTTTGAGAGAGGCACAAAGGAAAGCAAATCACGAGCAATTGAGAGTCTTTCGGAGCCAAATTACAGGGTTAATTTGTGGTGTTCTTCATCAACCAATCTCTACACCAACGGAATCAGACCCTACGAACAATTCCAGGAAAGTGATTAACTGTTGTGATTCCTAAATTGATGATAATCAATTCATATCATAGTGATGTGTAAATCAAAATTCGTTTTGGGTGTGTAACCAAAATTTAAATTGGGTTTTTTGGAAATTGATATACCTTAATGGGATTAAGGGGGAGATTGATCGTGTTTATGATTCTAGAATGTAGAGGAATGAATCGTATGTTAAAATGAATTGTATGTTAAAACAAGTAAGAGTAAATGGTTAATTGTTGTTTATATGAATGAAATTCGTATTGGAGATTTGAAACCCGGATAATACCCAAATCGGGAAAACGTTGGAATAAATGGTTATTGATGATTAATTAAGGTCTCTGGGATGTTTAGACCCTTCTCTTATGTGGAGAATATGTTATTTGTATTTGGGTGCGGGTTTAGATTGAGAATCAAAGCTTTAGGTTTCGTCCATGGCTGACAGTGGGCTGGAGAGGACGAATACTGGAACGATCGATCGATCGACCCAGGGGGTTCGATCGATCGATGATGCAGAAATCTGGGTAGTTCGGCCAATTGGTTATATAAAGGGAAATTTATTAGAAAGTTATGTTTCATACATTAATAAGTGATAAATAATTATGAAACAAATATTCCTAGCAATTATGGGAGAAAGTAATTGGGACTAGGATGAATTTATGTGGGGTACTTTATAGATGGATTTGAGAAATTGTATTCCAAAATAGTGAGATACGGATCAAGTGGGCAAGTCCGGGTATATTGATAATTATAGGTAAATATAATTGGGGAAATTATGGAGATGAATGTGTGACACATTGTGGGCGAAAATGTGGGAATGAAATTATGAGATGTTAAAATAGACCGAGTGAGTGAGTCCGGGTATGTTGGTTAAGTGACACCAAAGTATTAAATTAATTATTGAGAGAGTAAATTAATTTGGAGTCGGAACATAGACTCGGGAAGTATTAAGGCATAGGCCAAGTGAGCGAGTCCGGGAATAATGGTTGGGCGACACCAAGTTATTAAATTAATTGATGTGTTAATTTATTTAAATTAGAGTCGGACCATAGACTCGGATTTGTGTTGATTAATTAATGTGTAAATTAATTATATTAGAGTCGGACCACAGACTCGGATTTGTGTTGATTAAGTAATGTGTTAATTAATTATATTAGAGTCGGACCACAGACTCGGATTTGTGTTGACTAATTAATGTGTAAATTAATTATATCAGAGTCGGATTACAGACTCGGATTTGTGTTAATTAATTAATGTGTAAATTAATTAAAGGAGGGTCGAACCATAGACTCGGGAAGGTATTAAATTAATAGGTGTGTCAATTAATTTAATTAGAGTCGGACGATAGACTCGGGAAGATATTAAATTAATAGGTGTGTCAATTAATTTAATTAGAGTCGGATTGTAGACTTGGGTAGGTATTAAATTAATAGGTGTGATAGTTAATTTAATTAGCATCGGATTGTAGACTCGGTTAGGTATTAAATTAATGGGTGTAATAATTAATTTAATTAGAGTCAGACGATAGACTCGGGAATGTATTAAATTAATAAGTGTGTTAATTAATTTAATTAAAGTTGGACGATAAACTCGGGGAGGTATTAAATTAATTGGTGTGTTAATTAATTTAATTAGAGTCGGAGGATAGACTCAGAGAGGTATTAAATTAATGGGTGAGTCAATTAATTTAATTAGAGTCAGACCATAGACTCGGGGAAAGTATTATATTAATTGAGGTGTGAATTAATTATATTAGAGTCGGACCATAGACTCGGGAAGATGATAAATTTATTAAGTGAGAAAATTAATTATGTTGAGTCGGGCCACAGACTCAGGAAATTACAGGCTAGTGTACGGGATTTTGAGTACACGGTAAAGTCGGGGTTTATCTTATATATATATATATACGGTGTGTGATAGTATATATATGTGTATATATTTTGTGTGCTATTAAATATCATTGATTAGATATTTACTTAATTCATATACACTAGTGATATCAAGAGAGGTTGCGCGATGTGGGTGAATCCCCTAGCTTGAGGAGTAGGGCGAGTATATCCCCTGGTCATAGTGTCCAGTATATGGGTGATGGATTTATCTCACTTTCAGGGAAGGACTATGACCGCCTCCACTTCGTTTATGTTTTGGGCCAGGTTGGTGAGCGATTCCAACTTGGTTAACTAGGTTATGTGAGCACACCTAGTGAGATAGAACTTTAGAGGAAATCATCCGGTGAGGGTATACTCGAAGGGATGGATATACATATGTTATATGTGTGGATGTTTTAGTAAAGGTACGTTTATAATGGTATTCAATATTATATGCGGGTGATAATACAGTGTGTGATGTATTTACTTTATATAACTTGTGACACGGTTATATGCTACTATTTAAGAAGGAATTAATTAAGTTAATTGTGAGATAACTTATAATTCAAGGATCATTATACTCGGGTTAGAGTAGTATGGCAAGGGGAGGTTATACCAGGACTAGTTGGATGGGGTAGTACAACTAGGTGGGGGTCAAGGTAACCGTTAGGTGTGCACAATAGTGGAGGGGTGAGAATGTCCACAAGTGAGTGCAACACTAACTTAAATATGAAGCGCATTCATGCATTTTAAATTACCACACTTAATTCTCTTGCCAAATATTTTCAAAATGTTTTGGGTTCTAACCCTTGCTATAGAACTATTTTCGAAATCTTTTAGGTGTCCAGCCACAGGGACGCCATGATTGATATTCTATTCCAAGAACAATGAAGCTACGACATATGTGGATGCTAACAGGAATTTGGATTAGACGCATCGCTTATTCATTCTTAGAGTAGGAATCAGTCATCAGTTCCCGTTTTATTTAGGGCATGTCTCCCAGACTTTCAGTTCAGTTTTCAGATATGTTTTATTCCGGTGTTGAATATTTGTATTGGATTATTTCACTTTGGTGGCCGATGGTTTATTCGTCAAGTTGTGTAATTAATTATTCAGCTGAGTTTTATTCAGTTGTGTGAATGGTTTATATATATTTCCACATGTACTGTTTCGTTTAATTAAAAAGTTAAAATTGGCACCAGCTTTTTGGAATACTAGGTGGTTAGTAAGATTTTAAAAAGTTTTCGACAGTGATGCTAAGGATGAACCAACTGGGATTCCTGTTTTAATTTTGTATAGGACTGATCACCCGGTATTTTATTAGGCGGGGTGTCACACCTAGATCCTACTCCACCCAACTCCATTGAAAGTCACACATCGAGTCACACTTCCAGGACACCGAGTGAAGATTTTGAGTCACTAGGAGAGAGAGACGTATATGATAATGCCAGTTTTAGTACGGGTGAGGGGGACGAACAATATCGTCCCATGAAAGAACTTTTATATCCTAAGAAAACTGTCACCCCTGGGTGCATTCTACTCCCATACAATGCAGGACAATTCCACTTTCGTTATGGGATGATACAAATTCTCCCCACGTTTCACGACATGGATTCGGAGAAACCATACCTACACATCTGCGAGTTCGAAAAGGCATGAAACACATTTAGTGATCAAGCTTACACACAATACATCGTTCACCTGAAACTTTTTCCTTTTTCCTTAAAGGATAAAGCTAAGACCTGGCTGTGGTCTTTATCACCGAACTCAGTTACATTATGGAAGGATATGCAATCAAAGTTTCTCTCGAAATTCTTTCCACAACATAGAACCAACTCCGCCAAGGCTCAAATCCAACCTTTTCAAGAATAAGATAATGAGTCATTTTATCAGTGTTGGGAACGCTTCCGAGATCTAGATAACTGATTAGGCACAAATTCTTCGCATTTATCCCCGTAATTTAGAATATTTTTACATTCCGTGCGATGTAACTCGAGTTGATTTATCTCATATTATTACTATTGACATTATCTACCGAGTACGCTGAGTTTCGTGTATTTCTCGTAGATTTTTCCGGTCCTTAGTGCACGAGAAGAAAGAAAGTAACTGGAGGAAAGAAAGAAGAGAAAGGAAGAAAAGTCAAAAGGGCAATAAAGTAATTTGCAACTGGAATTCAGATGAGAAGCCTCAAGAAGAGTTGAAGACCTCGAGTCTACGAGTACATAGGAAGAAATGACATCCAAATCCGAGTCCTGGAGCACAAGTTACCAAGCTTCAAAGTTGAGAGAAAAATCACAAGGAAGGAGGAAGTTCTGATCAAGACAAACCGAACCCATAGAGGCTAAAGGGAACCGATCCGGATGCTGGCCAAGTTGTTATAAAGACCAAACCGAACCGGTAGAGTGAAAAACAAATCGGTTCGATAGTGAAGAATGTTGTTGTACGGAACGAACTGAATCGATTAGAGCAAAAATAAACCGGTCCGGTTGTGAGAAAAACTCTCTGTAAAGATCTAACCAAATCAATGGAAATGACCCTAATCGGTTTGGCTATTGAATTTCTTAATTATCCTCTTTCAAAATAAGAGTTGTACATGGTTGAAACTCTTGTAAAAGCAAAGTGTATATATTCCAACGTATTCCCAGAGTTAAGGAGGTTCTTTTAGAGTTAATTTAGAGTTCTTTTAACTTAGAGAGAAATTATAGACAACCCCTAGAAGTTTTACAAGTTTTGATTTGCAATTCAGATTTCTGCAAGTGAAGTTATTCTTTCTTCTTCTTTATTTGAATTCAATTAAATTCGTGTAAAGTTTATTTAATTCAAAGCGTTCTTAGTTTCTCTTTCCCATCAAGTTTTATTTACATCATGATGGTTTTGATTTTCTGAACTCTAGATAATATGTGTTTCGTTAATTGTAGTATGCTAGGCTAGATTATTAAGAATTGGGGTGCATGAACCCAACCCGATGTATTTTTCACGTATAAAAAATTAGTTTTGAATTAAATACTGATTGAATCGTGTTGTGTAGTGAACTCAACCGTCGTAGATGTTTTAACCTTATTTGCCTTAGGTAATCAGGGTGTTTAAGAATACGATGTGCGTGTTAACTATTGCAGCACCCCTTTATTCTTGCTCTTGATTACGTATAATGTAGTCTTGTACCCTTATATATGTAATGCTTGGGATTAATAAAGATCGAGTTTAATCAACTATCTAATTCACAAGCTAGTTTTCAATTCGGAAAATGTACTAGGGTTTGGTGGATTGTATCCCAACCTACTTTCCTCATTCGTATTTAATCATCTGCAGTAGTTTTGATTTTGCTCACGTTATTCAGTCAATAGTTTAAATTTAATTTGCATTTAGTTAATAGAAATAAGTCTCCAAATTAATCACCTTTTCGTTTCTTTCCTAGAGTCAGTTTAGGGTTAATCATCTTTTCTACGTCGTCACGAGCATTCATCCTGTTTCCCTGAGGATTCGACCCCGTCTTACCGGGCTATTACTTACATGACCGATTTGCACTTGAACCGAGATAAGAATGCACCAGAGACAAATTTTTAATTGCGTCAAGTTTTTGGTGCCGTTGTCGGGGATTTAGTTAGACAGTTAGGCAGATCGATTTGATCTAAAATTTGACTCCAAAACTTAAAAAGCCAAAAAAAATCATAAAATGAAAAATTCAAAACGAATAAAAAATTGAAAAAAAATATAACATCTGTCAAAATCCTTCCGTGCAAAATCCGCAACAAACCCCTTAACCTACTCCTACTCGCATTCACAAGAATCCGATAGTTGAGTACGATCCTAATAGTCCACATACTCCTCGTGTTACATAAGTTTGGGTTCCACCTCCTACACCTCCAAATTCCATCATGAGCCACACCTTGAGTCACACTTCTAGGACACCGACTGAGGATTCTGAGTTATTGGGAGAGAGAGAAATGTCAGATATCGCCAGTTTCGGTACGGGTGAGGGAATCCTAACGTATCGTCCCATGAAAGATATTTTATAACCTGAGCGAACTGTCACCCCTGGATGCATTCTACTCCCGTACAATGCGGGACTGTTCCACTTTCGTAATGGGATGATACAAATTCTCCCCATATTTCACGGGATAGATTCGGAGAAACCATACCTGCACATCCGCGAGTTCGAAGAGGCATGCGACACATTTAGTGATCAAGCTTGCACGCAAGACATCGTTCGCTTGAAACTTTTTCCTATTTCCTTAAGCGATAAAGCTAAGACTTGGTTGTGGCCTTTATCACCGAACTCAGTTACATCATGGAAGGATATGCAATCAAAGTTTCTCTCAAAATTCTTTCCACCACATAAAGCAAACTCCATCAAGGCTCAAATTCAATCTTTCAATAACGAGATAATGAGCCATTTGATCGGTGTTGGGAATGCTTCCAAGAGCTTGCTAACGCTTACCGACATCATGGATTTGAAAAGCATCATTTTATCTCTTTTTTCCATAATGGGCTAACTATATCGTCGAAGAAACTTGTTCAAACTATATGTGAAAGACCATTTTGGGAGTTAGATGCCAACGATGTTGATGCTCATCTTAAGCATGTCGCTAAGACTACTCAAGCATGGGACACATGTGATCCCAATGCCCAAAATCTGGTCCGACAGACGTCCATTACTCCTTCCACGTTCGGAATTTTTAATTAAAGAGGTTATGCGAGCTAAAATTATTAAGTTATTGGATGCCGGGATCATCTACCCAATCTTGGATAGCAAATGTGTGAGTCCCATCCAAGTCGTCCCGAAGAAGTCGGGAATGACTGTGGTTGAGAATGCCAAGGGTGAGTTAATTCCCCAAAGTACCACCACCGGGTGACAAGTTTGCATTAATTACCAGAAACTCAATTCGAGCACAAGGAAAGATCATTTCCCCTTACCATTCATCAATCAAATGCGTGAGCGTGTAGCGGGACACCCATATTATTGCTTCCCAGATGGTTATTCCAGATATAATCAAATAGAGGTAAATGTGTTAGACCAACAGAAGATAACTTTCACATGTCCATTTGACACGTTTGCCTACAAATGGATGTTGTTTGGTTTGTGCAATGCACTTGTGACTTTTTAAAGGTGTATGCTTAGTCTCTTTAGTGACATGGTTGAAAGAGGCCTTGAAGTTTTCATGGATGATTTTAGCATTTTTTCCCTTCTTTCGACCTTTGTCTTGCGAATCTTGAGAAGGTTCTAGCCCGGTGTGTGGAAAAGAACTTATTGATTAATTGGGAAAAATGCCATTTTATGGTAACATAAGGAATAGCTCTTGGCCCCATAATGTCATCCGAGGGAATCAAAGTAGATAGGGCTAAAATAGATGTCAGAGATGAGTTACCCCCACCTAAATCACTTAAGGACGTGCGCTCCTTCTTGGGCCATGCAGGGTTTTATATAAAGTTTATCAAGGACTTTAGTGCCATCGCTAGACCCTTGAGTAACCTCCTTATGAAGGATGCCCCCTTTGAGTGGAGCGAAGCATGCCAAGATGCTTTTGATAAATTGAAAGCATGCTCGTCTCCGCTCCCATCATGCAAGCTCCGGATTGGCCCCTACCATTCGAGCTCATATGTGATGCGAGTGATTACGCGATTGGGGCTGTTTTGGGCCAAAGAAAGGATAACAAATCTCATGTCATCTACTACGCTAGTCGAACTTTAACTGGACCACAACTCAATTACTCCACCACGGAGAAGGAATTTCTAGCAATAAGGTTTGCCCTTGACAAATTTCGCTCGTACCTCATTGGTTCACCCATCACATGATTTACCGACCACGCGACACTAAAATATCTCCTTACTAAGAAGGATGTTAATTCTCACTTCATAAGGTGGATACTACTCCTACAAGAGTTTAATCTCTCCGTTATAGACAAAGATGGAGTAGAAAACGTCATTGCCAATTATTTATCCCGACTCTCGTCCGACGTGCCTAGTGATCCCATACCCATAGACGAGTATTTCCTCTATGAGTAACTTTGTGCCACCTCTTACCTTCCTTGGTTTGCGAACATAATTAACTATCTTGTCACGGGAGTTGTCCCTCCTAATCAGACATCCCAAGAAAAAATAGATTCATTGCTTGGTCATGCATGTTTTTCTATGATGATCCATTCTTATTCAAATATTATGCGGACCAAATCATCCGACATTATGTACCAGATGATGAGACTCATAGTGTCATCCGTTTCTGTCACACGAAAGCATGTAGAGGTAACTTTTCCATGAATAAGACAGCCACTAAGATTCTTCAAAGCAGGCTCTATTGGCCCACAATATTCCGGGATATGAACGCTTACTATAAATCTTGCAATAGGTGTCAACAGATAGGAGATATTATTTGATGGGACATGATACCATTAACCCCTATACTCATCATCGAGAGCTTTCACTGTTGGGGTATTGACTTCATGGGCCCTTTCCCTCCGTCCTTTGGCTTCCTATATATCCTCGTTGCTATAGATTATGTGTACCAAACAAATGACAATAAAGTGGTGATTCAGTTCTTGCAAGAACACATACTCTCTTGCTTAGGTGCTCCGAAGGCAATAATTAGTGATAATGGCTAGAACTTTTGCAACAGGCTGTTTGTAAAGCTTATGAAAAAGTATGGAGTTGTTCACAAGGTTGGAACAACTTATCACCCTCAAACGAGTGGGCAAGCCGAGCTAGCGAATCGTGAAATAAAAAACATCCTTGAAAAGACCATAAACCCTAATAGGAAGGGTTGGTCCCTTACATTAAACGATGATCCATGGGCTTATAAGGCTGCATACAAGAATCCCCTCGGGATGTCCCTATTTCTCTTTGTTTATGGAAAACCGTGACATCTCCCCGTGGAGCTATAGCACAAGGTGTATTGGGTAATCAAGAGGCTGAACTACGATTTAGATAAAGCCAGTGAAGCTCGTAAGCTTCAATTAAATGAGTTGGAAGAGATGCACGATGATACTTACAATAATGCTAATATTTCCAAGGAATAAATGAAACTTGCACATGATAAGATGATCCGACATAAGGAGTTTCATTTAGGAGAAAAGGTGTTTCTCAACAACTCGAGGCTGAATTTGTTTCCCCAAAAAATGCGGTCTAGATGGACAGGGCCATTCATCGTGAGAAATGTATTCCCGCACGGAGTAGTAGAATTACAAGATCCAAAAGGGGGCGATACATTCAAAATTAATGGACAACGCCTAAAGCCATATCTAAAGGCGTATGTGGAAGAAGCTGACATAATCTGGTTGTTGGACCCCTTTTACGGGCTTGAGTGAGCTGTAACGGAGAGGTCATCGCACCCCCGACGTGTATGGGTTGTATCTTTTATACAATAGTTAGAATTAGGTTAGGGTCATTAGGAGCCCGTAAGAGTAAGTCATGAGAGGATATGAGATAAAACAATCATTTTGTGAGGGTTTGGAAAGTCTCGAGGGAGTTCGTTCATTGAAAAAATTGTGGGGGTGTTCAAAATAACGAGAGTGAAATGAGTCCTGGTTAGCAGAGGAGAGGAACTATCTGAATAAGCGAAAACGAATCGAACTGATACCTAGGGGCCGAATCGGTTCGCTTACAGGAAATTTGAAAATAAAAAAATGCAGAACCGAATCGGTTCGGTTCCTGCAGAATTCTTCCCTTCCCTAGGTGATTCCCCCTTCCCCAATCCTTTAATTTCCTCCCCAATCCAATTTTCCCTTCATTCACACCCCCTTTTCCCTCTAAATCCTCCCTCCCCACCTATAAAATCCCACCTTCTTCTCCCTATTTTCTTCATACCAACATCACTTATCTCCCATACATACATACCCCCCCCCCCCCTCTCTCTCTCTCTCTCTCATCTTCCAGTCGCACCCACCTATCCCATGGTCAACCAACCACTTCTCATCAAATACACATCCACCATGGTTCGCCTGACGAAAATGGGGACCACCGTTCTCGGATCGAACGCCTATGGTGTGAGCGGATCTTTAGCCTCTCCAAAAAGCTCCACATAGAGCGCGTAGTGAATTATAATGAACTACCCCTGCCCGTCACCAATCTTTTTTGGCCTAGGGGGTGGTGCCTATACCTCGACGATCCCCACGAGGTCGTATGGGAGGAAGAGTTAAGGTCCTTTTATACCTCACTCGTCCGAATGGGAGACTTTGAGTTCGAAGCTTTTGTTGATGGGCACCCCATTCCCTTATCCTTGGACATTCTGTCCAACAAACTTGCACAAAAGGAGGTCGCAATTACGAAAAACTTTAACTACCAAAATAACACTGCCCCTATGCCAAAATGTTAATGCATCGCCTAACTTGCACCCGACGAACCGTGGGTCTGGGAAACTTTTTCTTTGGGCGCCTAAATGACAAGGCCCGAATCATATTCCACATCATTTGCGCTAACCTCCTCCAAACCTCCAACGACTTGGCGATGCTCCCTCGCCAAGCAACACTCGTCTGCCACCTCTTTGATCCCACCTTTCCCATTCACCTAGACCGCACATTCTACGTCGACATCCTCTTTGCAGCCTATGAACACAAGGGTTCGGTCCCTCTCCCATATGCCTGCCGAATTACCTCTATCCTTGCTGATGCTAGTATACATCCCCCCTAGGCATTTCCCTGCCTCCCAAAGCCCATTGGGCAAGCATCACACAATAGGAGTGCAAGACAATGGGCGATTGCAAGAGCTGCGTAGGTAGAGGATGATTCCGATGAGGATTCCGACGAAGAAGAGGAAAAGGTCGAGCAAGTGGAGATGGAGGAAAGCGAGGAGAAAGAGTATGATGAGGAGGCTGATTCTGATTTTGATCCAGCGGGAGCAGAGTTTGATCGTCGCATCACTAACCTGGAATCACTCTTTAACGGTTTCATGAACGAATATCGTACCGATCTTCGGGCATACCAGTGTGATACGAGTATGATGCATCGCCTACAAGCCGAGATATATCGTCTGCATATGGGTGCACCACCACTGAGCTATTTTTACGATTCATATGACCCAAATGCTCCCGAACCATCCCACCCACCCGCTTGGTAGCCTATTTTTGAGTTGGTTATTTTTTATGTCTAGTTCTTCCATTTTTTTGTCCATACCTTCTTGTAATTCGATTATGTAATGGAGAACTTTAATATGCCTCTCCTTTCATTTCATATACGTGCTTGTTTTTATTATTGCATTTTGTCCTTTGTTTATTTTCTATACATTCTCTCTTTATTTTAGCTTCTAGTCCTTTTGCATCAGGACTTTGCAAAAGTCTAAGTTAGGGGGGCTACGGATGCGCTTCAAAAATTTTACAAAGTTCAAAATGCCCAAAAACCAAAAAAATTAAAAAAATTCCAAAAATCTGAAAAAGCCAAAAATATTTTCTTCAAAATAAATAAAAATTGGAATTTACATTTTTCAAAAATGTCACAAATTTTAAAGTCTTAAATTGAAAATTTTCAAATGCACAAAGCCGAAGTTGACTAAAGATGGAAATTGAAAGAAAATTGACGACTTTACGAAGATGTGTGGAGATTAACTAACCCGGTGAGATTTTGAGCCTATCGATTTTTTTGAGTTTTTAAATCAATTCGAGTTAATGGTTAACTCGTAGTTCAATTCAACATGTTAAATAAGTCATTGAAGATCTCAATTCCTTCATTTTTATCGGTTATAGGAAACGTGTGCGATGTTGTCTTGAAAAATGTGCTAAAATATCTCTAAACTAAATTAATCTCGAGATGCATCTGGTAAATTAGTAAGTAATTCTGATAATGAAGTTAGGCCCTCATTTGTCACCCAAAAATATTAGCCATAAAAAGTTGTGAAAAAGTATCCTTTTGCTCCCCAATTTGAGACGAATAAATTTTTCCCACTTTCGTTTGTGACTCGAAAAAAAAAACCGTAAAGCCCGAATGTGAAAATGGAAAATTCATAAATTGAGCCCAAACAGTGCACTAAAAAGGGGCAAGAAAAAAATGAATAATGCTCAACAAAAATAGCAAGAAAAGAAAAATGTGAAATATAGAAAAAATGGAAAAAGAAGAGAAAAAATGAGCAAAAGCCCGAAAAATTACTAATGGACATTAAAGTAAAATTTTCCAATTCTGAATATTTCCAACCATTTCCATTTTACCCAATACACCTTATAACCCTAGAAAAGTCCTAACCGAGTCCGAATTTCGAAATTAATTACCGCGTGGAGAGCTAGGACATGAAAAGACAAGAAGAGAGATTAATTGGTGTGAATATAAGATAATGTTCTCATTTTCCAATGAACGTAACCCGATGAAGAGATCTTTTCACCCATAAAAATTTTCGTCTTTCAAGTTGTGTGCATGAATTTGCATTCCATTACATTTGCTCTTATAAATCACGCATACCGAGAGAAATAGTCACAATCCGAGTGATTCGTTCGTGAGAGCATCCCATGATATTTTGAAATCAAAATGAATTATCAAAAAGTAACGTAATGATCAATCGGTGAAAATTAGCGGTTAAATTTTTGGCTTCGCACACACACACACACACACTACGAATTGGGGCTTGTGAATATAAATATATGGTGACTATTTTTAGAAAATTTTAAATTGTACGATTTTTAGGTATTTTGATATGTCCTTAAGTCGAAAATGAGTTTTATGGGTATATTCACTACAAACCCTCACGAGACACAACTCGTCATACTAGGGTAACCTAGGGGTTTAAAGGCTTGTTGCATACACTAAATGAAATCGCTTGCCCACGAAAGAGGTATTCCATCCCAATAAGATGCTTGATAAGAGTTTGGCCATGTTTTGATTCTTTTACGTTGCTCGGGATGCGCAAAGTTCTAAGTTAGGGGGGTTTTGATTAGGCACAAATTCTTTGCATTTAGCCCCGTAATTTAGAATCTTTTAACATTCCGTGCAATGTAACTCGAGTTAATTTATCTCATATTATTGCTATTGACATTATCTAATGAGTACGCCGAGTTTCGTGTATTTCTCATAGATTTTCAGGTCCTTAGTGCACAAGAAGAAAGAAAGTAACCGGAGGAAAGAAAGAAAAAAAAGGAAGAAAAGTCAAAAGGGAAATTGAGTAATTTACACTAGGAATTCGGACGACAAGCCTAAGAAAAGTTAAAGATATCGAGTCTACGAGTGCATAGGAAGAAACGACATCCAAATCCGAGTCCCAGAACACAAGTTACAAAGCTTCAAAGTTGAGAGAAAAATCACAAGGAAGGAGGAAGTTCTGATCAAGCCAAACCAAACCCATAGAGGCTAAAAGGAACCGATCCGAATGCTAGTCAAGTTGCTGTAAAGACCAAACCGAACCGATAGAGTAAAAATGAACCAGTCTGATAGTGAAAAATGTTGTTGTAAGGAACGAATTGAACCAGTAGGAGCAAAAACGAAGCGATCTGGTTGTGGAAAAAACTCTCTGTAAAGGTCGAACCGAACCGATGGAAATGACCCGGATCAGTTCGGCTATTGAATTTCTGAATTATCCTCTTTTAAAATAAGAGTTATACATGGTTGAAACTCTTGTAAAAGAAAAGTTTATATATTCCAAAGTCTTTTAGAGTTAATTTAGAGTTCTTTTAACTTAGAGAGAGAAATTATAGACAAACCCTGGAAGTTTTACAAGTTTTAATTTGCAATTCAGATTTGTGCAAGTGAAGTTGTTCTTTATTCTTCTTCTTTATTTTGAATTCAATTAAATTTGTGCAAAGTTTATTTAATTTAAAGTGTTCTTAGTTTCTCTTTCTCATCTATTTTTCTTTACATCCTGATGGTTTTGATTTCCTGCACTCTAGATAATATGTGTTTCGTTAATTGCAGTATGCTAGGCTAGATCATTAAGGGTTGGGGTGTATGAACCAAACCCGATGTATTTTTCATGTATAAAAATTGGTTTTGAATTAAATACTGATTGAATCATATTGTGTAGTGAACACAACCGTCGTAGATCTTTTAACTTCATTTGCCCTAGGTAACCATAGTGTTTAAGAATGCGATATGCGTATTAACTATTGCAGGACCGCTTTATTCTTGCTCTTGATTACGTATGATGTGGGATTATACCCTTATATATGCAATGCTTGGGATTAATAAAGACCGGGTTTAATTAATTATCTACTTCACAAGCTAGTTTTCTATCCGACAAACGTACTAGGATTTGGGGGATTGTATTCTAAACTACTTTCCTCATTCGTATTTAATCATCTATAGTAGTTTTGATTTTTCTCACTTAATATAGTGAATAGATTAAATTTAATTTGCATTTAGTTAATAGAAAGCAATCTCCAAATTAATCACCTTTTTGTTTCTTTCCTAGAGTCAGTTTAGGGTTAATCATCTTTCCTACGTCATCGCGAGCATTCGTCCTATTTCGTGAGGATTCGACCCCGTCTTACCAGGTTATTACTTATGAGACTGGTTCGCACTTGAATCGATATAAGAATGCACTAGAGACAAATTTGCAATCACGTCACTAACGCTTGCCCACATTATGGATTTGAAAAGCATCATCTTATATCTTTCCTCCACAATAGGCTAACTATAGCATCGAAGCAACTCATTCAAACTATGTGCGCAATACCATTTTAGGAGCATGATGCTAATGATGCTGATGCTCATCTTAAGTATGTCGTCGAGAGTACTCAAGCATAGGTTACATAGGACCCCAATGCCCAAAACCGGGTCCAACAAACTTCCACTACTCCTACCGCGTTCGGAATTTATAATTTGGACAAGGATGCTGAGTGGAATTATAAGTTTAATCAACTTGCTAAGTAAATAGGGGATATCCCCGGATCCCGCTCAAGAGGAACAACTGAATCCACCCGAGCTATGAAAGATAAGGCGTGTGCTATTTATGAGGTGAGCCATTTAACAAAGGAATGTCCGACGATACCAGTCTACAAAGTCATGCTTAACGAGTATGTTAAAGCGATTGGGGGATTTAAGGGAAATTTCAATACCCCGAATGGGAACTCTTACAACCCTTCATGGAGGAACCATCCTAGTTTTAGCTATGGGAAACAACAGGCTGCGTTGAATCAAAATTCACAAGTTGCTCCTCCTCTACCTCAACATTTCCAACACGCTCCACAGATGCAAAAACATATACAAGCACCACCTTTCGTGCCATACATCACCCCACCGCGGAGAACTCTCGAGGATAGTTTAAATCAATTCATCCAATCTCAAAAAGCAACCAATGCTAAGCATGAGCGAATATTCACATAGATCCACACTAGTATCTCTAGGTTGCAAAACGCTTTAAATATATGAGAGAAGGGCAAGTTTCCGGCCCAAGTCCAAAGACCTCCTCAAGGTCAAGATAATGTTACCTCTACTTACCATGATCAGCAAGAGCAATGCCAAGATGTCACCACTCTACGTAGTGGGCGAGTTATTGATTTATCACCTCCTACACATGACACACCTAAAGATAAGGAGTTTTCGCCCGGAACGAAAGAGGCCGAAGATGCCCCTTGAATAAAAGTGACAATAATGGCATTGACGAGCCAAAAGTCATAGTGAAATCACCCACCGCCACTCCAGTCCCTCAATGGCTGGCTCCACCCTAAAAGAGAGACTCCCGTGCAGATGTGTTAGACGTCCTTAAGCAAGTAAAGCTGAATTTGCCTTATCCATCGAATTCTCGTCTATGCCAAAGTCATTAAAGATTTATTTACTGTGAAAAGAAGGATAAATGTGAAAAAGAATGTCTTTCTAGCACAAAATGTGATCTCCGTTCTACTTAATGACGTCCCACCAAAGTTTAAAGATCCTGGTGCAACCACGATTTCGTGCATTATTGGAGAAAATCGAATAGAAAAAGCCTTGCCTGATTTAGGGGCGAGTGTAAATATTCTTCCTAATCCATATATAGGAATCTCGATTTGGGTGACCTTAAACCCACATGAATCACTCTCCAACCAGCGGATTGCACAGTGAAGATACCTCGAGGGATTGTCGAGGACGTGATAGTCCAAGTGGACACATTCTACTTCCCGATATACTTTATCATTTGGGACATGGAGCCCTCCATCCATTCTAGCAATCATGTTCCCGGCTGCCCATTCTTATCCATGGCTAATGCTTTAATCAATACAAGCAATGGGGTAAATGCAAAATCACTTTAGAGAACATGACCCTTGAGACGAACATCTTCAATATTGATAACCAAGTGGGTAAAGAATATGAATTTCACGCGGACGATCTCACAGAGGAGATAGTAGAGGATGAAATTAAGAAAACCATAGGTGGGGATGCCTTAGAAACATGCATTACGCGAAGTGACGAGAGCGAGGGTACGTATACCGAGTTGAGTGAGAGGTAGAGGGGTTAAAGCCGATATTAGATGAGGGAGCGTCGATTAAGGACTTGAGAGATATTAACTGGGTTTTTAGATTTGAGGAGATACCCCCGAGGGAGTCATCTATGATCCCCTTCAAGAAAAATTTCCCACCCTCGAATTAAAGAAAGTACCCTCTAAGGTAAAATATGCTTATTTAGGAGTAGATGAGACATTTCTTGTTGTTGTCTCCTATTGCCTAGATAAAGAGCAAGAGGGTAAGTTGTTAGAAATTTTGAAGAAGCACCAAAGTGCTTTTGGTTGGAGCATAGCAGATTTGAAAGGTATAAGTCCCTTGAGTTGTACCCATAAAATCCACCTCGAGGAGGACGTGAAGCCCTCGAGGGAAATGCAAAGAAGACTGAACCCAAAAATAAAAGAAGTCTTACGAGTTGAAATTATTAAGTTGTTGGACGCAGGGATCATCTACCCAATCTCGAATATCAAATGGATAAGTCCTATGCAAGTTATCCCGAAGAAGTTGCGAATGACTGTGATCGAGAACGCCAAGGGTGAGTTAATTTCTCAACGTACCACCATAAGGTGGTGCATTTGCGTTGATTACCGAAAACTCAATGCGGGCATAAGGAAAGATCATTTCCCCTTACCATTTGTCAATCAAATGGTAGAGAGTGTAGAGGGACACCCATTTTATTGCTTCCTAGATGGTTATTCCAGATATAACCAAATAGAGATAGACATTCTTGATCAAGAAAATATGACTTTTACATGTCCCTTTGGCACGTTTGCCTTCAAACGTATACCATTTGGATTGTGTAATGCGCCCGCGTCCTTTCAACGGTGCATGCTTAATCTCTTTAGCGACATGGTTGAGAGAGGTCTTGAGGTTTTTACAGATGATTTTAGCATTTTTGGCCCTTATTTCGATCTTTGTCTTACGAATCTTAAGAAAGTTCTAGAGCGGTGTGTGGAAAAGAACTTAGTGCTTAATTGAGAAAAATGCCATGTCATAATAATGGAAGGAATAGTTCTTGGCCACATAGTGTCATCCAAGGGGATCGCAGTGGACAAAATAGATGTCAAAGCTGAGCTACCCCCACTTAAATCACTGAAGGATGTGCGCTCCTTATTAGGCCATATGGGGTTTTATAAAAGGTTTATGAAGGATTTTAGTGCCATCGCTAGGCCCATGAGTAACCTCCTTATGAAGGATGCCCCCTTTGAGTGGAACAAAGCATGCCAATGTGCTATTGACAAATTAAAAAGCATGCTTGTTTTCGCTCCCATCATGCATGCTTAGGATTGGTCCCTACCATTCGAGCTCATGTGTGATGCGAGTGATTATGCTTTATGAGCTATTTTGGGCCAAAAAAAGGATAACAAAGATCATGTCATCTACTACGCTATCCGGACTTTAACCTAATCGCAACTCAATTACTCCACCACGGAGAAAGAATTGATAGCGGTAGTGTTCACCCTTGAAAATTTTTGCTCATACCTTGTCGGCTCACCCATCACATGCTTTACCAACCACGCGACGCTGAAATGTCTCCTTGCTAAGAAAGATGTGAAGCCTCACCTCATAAGGTGGATCCTACTCCTACATGAGTTTAATCTATCCATTAAAGACGACAAAGGTGTTGAAAACATCGTTGCTGATCATTTGTCCCAGCTCTCGTCCGATGTGCCTAGTGATCCCATACCATAGACGAGTACTTCTCGAATGAGCAACTATTTTCCACCTCTTCAAATCCCTAGTTTGCGAACATAGTTAACCATCTTGTCACGGGAGCCGTCCCTCCCGATTGGACACCGCAAGAAAAGAAGAGGTTCATTACTTGGTCGCGCATGTTTTTCTATGATGATCCATTTCTTTTTAAATATTGCACAAACCAAATCATCCGACGTTGTGTGCCGGATGACGAGACTCATATCGTCATCCGTTTCTGTCATACGGAAGCATGTGGAGGCCACTTTTCCATGAATAAGACAACGGCTAATATTATTCAAAGCGGACTCTATTATCCCATAATCTTTCGGGATGTGAACGCTTATTATAAATCTTATAATAGGTGTCAACAGATGGGAGATATTACCCGACGAGACATGATGCCATTAACCCCTATACTCATCATCGAGATATTTGATTGTTGGGGTATTGACTTCATGGATCTTTCCCTCCATCCTTTGGCATCCTATACATAGTCACTGCGATAGATTACTTATCTAAATGGGTAAAAGCCATAGCTACCAAAATAAATGACAATAAAGTGGTGATTAGGTTCTTGCAAGAACATATACTCTCTCACTTCAATGCTCCGAAGGCGATAATTAATGATAACAGTAAGCCTTTTTATAATAGGTCGTTTCAAAAGCTTATGAGAAAGTATGGAGTTTTTCACAAGGTCGAAACAACTTATCACCCTCAAACGAGTGGGCAAGCTATGCTAGCGAATCGAGAAATCAAAAGCATTTTCAAAAAAACCGTCTATCCCAATCGAAAAGATTGGTCCCTTAGATTGAACGATGTGCTATGGGCTTATAGGACCGCATACAAGAAGACCCTCGGGATGTCCCCATTTCGCTTTGTCTATGAGCTAGAGCACAAAGCTCATTGGTCAATCAAGATATTGAAATATAGTTTGGATAAAGCCGGTGAAGGTCGCAGGCTTTAATTAAATAAGTTGGAAGAGATGCGCAATGATGCGTACGACAACATTAAGATTTTCAAAAGAACAGATGCAACTTGCACATGATAATATGATCCGACACAAGGAGTTTCATTCAGGAGAAAAGTTGCTTCTTTACAACTTTAGGCTTCATTTGTTTCCCGAAAAATTACGGTCTAGATGGAGTGGCCCATTTATTATGAGAAATAAATTTCCCCACGGAGCGGTGGAGTTGGAAGATCTAAAGGGGGAGATACATTCAAAGTTAACGGACAATGCCTAAAGCCATATCTAGAGGCGTATGTGGAATATGACAACACTATCTGGTTGTCGAACTCCATTTACGGGTTTGAGTGAGCTGCAACAAAGAGGTCTTCACACCCTCGACGTGTATGGGGTGACTCTTGTGTACACTAGTTAGAATTAGGTTAGGGTGGTTAGGAGTCTGTAATTTTAAGTCGTGAAAGGATAGGAGTTCAAATGCGTGTTTCGTGAGGACATGGAGAGTTTCAATAGAGCTCATGCATTGGAATAGTTGCACGAGTGTTCGAAAAATCGAGAGAGAGAATTCATGCTTAACAGAGGAAAAGAGAGTTTATGTTCCCATCGAACCGAACTGATGCCACTGAACCGGATCGGTTTGCTTGGAAAACATTTGAAATAAAAAAAGAGGGGAACCAGACCGGTACGCCCCTGGAACCCGGACCGGTTCGGCCTCTGCAAAATTTTCCCCCTTCCCAATATGCTTCCCCCTTCCCCCAATCTCTACCCTTGCCTCCTATTTCGATTTTCCACCCATTCATCCACCTTTTCCCCTCCATTCCTTTCCCCTTTTCTCTCCAAATACTCTCCCCCCCCCCACCCACACCACCTATAAATCCCACCCTCTCCCACCCTTTTCTCCCCACTCTAGCCAATTCCATTCATGCATACTCTCTCTCTCTCTCTCTCTATCTCTCTCTCTCTCTCTCTCTCTCTCTCTCTCTCTCTTATTTTCCAGCAAAACATAATTTTCACATGGCCAATCGTGCTCCACCCATTAAGTACACCTCCACCGATGTCGTACCCAACGATAACGGGAACTACCGTTCCCACATAAAATGCATATGGTGCGAACGGTTTTTCTCCTCCTCCCGTAAACTCCATATTGAGGGCCTCGTTAAATGGCAGGAGATACCCCCACTGTCACTAACCTTTTCAGCACTAGGGGTGGTGCTAGTTCTTCAACTGGTATGGGAAGAAGAGGTACGATGTTTCTATGTCTCCCTCATCCGCACGGGCGAGTTCATGGCCCAAGATTTTGTTAACGACAGACCCATTACCTTCTCTTGGATATTTTGTCACAAAAGCTTGCCGTTAAGGGGGTTCCGATTCTGGAATGATTTGACTAACCAAGTGCCGCCACACCCGTGCCCAAAAGTACATTCATAGCCCACCTTACACCTGAAGAACATTGGGTCCGGGAAACTTTTCTGGTGGGTTCCCTAAATGATAAGGTCTGTATCACCTTGCACATTGCTTACGCCAACCTCCTCCAAATATTCAATGATTCGGCGATGCACCCTCGCCAAGCTACACTCGTCTACCACCTTTTTTATCCCAACACTACCATTCACCTTGTCTGCACATTCTAACTCAACATCCTCTATTCATCCTTGGACCAAAAGGGAATGGACCCTCTCCTTTATCCCCGCCTCATCACCTCCATACTCGGTGATGCCGGCATAGAGCCCCTAGGGCATTTCCTCGCCTCCTAAAGCCCATTGGGAAAGAATCGCGCAATCAGAGTGCAAAGCAACGGGAGGTCAATAATGGTAAAGCTTGATGATTTTGAGGATGATGAGGAGGAAAAAGCCGAGGATGTAGAGATGGCCGAGGGCGCCGAGGAAAAGTATGATGAAGCGATCGATTTTGACTATGAGCTGGAGGGAGTGGACCTTGATCAACGTATTTTCGCACTGGAAACACGCTTTGACGGTTTCATTAATGAATATCATACCGACCGCCAAGCAGACCGTCGAGTGTACCAATACGATACAAGTATGATGCATTGCCTTTAAGCTGAGCTTTTGTAATACCCCGTATTTTTATGCTATATTAATTTGGGGATTTATTAAATTTAATGTGAGTGAATTATTTAATAAAAATCCGGAAATTTATTATGTTATAATTATTAACGTGACGAGAGTTAGTAATTATGAAAAATTTGTTGAATATTACTAATGAGCAAAGTAATATATTATATTGGTTATATTGAATGTCATGAGTGAGTTAAATGACAATTTCGGAAATTTAAGTCGGAACGTGCTCGTGTTGCGTCGGGACTAAATTTTGATAAATAAAAAGTGAATATTTCATAAGTTGCCCGTATGGTCATTTTGAGTGCGCCAACGCGTCCGGAAGGGTCGAGATAGTCAGAAAAGTGTACCCGGGGGTGTAGTTTGGGTCTCGGGGCGTTTTTACGCCTAATTAGTAACCCGGGAGGGCATTTTGGTCATTTTACCTTTTTGGGTAATTAAACCCACGAAAATACCAAGGGTTATATCAGATATCTGGATTGTCATCTAGGTTTAGAAACTCTAAACACAAGTGACGGCCATAGGAGAGGGAAGAAGAAAGCTCCAAGGCAATCCAAGGCCCCAAAAGTCATCCGTTTGCACCACAACCACCACCACCGCGTAGATCGCACAACGGGCTACGCAACCACACCAAAAACATCTGCAAATCAGAACGTCAAAAATCCCAGGCAAGTGTTTATCTTGCTATTTTTGTTGGTGCAATCTCCATATTAGTTTAGGAATGATTAGGGATGAATTATGTAGAAGAAAACCCAATTTATGATAGGAAAATCCATGTAGTATTGGTGGATATGATGATTCTGGAAACCCTTGCCATGTAGAGGAAATTAACCATGAAATTTTGATGATTATAAGAAATAAATTCTGGAGAAAGATTTGTTAGAAAACTGTTTAAGAAAATTTTAGGGTTCTTGATAATTAGATGTAATTTTGGGTGGAAATTCCATGTTTAAATGATGAATATGTACATGCCTTACGTTAGAAACATCTGGTATATTGTTATAATGTTAGTAGTAGAATTCTTGGGACGTTTGGGGTTGGAAAACATGGATTTGGATGAAGAAAATTGGGAGAACCCGTAACTGCAATTCTGCAGAAATCAAAATACCTGCTTGATCGATCGATCGAGCATAAAGCTTCGATCGATCAGACTCCTATTTCCCTTGTTTAATTAGTTAAACTAAATTTATCGCGAAATAATTCTTGGGTATTCTTAATAAAATGTTTTGGGAGATAGGAAAGACCCGTAGGACATGTGAATAAGTGTTGGGAACTTTATTATAAGACGAGAAGTTTACTTTTGGGGTAATTATATAATGAACGATGAAACTACATATTTCAAGTGAGAGATTACGGAGAATAGCTACGATAGTGAATAGAGTTATACCTACTGAATTTTCTACTTGGAAGAATAGAGTCCACGAGTGTCACGTAATAAGTGAGAAAACTCTTCGAGTTAAGGTTAGAGATGAAACCTTATACGTAATACTAATAATGTGAAATTAAGGATAAATGTTGTAATTATGGGTGACGAGAGGAACCTATATTAATATGATAAAAGTGGTATATTTATATGATTGTGTGTACATATATTATATACATGTGAAAAACATACCGCGCTACTTGTTATCCTTGAGGTTACTGCGCTGGGACAGTCTTATCTCGATGGGACCTTTATGGGGGATATTGACTTGTACCCTAGAAGATAGATATCCTTGGTACAGGCTATCGAATCGATAGTTCAGACGGTCCTAAGAGACGCGAGTGTGTGCCATCCTCTTAGAGACTTGGAATCTATGCTTCGCCTCGATATTGTTTGTGTATGTGTTAATACAGTTTGAGAGTGATTCCGAATTTGTATTCCCCTTGATATGAGTGGTATGGGGTTTGGATAGTAGAAGTATGCACGCACCATAGTTTTATTTGGGGTGCTGTTATTATATATATATTATAAGAGTAGCTAATATATATATATATATGAGATTTGGAAACTTGAAACTGCCTACTGTGATATGATAAGTAGGACATGGTTGATGACTCAAATATAAATACTTGTTTTGTGAAAGTATAATATGACACTGGGAAACTTTTTAAATTAATAAAGCTAAAACGATAGTTGTGTTGCTAATTGGAAGTATCTTCTTAAACAATGATATTGTTCGATTTTGAAATCTTATGAGTAAGTTAAGATAAGCTAAATTATTGGGAAGGTTAGTATGATAAAATGATAAGATAACCCGTTGGGAAGGTTAGTACGATAGGCGTGCACATTAGAAGAGAGGTGAGAATTTCTCAAGAGAGTGTCGCTCTAATATGTTGTTGCATTGGCCTGTATCAATTTAAATACTTGCTAAACGTATTTTAAATCAAACACACTTTCGGGCTCTGACCCGTTTCTCTCTTTGTCTCTCTCTCTCTCTCTCTCTCTTGTATATATATGTATGTATTACAGGTGCCCAGCCACAGGGGCGTCTTGCTTAGGATCTCTTGGAAGGAACGCGCTGCAGCTTAGGTGGGAGTTGCAGGTCTCTTGATTAGACGACTTTGTTCATTCGGATCCACTCTTAGTACTTTCATTTAGTTGAGCATGTGTAGCTCTTTCCATTATTCCTTTGTTATTGGACATTTGTATTTCAGTTATTTCCAGTATTGTTACTATGGGTTTTATTCAGTTTAATTGTGTTACTTTATATTTCGCATGTTGACATTCGATTGACGAATGTTTTAAATTAATTGGACTATGTTCCAGATATTTAATGCGGTGTGATTCTTACTTATTGAATGTTGTTAATAAAATAAATGATTTTCTTTAAATAAAAATTTGGAAAGTATGTATGAAAATGGTTTCGACACTTAGCTTAATTATTTAGGGCGTTAAATTGGAAAATTTATTTTTATCGACAGTGATGCTGAGAATGAACCAACTGTTTACCTTGATTTAATTTAATAAAGGAGTGATCGCCCGGTATTTGATTAGGCGGGGTGTCACAGCTGTATTGACTGCATATGGGTGTTCCACCACTGCCCTACTTTTACGACCCATATGACCCAAATACTCCCGGCACATCCCACCCACCCCCTCAGTAGCAAGTTGTTGGTTTTGTTATTTGTACTTGTTCACATTTTCTGTCCTTAAATTCTTATGTTTTGTAATGGAGAACTATGAACTTCCTATCTTTTCATTTCCTATACTTGCTTGTGATTATTGTTGCATTTTGTCCTTTGTTCATTTTTATGCATTCTCTCTTTAATTTTGATTTTAGTCCTTTTGCATAGGGACTTTTCAAATGTTTAAGTTAGGGGGGGGTACCCTTGCGCTTCAAAATTTCACAAAGTTCAAAAATGCCCCCCAAAATTAGAAAATTTCAAAAATTTCCAAAAAAATTGAAAAACCAAAGATATTTTCTTCAAAATAAATAAAAATTAGAATTAATTTTTTTTAAAAATGTCACAATTTTTTAAGTCTCGAATTGAAAATTTTCAAATGCACAAAGCCGAAATTGACTAAAGATGGAAATTGAAGACGACTTTACGAATAAGTGTGGAGATTAATCAACCTAGTGAGATTTCGAGCTTATCACTTTTTGCGAGTTTTTAAATAAATCCGAGTTAATGGTTAACTCAAAGTTTGTTTCAGCGTTTTAATAAGTCGTTGAAGATCTCAATTCCGTTGTTTTGATCGGTTACGGGAAACGAGTGAGATGTAGTCTTAAAAACGCGCTAAAATATCTCTAAACTAAATTAATCTCGATACGCATATGGTAATATAATGAGTGATTCGAGCAATGAAGAAGGCCATCGTTTGTTACACAAAAACATTAGCCATAAAAAGTTATGAAATTTTTTCCTTTTGCTACCCAAATTGAGCCTAATAAAAGTTTCCCATTTCATTTGTAACCCAAAAAAACCAAAATAACCCGAAATTGTGAAAATGGAAAATTCAGAAATTAAGTCCAAATGGTGCAATAAAAAGGGGCATGCAAATAGAAAGATGCTCAACAAAAATATCTTGAAAAGAAAAATGTGAAAAATAGCATTAGCAAAAGCCTAAAAAAGCACTACTGGACATCATAAGAACATTTTCCAATTCCGACCTTCCCAACCAATCCCAATTTTACTGAATACACCTTAAACCCAAAAAAGTCCTAACTGAGTTCGAATTTCGAAATTGATTACCGTGTGGAGAGCTAAAACACAAAAAGATAATAAGAGAGATTAATTTGTGTGAATAAGAGAAGATGTTTCCCATTTTCTAAATGACCGTATTCCGATGAAGAGATCTATTTACCTAAATAATTTTCATCTTTCAAATTTGTGTGCATGACCTTATGCCCATTGCATTTACTCTTATAAATCACGCATACCGAGGGAAATAGGCACAATCCGAGTGATTCGTTTATGAGAGAATCTCCTGAGATTTTGAAATCAAAGCGAATTTTTGGAAGGTAACATAATGATCAATCGGTGGAGATTTGTAGTTTTATTTTTGGCTTCGCACACACACTATGATTTGAGACTTGTGAATAAGAATTTATGGTGACTATTTTTAGAAAGGTTTAAATGTACAGTTTTTAAGTATTTTGAATTTCCTTTGAGTCGAAAATGAATTTTGTGGGTATATTCACTACAAACCCTCACGAGACACCACTCATCCTACTGGGGTAGCCTAAGGGCTTAACGGCTTGTTGCATACGCTAAATGCAATAGCTTACCCGCAAAAGAGATATTCTATCCCAATAAGACGTTTGATAAGAGTTTGACCTTGTTTTGATTCTTTTATATTGCTTGAGACGCTCAAAGTTCTAAGTTAGTGGGGTTTGATTAGGAATAAATTCTTCGTATTTATCCTCATAATTTAGAGTCTTTTAAAATTTCGTGCAATGTAACTTGAGTTGATTTATCTCATATCATTACTACTGACACTTTCTAACAAGTCTGTCGAGTTTCATGTATTTCTCATAGATTTTGTAGGTATTTAGTGCATGAGAAGAAAAAAAGAAACCAGAAGAAAGAATGAAGAGAAAAGAAGAAAAGTCAAAGGATAAAAGAGCAATTTACATCTATAATTCGGACGAGAAGCCTAAAGAAGAGTTGAAGACCTCAAGTCTATGAGCGCGTAGGAAGAAATGGTATCCAAATTCATGTCCCGGATCGCGAGTTATGAAGCTTTAAAGTTGAGAGAAAAACCATAAGGAAGGGAAATTTCTATAAAGACCAAACCGAACCCATGAAGGATAAAAAGAATTGATCCGGATGCTGGTTTAAATTTTTATAAAGACCAAACCGAGCTCATGAAGGATAAAAATGAATCGGTCAGGTAGTGAAGAAACTTTCTATAATGAGCAAACCGAACCGATGGATTTTATTGGATCAGTTCTGCTGTCAAATTTCATCATTATCCTCTTCCAAAATTAGAGTTGTGCATAGTTGAAACTGTTGTAAAAATGTATTCTTTTTATTCCAACGTATTCCCAGACTTAAGGGAGTTCCTTTTCAGAGTTCTTTTATCATAATTTAGAGAGAGAAAGTAGGGAAGAACCCTAGGAGCTCAAAGTTACAAATTTGTGATTCTCAATTCTGATTGCTCTAGTAAAGTTTGTTTCTTCTTCTTCTTCTTCTTCTTCTTCTTCTTCTTCTTCTTCTTCTTCTTCTTCTTCTTCTTCTTCTTCTTCTTTATTGTTTGAATTCATTAATCAGTGCATGGTTTATTTGTTTCCAATAGTTCATAGATTATCTTTTTCTTCTAAGTTTAATTTCATCATAGTTTTAATTTCCTGCACAGTAGAAATCATAATTGTAGTTAATCACATCATGCTAGGCTAGATTTCTCAGGGTTGGGATGTATGAACCCAACCCGATGTAGTTTGCACAAATAGAAAATTAGTGCTATGAATTAAATAATGATTAAATCGTGTTGTTTAGTGATCACAACTATTGTAGGTCTTTTAACCTCGTTTTTGCTAGGTATCCGGGGAGTTTAAGAATGCGATGTGCATGTTAGCTACTGCATCACTGCTTTATTCTTGCTCTTGATTACGCATGATGCGGGCTTGTACCCTCATATATGTAATGCTTGGGATTAATAAAGACCGGGTTTAATCAATTATCTAATTCAAAAACTAGTTTTGTATCCAGTAAACGTACTAGGGTTTAGGGGATTACATTTCAACCTATCTTCATCATCCATATTTAATCAATTCCAGTAGTTTTAATTCTGCTTACGTAATTTAGTTAGTAAATTTAATTTAGTTTGCATTTAGTTAGTAGAAATCAGTCTCCAAATTAATTACCTTTTTGTTTCTTTCCTAGAGTCAGTTTAGGGTTAATCATCTTTCCTACGTCGTCACAATCATTCGTCCTATTTCCTTGAGGATTCGACCCCGTCTTACCGAGTTATTACTTATGCCTTCGGTTTACACTTGAACCGATATAAGAACGCACTAGAGACACATTTTCAGTAGCGTTAAGTTTTTCACACTGCACCCTCACATTCCCAAAGTTAAATCCTGAAGACATTTCGACATCCCCCCATACACTCACCAATGGTATTCTCCAGCCTGAAGGCCTATACTCTACTATTCAAAACTAGTGACCGACCTATTCTAGTCAATTTCCAGTGATACACCACATCATCCTTCTTAACGTCTCATCTTGGTGACTATACATAACATATTACAATCCTGAAAACAATAATTAAATACGATGAGCCTATACACCACTGGCTCTATAATTTCAAAACCGACTAAAGGTTCAAACATTTTTATATGCTAACTCTCCCTTTTTTTCCAATCAAGAAAATTCTTCTCATGTGAGTCATTTGTACTTAACACTTGATCACAATTATCGGACTTCGAAAACTTTAGTTGGCGACGATGCAACTCTTACGACGTTTCTCTTTTATTGAAAATAACCCTTGATTTACTCAATCTTTGTCGACGAACTATGAATCCCATCCGACCCAGAAGTTTGTCATTCACCCACCTATAACCAATTAAAGACGGACGAAAAGGTTTCCGGTACAAAGCCTCAAAAGGAGACTTGTCAATAATATACTAGTGCGAGTTATTACACGTAACTTTACTAATAGTAATTTCTCCTCCCAATTACCCTAACATCCAGAATACACATCCCTTGCGTTCTCCAACATTTTAATCACCTCCCCCATCTACTTACCGATCTACCAGTAATACGTCTGGCTTGAAATGCAACTCCGCTCCCTTCTCCTCCTTATAATCCCTATCAAGGATGGGACTTAAGGATCTCATTCTGATCCACAATAATGTCGGGAAGCACCTTGTGCTAGTTCATTCACTTTCTTCAATGAAATATTGGCCACATTTCCCGATAATGTAACTCACCCCAATTAGTAATAGCTGCTCCATCGTGGTCAACCCAATTCACAAGCCCAAAGGAAATTTTGGCCTTTTGCAAAAGTCATCAATGTTTACTTTGTGGGTTCCTGGAGAAATGACTTCATAAGAGCACACGACTACTCCATCAATCTTCTTAGCTATTCTGTTACTGGGATCACCAATTATTATATAAAATTTCTGGTTGATCATCTCGGACCAACCTTTTCCCCTTTAACGAGTGGTGCTCTCGAAAACAATTTTTCCATGTCTCACTCCTCATTGATCAACCGGATCTATATCCCATGTTAGGTGGTACATTCTACTCCCCTTCCTGGGCTACATAAAAAATCGTGACCCATGTGGGCGCTCCACAACTGCGCACTTTGTGGGTCTTGCTCGTCTGGTAAAATCAACATCCTATTTATGTGCAAGCTATCCTCAGAACTTGACTGAGTATGACTCCGCTCTAATTCCCAAAACTGTTGGACCCTCGCTTATCCAGATAGATTCCTCTCCTCTGTCTCCACAGTCTTTCAGCCCATCTCGAGTGTGATATCTCTCGTTGTTGTATATATCTAGACCATCTTCTTCCTCAAATGACGTTCATTCTATCTTACTTTTCTAACTTTGCTTTTAACTGCCTCATAGGCATGTGGTTTAAATTATTCAGTACTTCATACCTTATCTCAGATGATACTGAAAATCGAACTAACTAGGGTACCCATAAACCATATATCTCATGCATATCTGCATAATTATAACACACGTACTATTCTTATATTTACTTGACCCCGCATGCTCATCATGGCTATACAACATACTCAATTATCCTTATAATCGTGACTTATTTATCTTCGAGATTGCCCCATATATCAACTTGTGGTGAAAAAGTTCTCTAGTGCTTCTTACACAGCACTATCCAACTCCACAAACCTTATATCGCATAATAGTTCTCAGCCCCAAGTGTTTTCTCCACGTATACAACGGTTAACGTTCAAAACCCATGCCCTAGCATCCAATAATGTCGCCCAACTCTCGACGTTTATTAATATTCACGCGTGGAACATTTTGCAAGTGAAATTCAACCAAGTAACTCCTCCGATGCACTATCACCTAGCAATGTCGGCCATCGAGATCCTTTAACCCGAAGCACATACTCGGGACACTCAATATCCTACCCCCAAACGTATAAGTCTAAAGGAGTAATACAACATGACACCCATACTATCACTAATTCCCCAATACTAATACAATAATGAGCTCAATCTCACCGCTCTGTGGTAAATTTGATATACCCTAAATCACATTAGTGAAGTCCCTATGCATCGGGATCGATTATAATGACACACATATACTCTCTTAAGTCTCCTTTACCATATAATATGTAAGCGGGCTCGACTCTTTTTCCATATGAGATATAGCAAAAAGAACACATCCTGCCCTGAAACAACAAATATGATCGTCTTACTATAATGGTCCACCATTGGTCAAACCATCGCTAACCAGTCCATACCCAGGATAAAATCATAATCACATATTACATCTTTATAAAATGGACGAATCCACTAAATCATATCCTCTTAGTGTTCACACCTTCTCCCCTATAGATGGAACTAAAAAGAGCCCCTCTACCTAACGATAATTATATACACATTAGTAATACTAGCGATACCTCTACTAAACCCGTCTCACTCGCGAATCTAGTGCTAAACAAAATACCCTTATGCGCCCGTGTCACATAAAACTTACCCGAGTATTCCCAAAGGATAATTGTACTTTTAATTGCCAATGGCACTGGCTACTCAATTGGTTACTAAACGTAAGACTCATGTCGGAACTAACCCAAGAACTGTTATAATGGTTTCCCCTATTCGGCACCCTGTTGCTGCCCCTGCCTCGCTATGGGAAATCTCTCCTTATGCGAGGTGTCTTTTGCCAAATAAATCAACGGCCCGTGAAATCCTCTATCCTTTATCCCTACTGGCCACATTAGGGTTACTTTACTTTCTGGCCCTACTGGTCTCAACCCTGATGGCTGCCCCAGTTGTTCTTATGGCTTCGCTAGCCCTGTGGAGCACAGTTCTAGCCTTGATGGTCCTGTCAGAAGCCATATTCACTCAATCATTATTCCTTTGATCCGAATCCCTTAAACGAATCCCTCTACTGGTTATCCCCTATATGGTGTACCACTAACACCAATACGTCTAGTCTTCCTCTACTGGCTATAATCTCCCATTCTCCTAGCTCCCTTTACATGGAAGAATTGATATTGACCTTGTAAAAGTATGGCATTGACGACATCAACATATGATGTCTAAACGGATTTCTCCATCAATGCTGGTGTATTCTACCCATGAGTCCACCATCAACTTAAGGAATCCTTTCTCCTTCATATTCATCTTATTGGGTACGAAGTTTGCTAAGTAAGCAAATTCTTCTTCCTGCTCGACCATTGTTCGACTCTCCTGTATTAACTACTGAAATTCCCTTCGCGTCTCTGTTTAAAGAATAGATAAAAGGGTTTGTGGTCAAACCGCACCCCAAATTCCTCGATATTCATGGTATTTCTTTTCAGATGTGGTGATTAATTCATGTTCCTATAAAACTGCTCCTATGAGCTAAAAATTTGCCTAAAATTTAATATTGAGTGTCACTACACTCCATCATACTCAATTTACTTTGGATGTTCTCCTTCCATTAGCTAGCTAACACACGTTCACACTTTCCCAAAACTCTTGCGGATGGCCCTTTTAAAAAGCCCCTCCAACTCTCTCCCATACCCATCGTACTGAGCGAGTCTGAAGTGCCGCCACCATCTTCTATGGCAGTACTTGGGGAAACTACTACACCTTAGTAGTCATCATGTCATTAATTACCTTTGCAATGATAGTGGTGACTTCTACTGCGATCATCGTTATCAAAATACTCTATGGCTCCAGCTAAGCCTTTCCTCCTGCAGTTCTCCTAACGGCCCTCGCTGGTCATCCTATATTGTTCGGTATATGAAGACCAAGCGAACTCATACATGATTCACTTCAACCATACATAATAGAAGGAGAACATAAATCGCAATATAACTTAACAGTCCTAAGCATAGGGCTCTACATCAAAGAGAAAGCAACGCTGAAAATGTAATAAGTCGTACAGATCCTAAGGGCACTAGAACCTGATGTTATGTTACCATCTGTAACACCCTGCCTATTTCAATAATGGGTGATTAGTCCTCTATAAAAATAAGATGTGAATCTCATCTGGTTCATTCTTATCATCACTATCGAAAATATTTTTATTACTGATAAACTATTAGGCTTGGTGTCAAATTTTAAAACATATTAACTTACTTGCACAAAATTTCCGTTCATATAATCAACCATGTACATAATGAAAATCACACTCAATGACATACATAAATTAACCGATAACTCTCGGTAAAAGTTATAATATAATAATCTAAGTTACTGAAAGGAAAGCATCTGAATAAAGTAAATACCAACTAACTGGGCGACATGCCCGAAATAACTCTGAAGTACCTCCTATCTAGATCTCAAGGGTAGAAGCATCTAATCAATCCCTGCAGGTATCCAAAGCTACTGCAACATCATCTGAATAGAGGGATGGTAATCCAGGCATCCCTGTAGCTGAACACCTAAAAGTTTTGAAAATATTTTGATATGGGTCAAAGCCCAAAACGTTTTGAAAATATTTTGCAAGTGTTTAATATATATATATATATAACGCAGTTTTTCATATTTAAATCGGTGTCGCACTCCTATGAGATACCCTTCACCCCTAATCTATTGTGCACACCTAACGCATGTATTTTAAACTCCCTAGTTATGCTACCCAGCCTAACTAGTACCTCAACTCTAATCTTAGTCCCTTACGCTACCCTTTATCACAGGTATTTTTTATCATTAGCTTTCATACCCACTAAACAATTACAATTCTCAATTATAATTAAATTAATTCATTTCAAATAACTTTCACTATTTATTAATTTAATATTCACACCTTAGTGTCTTATGCCCGTATATAATTATATCAGACTTATATATGTATTTTCCCTAGCATTCTTGAGATAACCTCCCGAATGAATATAAATTTACTGTTCATAATATTATTTAATTTTCCCGTATATATATTCACATATACATATATATATGTACTATATACCAATCACATCAAGTAAACATGCATATATATAACTCACAATATATGTATAACCTCCATCCCTCAGAGGAATAGCTTATTGGATGCGAGTCTAAAAATGTTATCATGCCCTAGGGCGCACACACATCATTCTTGGCTATCGGGTCGCAATCTCACCACCGAACTCGAAAATTGTAAGCGTACTAGAGGCGGTCATAGTCATAAGACAAGTCACCTAATACTTAATTAAACAGGTGTTAAAAACTTTCCAAGTTTAATTTAATAAAAATTCCACTTTTAAAAACACAATCCATTTAACACAATTTATGCACACAATGAATTACAACTGAGTGATATAAAAACTGAATTAAATGCAGCAGGAATAAAGTTCTCCAGTTTAAAATCTCAATATAATAATCCAACGTAAATCAAATGTAAGCAACTCTGATACAAGTAAATAAACTGATCGAGATGGAAAGACTAGAATCCTTTGTGCGACATGCCCTAAATGAAATAGCTATAACACATGAATCAAGAAGATGAAGCGTCTAATACAAAATCTGCAACTCCATAGCATCCATAGCACGTTAATAACCAATCCCCTATAGCTGTCGTCCTAGTGGCTGGACACCTAAAATAGAAGATACGAGAGAAAGAAGAGAATTAATGGGATTTAATGATTTTTAATATAAGATAAATTAAAATTAAATGGGCCAAATTAATGGGATTAATTAGAATTAATTATGTGAAAATTAATTGGGATTAATCCGGATTGAATATTACTAGAGATTAAAGTAATATACGATTTTGAATATATGATTTTGAATATTACTTAGTGATATAAAAGTAATATATGAATAAAATAATTATTTTTGGGAGTTACAAATACGACAATAATGGAAATTAAGCCGGGATGCACTTATGAGTCGCGTTAGGACTAAAGTTGGGAAATAAAAGGAGATTTATTTTTAAGTCACTTGGATGATCATTTCAAGTGCTCCGTTGAATCCAGAAGGGTCGAAATAGGCAGAAATGTCTACCCGGGGGTTTGATTTGGGTCTCGGGTCAATTGGGAGATGAAAGGACACCCCAGAGGGGCATTTTAGTCATTTTTCTTGGGAGATGAATAGTACCTACGTTTTTTGTCTTTTAGATAACCTTGGAGACTTATTATATATATGAGTTTAGATTGTACATAAGGTTCATTTCATCTAAACACAAAGTGAGGTCTTTTGAGAGAGAGTGAAAAGACTTAGAGAGAAAGTGAAAGGTTATCTAAAGGAGAGGAAGAGTTTCTTGGAAAGGAAGAGTCACCTACATCAAACTAAGGGGAAAACCCCCATCTCTACATCTTGCACCACCACCAGATTGCCACTGAAAAAAGAAAGAAGAGGTGCCAAAGACTTGTCTTCTCCAAAGGTTCAGACCTACACATAAGGCAAGTGTAATTCTTGCTTTATTTTGGTGCTTATATTATCCATGTTAGAATATGATTTCTTTTGGATTGATGAACTTCTGAATTTGGAATTTAAAATGATTGATAAATCAAGTTTAATGGATAGGCAAATTCATGTAGTTGGAGATTTATACATGTAGAGACTATGAACATGAAAATGGATAGGTTTTACATGTAGAGGATTTATTTGTTTATTGAAGATATAAAAATGATGTTAGGTATTGCATGTAGATGAATACTACTCATGTTGAATATGGAAATTTGATGAATTAGTTATGAAATGATCATTCTAAATTCAGGATTTTTAAGAGGTATAAAAATGGAGGATTTAGAGAAATTATAATTTTAAGGATTTAATGGGTTTGATGATAATACCCTTATGAACATATGGATTTGATGTTATTCTTATGTGAAAATCACCCTTGAACATGTTAGAACACTGTTAGCAAATCTGGGTTTTGGGTAGAATATAATCCAGAAGGGTTTGGGTGTAAGAACTTGAAGAAAAACGCAGAAAACTAAGGTTGAAGACGAACTGTAATGACGCTGATTTCGTTCGAATGAGACAAGCTGTCGTTCGAACGAGACCCCATCTCATTTGAACAAGAATTCTGGGTTTCTGACGAGATTCCAAAAATTCTATGTTAGCCCAGAAAAGTATGACATATTGTATTTTAGCCCACAGTAGGTCTTGAATAATTTCGGTACATTAACAAAGAGTGAGGAACTCGGGTTAATGTTGGGAAATTAAATTTTGAATAAAGGATGGAAAATTATGTGAGTGATAACCACATAATAAAATACGACAAATTATGTTTGAATAATTTTGGTACATTAACAAGGAGTGAGAGACTTGGGTTAATGTTGGAAAATTATATAGAATTGAGGAATAAAATTATGTGAGAGATATCTACATAATAATAATATGATTAAGAGATGAATAATCATCATGGTCAAGTACGGGAAAGATTGGTGATATATATACAAGTACTTGGGATTATGTAAGTGATAAGTACATAATAAATATATGATGATAATCGTGATTAACATGTACGGGTGGTATTCGAGAAATACGACGGTTACTTGGGGTAGGATGAAATCCTAATATGATATTGGTCAAGTGAGTACCAAATCTTATATAGGTTGATGTGTATACCTATTGATTGTTGATTTACGCGTATAACATATTAGCCTACTTGCTATCGATGAGAGGTTTGCGCGTAGAGGAAAGCCGTATCCCGATGAGACTTATGAGGGATTTTTGACTTGTGCCTCAGAACATAGGACTTAGGTTGGATTTCCATTAGTGAGAACAATGGTATTGAACGGTCTTTTGGGTGCGTAGGTGTGTGCGTATCCAAAAGGCTTAGGACTATGTTCGCCTCCACTATTTGTGATTTGTTTATTATGGTTCGTGGGACATACCGAACCTATGGTCCTATATACAATGACGAGATATACTGGGACATGATAGCAGAGTACGCATGCACCGCATCTAAGTCTCGAGGTGCAGTAATGTATATATATAATAAGAGTGAATGTATATATATACTTGTGATATGTTTTATATCTTACGCCGCAGATGAGTCTATGAGCGCCATATTAGTGTATATATATTATAGTTTGAAAATGTACATATACACGGGTTATTATCTACTATATGAATTAAGTAGACATGAAAGATAATGAAATCTAAATGAATTAAGTAAGTGAATACTTAATTATATTGAATTGGAAAAGGGCTTATCCATGTTAAAGAGAAATTGGATATATATGTATTACCTATATTGCGAGAGAAATACGTGGGCAAGATATGGACTATGATTTGTTGGCACTGATATGAACTAGTTAGCATGGGAATAGTAACTAGTATGGTTTTAAGGTACTCTAGATGAGATGTGACAATCTCAAGAGAGATTCCGATAATCTAATATGTATATAATAATTGATGAATATGACATATATTCACTTGCTATTTTCTAAACTATTTTTACAATCGGGATCGAGGTCCAGTTCCCTAGTGCTATGGGTCCAACCTCACTTGAGCCTATTTGGGTCTTGGAAGAATTTCAATATGCTCTACGTGCCTCTCCTGCCAATGGGCCACCGCCAGGTCATCTCCTTATGCCAAATCTTGCCCAGCCAGGGGTTAACATGCCATTACCTGTCGATCTGAAGGAAAAAGAGTTTAACAAGGTCAAGGAGGACCTTAAGTTGTTGATCAAGAAGTTTGACCAGGTTTGAATCTTCGATAACTACATGGATTACACCCATATATCTCCTTACCTTAAAGCAAGGCTGCCAGAAAAGTTCAAGATGCCCAACATTGAGAAGTTCGGGGGTAGCGGGCCCCCAATTGTTCATCTCTGAAGTTATCACTAAGCCATGACTCTCCTAGGTGCCTTCGAGGAAATAATAACCCAGATGTTCCAACAGACTTTGAAGGACAACTCTCTTTGATGGTTTCTATCTCTCGAGGAATCCAGAATTCGCAGTTGAGAGGATGTTTCTTGTGAATTCATGTAATAATACAAGAACAACGAGGAGTTGGAGGTTACCCGCCGTGATTTAGAACTTCTTACGCAGAATCCCGAGGAAATTATCAGTAATTTCATAGAAAGATGCAGAGAGAAAGCGGCCACCATGACCAAACGACCTTCCGAAGAGGAAGAAGTCAGTATTATGAAGAAGAACTTCTTATCCCATGTTCGAGCGATGATGGGAGGATAATACTACCCCCATTTTCGAGCCCTTGGAGAAGTAGGGGTGGAGATTGATGAAAGTCTTACCAAGACAGAAGCTAAGCAAAAGAAAATATCCGGACAGTTCACTCCCAGAAAGTATGAGAAGCCTGCCATTAGCACAGTGTTAACCATCAATAACAACTCTCATCCTGCCACTTCATGGGCACTAGAAAGCCTCCCTAACCCAGTCAGAAAAGAATACACTGAGCTTAATGCTCCCCTCTCCAAAGTCTACCAATCCCTTTTGACTGAAATCTTATTAAGCTATTAGACCTATGTCACCACTTCCCAAAAATTTCAAACCTTATGCCCATTATGATTTCCATTAAGATGCCGACCATACCACTGATCAGTGTTTCCATCTCTGAAATGTAATCCAAGGTCTGATTGATCGGGGTATCATCGCCCCACCAGGCAATCATAAACCAAACACTACACACAATCCACTCCCAAATCATGAAAATTCTATCTTACTAGAAGAAGACCCAAAATTTGACCCATTTACTCAGATTGTACCCAGTAAATCACCCATCATACCCGCATATTCACTTAAATCCCATAACATTTGCCCATATTTTCTCCTACATCCTAACAGTTTTGCAGATCAAGCCTTGTCACTTCTTACAAGATCATGCATTTTTCGAGGAAAAAGATATGGAATTGCCAGTGGTATTAAACTAACTCCTAGAGTTCGGGCTAAAATTTTCCCTCAGAAATGACCATTGATTGCTAAAAATTCAACACACTATTCTTGAAAGATCGAAAGTGGATGGGTTCAAGAGTTAGATAGTTGTGTGGTACCCACTGAAGAAGCCAACTTGGATGGTGCCGTCCAGATCATGGCAGGCGTATTTCGACAGACTGATAAAATTTACAGTGTGTTCGAGCTACTTGATGCTTTAAAACTACGAGGGCACTTGGTCCCTTCGTTTATACATCTCCCCATTGAGTGGGAGGATATATAAGAATAGGCTGTTGAGGTTGTAGAATGCATTGACTTCTTGTGGAAGGATGACATTATTGCCACCAGATGGGGGGGGGGGGGGGGGGGGCACAAATTTGATAGTTCAGATAAAGAGAAAATCCCCGAAAAGACCAACTCGATAGTCAATATATATGGAATGATATCGTTTGACGATCTGCTAGGAAAGATCAACAAAGCGGGCAAATAACCTGAGATAGATGAAGAAATAAGGTTTCTATTTTCCCCCTCTTTTGTGAACCATATGACTAGATCTGGGAGGCACGACCAAGTTTCAAACCCTCAATCAGCAATAACAAATAAAGGAAAGGGAATCGTCTAGGAAATCCTCATACCAAAAATGACCTTTGAGGAGAGCAAGATCCTTGATCAATTGAAGAAAACTCTAGCTAACATCACTCTATGAGGACTCTTTATGTATTCCCAACTGCACCGAAATGCCTTGATTAAAATGCTTACTGGGCCCACAGTCCCTCCTTCCACCACGCCATAAGAAGCAGTGAATCTGATCGGATCTCTAACCTCTATTAGAGTGCTCTCCTTCTCTTAGGAAAAAAATCTCTAAGTTTGGTCCTAATCACAACTATGCTCTCAATATCTCTGTCAAGGTCATGGGAAAAACCGTCCCACTTTTGCTTGCTGACAACTAGTCAGCACTTAATATTTGTTCGTTAAGAATCCTCAATTGCTTGGGATTAAAAGTAAGTAAACTTGCTTTAACATTTTCCGCGGTGTGTGCTTATGACAATACTCATAGGGAAGTGATGGTATCCATAAATCTTACAATAGGGACTGTTCCTATAAATCCCGTTACTGAATTCCAAGTCATCGACATACTGGCTTATTTTAAGCTTTTGCTCGGTCGACCCTGCCTTCACAGTATCAAAGGGGTATCTTCCTCTCTCCATCAAAAACTAATTTTTTTTCCAATGGGTAGGTCATTACCTTCTTGGGTGATGATGATAAGACTAAGAATGTAAGCACTAGTAACCCAATATTAGAAATACAACATAGGGAAAATGATATGCTTCTGTTAGGAATTCGAGTTGAACCACTTCTTCTCCCAGCAGGGGATGATTTCAAAGATATAATCTATCTAGAGAATAACCCTCACGACATTGTCAATGTGATACAGATGTTTAAGAATTTGCACTTTATGCCCTACCTGGGGCTGGGACGATGACAATAGGGAATACTAAAACCTATAGTGTTAAAGAAGGCCTTTCCTCCATGTGGCCTAGATTATCGGCCATCATTAGAGGAACTTAGAATGCTTCATCAACCTCGATTGAAGATAAGGATAGAAAGTATCAAGACTGTCTTAGGGGATTCATTGAATGGATGATTTTTCAAAAAAGGTGAAGATTTTCCCTTTTGTGGCCTTCCCGAACCATGGTATGATCATCTGGACAAGAATATGAAGTATGGAATGCAGATCTTCTTCCAAGATAGCTACTCATGGGCCAAAAGTTGCCAACATTATATGCAACCAGTCATTGAGAAGACTATAGATGCTATCAAAGATTCTGAGGGAAGTGACTTCGAGGATTCGTTCAACTTTCAGACACTAGCGCTGATACACTGCATGATCCACTCAGGTGCTACATCATCGGATTCGTCCATCCTGATCAAAGATGGTGATGAACCCCTCCTCAACTGGAATGTTGTGCCAGTTCCACCTACTGAAATGCAACCCAACTCAAATATTTATCCCACTTCCTCTTCTTTTTGGAAATGGACGGATTCGATGACCTCCGGGGTATATGTGGCCCACACATATCCCGATGCAACCCACACATACTACGGATCATATGGCGAGAAACTTTTTAAGAAATTTTCTGAAGTTGGAAAAGTTTAGAAAAGTTTGCTTTCTTAGGCACCATACCCTGAAAAGTAAAACAAAAAGTATGTATACCGGAGAAAAAAAATGAAATTTCATTAATTAAATAAGAAGTTACATTAAAAATAAAGTTATAAAAGTAAATTACTGATAATACTTGCGCCTATGATTTGCGTTCCAGAGATTTTTGAATTCTTCCCCTTCCAAAGTATCCAATTTGTAGGTTCCTGGTCAGATAACCACCGAGATGTGGTATGAACCATGCCAATTAGGCTCCAGCTTGTTACTATTCTGGATTACTTTTTTAAGTAACAAATATCCTTATTTCAGCTTGATCGGCTTGACTCTTCGATTATAAAACCTTACAGTCCTTTGTTGATAAGCATCCATTCTAATGGCGGCATCTTCCCGAACTTCTTCTATTATATCCAAATCTAGTCGCCTCATGATATCACTCTTGGGTGAATAAAAGTTAAAAACCCTATGAGTGGGTAGACTTATCTCCATTGGAATTACTGCTTCAGTGCCAAAAGCTAGCCTATATGGAGTTTCTCCTATTCTTGTTCTAGGAGTAGTCCTGTATGCCCAAAGGACATTGTGAAGTTCATTAATCCAGTTACCTTTACCTTGATCTAAAATTTTCTTCAATCCATCTAGAAAGGTTTTGTTGGTGATCTCTGTTTGGCCATTGCATTGTGGGTGACCAGGTGCTGAATGAAGTTTCTAGATGCTTGACCGAATGCAATACTCTTCAAATGCTTCATTATCAAACTGAGTACCCGGGTTGGTGATGAAAGCATAAGGCATGTCGTATCTACAAATGATCTTCTTCCATACAAACTGGAATACTCTCTGATAGGGCATATCAACTAAGGGTTTTGCCTCTACCCATTTGATAAATAATCAACAGCCACAACAAGGTACTTGAATATTTCTTTGGTAGTTGACAGTGGTCCGACCAAGTCGATACCCCATATAGCGAAAGGCCATAGAGAATTTATGGGAATTAGACTTGCTCCTGGTTTCCTGTGAATGGTAGAAAACTTCTGGCATTTATCACACTTTTTATGAAAGCAATACAATCTGCTTTCATTATTGGACAGTCTTAACCTTGCATTGCTATTCTTTGCCTCAGAGACCTTATAGCTGCATGTGCCCCACATAAACCCTCCTGCACTTCTTTGATAAAATAATATACCTCATTTGGATGAACACAATGAAGTAAGGAGACCATGTATCCTCGCCTGTATAATACACCTTTATTGAGCACATAATTAGATACTTTGTACCTCATCTTTTTGGCTTCCTTCTGGTCGGGAGGCAGTGTTCCTCTTTCAATGTATTCTATAATTGGGTCCATCGAGGAAGGACCTAACTCCACGGTTATGACACTTATTTCCATCCCATCAATGCTTTAATGAGTAAGAACCTCCACTGTAATTATTCGTTTGAGCTCTGTTGGAGTTGCTGAAGCACGTCAAGCAAGAGCATCCGCTCGAGCATTCTCAATCCTTGGAATCTTCACTATTTTAACTGAAGTGATCAGAGAGATAACTTCCATTGCTTTTTTATGGTATCTCATCATGGTTTCTCCTCTTACACCATAAATATGTTGCATTTGATTAACAATTAACTGGGAGTCACTATATACCAATCCATGGTCGGTACCTAGTGAGGAAGCTAGCTCTAGTCCTATGATCAACACATTATATTTAGCCTCCTTGTTGGAAGCCTTGAATTGTAATCTCAACGCATATTCCACATCCAAGTTGGCTGGAGTGTTGATGATGAGGACCGCTCCACTTCCTATAGAGCATGAGGACCCATCCATAAATAATTGTCAAGTTGGGAAGTCATCAGAGAGCTCTTCATCTACTAGTATTCCTTGCCTGAATATCTTCTGACTTTATTGCAATTTATCTTGAGCAGTCGACGATTCAGGTTAGTCGGCTATAATCTCTATTTGCTTCGGAGCTAAGTTCTTTTCCGTATAAGTCTGCTCACCAGGCAAATATGGATCATGATGCTCCTCTGCATATATGAACTTAGCAATTAAATATGCCACTGACCGACCTTTTATTGCAACCTTTGGCTCATAAAAAATTTCATATCCTCCTAGTTCTACTGCCCAAGACATTAATCTTCCTAAATTCTCGGCTTATGTAATGCATGTCTCGAGGGTAAATCTGTATAAACGATAATGGTATAAGCTTGGAAGTAAGGTCTCTGTGACACCCCGCTTAGAATAATAACGGGTGGCCAGCCCTATACTAGAATAAATTAGAAATCTCAAGTGGATCATTCTCAGCATCTACTGTTGATACTAAAATAAATATAGCTAACTACCCAAAACTATAATAAGCGGATGCCAAAAATTTAAAACATGCAATGAACATCATCCAACCAACAACATAGTAACTACCGATCATGATAAAAATGTACACATGTGCCATGATAAAGAAGTACTCATATAAAACATAATAAGTACAACAAAAGAAGTATACCCAAATATGCTGTCAGGTCACAGGCAATACAACATACTGAGAGAAATATAAAAGTACTACATATAACCCTTGGGTATGTACCCGATATATAAAATGAATCCTTAACTAGATTACAAAAGATAGGAAGCGGCTACAACAAAATCCCGCAACAGTTTCGCAACTTCTACAGCTCCCAGGGACTCTGAATGGAAAAGCATCAATGGTGTCCTTGCGGTGGGACACCTATAATATATTACAACATATATATAGCAAGAGAAAAATATAAACGGGTCAGAGAAAGAGGTTGAAAACATTTATATCAAGTGCATTAAAATGCATATTAATTATAAATGAAAAATTTCATGATTAAAGTGGAGTCGCACTCTGAAGAAAGCCTTTAATACTATAAGCTTTGTTTATAAAGTTAATAACAAACTGTTATAAGTTGTGTAAACTCTGAATAAATCTTTGGCAAAACTCTTTTCGAAAAACACAAGATGTGTTATAAAATACTTTCTAAATATATGGATTGAATTTGATAGTTGATTACCTTAATTTTTAAGTTTTAATGAATATCTGCTAAAGTTACCATGCAGTCCCAATCACAACAACAGTTAAGAACATTTAAACAAATAGACACAGTAATTTTAATGTGGTAAAACCCTTAAACAAGGGAAACATCCACGGTGCCCTCTACGGCACAAAACAAAAATCCACTAGAATAAAAATCAAGTTACAACACTTAAGCAAACCACAAAGATCCTATCCTAAGTTCAGAATATACCTACACGAGATTCTCCACTCCAAAGGTATTCTGAATTGGAACTTGATCTTTTCTTGCTGCTTCTTTGTATTTCCCTTGATCTCCTTCCCTTTGAATTCCGATTCTAGCAACTCTTTCAAATTCAAGATTCTCAAACAGAACCACAATATCTAAGTGTTCATATGAGATAGTGTTTATGATGTGCTACTACATACAAACACGCTACTTACCCTCTCCATATTTTTACAAATTTTCCTAACAAATTACAATAGTTCTAAAATGAAAGTTATTTCTGAATCTTGATTTTTTAAGCCAAGACTTCTTGATCTTTTATTTATCCACATATCTCAAGGATACCTTGCTCAGAAGACGGTTCAAGGTCTTAAACAATATCAGGTTTTTGAAAATATTTTTAAAATTGTAAACTTCCAGTTGAGATCCAAACTAGACTAGAAGTCTACTTTATTAAAATAGATTCAGACTTAACGTGCAGAAACTCATTCAAAAATTTTTGTGATAAAACTTCTTTTTTAGTTTTGTACGCCTTAAGACTTTAGCAAGAGTTCTTTGTGTTCCTTTTATTTTTGTACACCAGTATTTCATAAAATAGGAAATAAAAAGTACAAGCACACAACTCACTGGATCTAAAAAATATTTTAAAAACTTAAAAGTTTTTATTTCAAAATTTGTTGAAACAGAATAGATCTAAAATGCTAGATCTAAAAAGAGAAACAGACAAATCCTGTGATGTTATCTTTTAGAAAAACTCAGTTTCAATAATGAAACTTAAGTCTCTCTTAGAGATGAGTTCTGAGAGAATCAAGGATTTGAAGAGGTCTTCAAAATGAAAACACAACACTAAGAACACAGAAACCCTAAATGGATCTAACTCTAGAAAATTGGTTTTTTGGTGTTTGGAATTATTTAGGTTTTGGTGTTTGGTTTGGGATAAACACTCAGGGGGTTGAACTACGAAGAAAACATAGGGTTTCTTCTTCTAATCTCTCTTTTATTCTTTCCCTCTCTTTCTACCTTCTCTCTATTTTCTCTTTTTTCTCAGAAATAACAAAATGGCAAAAGTCTTAAAATGCCTAGGCTTGGGTCCTTTTTATACTAAACGTAGAAGGATCTAGAACATCGACCTCAATCTAATGGCTACCATTGAGTCTTGAGAGATTGACTTTAATCCAACGGTTCAACACAAGTGCTGGGTTGAATGCACACTGATTGGTTTAGGCTAGATTCACAAGGATCAAATCAAAATGCATACAGTACGTTGATTAAGATGATCCAAGGGAGTATGTGTACGCATTTTGTGTCTAACAGAAAACACAAATCCACTCGATAGGTTACCAAAACGTGTACGTACAGGATGAAGGCAAGAAAACGTGTTAAAATTAATTACACAACACACCTCCAATTCTCTAGTGCTTTTGGATTCTACCCAGGCAAACAATCAGCATAGAAAACAAGTTTTTGAAATTTAACTTATACCCACAACACTTTGAAAATGATTTTTTAATTAATTTAAAAATCATTTGAAAAGTATTTAAAATTATATAAAATGATTTGTATTGAATCATATTGATTTTAAAAAGATTTGAAGTGTTAAAAAACCATTAAAATAAATAGTTGATATGAATGATGCAGTGAAAGTGTCCTATTTGTGGTTTTAATGTTAGAATTAACTTCTCTTTGAAGGTTCTCTTGGACAAGATTTCTTCTTTGAGCTTGTACCTTTGAGGAGATGGAGTTCTCATAAAAAATCTAATCTATTTTGTCTAGATATCCAAACTAGTTGAAACTCCTATATATACAGACTCAAGTAAGTCAATATATAGTGTATTATCAATCTCCCCCTTTGGATATTAGAGACAAAATTCCCTTGAGTATTCAAAAATTGTGGGTTGAAAAGAAAATAAATCCTATTTGTCCTATACAAAAAGTGTGACTACCTTTTCCCATCGTAGAACTGAAAATAAGGTAAAAAAATACATCAGTCAACTATATACAGACCAATACCCTACAAAAAGATAAACAATGGGTCTGAAATACCTGTAACAAGACAAACACTAAATTGGCATATTAGTTGAGTTAGAATAAGAAATAGATAGGAAAATCGCTAAGCAATACTCAAGATCTTCTCCCCCAATTTTTCTCAAATATACAAAGGGTATAAATCACAAAAAGAGAGATTAATTGAGAGTGATCATGCCTATAGCTGTTCGCAAATACTCAAATCGAATGTTATCTAAAGGTTTTGTAAAGAGATCTGTGAGTTGTTTTGAGTGTTAAGATATTCAATAATGAGATCTTTGGATTCTACAAGGTCACGGATAAAATGACGTCAAATGTTAATATGCTTAGTTCGTGAGTGCAGTACAGGATTTTTGGAAATAGTAATTGCATTTTGATTATCACAAAGTATGGTTAATTATTTTTCTGTGAGACCATAATCACTAAGCCTTTTTCTGATCCATAGTAATTGAGCACAACAACTACCAACTGCTATATATTCAGATTCGGCGCTAGATAATGAAATGCAATTATGTTTCTTACATGACCAACCTACGAGATTATTGCCTACGTAGTAGCAAGCACCGGAAGTGCTCTTACTATCGTCAGAAAATCCAGCCCAATCGGCATCGGTGTATCCTACAATGGAACTAGTTGTATCATTTGTGTACCAAATACCAAATTTTAAAGTAATCTTAATATATTTAATAATTATTTTTACCCTTAATAAGTGAGATTCTTTAGGGTTACTTTGATATCTAGCACAGATATACACGGTGAAGGATATGTCGGGTCGAGACGCGATAAGATACAACAAACTCCCTATCATACTTCTATAAAGAGTGGGATCAACACTTTTCCCATTATCATCCTTAGAAAGTTTAGTTGAAGTACTCATTGGGGTTTTAGAAGTTTCGTATTTTCTAAGCTAAATTTTTTAACTAAATCTACAACATACTTGGATTGAGAAATAAAAAGACCATCACTGCATTGTTTTATTTGTAAACCCAAAAAATATTGTAGTTCACCCATTAGAGACATCTGAAATTCAGTATGCATGATATCAGAAAAATTCTCTACTTATTTAGGACAGGTGGAACCGAAAATAATATCGTCCACATATACTTGGGCGATTAAGACATGTTGATTTTCCTTTCTAACAAACAATGTTTGATCATTTCCTCCATGAACAAAATTGTGAGACACTAAAAATGTAGACAATCTCTTATACCAAGCCTTAGGAACTTATTTCAAGCCGTATAAGGCTTTATTAAACTTAAAGACGTGGTCCGGGTGTACATGATTAACAAATCCTTTCGGTTGTTCTACGTAAACTTCTTCAGACAAAATTCCATTTAAGAAAGCGGATTTAACATCCATTTAGAATAATTTGAATTGCATATGAAAAGAAATTACAAGGAGGAGACGAACTGATTCCAGACGAGTAACAGGTGAAAAGGTTTTGTCGAAATCAATTCCCTCAATCTGGGAGTATCCTTGAGCAACCAACCTAGTTTTATTTCTAACAACCTCCCCATTTTCATCAGTTTTGTTTTTAAAAATCCTTCTTGTACCAATAACCTTCAAATCTTTTGATCTAGGAACAAGATTCCAAACATCATGACACTTAAATTGGAGTAGCTCTTCTTGCATAGCATTTATCCAAAATGAGTCAGTAAGGGCATCAATAACATTTTTAGGTTCCTCAATAGAAACAAAATAAGAAAATTATGCCACTTGTTAAAGTTAGGATCTAGTTCTAACTGATTTCGAAGGATTACCGACAATGGTTTTAGTGGGATGATCTTTAGAAACCCAAGTGGGTACAGAGGGATTCTCAGGTGGCAGTGAATCAGTGTCATCTTGAGGATCAAGGGATAAAATAGGTTCATCCTCATCAAATGTTACTGGTTAACTATCACTACTCCTAACACTTGTGACATCTACAATTATATTAATTTATTCCATAATAGTTTTGGTTTTGTAGTTAAACATACGCAAGACCTACTATTTTGGGAATAGCCAAGAAAAAATCCTTTTTCTCCTCGGGTATCAAATTTTGAAAGATACTCTCTATCTTTGCAGGTATAGCAGATACTACCAAAGGTTTTAAAATATTTTAAGTTTGGCTTTTTATGGAACCATAACTCGTAAGATGTTTCTTTGGAATTTTTTCTGAGGTAGATACGATTAATAATGTGACATGCGATTTAGACAGCTTCTACCCAAAAATATTTAGGGAGATTCTTAGCATGTAACATAACCTTAGCCATTTCTTGTAAGGTCCTATTCTTACGTTCAACTATACCATTCTGCAGCAGAGTTTTGGGAGCGCTAAAATCATGTTTATAGCCATTAGCTACACAATACTAAGAAATTTCAGAGTCCTTGAACTCTCCACCTCTATCGCTCATAATTCGACATATCTGGGTATTCTTCTCATTCTCAATTTTCAAGATGATTCTTAAGAATTCATTGAAGGTATCTGATTTATGTTTCATAAAGGCTACCCATGTATATCTCGTATAGTCATCCACCATAACTAGAATGTAAGAGTTTTCACATAAACTAACAGTTCTTAAAGGACCCATGAGGTCCATGTGGATAAGTTCTAGAGGCTTAGTGGTAAGAACATCTTTAACTTTCTTGTGTGTGGATTTACTTATTTTTCCTTCCTGACAAGGTCCACATACAGGAGTAAAAGAATTTTTAATTTTTGGCAAACCTCTAACTCTCTCTTGGGAACTCAATTTTCTAAGGTTATCATAATTTGTGTGTCCCAATCTATTGTGCCATAGATCAGAATCCTCTAATCTGGCAACATTGCAAGATTCAAAATTGGGGATTACTATGTAAAAGTTTTTCGGGGTTCTGTTTCCTGTTAAGATACAATTACCTTTTTCATCAATAATTTTGCAATCTTTTTTAGAAAAGGTAACTGAGTGATTGGAATCACAAAATTGTGTTATACTTAAGAGATTGGCTTTAAGACCTTTAACTAAGAGAACATCATTCAGTTCAGGAAGCCCTTGCTCACTCAATTTTCCTTTACCTATGATCTGAGAAGAAACACCATCTCCAAATATGACACTACCTGCAAGGAAGTTTGACTTGTTTTTTAATTTGGTTTCATCCCCGGTCATATGTTTAGAACATCCGAAGTCTAAATACCATTCAGTTGAAGTGCTTTGTGCATTTAAATCAGAAATGACAATGTTGCACTTGAGATGGGGTAGTAAATCATCTTTTCTAATCCAAATAGGTCTAGTTTAAAATTTTTTATGGCCATTTGATTTAGAAAAGGTTTGATGGGTCTTTCTAAATGATTTTTTCTTAGTCTTGGACCCTCCCTTTTTCTTTTTAGAGTTAGAGTTGTTTGTGTCCTGTCTAGGAAGTATATAAGTATTTCTGGATTTCCTAGAATAGTTAAAGTTCTGGTAGGTAGGAGTGTATGTCCTTTTCTGGAAACACGCATTAAGAGTATGGCTAAAAATATCACAGTAGGAACATTACTGATGGGTATAGGACTTGACTTTCTTACTAAAGTCTTTAAAAATTGGCTTGGATCTATTGGGTACAGTAGCCCGATCATCATTAGATTTAGGTTCACGTCTTTGGTCTCTGCCAGAAGGATAAACATATTTGGTTTGACTGTTTGGTTTCAACTGTTGATTGTACTGATTATGTGTTGATTGAGAGACATTGAGTCTAAGTTCACCTTTTTGAACATTTTGAGAAGTTTGGCCTTGTTTTATAAAAGCAACATTTTCAGGAGAAACTTTGGTCTTACTTGTGTGCACTATTTCTCCAAAACCTAGGCCAGACTTATCTTCAGAGTCAAATTTGCTTCCAGTAATAATTTTTTCATAAGTCTTGGTTTGTGTTTCAAAGTGTTGACATTTTTTAAACACATTTGAAACCTTTTACTTTGACTCTTCTAGTTCAATAAGGGTTGCCTTGTATTTTTGTTCAAATTCATGGTTCTTTTGAATCAAAGAATTTATTCTCAAGTTGTAATTCTCAATCCCAGTCTCATGAGCAACACATTGGGCAGTATAATCTTTAGTGTTCTTCCTAATGGTTTGGTTAAGTAAATCGATACGCTCACTTAGGGTTTTTATCATCTTTTCTAGGTGAGCACCCTTCTTAACCGTTTTAGTGTATAATTCATGTAACTCAGGCAAATCATCATCAAACTCATTATGTGCATTGTGTGAATTGTCCCCTATGTTTTTCATAGGTTCTTTACTCACGCACACGTTCAATTCATCATCAACATTCTCACTTTGATTCACACATAATCTTTCAGCAGTAATATGAACGAAATTATTAGCAATATTATTAACAACATCAACAGGCATATCAAGTTCATGAGCAGGAAAATATGCATAATCATTATATATTATCTTAGCAAAGAAAGACATGTAGTACTCATTCATTTGGGTTGACTTAGTTTCATCCTCATCAGAATCACTAGAGTCGTCCCATGTCTTACACATATTGGCCTTGTTATTGTTGTTAAAACCAATTGGACATTTACAAGCATAGTGACCAAGTTTACCACAACGATGATACTTAACATCTTTTATGTCAGGTTTAGGTTTGTTGGGGTCATAGTTCCTCCTATTGTCAAAAGTGTGTTTGGTATTGTCTCTGTCATGATGTTTAGGAGATTGATTTCCTTGATAATTATATTTGCCTAGGCTACAACATTTTTGAATTTCAAAATCTTTTTAAAACGCTTACTTATAAGAGCTATTTCATTGTCAAGGTTTTCCAAATCACAGTTTTCAAGACAGTTAGTGTCAAAATCTAGAGTGTTCAATTTAGGGACTGGTAATTTAGATGAAAACACAACATTAGAACTAAAGGCTTTATTAGTTTGTTTGGTCATTTGCTTTTTGAAGTCTAGTTCCAATTCTACAGTCCTCAGTTTACTGCTAAGTAGTTCAGGAGTCATGTTAGGGTCATTCATTTCCTCAATAGCATATCTCTTGTTGTCAAATTTAGATGGTAATGACCAGAGAATCTTTGACATAATTTCCAATCTACTGTAGTTTATACCATTTGCATGAAGTTTTGTAAAAATATCAGTTAACCTTATGTAGAAATCGTCAAAGGATCCATTGTCATTTATAATCAGGGTGTTATATTGCTGAATAAGCATTTGGGTTTTTCCAGCTTTGAGACGTTCATCACCCTCATGAGCAATGACTAAAGTGCCCCATGCCTCTTTAGAAGTATAACATATGGATATTCTTTTGAATTCATGTTCATTAATGGACATAAAGATGACATTCTTTCCTTTGTTATTATCAAGAGATAGTTTTTTCTCTTCCTTAGTAAATTCACTAAAAAGTTTATTAATCCTTGTTGGATCAGTGGCAGAGGTAGGTTTAATAGGATGTTCAAACCCTGTTCCAATCATTTCCTAGACTTCATCACTCAGGGTTCCTTGAATGAAAGCAGTCATTCGTACTTTCCAGTACGAAAAATTATTTCCATCAAAGAGTGGTGGTCTGGATAGGTTACCTAACTTCTCAAAATTTTCTTCCATACTCAGAAATTTTTCAGAAATAAGTTTCAAAAATAATTTCTCCAGTTTCAGGATCACAAAGGTGTTCCCGCTCTGATACTAGTTGAAGAAAGGCTTTAATACTAAAAGCTTTGTTTACAAGGTTAATAACAAACTGTTATAAGTTGTGTAAACTCCGAATAAACTTTTTGGGAAAAACACTTTTCGAAAAACACAAGATGTGTTATAAAATACTTTTAAAATATATGGATTAAATTTGATAGTTGATTACCTTACTTTTTAAGTTTTAATGAACATCACTAAAGTTATCATGCAGTCCCAATCACAACAACAGTTAAGAACATTCAAAGAAATAGACACATAAATTTTAACGTGGTAAAACCCTTAAATAAGGGAAACATCCGCAGCACTCTCTATGGTACAAAACAAAAATACACTAGAATAAAAATCAAGTTACAACACTTAATCAATCCACAAAGATCCTATCCTAAGTTTAGAATATACCTACACGAGATTGTCCACTCCAAAGGTATTCTAAATTGGAACTTGACCTTTTCTTACTGCTTCTCTATCTTTTACTTGATCTCCTTCTCTTTGAATTCTGATTCCAGTAACTCTTTCAAATTCAAGATTCTCAAAAAGAACCACAATGTCTAAGTGTTCATGTGAGATAGTGTTTGTGATGTGCTACTACATGCAAACATGCTACTCACCCTCTCAAGATTTATAAAAACTTTCCTAACAAATTACAACAGTTCTAAAATGAAAGTTATTTCTGAATCTTGATATTTCAAGCCAAGACTTCTTGATCTTTTATTTATCCACAGATCTCAAGGATACCTTGCTCAGAATATGGTTCAAGGTCTTAAACAATTTCAGGGTTTTGAAAATATTTTTGAAATTGTAAACCTCCAATTGGGATCCAAACTAGACTAGAAGTTTACTTTATTAAACGGATTCAGACTTAACATGCAGAAACTGATTCAATAATTTTTGTGATAAAACTTCTTTTTTAGATCTATACGCCTTATGACTTTAGCAAGGGTTCTCTGTGTTACTTTTATTTTTGTACATCAGTATTTCATAAAATATGAAGTAAAAACTAGAAGCACACAACTCACTAGATCTGAAAAATATTTTAAAAACTCAAACAGAATAGATCTAAAGTGCTAGATCTAAAAAGAGAAACAGAAAAATGGTGTGATGTTCTCTTTTAGAAAAACTTAGTTTCAATAATGAAACTCAAGTCTCTCTTAGAGATGAGTTCTGAGAGAATCAAAGATTTGAAGATGTCTTCAAAATGAAAACACAACACCAAGAACACAGAAACCCTAAATGGATCTAACTCTCGAAAATGGGTTTTCTGGTGCTTGGAACTGTTTAGGTTTTGGTGTTTGGTTTGGGAGAAAAACTTAGGGGGTTGAACTGCGAAGAAAACTTAGGGCTTCTTCTTCTAATATCTCTCGTATTCTTTCCCTCTCTTTATCCCTTCTCTCTATTCTCTCTACTCTCTCTTTTCTATTATAAATAACGAAATGGCAAAAGTCTCAAAATGCTGAGGCTTGGGTCCTTTTTATACTAAACGTAGAAGGATCCACAACATCAACCTCAATCCAATGGATGGGATTGAGTCTTGAGAGATTGACTTTAATACAACGGTTCAACACATGCGGTTGGTTGAATGCACACTGATTGGTTTAGGCTAGGTTCACAAGGATTGAATAAAAACAAATGCAGTACGTTGATTAAGATGATCCAAGGACTGAGGATGTGTACACATTTTGTGTCTAACATAAAACACAAATCCACTCGATAGGTTACCAACACATGTACGCACATGATGAAGGCAAGAACGCGTGTTGAAAATAATTACACAGCACACCTCCAATTCTCTAGCGCTTTTGGATTCTACCCAGGCAAACAATCACATAGAAAACAAGTTTCTGAAATTCAACTCATACCCACAACACTCTGAAAACCATTTTTTAATTAATTCAAAAATCATTTGAAAAGTATTTAAAATTATATAAAATAATTTTAATTGAATTGGATTGATTTTAAAGAGATTTGAAGTGTTGAAAAACCATTAAAACAAATAGGTGATATGTATGATGCAGTGCAAGTGTCCTATTTGTGGTTTTAATGTTAGAATTAACTTCCCTTTGAAGGTTCTCTTGGACAAGATTTCTTCTTTGAGATTGTACCTTTGAGGATATGGAGTTCTCATAAAAAATCTAATCTATTTTGTCTAGATATCCAAACTAGTTGGAACTCCTATATATACAGACCCAAGTAAGTCAATATATAGTGTGTTCTCACACTCTCTTGGAACTCAAACTCACCCCTCGACTAAAGCGCGCACCGAATCGTATGCACATGAATCTCAACTAACCTACCCGACACATTCTAGGGGCAGTTCCATTTCAATAAAACATATTCTAAGTTTGCACTCGAGCTTATACCTTAATATATAAATAAATTTCATCAGTTTTGAATTATTAACTTAAGCAAGTTATTAGCATCAGAATAGTCACACACCAGCTTTTTATTCTCACCAAGCATTGATTCGCTGGCACATAATCGAAGTACAAAGGACTAAACTTCTCCCAACTTTCAACATTTCACTATGTTTTGTGCGTGGGACGTCTCGCAAAACGAAATCAAAATAAGGAACCCCCCCGATACACTACTTCTTGACAATGTTGATCGTCGAGATCCATTATGCCCTCGGTACACAACACAAATAACATCAGCTAATTATTTTGAATACTACTCTCAGTACCTGAATAAGATATCACACAGTACCTTTAGGGTCTATATAACATTATTATAGTTATAAAGCACGATTATTCAACCCTAACAAGCACGCACACATAACACACATAGCGTACATTTAAATATCCAGAACACAATCACTTAAGGGATAGAAAATTACTTCACAATGCTATCATCTTCCACGAATTACTCACTTTATCCCAGATTACTAGCCAACGGATTATTATCACACCGCCCCGGTAATCAAACAAAACAAAACGCATAGGAAGCGGTCATAGTTCCGAACATGAAAGTGAGAACGAATCATACCCAAGACTTCTCACCCAGAGTAAAATCACATAATAAATAATGGATGACTATGACCTGGGGACTATACGTTCCATGCTCCTCACATCAGGAGCCTCATTCACATCGTGTAACTTCCTATGATATCACTGGAGGGGTATGCTCACACAATAAGTATATATACCATTCACACTAGATATATAAGCAATCACATCATATATGTGGAAACTATCACACAAGGTATATACATTCACGCCATATACACACACACATACACACACACACACACACACACACACACACACACACACACACACACACACATATATATATATATATATATATATATATATATATATATATATATATATATATATATACATACTATCTCCCACCCGTACATATAAAAGTGATGAATTCGACTATAGGTATATAACTCTCATTATACTAACTGACGTTATAACGTATACTTTCCCAATTCATTTCATTATACGATCCCTCACTTGAAGCTTACTCATCCAATACACCCATGATATGAATAGTTTCCCCATTTAACCAAAGTTAAGGATACTTTCTCAAAATCGAATGCATGTATCAATCATCATACACATACCATCTATATCCGGATGCACACTGATATATATAATAATTATCCCATCTATAAGTATAAACACAAACTATTCTAGTTGGTGATATTCTAAAACATATGCGGTGATACCACTTGACCTCGAATGCATGTAGGTAAAAAGAAACTATATCTATAACGTATAACCAATTCATGATAGTCCACTAAAATCAAATTGATACAATCCAACTATCTTTTAGTCCTACCATCATTTCCTTAATAAAAGAGGCCCCATACCCTCATAAGACATTGCTAAAATTGGCCCAAGTTCCACCTTACTATCCTAAGGTATCAATCTCTTGATATTATGATGTAACCCTCTATAATACATTAACTAATAAGGTCCCTAAGCTTTAGACCCAAAAGAAAAGGGGTAAAATGAAAATCCCATTCTTGGGCTAAAAAAAAAGTTCCGATCGATCAGCCCCTGACCCCCGGTCGATCGCGGTTCTAGAATTTACCTTGAGAAGCAACTAGTAGGCTTCTCCCTTATGGTGCGGTCGATCGACTTCCTGGCGATATTTTGACCATTCTTTATTTTGGACAAAACCTAACTCTCCAAAAACCCCATATATCATCTTCTAACCATAAATCTTCAACCCAATCATGTTTCTAACATCAAAACTCATAATATAAATCAACCCCAATAATTATACAATCTTAAATCCATATACACACCTCAAATGCAAGATTTAATTCAAAAACTTAGGTTTTGACATGTTAACCCAAAATCCCAATTTTCATCCACAAATCATGAAATAAATTACACACATGAATTATTTAGCAAGATTAATCACTTGAATCAAAGTTGTAGAGGTTGAATCTCCCTTGAAATAATGGATTTTGGCCGAAATTCCCAAGATCGAAGCTTTTCTCCTCTTTCTCTTCTTCCTTTCTTCTTCTTCTTCTTCTTCTTCTTCTTCTTCTTCTTCTTCTTCTTCTTCTTCTTCTTCTTCTCTCTCTCTTTAGGGCTTTCTAAATCTCTCAAATAAGATTGGCTTCTCACAAGCCCTACTTAAGCCTTACTTCCAAAATACCCAATTTTAAATGATAATACACACTTAAAATGACTCGTTAACTCCAATTCGAGTCAAACTAACTTAAAATATTTTGAAATCGAAATAAAATCCATGTACAGTCATTTTGACTATCTCGACCCATCTCGGATCAACCGCGCACTCAGAATTGTCATCCAAAATACTTTATAACATCCTCGAGTTTTGACCTCAATTGCCAAGTTTAAATTTCTCCAATTTAAATAAATTTTTACTTCTCCCAAATAAATTAATTTCTTAGTCCAAAAATCACGGGGTATTACAGTCTCATCCTTTTGGATGCTTCAAGAAGAGCCAAGGATAACTTCTCCAAATGTGGATATCTGATTTTAACTCCTCAAAATGCCTTGCTAGTGTAATATACTGACCTTTAAACTCCATTATCAAGTCGGATCAAGGTCGAGCTAACAGCTGACTGTGAAATAACCAAATATAAATATTATTTTTCTCCTAGAATTGGTTGGGAAAAATTATATTCTCTAGTTATTTCTCCCAGAATTTTTCTCCCAAATATAAATATTTCAGTTCCAAGAAATCCTTTTCACATTTACCATTCCATTCAAAAGTTTTTCTAAGAACTTTGAAGAATAGAAGGCACTTATCAGTTGCTCGGGAGATAAATCGGTTCAACGTGATTACTCTTCCAGTGAGCTTCTGAAGTCGGGGACTGCATTTCAAGCAAAGCTTTAATTTTGTTGGGGTTTGCTTCTATTCCCCATTAGTTAACAATGTACCCTAGGAATATTCCTTCCTGAACTCCGAAGATGCATTTGGTTTGCTTAAGCTTCATTTAGTGTTTCTCCAATTAATCAAAGGTTTGAGCCAAGTCTTCTATGTGGTCGGTATCATGTTTGCTTTTAGTGAGCACACTATTTATGTTGATCTCCATATTTTTGCCGATTTGATTTTCAAAAACCTTATTTAGCAGTCTCTAATAGGTAGCTTTAGCATTTTTTAATCCAAAAACACGACATTATAGCAATATGTTCCTTTGTTAGTAATGAAGAAAGTTCTTTATTTATCTTTGTGCTTCATCTTAGTCTGGTTGTAACCAGAATAAACATCCATAAAGCTGAGCATCTCATAATCTATTATAGCATCAACTAATTGATCAATCCTTGGAAAATCAGAATAATCTTTTGAACACACCTTTTTGATATTTGTAAATTCCATACACATGCGCCACTTGTCATTTTTCTTCTTGACCATTACTAAATTAGCAATCCAAGTAGGATACATAACATCTTCAATGAACTGTGCTCGCTGTAACTTTTCTACTTCCTCCTGAATTGTTAATTTTTTCTCGGGACTAAAGACCCTTATACTTTGCTTGATTGCCTTGGAACCTGGATAGATATTTTGTTAATGGCACATGAAATTTGGATCAATACCTTGCATATATTCATGGCTCCAAGAGAATTTTTTTTCCTTTCTCTAAGGAAAGTGATTAATTCTTGCTTCAAAGAAGGAGATAATTTAGAACCGATCTGAGTGATTCTCTCTAGCTTCTCGTCGTCCAGCACCACCGCTTATGTTTCCTCCATCACTTATACCTTAACCAGTTGCTCTTCTTCCCGAGGGTCTAGAGTGTCGATGTGGAAAATGGTTGTACTCTTCATTTGCATCTCCTGTTGGTGGGCAGATATACAATAACATTCTGTGGCATCTTTCTGATTTCCATTTACTATGTTGACCCCATAGTTTATTGGATACTTCATACATTGGTGAACTGTAGATGGCATGGCTTCCAATTGCTTGATTCCCACTATTCTCAGGATGATGTTATAAGTTGATGGTACATTTTTATCTAATACAAAGAAACATATTCTTTTTCTCCTTCTTGCTATCTAAGTGCCGACGAAGACCTCCAGCTTAATGGTCCCTAGTGGGTATACCTTTTCCCTTTTCAAATCCGATGGGAGGTTAATGGTATGGTCCTAGCTTGCTAATCTTCAGCCCTATATTGTCAAAGTAGTTGTAGAACATTACATCGAATGAACTCCTATTATCAACTGAGACCCTTGTAACTTTTCCATGATGAACTCTACATGTAATAACTAACGAATCATCATGATGATAAAGAAACCCATTCAGTTTATTCTTGGAAAAATCAATTACTAGCCTGTCTTTATTAACCTTCCTTGGCCTATCATCTCTAGATTAAGCCATATCAACCAGTCTAACAGTTGGGCAGACTTTGACTTTATTTAGATAAGGTTTTATTTCTGTTAAGGCATCTCCTCCCTTAGCATCACCACCTGTAATAAAATGGTATACAAAGGATATTATCCTGACTTTAACTTTTGGTTCATCATGTTTCTTTAAAAAGTTTGGATCATCCTTAAAATCATCATTTCCGGCTCTTTTGTTATCACCCCTTGCTCGGACTGGAGATTCTGACCTCTTCCGATCATTTCTGTTGCCATTTCGATCAATAAACTTGCTCAATATTCCATACCGCATAAGATTTTCTATCTCATTCTTTAGCGCAATGCAACTGTTGGTGCCGTGCCCATGATCCCTATGGAAGTCGCAATATTTGGACTTATCCCTCTTGTTGGGGTGTGTTTTCAATTTTCCAGGCCAATTCAAGTCTCTGTTTCCCTTGATCTCCTCTAGGATATGGTGAACACCCTTGTTAAGAGGGGTATATTCATCATAATTCCAGTTTTATGTCTTTCTAATCTTTTTTGAAAGAACTAGAATTATTTTTCCCTTCACCTTTAGTATTATGAGCTTCCTTGGCTTCCTCGACATTCATTATTTTTCCAGCTTTAGCCATTTGCTCTGTCATTGGTTTAGGTGGATTTTTTGCCAAGGCATAGTAAAGATCTTTGGCAAGTAATCCACTCATAAGTGCTTACAACCTCTAACTTTTCATTTTTAAAATAAGTAATATATTCTCTAGTGCTTTCTCCAGGCTTTTATCGCACAATCAAGTTATGAGTGACACTTTTTATTGCCTTAAGCCCCCCAAAAAAGTTATCAAAGAACAATTTTGCTAACTAATGAAATCTAGATATCCTACCTTTGGGAAGATTATTATACCAAATCTGAGATGGGTAAGTGATAGAACTAGATAAATCTCTACATCTCATCTCATTGGGCACTGATTAGATGTCGACAGTAGCTTGATATTTCTCTATATGCAGGACTGGATCGGTTTTCCCATCATACTTGGGGGTAACCACCGGTGGCTTGAGTTAGGAAGGTGTGGGATAATCCACAATAACTGGGATAAAAGGTGACCCTTTGATGAAACTCCTTTGCAAGGGATTTTTTGTCTTGGCCATTTCTCCTAACCTATCTTCCAATCGTTACATGGATCCTTTCCACGAATGCTCCTCTGGTTTAGATTTCGTCGAGGTAGATTTAGCTGCTTTGCTATTTCTATGTGTTGAACTCTCCTCTTGAGAGGTATGTTCGGCATACACAGAGCCCCTCATACTTGCCCTTGATCTGATGGAGCTTTCTTTATATTCCCGACGATGATCTTGTTCCTTATAATTTCCTCTACTTACCCTGGGACCTAGCCGATCAAAGGAAAAATCTCTGCAAAGCCTTTCCAAGACACTGGGTCTTTCTTTGGAAAAGACCCATCATCATAGTAATAAGTTGAGCGGAATGAAGAAGTTGTACCAGGACGATATGACTTATTATAAGAAGAACGAGAATGATAAATTCTTTCATGCCTAACTGGTGGTGGTGGTGGCATTTACCTTCTGGAATTGGAGGACTTAGACTACATAGTGCGAGCCAATTATTTAACAGTCTCCTGAATAGCTTCTTGACCTTTGGCAAGGTTAAGAAGAGTGTTTTGTAAACCTTTCACATTAGGAGGAACAAATGGAATAACGGTGTTACTTTCATTACGAGTGCTATTTTCCGGATCATTCATTTCTTCACGAATAATGAAATGAAATTGATGATGGAGAATAACGATAGACAAACATTCCCACACATGGCGTTAATATGTTGATGTCTAAAAATGGACTTACTCTAATTTTATAATCACAAATAAGAATAATAGAAATAACTCAAACCACACACAAGAGACAAATATTTTAGAGTGGTTCAGCTGTAAAATAGCGTACGTCCATTGTTGTTTTTATTTAGTTGGGTTTACACTAGCTTAGTATGGTGTGCAAATGAGTGATTCAAGTTTTTCCTTGAGCTAAGGGATTAGTTTGCATTTATAACGGTGCAAAACCCTAAAGATGGAACGCCTTTATATTGTCAGTCATTTACATCTGTATACAATAAGTAAAACTTTTAGAATTCAGAGCTGGTTGGTATCCCATCCGAGTAGCTATTGATATTCCTGTTGGTTGGCCTTCTAGCGTTGGTCGACATTTTAGCCGACTAAGTGTTTCTTAAGCCAATTAAGTAAGCTAGTCAGTCACGCTGGATGATGGGTGTGCATTTTACCATTGTTCCACGTGGGAGTATAATTTGTACGTACAACACATGGCAGGACAGGAGGTATGCCGATCTACATCCCCCCATTTTTAGAAAATTCCCCTTTTCCTTTTTTGTAAAAATGAAAAAACTCAATAAAAATAATTTTTTATTCCAATTGAATTCAGAATTTTTCTCTCCTTATATTTTTAACTCACACTGTTCAATAAAATTCTCTTTTAAGTAATTTTAATCCTTTTTACGGTCTCAGCAAACAAAATAAAAAGTGAATGTAGATTAAGTCATTTAAAGCAAGATAAATAAATAAAATCCCATTCATTTCATATATATGTGTTCCCATCATTAGAGAAGAACAGGAACGAAGAAAAACAAACTGGACTTAGCCTGATCCCCCTTTATCTCTCACCCCTCTCTCTCTCTCTCTCTCTCTCTCTCTCTATGATCCCTCATCCCGGTGACACGTGCGCTTCCCCCCGATGAGGAGCTGAGGAGCCTCCGCTACCCCATCAAGATCCCTCCTCAGACGAAGCAGATGGCACAAAATAGGAAGGAACTAGGATCGACTCTCGAATATAAGCAGTTACAGAAGCCACGAAATCTCCCGTGTCTACCTCATATATCTCAGGATCATCACTTGTGGGACCACCACCTCATCCTCCACTACCTGTCGGACTGCTCTCTCTCCCAGATACCAGGAGTAGCCAAACTCGTGCGCCAATAGCTGGCGCATCTGCGCGTTCCCCCCAGTCACTCCCGTGTGCTGGATAGACATCCCCCAGGGATAGAAGGTCACCTGCATTTTTTCAAAGACAAAGTCAATACTTGCACAAATAGGAAAAAAAATTCCAAAAAAAAACTCAAATTAGAAAAAAAAAGACACCCGATCGCTCGTCAGGTCATTCAAAACTTAACGCACCGCCGCTAAGGAGAGAGACCGCCTCAACTGTCGGTTGGACTTTCGCCATTGGTACATCCAGCAGAAGCCCCTCACTAACTCATCCTAGAAACTAATAAAGTGGTCATTGAGCACAATCACCTCATAGAACCACGTTTGAAAAAGGACAAGGGTCAACAATCAGAAGAAATAAAAAAGGAAATAAAGGAAAATGCATAAGGAAAAAATACCTCCAAACGTTACGTGGCTCCATTAAAAGTCTATCGGCAGCACCTATTGAAAGCATACAAAGATGAATAAAGAGCCGCCAAAGTTAGGCTCCCCTAGTTAAAGTGAGGGATATTCGAAAATACCCTCAAATATGGCAAAAATTATAAGTGGAGAACGTCGCTGCTCGACGCCACCAGAATTCCTCCCACTAGAAAAAAAGGAATAAACGAGCTATCGGGTGAACCTGCAGCCCATTGGTATCATCGATCTGTCGACTCAATAAAACCTCCCGAAGAAGAGATATACAGGCCGAGTCCCCTGAGACTATTTGTACACATCACCCAGTGCCACCTCCACCGCCGTCGGTGTCACCCTTAGGGACCGGTCCACCTCTATATGCGTCTCCTCGCAGTCTATACCCAACAACTGTTGTACATTGTTGGGAGTCACTGTCATATCCCCCAAACCCAAATGTGTGGTATGGGTGGTATCCCACCACCTCTCTCCCAAAAGCACATAAGACAACCATCGAATGGGGCATCTCATCTAATGCAGACGCCAGACTACCAAAACCCTTTGAGGAAACCACCCAGAGCACCACTGGGGGAAGGTTCTCCCATACATCTCTAAACCCCGTCATCCCCTGTCAGTCTGTCAAAACAAAAGAGAAGCCTCTTGTCAAAAATTGAAGAAATAAAGAAAATGTAAAAGAAAAAATGCAAAAAGGATAACCAAGAGTCATATGATACTTACATAGCCATCAGGATTCCTCACCCTAGACGATCGATGGTGTGCAGGCTCACATAGAAGAGTATGCTCATTGGCGACAGGATAAAAAAGATCAAAGACATTCTCATTGCCCAACACTAAAAGCACCCTAGACCGCCACTCCAAATGCGCCTAGTCATCAACGCCTAGCCATGCCATGTGGGTCTCACTGCTTGAAAAGCCCTCCATTTTCTAAACTCAAATGAAGAAAAGACGGAGGAGAAGATCGCAGAAGAGAGAAGCAGAAAATGAGAAAGCTAGAGGCTGTGAAAAAGGAAGAGAATTCGCCCCTTTTTATAGGAGGCTAAGGGGTATGCCGATCGGCAGTCCCCTAACACTAGTCGATTGGCACTGTACGTTCCCCTTCCTAAGGTAGTCCAAAAGACTGTGCCTCTGCCATTTGGAAACCCTTAAAACCTGTCGATTGACAACCCCCTGAAATTTCGTACAGAAAATCCCAGAAAATTCCAAACATTTCTCGAAAATTCCTAATGAATATTGGAACATTTCTTCACCAAGAAAATCATTTTTTTTAAATTCCCTAAATACCCATCCGAATTGATACCATATTTTATCCCAATCTTTAAAACCCCCAAAATTAACACGGTTAGTACTACTCCCCAGAGGAAACCTGAAAACTTTATCTTCAGTAAAAAAATCAAGTGCCTCCTCAATAGGAATTCCCGAACATTTTCCAAGAAATTTCCAATGTCCCCTAACCGGACATCTCTCTCCAGCGGCGTCTCCAAGAAATGCATTCCCTAGAAGAATACCAAAATCCTCAAAAATCAAAATGCTTCCTCGATAGGGCCACATAAACTTCTTTACAATCCATCCATATAATCCTCAAGTAGATATCCTCTCCCTAATAGAAACCCAAAAAAGAAGATTCAAAAGGCCTTAGGAGAGCTATCCCCACTCCCTCACTTAAGGTCCTCAGAATTGACCTCAACCCTCAGAAATGGTCACCTGAACTTAAGGTCATAAGAATTAACCTCGACCCTCAGAATCGGTCACTCCCTACTTAAGGTCCTCAGAATTGACCTCGACCCTCAGAATTGGTCGCTCTTACTTTAGACCCTCAGAATTGGCCTTGAACCACAGAATTGGTCGCCCTCTACTTAAGGTCCTTAGAATTGACCTCATACCATATAATTGGTCGCTCTTACTTTAGGCCCTCAGAATTGGCCTCGGCCCACAAAACTGGTCGCCTCAACTTAAGGTCGTCAGAATTGACCTCAGACCTCAGAATCGGTCACTCCGCACTTAAGGTCCTTACAATTGACCTCGACCCTAAGAATTGGTATCTCTAACTTATGGTCCTTAGAATTGACCTCGACCCTCAGAATCGGTTGCTCCTCACTTAAGGTCCTTAGAATTGATCTCGACCTCAGAATTGGTCGCTCTAACTTAAAATCATCAGAATTGACCTCGACCCGTAGAATTAGTCGCTTCAACTTAAGGTTCACATAATTGACCTCGACCCACATAATTGGCCGCCTCAAGTCAAGGTCCTCAGAATTGGCCTTGACCCGCATAATTGGTCACTCTCTACTTAAGGTCCTCAGAATTAACCTCGACCCTCATAATTAGTCACTCTTTACTTTAGGTCCTCATAAATGCCCTCGGCCCATAAATTGACCAGTCTTACTTTAGGCCCTCAGAATTCGCCTCGACCCGCAGAATTGGTCGGTTCAACTTAAGGTTCGCATAATTGACCTCGACCCTCAGAATCGGTCGCTCCCCACTTAAGGTCCTAAAAATTAACCTCAATCCTCAGAATTGGTCACCTCTACTTAAGGTCCTCAGAATTGACCTCGACCCTCAGAATCAGTTGCTCGCCACTTAAAGTCCTCAGAATTGACCTCGGCCTATAGAATTGGTCGCTCCCATCTTAGGCCCTTAGAATTTAACCTCTGCCCACAGAATCAACAATCCCCAACATTACCTTAGGTCCTCAGAGATGGTCTCGACCCTCTAAATCGTCCATTCTCATCCTTTTGGGTCCGTAGAATTGACCTCTTTCCAAAAATATCATGTGGTATCTATTCGACGACTCTCACTTATTCCATGCTCACTAGTCGAGGGACTCTGTAGACACCACATTCTAGGACCCCCTTAAGCCTCTACTTAGGTCCCCAGTAGATCTTAATTTCATTATAAACCCTAGGTCATACTCCAACTACCGATATAGAGGCCATCGATCGCTCCCAGGCCCCATTTGACTCCGGTCAACTCTATCGCCAGAGCCTAAGCTCAATGAATCTTTGGAGGGCTCTGAATTCCATTTCCAATGGTTAGCCCCATGAACAAATCGGCATAACGGTTCAGACGAATGAACTATTTTACCATCGAAAATCGATCTGGAGGCCACCAAGCGCTCCCAACCCCCATTTTGACCCAATCAACTTCATCGTCAGAGCGAATGCTCAATGAATATTTGAAGGTCACTAAAACCCCTTTCTAACGGTCTGTCTCGTGTGTAAAATCACATAACTGTTCAGATGAATGATCCATTTTCCTTAAAAACTGATCTGAAGGCCACTATTTGACCAATGTCAACTCTTAAGCTCGAGCGATACTGATTAAATCTTCAAAGGGCACTGAATACCCTTTCCAAAGGTCTACCCCATGTACGAATCAGCCTTATGATACAGACGAATGATCCATTTTACTTCGAAAGGTCACCAGGCACTTCCGAGCCCCGATTGGCCAAAGTCAACTTCTGAATCGAGTAAACATCTTTAGAACATCGAAGTGCCTCGTATAAAATTTCCAATGGCCCACTCCATGCATGATTCTGACTTACGATTTGGACGAACAATCCATTACCCTCCGACGATCTCCCATCCAAATGACCAACGGGCACTTCCGTTTGACCCAAAGTCAACTCCCGCACCCGGGAGTGTCCCCAAGGACTCTTGAAGGTCTATAAATTACATCTATAACGGTATTCCCCATGCACAATTTGTAGTTACAAATTTCCTTCTATGACCATTTTTCGAAAAAATCTACACGAGACTGGCGATTGGCAAGTTCATTTCCTTGCCAATCGACAGTGTGTCTAGGGTCACCTGTCGATTGGCAGGACTAGGGGTATGCCGATCGGTAGTCCCCCTATCCTATAAAAGGAGGGCATGAGCTCACTCCCAAGGAGACATGAGATCCATTAATATAAGTGATCTCAACATAATTCTTCTGCAATCAGCGAAGTCTCCTCGTGTGAAATTCCTTTCCATCTTTCATCCCCATCATTTTTATACCCAATTTGGCAAAATATCCTTCTCTCTCATCCAATATTCATCTCAACATTCAAGGGATCTCATCAAGGATCAAGATCAAGCCTTAATTATTCAAAGAAGATCCAAATATACTTCTCTCTCTCTTTAAATTCTTTATTTCCTCATTAGTTACACAAATTCTTATCTAGCTTTTACTTTAGTTCATACACATTAACTTTTCATCCTTTATTAGTTATATTGCACATACTATATTTTCTCTTAAAAAAAAAGAAAAATAGGGTTAAACCTATAAATTTCAATGGGATTATTCACCACATTTTCTCAAAACTAAAATACCTTTTCTACATACACACATATAATAAACTCCCGTTCGAAATTACCCTTATTCCGCATGAGAAATACGTGGACTTTGATTCCTTTATAGGCTACGTAGGCATTTCGGGTTAAAACCTGAGACTCGAGTCTAATTTTCCAATTTTCACACTTTCATCTTTTTTATCTTATCCATATGTTATTCATATATATCATACTTATGATTCATATTTTCGTTTTAAATAACAAATATTGTTGGTTTATTATAACGATCAATATCTCAATAAGCGTGCATATTATATTTTCTAATTATTATTTTGGGAATATTCCTTTGGATGACCTCACTCCATCCTTTCCATGATGCGAGTCGTGAGATTCCGATCTCCATTTATATATACACGCACACACACTTCACGAACAAATAAAGGAAAATAATAACATAAGCCCATGAGAGACCGAAAGGGGATAATGGGTGCCTAACACCTTCCCATTTCGTAACTTAGCCCTCAAGCCTCTGAACTATTGGTTTTGTAAGCATCAGTTTGTCTTTGATGCCGCTCTCTTGAGGCTAAGACATGTTCTTTTAACTATTTTGTACAAAATAGGCTGGTGACTCCATCTCTTTACATCACCCCACATCGAAGACTGTCGAAGTGTTCTTAGAGAAAGAGCGCGAGACCTTATCTCCATCCCAACATGCGTGCGCAAGATCTGGGAACCCTTCGAGATGCGAAAGAGAGAGAGGGAAAGATCCCGAAAGGGAAGGGACGACCACACTGAACTTGATAATTTTTTTTGTCACATAGACCTTTAAGGGTGTTCCATTTACTTTCTACACTATTTAAATTTACAAATATTTTAATTTGTGTATGTCCGTTGATCCCACGCATACTGTCTAATCTCAGTTTGTGATGGTGCTATTAAACCCCGAGGTTGGCATTTAGGTTCTCTAACCATGTTATAGTTGTACTTGGTCATATGGAGTATTTTTGTTCAGTTGACAAATCCTCCTCCTTCACTTGCACCTAGAGATTGATTGAGATAGTATTTAGGATGGTTAAATGATAAATGGTGGAAATGATTTTTGAAATAATTGGATATTGGAATTCATGCACTGCTATTACCCATCCTAAAGTCATTATGGGATATATGAAGAGTGACCTTAGAGCGTGTTGATGTCTGAATTTGGGTGATATATTTTAGGAATGATCTTAACTTTATTTACACAAAATTATTATCACAAATAAAGAAAATAGAAAGAGTCAAAAGGTTTTTACGTGGTTCAACTCAAGAATGGAGCCTACATCCATGAGGTAATGCCACTAAGGGTTTAGTGTTTTATTCCAGTCTCTTAGTTACAATATTTAGGGTTTAGAACGACGTGTCCTCCTTCTGCTGAGAGTAGTAGTGTATTTATAGTAAGTGAAAACTTAAGATATGAAATGCCTTTATATATTAGGCATTTATATCTTTACATGATAATATGTAGATGGACATTATTCACGTATGTGCATGGTGACTGTTGAATATCCCATGTGCATATGTCCACCTTACTCATGGTCTATCTTCCTAGATGTGGTTAACTGGGTCGTCGACCAAAGAGTACCTGAGCCTCCCCCTATTGAGGGTCCAATAGCAATGTTGACAGGTGTTACCAAAGTGCTGCTCCACTTGGCCTAATAATTTGAGGCTACAACAAAAGGACCTATTACTTCATACTTGATAGGATATCAAAAGAATGGAGTATTCACTCCAATAGTTGCTCGATACCATAGGAAAGCATCGGTCGATAACTTAGCTCAAGTAGTTATAATTTTTCAATCCGTCATACTAAGGCGGTGGCAATTTTGGAAATAGTTTGAAACAACGAATCGCTTAATGGTACGCTGGTCTTTTGAACACCTGGGGATATGGGATGCCGTTAATATCTGAAACTTTTGGTATGTTTAATCATTTCAAATTTTGAAGATCAAGAGTCATCACTCTACCTATGAAGAGTCTTTTCCTCCTTAATCTCACTTCACCTTGTATTTTAAACTCTTCCCTTCATTGTAGAGATCTTACTTTATTGTTCAAGGATTTTGAGTGGTTGTTGTCACTATAAGAACTTCTTCCTTCCCATATTTTTTCTTTCAGAGTCTTTAAGATGGTTTACACTGTGGATAAGAGTTCTTTGGAAGAATTTAGGATAAAGCATAAAATTCCAGATTGGGTAACTATAGAATTAAGTATTGTCCCTTATGATCTGTGTGCTTTGAATGAGGGGAATTGGCTTCCCACAATATTTATTGCTGAGTGTGGAATCACTTTACTGCTAAATAATTTATTCCTTAAATTTTTTCAATACTTTGATGTAGTTCCTGCTCAAGTGGACCCAAATAGTTGGAGGGCTGTAAATGGAGTTACCCGCCTTAATGAGTTATATGGAACTCGAATAGTATTAACTGAATTAATGTATTACTATAGTTGGGGGATAACGACTGATAACATTTAATACCTGAAGACACAATATTCTGATAGGGCTTTGGTGGTGAACTTTCCTGACTATAATAAATTGGTATTACAGAATAGTTGTTAAAAACTGCCAGTGTGCTCCTCTTTCTGAAGGTGCGAAATACAATGGGCCAAGATGTCCTCGGGATGGGTGTTCCATAGGTCAGTACCTCAAACATTTGTATATTTTCTTTCTATTTGTTTTTCCCTTTATTAGTTTATTAATCAGTACTTTCATTTTTGTGTTATGCAAAAAGAAGGAAGAAAGACTACCCCTTGACTCATAAGTGAATTTTACCGGCCTAAAGCACATTTGGTTTATCCAACAGAGGATAGGAGAAGCCCACCCATGCTCGACTTTTATCTTTCTTGATAACAAGAGTTCCATTACTTTTTGTATAGCTCGACCTATAGAAGATATCCCAATATCCCCTATAGATTTGGATGATTTGACCTTGTCTTCATTTGTTGCCGCTTTAAAATCCCCTTTTCAAAAAGAAGGTAGTTTTAATCTTAGAGGAACATCCTCCTCTTTTGAATCTTTAGACATAGACATTGTCCTAGTTACTCTCTCATCTCCTAAAAAAAATGGTCAAGAGGAAGATCTCCAACTTGCTCGCTAAGGCCAAATCTCCCACCCTCCTAAGAAGATGGATACAAGGGCAGGGCGTTCAAAACGCTCCATAATTGTGGTGGCTGAGGAGGTGAAAATCCAAGATCCTCAGTTCAAAAGACTGAAAAGGGTTCCTGTAGACCGATAGGAGTTGGTGAAGAATTCCCAGGCCAACCAAGCCTCTACAAGTACTGTTGCTGTGGCAGCCAACCCTGGTCTGGCTCGGGGCTTAATTTGGAATGATACCCATCGAAGAGTATGCTGTTGTTGCTCTATCAGGGTCAAGGTTACTGGAAAGGTACAACCATAATCTGTCCTTGATAAATACCTCAATTTTTTATTCTATGTCTTTTACTTGTACTTTTAATGTTGTGATTGACTGGTTTCATGTTTTATCGAACTTTTGCAATTATTAATGGACTTTGACCAAATCTTTAGGAGGGATGACCAACTGAGGGAGTTGTCAACTGATGTAGAAGTCTCTTTTAAAGGCTTGAAGTATTCTTTGGACGCCTTCAAGAAGGCACATGTAAAAGATCAGGAGAAATGGAAGGGTATAGTGGATAAAGTCGATTCTACTAAGAAGGTCGACCAGGACGAAAAGAATGAAACTAATGTGGAAGGGAAGTATCAGGGCTTAAGGGATAAATTTAAAAAGAAAAAGGAGGATGCTCACACTCGAGGCTGGGACAAGGCCTTTTCCATAGCAGTCGTGCAAATTGATTTCTTGAAAAAGTCATCCTTCAAAGAAGGATGGAATGCTGCTCTTAGAAAGGTTGACATTGCTGTTGACTCTGAGATTTTCCATAAGTTTAACCGTAACACTCCTATCACTGGTGAGGATATGGATGATGAATAAGGGACAACTGAATCCTCCATGGTCCCTAAAATGTCAGTAGTACCAGCTCGCCCTGAGGAGGAGGTGGTCTAGGATAAAGAGAAGGTGTAACCACCTTAGGAGTACTTTTTATTTCTTGTTTTCTCTTTGTAATGCCTTATTTTATGGTTTTTAGAGGAATTCCCTTGGATGTACTCTTTTCCACAAATTTTAATAAAATTGCCCTTTGTTTGCCCTGCACAATGTTGATGTTTGTCGAATCTTTTCTTTGAATTTTTATATTTGTATTCTGCTTTTTAGTTTAAATCTAAGAGGTCTCACTACACCAAAAATAACAATCTGGCATGGTTTAAAACTGTGCCAGATCAAATCTGGCACGATTTTGAACTGTGCCAGAATCAGGTATTCCAAAATGGCCATTTTTTCTCGCACGGTTTAAAAGTGTGTCAGTTTTGACCCAACAGGAACACTTCTGGCACACTTTTAAATCGTGCCAGAATTTAATATTTCTAGCACACTTTTGGCACAGTTTATAATTGTGCCAGATTGAGTACGTTTTGATAGACTTTTGACACAGTTCAAAATCGTGCCAAAATTTGATACACTTTTGGCACAGTTTTGAACTGTGCCAAATTTTTTTATCAAAGAAAAAAAATTATTTGAAAACAAGAAAATTCACAAATTGCGAATCTCGCACATTGTTGATAAATTAAACTAATGTACATACAAACTTCAAAACATTACAAGTCTTAATAGTTCACAAACTAAAAAAAATTGGGCAGAATTTCCTCTATTTTCTAGACATTCGAAATCCTGGTAATATAAAACATGCGTAATGTAAAGCTCGTACGGCCATAAAATTACAAAAGCCCGCACGACCATAAAAGTTAACAATAAAACTACAAAATCCCGCACGACCATAACAAAAAAAAATAGAATCCTTTGTATTAATGATATTAAATAAATAATACCCTTGTAAACCATTGACTTCTTCGTGTGTTCCACGTAGATAAAAGCTAATGATAAAATGTTATCCTGCAAAAAAAAAGGATACAAAAAAGAGATGATATTAGTAACCAAGTAATTTAAAAAAAAAATCTTATTCAAGCTGAAAAATTACATATACAAGTGACAATTATTATTATATTCTCAAACGGGAAGTCTTGTGACTATGTGGTTATATCCTACGAGTTACATTAGTCCCACACGAGGAGTTAATGCCTCTTACGGGGCCGTTTGAGTACCGATTTGAGTTTTCACCCTCAAACGACATGTTTTAAAGCACAATTTAAATATTTTTAAATTATCGTCATATTCTAAAACCGGGAGACCCGTGACTATGCGATCAGTTCCTATAAGTTACATTGGTCCCGTGGGAGGTGTCCATGCCTCTTACGGGGCCATTTGAGGGTTAGTTTGGGTTTTCACCCCTTAACGGCTAGTTTTTAAGTGTAATCAAGATATTTTCAAACTGGGAGTCCCACCTACACAGTCAGTTCCTACGAGTTACATTGGTCCCGTGCGAGGTGTTAGTACCTCTTACGGGTCTGTTTGGGCACTGGTTTGAGTTTTCACCCTATAACGGTACGTTTTTAAGTCTAATCTAAATATTTTTAAATTATCATCATATTCTCAAACCGGAAGACACGTGACTATGCGATCAGTTCCTACAAGTTACTTTGGTCATGTGCGATGTGTTAGTCCCTCTAACGGGGCCGTTCAGGACTGGTTTCAATTTTCATCCTTTTAACGGCTTGTTTTTAAGCCTAATATAGATATTTTCAAATTATCATCATATTCTCAAACCGAGAGAACCGTGACTATGCGATCAGTTCTTTCAAGTTACATTGGTCTCGTGGGAGGTGGCCATGGCTCTTAAGGGGACATTTGAGGGATGATTTGGGTTTTCACCCTTTAACAACTAGTTTTGAAGCGTAATCTAGATATTTTTAAATTATCATCATATTCTCAAACTGGCAGGCCCACGACTACGCGGTCAGCTCCTACAAGTTACATTGGTCCCATGCGAGGTGTTAGTACCTCTTAAGGGGTCGTTTGGGCGTTGGTTTGAGTTTTCCACCTCTAACGGCATGTTTTTAAGTCTAATTTTGATATTTTTAAATTATTATCATATTCTCAAATCGGGAGACCCGTGATTACGCAATCAATTCCTATAAGTTATATTGGTCCCTTGCGAGGTGTTCATGCTTCTTACGGGGCCGTTTGAGAGTTGGTTTGGGTTTTCATCCTTTTAACGACTTATTTTTAAGCTTAATCTAGATGTTTTCAAATTATCATCTTATTATCAAAGCAGGAGACCTATGATTACGCGATTAGTTCCTGTAGTTTACATTGGTCTCGTGCGAGGTATTCATGCCTCTTACAGGGGCGTTTGGGGGTTGGTTTGGGTTTTCACCATTTTAACGGCTTGTTTGTGAATAAAGGTTTCCATTAAACGCACTTTCATGTGTCCGCCAAGTGCCTGACTTGTGTGTGTCTATATTCGTGTGTGATCTATACATGGACACTTCACATCTAGTGAAGTGTCTGCGCTTCCTAGTTGAACATTCAACATGTATAACTGAAAGTGAATGTAGTCCTCCCCTATTTGTCCTTATGTAATCTTAAATTTTATTTTAATACTTAAAACTCATACCATTATAAAATATCTATCCAGAGCAAACCTAAAAGTTTGAGTTGAAACATAAGCTTTCAATTCGAAACATTAACCACTACACCAAAGAATATTCAACTATCCTATTAATAAATAATAACTACTATCCTAGACAGTAATGCGACCTTCATGTATGCTTCGGCAGGGGGATGCTATGCTCCCAGGGGGCTGCTTCGGTAGCGGTCTGCTCTGCGAGGGACCTAAGCCAAGTAACTTAACTTCATATCCTTTTTCAGATGTTGCCACAGATACAACCAAGACTTGAATGAAACAATAGATTACATGCATTAACAACCCTTCTATGGTTGTTAGGACAAAAAAAAATAGAGCTAATAATCTAACTAAACAATAGAGATAATTCGACAAAATGGGTACGTAAAAAGAATGTAAATAACCTTTGTAAGATAAAGGAAACTCACATATAAAATTATAGAAATATATATACATGCCTTTGAAACTATAAGGAGATACTAAGCGAGCATGACTAAAGCCACGGTTAGCTTCTAGATAATCAACCAATTCGAATTGTGCTTTTCCAACCCGCGTTCATTTTTGCCCACATTTAACACAGTTAGAAATAAATTATTTCCAAAGTTAACTATAAGTGTTTTTAAGGAATACATATAAGGGAAAATAGTAGAAGTATGGTCTAAAAATAATTAGATAATGGGTATGCTTTCGAGTTCATGGTGTACCTTCCATCCATATTGCAAGAAGGTACGGGCATGGATCTAGCTATAAACACAAAATTTGTATCAAAGGGATATACATATGCATACAAGGAATTTCCTCCTCATTTTTTACATTTTAACTTTTGATTCTCCTAAAAATTTTAGCACTCTTTCTCTCTATGGCTCCATTTTTTCTCAATTGGAGTTTCTCTCAATCGGATTCTACATTTCTATAAATAAGTTTTCCACCATCAATTAGAGTTTGGACAACATCTTCTTCCACCAAGTTACCCAAGCTTCATTTCAAAAAGCATGAAAATAGGTTTCATTGAGAGTATGATCTAACTCTATACTTTCTTCTAAGACCTCTTAACAATACATTGTATGCATAGGTGCATAACAGTACATTGTATGATCTAACTCTATATATTCTAGCAGTCTTGAGTTCTAGCACTCTCATTGAAAGACCTCATAATAGTACAATGTATGATCTAACTTTGTTTACTGTTTGCTTTCTCTTTTCAGTCTCAAGTTGTTTTTTTATTTTTGTTTGCTTCAATTTGAGCACCACTGAGTACCATCACTAGTCTAATCTTTGTCCAACACCAATTCAACCCATAAAAAACTTATCCTTTGATTTTTATTTTGTTTTCATTTTGTTGATTATTTGTTTCTGGTCGAGCATGACCTAGAGTTATTTAATCTTTCAATTTGAGTGACTTGGGTGATTTATGTGTTTATCACTCAATGACAAGAAAACTCCTGACATTTAGTGTTGTGTTATATAAAGGAAACCCTTCATTCTCAAGTATTCTAGATGTAGCTCCAATGAGTTACGAAGATTGATTCAAATCAGTATTTACTACGAGTATTTAATGTCTTATCCAAACATTTATAATCACATCCTGTTATTATATACCCAAGAACAAACATCCATTTTTCTCTCTATATCAAGGAAAAGACAAAACACTAAAGTTGATGTAGAGATAGTTAATTGGTAACATATATAGTGGATGCTAAGATATCCAATGCTCTGAAGATGTGACAATCAATCATGTTTGGAGACAATCAAATTCAGTTGCTGATCATTTAGCCTCACGGGCTTCAATTTTCAACATTGATTCTCTATATTGGAATTATAGCTCTATACCTAGATTGGTTAAAGGTTTACTAAAGCTGGATAGACTTCACACTCCTCAAATTAGACATAGAATAAAGAAGATGTAAATGGGGATAAGATAAATCCCCATATTTATTTTCAAGTTATCTTTATGTAATGGGGTTTTGATAAATCCCATATTTATCACTTTCTTTCTAGAGTATTGGGCCCAACCTCTAAATCTCAAGTTTGTCTGGGTTTGTAAGCTTCGGAGAGGCTTTTTCTCCATATTATATTTATAAAATGTGTGGGGGTTTCGTCCCACTTTGGTAAAAAAAAAGATAGATTACTTCCTACTGAATGATTTGGATAGTTTTGCTTCCATTTGAATTATTTAGACTTATATGCATCATTTTTTTGGATTAATGGGGGTTACTATATTTTCTGACCTTACACTTGAGAATTTACCTATTGATTAACCTGGGAATGGCTTATTCTCTATCAATAGGAGATGGGGTGCAGGAAATTGAGTTTACATTTAATAAAATGGTTCTTAGATTTCATAACTTCTTTTAGGCAATGATTTTAGCAGGTACTTTTATGGTTTATCCGCTTCATATTAGTTTTTTCAATGACTATTGGTTAATTCTAAATAATATCCTGGAGCTAAAAATAATCCTCCATGTTGATATGGAATATCAAATCCTCAATAATCATTGTGTTGGAACCTTAGTATGATTTCCCTATGTATACTCTCTCTCTCTCTTTTCGAGATTAGTTACACATGATGTGAGTCCCTCTATTTTTCGTAGCCCTATCCATCCTAATTCAAAGTTCACACTTGAATTCAGTGGCCTGAAAGAAAATATCATTATCCTTCATCATTTTTCGTATTGAAAATTATATTTACCTTTAACCTTCTTATAACAACTTTTGTGATTAAAATAAATGTTCTTGGAGTTCTATATGTTCGTTCATTGAGGAGTAGACTTAATCTTTTGCTTTTCTCCACAAGGATATTTTTATAAAAACCTTCCACTTCCAGCCTGCTCATTAATATGTTCCCTAAATTTAGTTGGACCTATTTAATTTAGTGACTAGAAGTTAGTTTTATGTTTCTTCTATTCTCTACACATCTTAGGTATTCAACCATGGTCATTTTGTTGAATGTACATGTTTGATTGATGGTTGAGTATTTGATTATGCGACAATAAACAAAAGTGTTGAAAATATCCAAATCACATTGTGCCATTGTCATGGTTATATCCAAACCTACCATTTGATATAAACATCCAAATTAGTCCTAGGAATTACCTACCAATTGCATGCCTGAGGTAGGTGTGGCAGTAGGCTCTTTTCTTTAAGAATGTGAGTACCCCCTTCCTTCATTACCAAATTAGTCCTAGGAATTACATACCAGTTTAAGGCTTAACATGAATGTGGTATCACCAATGACATTGCATCGTGCTCATCATTACTGCAGATTTTTTCAACATTACTACAGATTTATGGCAGCATTACTGTAGATTTTGTTGTGCTCATTATTGAGTCGACCTCTGGAGGTTTTAAAGCTGGTATTTCCAAGGATGGCTAGACCCGCGACCACGCCTTGCTTGCTTTAACCCTTGGTGATGAGCAGATGTTGTGTTGCTATAACAAGGTTAGTTTAAACATACAAGTATCTAATTAATGTTATCATGCTTATGTCAAACAACAAATATCCTTCCTTTTTTCTAAAATACAACCTATTCGTGTGATATAATCCATAAGCATAATAATACAATGTTTTCTAAGTTGGAACTATAATTTGTTTTGACCCTAACTTCTATAGTAATTATATTTTTGATTTTCTACTAAGTTTTGTTCTCTATTTAACTACATAATATTGTTGCATATATACACACTAATGCTTTTATTGTTCTTGGTTGTTCCATGTTGCAGGACTATTGAATTTCAGGGAGAGAGATGGTGAGGAAGAGATTAAAATTTTGATTGTGTCCAACCATGTTTATATTTGAAAATTTTATACACTAAATAATTGTTGTTTGAGTAATTTTTATTTGTTAAACAGGGTGGATATTACTATAAACAAAGGGAATTTTGTCCAAATTTTGTAAATTATTTACACTTAGTTGTGTTGTAATTTTTTTTACTTAAATTATGAGTTTTTTGTATGAGGTCCAAGTTAGACTATTACTGTTATTGTTGGGAGTATTTTTTATTTTTTAAATAGGGGGATAGTCCTATAAACATGGGAGACTTTGCCCGAATTTTTTAAACTAATAGGTTCGTACCGTAAGTTATTTAAAAAAAATATTTATCTGTTGTGAACTAAATACAACGTATGGTCCTATCAACGGCACACACCTTTGAAAATTAGCGTCGTGTCTTTAAACAAGTTGGCGACTCAATTACACCAAACAAGTTGGTGACTCCAAAACTCTAATCGTGCCTTTACGCACGGGCATTATATTTTGTTGTGTACATTGGATTGGATTAATATTTGTATCATGAGAGTTATATTTTGTTATGTTCATTTTTTATGCAATAAAAAGGGCATGCGGTAACAATTGTTCCCTCGTGACTATTGTCGCCACCACCACACATGTAGTAACCATACAATTTATTTTTAAAAATTTGAATCGTGCCTTCAGGTACGCGTATCCTCTAGTGTGTGTGTGTGTGTGTGTGTGTGTGTGTGTGTATATATATATATATATATATATATATATATATATAATGTTATAGATTTCATCACCAAGTGTAAATAAATTAACAAACAGAGAGAAACAAAATTGATCTTAATAGTTAGTGTAGACAAGTGAACAATACCAACTACAAATATATTATATAACATCAAAACACAATCTGAGTTCAAAACAAGAAAAAAACACTAACTAAATTGCATAAAATCATTACAAAAACTCTCAAATAGATATTTTAACAAACACCCACAAGGCGAAAGTACATCAAAAATAGATCTTGACAAAAAAAATCACAATCACAAATAGACATTGAATAAAAAAAACAACGTACTAGCAGAAATGTACTAACCTTTGCGAGTTTGTAGCTTGATCGAAGAGAGAGTTGAACGCCGACATTAATCGAAGAACGACTGAGCGAGGCCAAAGACTTGAAATGGCCGAGGAAGAGTTGTTAGATAACTGAACAAAGAGATAGTAGTCCATGGGGGTGCGATTGATTTTCCCCTTTCGAGTCTTAGGCCGTCCTTGAATGTGAGAGAGAGAGGAGAGACTAAGCGAGAGCGAGAGATTGAGAATAAGAGAGGAGAGAGAGCGGGAGACTAAAAAATTGAGAGGGTTACTATTTTTCTAAGAGTATTTATATTTTATTAAGTGTACTCAATTTTGGCACACTTAAAGACAATGCTAAAATTTTGGCAGATTGTCATTAAACCGTGCCAAAATCTGGCATAGTGTTAAACTGTGCCAGATTTTTAATATCAAGATGTGCCAAATTGTTATTTTTGGTGTAGTGTTTGTTATAACAGCTATTGAGAGTGATCTATGTAGGAGAAGTGTTCATCATTTTGAGGTTGGTTATGAAGATTTGGAGATGAAGAGCTAGAAGAGCTGTTCGGCTTGGATGTTTCTAACCAAATCAAAGGAACTTACCTTCATCTGCATAGGTTTTTTAGTTAAGCTTTGGTGAATAGTGTCTCATACTACGGAATGATTCTAAAGATATAGGAGGATCATAAGGCATCACTTGCCACCCTACATGCTGATTATGAGACAAAATTCGATCGGCTAAGCGGTAAAAAAGATTTTAATAAAGAGATGCAGGATGTTTCTTCGGCTTATAACAAGAAGGAATTTGTAATGAAGTATGAGCTGACCATTGCTCATGAGGTTGCTGGTTTGATAGAACAAGAGAACAAGTCATTGAGGAATGAATTAGAATGTTCGAAGAAATCAGTAGTTGTTGACCAAAATGAGGGTGTATCCTTTGTGGAGCAAAAGAATGCCAAGTTGATGGTGGAGATAGAAAACTTGAAGAAATCCGAAGGCGGCCAACCTTCCAAATAGGTGGATGTTGCTCCACCTTCAATTGAGGGGGAATGGACAAAGAAAAATCTAGCCCACCAAGCCAGTTTGATAAAGAGTCAATCTTTTAGTTATAAAAAGTTAAACGAGAAGGTTGGCTATCTTACCTTCCATTTCCACTGTTGGGGTTGTATATTAAAAGTCATGGTTCACATGTGAATTTTAGTATTTCTATTTAATGAGAATCTTCTAAAGTAATACTTGCATCATATTATTTTATATATTTATGTAAATGTGTCTTTTATTCTACATAGTAGATGATTTGGTGTGTAGAGTTCGACTTACACATGGAAGATCAGATCATCAGTCGTTGTAGAATATAAGCCTGGTTCACAATCTTAGATGGTGATGGACACACCATCAGTAGGATTATAGCACACTATTTTAGTAGGTTTATCTTGATTATGGGAAACGGTATAGTTTCGACTTATTATGCTAGTACACTTTGTGTGTATTGAACGGGACCATTTAGAGATAATTGTCTTTATACTGATTATATAAGATAATGAACATCTCATTGTTGTTATGAGTGCTTAAGCTCTTAATCCAAACATAATTGATGGACATGTGCATCAATTGTTCGTTACTTTGACCTATTGGGTGAGATTCATTTATGGATCAATAAGCTTGGTAGATTGGGTAATGTCGATTAGTGTATTATGAAAGTTAATAATGAATAGAATCCACGTCTCAATAAAGATATTGATGATACCCTCTTGATGTAGCTTATAAGTTTTGATTATGTCAAACCCGACCGATGGATTTAATTATTCGATATATCAAATAAGTTAAGCAAACGGTCTTAAGGAATTTATAAGAGGTCGATTAAATATAACTGCTGTTAGTAATTTATTTGATCGACGGGTATTTGTAATCTTAACGTGAGGAGATTATTAAGCATTAAACAACGAGGAGCTCGAAATTATAAATTTGAGATAGTAGACTAGAGTGAAATTATCATTCTTTAGTGGAATGAATAATAATTTATAGAATTATGAAATTAATTATAGAGTTAAAATTCCTAAATTCTGTAGGAAGCTACTCTTCTATTTCTCCTGGGGGTCCCCGTGCTAGCCTATATAAGCAACCCCTTGTCTCATAATAAGTAAGGGATCAATATAGATCATTAAAAATACCTAAAAAGGAGTAGTAGGGTCGTGATCATTGGTGTCCACACACCAATGACATGTATTGGCTTAAAGGAATAGCATGGAAGATCTCGAGGTCTCTTTCAAAGCTCTTATATTGTAAAATTTGTTATGGGTAATCGGAGAGTCCAAAAATTCTGAAAGTAAAATAACGTATTCCTGACATATAGAGGAAGGGTCATAAGAAATTTCAAGTTATTTAGAGATCGTTTGATCCCTCTGCCTCACACATTCTTAGGAAATTTCAGCTATCCAGACAGATGCGCGACCCGTCATGGTGTCTACTTGTTAGAGCCATAACTTGACAACCGTTGATCGGATGGGGCTGAAATTTTTTCTAGGAGTTACAGAGGTCGAAAGACATAAAAACTCATGAAAGATATTTTTTTGAGGCTGTTATAATTTTTGAAAAAAATCATTTCGTTTTTGTGGTTGACACACCGTTAAATTTGTGACACAGGTCGGCGTAACATATAGAGATCAGATCTCTATGGTTCAAGCCAGAAGGAACCGCAAAGGTATGATATCTTGAATATCCTATGTAGATACACCATGTGTAATGTTTTTATGATTCGATCTATACACATTTTCAGTAGACTCTTGGGCTTCCGCTCCAACAATTGGTATCAGCGCCATGTTGATACCGCGTATAGGTTGAATTCAACCATGTTGTCCAATAAAAATAAAATAATCGAATATGTGCATGAATGTTGGGTAGAATTTATATATGTGCTAACTTTTGTTTTGCAGTGATCTAATCCCACTATTATGATCATGTATTTTATTTTTATTTTATATGATTGGACTCCACGATGGTTTATTCGTGGTTATTTTTTTTATTCTGGATTAATGTAATATTGATGTAGAATGTGAACTCCTTAATGGAGGCATAGGGAATTTGTAATTAGTTACTATTTTGATCGTGGATCTTGAGTTCAAAGATGGCTCTTGGGTTCAAGACTCTTGGGTTCAAGGATGACTATTGAGTTCAAGGATGACTCTTGGGTTCACTACTCTTGGGTTCAAGGATGACTGTTGAGTTCTAAACATAATTGCATGTTGACCATAATAGTCAGGAATCCTAATTTATCTCAATTTTTTTATTCATGTTGATTTATGCCTATATTATTCATGTTTTAATTATTGGTTTATTAATATGTGTTAACACCCCTTAGAATTATAGATAACATGGAATATCAACCCAGCCTAAGATCATTATTTTCTTGGAAAATAAATTTTTTGGTGGTTCATTTTAAATTCATTAAATTTGATGGGTTTTATTTATTACTCAAATTAAATTTAATTTCCAGAATTATTTTAATTTAAAATAGTTTTACTATTTTTGGATAATCAAAATAAGGAAATTAGTTATTTTAAGCTGAATAAATAAATTGAAATATCCCATTATTTTAATTGGAAAATTTAAAATTGAACAGTCTCCATGGTTATATGTTTAATTTAAATGTTTTTTAAATTATTGATTTTTTAATGTGTAATTAGAAAATATAAATTAAATTTCTGATGAATGACGTTGTGCAATAAGTACCTCAAAGGGCATGACGTTGTGCAATAAGTACCTCAGCTGGTGATGAATGAGGTCTTCTCTTTGTTTTCTGGCTTCATCTTGATTTGGTTGTATCCTGAATAGGCATCAGTTCATGTTCGGTTGTAGCGTTCATCAACTGGTCTATTCTGGGCAAAGGGGAGTGGTATTTTGGACAGGCCTTATTTAGATCCGTAAAATCCACACACATACGCCGCATATCATTTTTGTTTCTCACCATCATTACGTTAGACAACTAGTTAGGGCATTTGAAATCTCCAATTAATTTAATTTTCTGTAACTTATCGACCTCTTATTGGATAGCCATATTCTTCTCGAGACTAAACACACCCCGCTTATGTTTAATTGGCTGAGCCTCCTGGAGATATTTAGTTCATGTCATATGACTTCCGAGTTAATTCCTGGCATATTTTCATGGCTCCAAGAAAATACACTCTTATGCTCTTTAAATTTTTTTTATTAACTACCGTTTGAGGGATGGTTCCAAAGATGAACCAATTTGCGTAGTAATTTTTAGATGATCTTCATCCAGGATAATCATTTCCATAGCTACCACAACCTATCATTTAATTAAATCAGACTCCTTGCGGTTAGATTTAATTTGGTTTCCTGTAACAATGTCGACCTCATAATGAGTAGGGAACTTTAGACACTGGTGGACAGTATATGGTATTGCATCGAATCTTTTCAGACCAATCCTGTGACAACCCGAATATAATTATGATAAATTATATTTAAATCATGATTTCCTTATGTGATATTAATAATGTGTTATTAGTATATCTAATGTTAAGTTATTATGTTTAGTCTAATCCTTTTTTCATAAATCATGAAATGTCGAATTATTTACAAACACAAATTTTTGTTGATTTCGATAGAAATGTCCCTTTTTAAGACTAGTTTTGTCCTCTATAACTTAACCATTAACTTGAGGTGAAAACTATACAATTGTAGACATATAAGTTAAGGTTGTAACACAACAAACGGTACATCAAACGGATGTACGAGTAGGAAGTTAGGACAACATTACGAACAAGGGGCAAATCTGTTAATTCCCTCTAAGTGGTAAATTGTCTTTTATTAAACCAAATGGTTTAATTTGATTGGTTGGATTGTGAGGCAGCCTTGGCCAACTTAAAACTCTCCCTCTAACTTATTTCTTCAGAAAATTAATCCCTAGGTTCAGTTTGAAGTGTTGTTAGGGTGAGGAAGGAGAAAGTAGAAGTTTAGGAAGAAAAAGTGAGGAGAAAAAACGTAGAAAAAATCGTAGAAATTACGTAAAAGTCCCGAAGGTAATCCTAATTGCAAATCTTGTTATTTTTCATATATTTATGATTTATATGATATATATCCTTGATTTTTTTATTGAACTTTCATGATTGGTTGCATATGTATGGATATATGCAAGTTTAAGTTAGGTTGAATGCATAAACCCTTAAAATTGCTTTGTATTGAAACCCCTTGTATTCAAACTTGAATATCTCTTTGTGTGCTTACTAGAATTGAGAAATTCTAATTTGATATGAAAGTAGACTCATATATTCATATCATATACGAAACTTAGAATTTATCTCCTTGTGGTTAGGCCGTAATGATGATTTCAAGTTGGTATATAGTTGCTGTTTGTATATTTCATTTCGGTATGCCCTGAGTTTTGTCAAGATTTTGACATAGAAAATGAAGTCAAAAATCTATGAAACATTAATTTTGTACTATTAAGTATGTGTACTGAATATGGGTTGAAAAATATGGAAAGTTATGTTGTATAAAAATTATGAAAATTCTGGGAATTCCAAGGAACAATAGAGGAACTTGTAGGGCAGATTTCTTATGTTGTAAAGAAATGGTCATAACTTGCTCGAGGAAGCTTGAAAAATTACACCGCTACTTGTACTGGAAATTATATTCATATATGTTTTCATATTGATAAGTTTGGACCCCTGTATTTATACAATTTAGGAATATAGGATGGTTGAGTATAGAGGGCAATAATCTGAGGCCATACTAGATACCCCATGAAAGAATATTGTTATCTCCTCTTTCCAAAGAGTATTTTGAGTACATGTTTCATGTGTATATACATTGAGAAGTATACTTTCATGTTACTTGGTTTTGGTAATAAATTCCTTATGAGGTATTTCTTACGGTTGGATGTTCATAACTTTATTAACATGTATAACATTGTTTTGTCTTTACTTATGTTTTATGGAACGTAACTTATGTGGAATTATATTGTTGTTGTATAGTCATGAAAGTTACATAATTATGTTAGGATAATACTTATTATTGAGATTCATTACTGATTTAGTTGTATTGACAAGTGTAAGGTCAAATCACCCCAATTCAGCTCCACCTGAAGGAAACATGAATACATAGTTGTCAACCAAGGTGAGTGTACTCACTAGAATGATGTATTTGTATACTATTACGAATATGTTCATAATGTTATGAATATAAAATTTCCCATTTCGGTTTATCGAAATGGGATGTTACTCCTCGACCCGGAATGGGGGAGATTTGTATATTAATGACAAGGGGTTACTCCTCGATCTGGAATGGGGGAGAATTATCTATTTAGAGAGGATATGTGAATCATGATTCGGAAAAGTTGGTCATTCATTATGAATGAGACGGATAAGTTAATACATAATTATATGGACATTATTTATTGCATTTAAATTCATGAAGTAGTATAGTAGTGATTCATTCACTGGGCTATTTTGCTCACGGTTCCTATGTTCACATTTTTCAGGTAACGCGATGTCACTGCCAAATCTAGGAGGTCGGGTTGGGTTAGTCAGGAACAGAAGAAACAATGATATTGTGTAAATGTAAATGATGTAATTAAGTTAACTTATCCTTCAAGAAAATTTTTATGGACACGACTACTCTGATGTTGTAAAAAGGCTTTCAGTTATATGGATTTACAATGATGACTCTGAAATTAAAACTCGTGTTTATGGTTTGGTTAGATTAATTATGGTCTGACTCACTTTGACTTTTAGACTTAATTATAAGTAACTGGGTTGGGGTGTGTCAGCTTTTGGTATCAGAGCCTAGGTTTTAGAGGTTCTGGAGTGAGAAAAGTCTAGATTTGGCAGTGAATGTTAGAAATATATTTTATTTGATACTAACGGTTATGTTAGGAAAGATATGTATACTGCATGCTGTTATATCTTTGATTCATTTCAGATATAAAAGAATGTAACAAGGGGATTTAAATGTGATAATAGAATATGAGGCTTCAAATATGGCAGCAGAGGTGGAGGTTGAGCAACCTATTCATGGAAATGTAGAACCTGACCCGAAACAATTGAGAGACATGCAAAAAATGACACATGCTATGACTCTAATGGCAGAGCAACAAGCTAGATTTATGGCTCATGTGGAAGAGCAACAGACCAGGAAATTGGAGGCACAAGAATTGGCTAGGGCTGAGGAGGTCATACACCGGGAAGAAAGGAGTACTTCACATGAGAAATTTATTAAAATGAATTCACCCTCATTTGAAGGCGCAGTTGATCCAGCAGAGGCAGAAGAATGGGTTAAAGAGATTGAACTTATTTTCGTGGTGATGAGAATGCCTAAAAATCAACGAGTGATCTTGGCGACGTACATGCTGAAAGGAGAAGCTAAATACTGGTGGGATGCCACAAAACATTTGTTGATTACTCCAGGAGGTGAGAATGTGATCTCATGGGATGCTTTTGTCAAAGCTTTATATGATAAGTATTTTCCCCCAATGTATCGAAAATAAAAGGAGAAGGAATATTTCACGTTGAATCGGGGGAGTATGACAGTTAGAGAATACGAAGATAAACTTACAGCTTTATCTCAGTTTGCTTTGAGGTTTATACATAATGAAGAAGACATGTGTAGACGATTTCTTGATGGACTTGAGTTAGTCATTAAAGCACAATTGTCGGCTTTAGAGACTGTTAATTATTCAGCCTTGGTGAACAAATCCATGCTAGTAGAAAAGGACGTGAATGAAGCGAGAGGGAATCAAGAACGAGGTGTAAAGAGAAGTAGATTCGATCCAAACTATCAAAAGGGTAGCGATACTGAATATTCAAGGTTTGGAGGGCAGAAATTCCAACAGGGTAGAGATGGAGGTAGTTTACAAAGGGATGAAGCTAGTGGTGGAAGAGGTTCAGGAGTTTCAACACAAGGAGATCCAAATATTTGTTTCTTTTATGGGACATCGGGTCATATAAAGAGAAATTGTCTAAAGTTATAGAATATAGAATGTTTTAACTTCCATCAGAAGGGCCATCTGAGAAAGAATTGTCCTATGTTAGCAAGAACAGTTTCAGTCAGTAGTGTGGGGCCTCATAAAGGATACTCTCCAGGCAGTGCCACCAAGGGAAGAGGTACAGGAAAAGAAAGTTTATCGAAGGCAGGAGGAAGAATGTTTGCGATGACATTGCAAGATGCCCATGCTACACCTGAAGTGGTTATAGGTAAACTTTCTACTGCAAATAAATATTCATATGCACTCATTGATCCTGGATATACGCATTCATTTGTGTCATTACATATTGTTTCATATTTGGGTAGACCATGTTCATTTCTCAATTGTGCCTTATATATTTCTACCCCAATGGAAAGTGTGATTCTGGTTGAGCATGTTTATAAAGATTGTGTCTTACGAATGAGTGAGCGAGATTTCTATGTTGATTTGATACCGTTGGTCATTCGGGATTTTGATATCATATTGGGGATAAATTGGTTATCATCGTATCATGCTTCCATTGATTATTTTTTAAAAGAAGTTACGTTTCATCTGCCTGGTGAACCCGAGTTCCAATTTACAGGGGAAATGAATGTTATCCCTAGTTGTCTCATCTCAGCAATTAAGAGAAGAAAGTTATTGAGTAAGGGTTGTACAGGGTATTTAGCTTATGTTGTTGATACTAGTAAAAAGACAGTTGAAATTCAAGATATACCAGTGGTTAGAGAGTTTTCAAATGTCTTCCCAGAGGAATTACCAGGATTGCCACCCGATAGGAAAGTAGAGTTTTCCATTGAATTAATTCTAGGTACTGGTCCAATTTCTCTTGCTCCATATAGAATGGCACCAGCGGAGTTGAAATAATTAAAATTACAATTACAAGATCTGATAAGCAGAGGTTTCATTCGGCCTAGTGTTTCGCCATGGGGAGCACCAGTGTTATTTGTGAAAAAGAAAGATGGGACAATACGATTATGTATTGATTATCGGCAGTTGAATAAAGTGACCATTAGAAATAAGTACCCTCTACCTCGTATCGATGACTTATTTGACCAATTACAGGCGGCCACAGTATTTTCGAAGATTGATTTGAGATCGGGTTACCACCAACTGAAAGTGAAGGATAGTGATATTTCCAAAACAGCTTTTCGGACTCGCTATGGGCACTATGAGTTTTTGGTGATGCCATTTGGATTAACTAATGCTCCAAGCAGTTTTTATGGATTTGATGAACCGGGTATTCCACCCTTTCATTGATTCATTTGTGATTGTATTCATAGACGATGTGTTGATTTACTCGTGTAGCATGGAGGAACATGGGAAACATTTGAGACTGGTATTGCAAATTTTGAGAGAGAAGAAATTATTTGCTAAGTTTAGCAAGTGTGAGTTTTGGTTGAATGAAATTGTGTTTTTAGGGCACGCTGTCTCGGGAAGTGGGATATATGTTGATCCAAAGAAGGTGGAAGCAATCGTTGAATGGGAGAGTCCTAAGAATATGACAGAAATTAGGAGTTTCCTAGGATTGGTAGGTTACTATCGCAGATTCATTAAGGGATTTTCAGCAATAGCATTACCATTGACAAAGTTGACTCGTAAAGAAGTGAAGTTTGTATGGGATGAAGAATACGAGAGGAGTTTTAAAGAATTAAAGAATCGGTTGGTTTCAACCCCTATACTTACTATTCCATGTGGGAATGAGTCTTTCGTGATCTATACAGACGCTTCATTTCAGGGTTCAGGATGTGTTCTTATGCATAATGGGAAGGTAATAGAATATGCTTCCAGACAATTAAAAATGCATGAACGAAATTACCCTACACACGATTTGGAGCTAGCAGCCATTGTTTTTGCTTTAAAGTTGTGGATACATTACTTGTATGGAGAAACTTGTGAGATATTTACAGATCATCAAAGTTTGAAATACTTGTTTACACAGAAAGAACTGAATTTGAGACAGAGGTGTTGGATAGAGATGATTAAAGACTATGACTATACCATACATCATCATCCTGGGAAGGCCAATGTAGTAGCAGATGCTTTGAGTAAAAAATCATCAGGGATTCTTGGTTGTATACGGTGTGCCCGTGTTGGAAATATTCTTGACTTGGCATCGATGGGGATTGAATTGAAGTTTTCAAAAAGGGGAGGATTATTAGCACATGTCACAGTGAGACCTTTATTGGCAGAACACATACGAAATTTGCAGATCAGTGATCTATTCCTTGAGAAGAAGAAACAAGATGTCCTAGATGGTAAAGAGAGTGACTTTGGGATTAAGAATGATGAATCGTTGTGTTATAAAAACAGGATTTGTGTACCGAATTACCCACCTTTAAAGAAGGATATATTAGAAGAGGCACATAGTTCTATTTACTCTATGCATCCGGGAGGTACCAAAATGTACAGAGATTTGAAAGAGTATTACTGGTGGAACAATATGAAACGTGAGATTGCAGAGTTCGTAGCTAAATGTTTAGTATGACAGCAAGTAAAGGCGAAGCATCAGAAGCCGTCAGGATTACTGCAATCGTTGCCTATTCCGAAATGGAAGTGGGAACATATAACAATAGACTTTCTTACAGGATTACCCCAATCACCAAAGGGGCATGATTCTATTTGGGTTATTGTAGACCGATTGACAAAATCGGCCCATTTTCTTGCAGTTAAGACCACCTACACTGTTGACAAGTATGCACATATGTACGTTGATGAGATTATCCGTTTACATGGGGCACCAGTGTCAATTGTATCAGATAGAGATCCAACATTCACTTCTAAGTTTTGGCCTCGTCTCCAGAATTCCATGGGCACAAGTTTGAAGTTCAGCACTGCGTTTCATCCACAAACTGATGGGCAATCAGACAATTCAATTATTAGAAGACATGTTACGAGCCTGTGTATTTGACTTCAAAGGTAGTTGGGATGATCATTTTCCATTGATGGAATTTTCATATAATAATAGTTATCAGTTGACTATTGGTATGCCTCCTTATGAAGCTTTATATGGGAGGAGACGTAGAATGCCTTTGTGTTGGAATGAAGTAGGTGAAAGGAAAATTTTGGGTCCGGAATTGATAGATATGATGACTGAAAAGGTCAAAATGATTCGGGAACGGATAAAGATAGCGCAAAGCAGGCAAAAAATTTATGCATATAAGAGGAAGCATCCATTGGAATTTCAAAAGGAGGATTTTGTATTCCTACGTATTTTACCATGGAAAGGCGTCATGAGGTTTGGGAAAAAGGGGAAACTAAGTCCAAGATACATTGGACCATATGAGGTGTTGGAAAGAATTAAGACCTTCGCATATAGATTAGAATTACCTCCAGATTTATCCCGTTTACATGATGTGTTTCACGTATCTATGCTTCGTAAGTATTTGGCGGATCCATCTCATCAGTTGAAAACTCAATCAATTGAACTGAAGGAAGACTTGTCGTACATCGAGGAACCAATGGAAATTATTGATCGTAAGGAGCAAGTATTGAGAAATAAAGTTCTTTCCTCAGTTAAATTTATGTGGATGAGCCATGGGATTAAATAATCAACTTGGGAAACAGAGGATAGCATGAAGAAACATTATCCCCATTTGTTTGGTAAGTGACCTTTATATTAAATTTCGGGGACAAAATTTTCTAAGGGGCTGAGTTGTGACAACCCGAATATAATTATGATAAATTATATTTAAATCATGATTTCCTTATGTGATATTAATAATGTGTTATTAGTATATCTAATGTTAAGTGATTATGTTTAGTCTAATCCTACTTTCATAAATCATGAAATGTCGAATTATTTACAAACACAATTTTTTGTTGTTTTCGATAGAAATGTCCCTATTTAAGACTAGTTTTGACCTCTATAACTTAACCATTGACTTGAGGTGAAAACTATACAATTGTAGACATATGAGTTAGGGTTGTAACACAACAAATGGTACATCAAATGGATGTACGAGTAAGAAGTTAGGCCAAAATTACGAACAAGGGGCAAATATGTCAATTCCCTCTAAGTGGTAAATTGTCTTTTATTAAACCAAATGGTTTAATTTGATTGGTTGTCTTGCGAGGCAACCTTGGTCGACTTAAAACTCACCCTATAACTTATTTCTTCAGAAAATTAATCCCTAGGTTCAGTTTGAATTATTGTTAGGGTGGGGAAGGAGAAAGTAGAAGTTTAGGAAGAAAAAGTGAGGAGAAAAAGCGTTGAAAAATCCGTAGAAATTACGTAAAAGTCCCGAAGGTAGTCCTAATTTAAAATCTTGTTATTTTTAATATATTTATGATTTATATGATATAAATCCTTTATTTGTTTATTGAACTTTCATGATTGGGTGCATATGTATGGATATATGCAAGTTTAAGTTTGGTTGAATGCATAAACCCTTAAAATTGCTTTATATTGAAACCCCTTGTATTCAAACTTCAATATCTCTTTGTGTGCTTACTAGAATTGATAAATTCCAATTGGATATGAAATTAGACTCATATATTCATATCATATCCTAAAATTAGAATTTATCTCCTTGTGGTTAGGCCGTAATGATGATTTCAAGTTGGTATATAGTTGTTGTTTGAATATTTCATTTCGGTATGCCCTGAGTTTTGTCAAGCTTTTCACATAGAAAATGAATTCAAAAATTTATGAAACTTTAATTATGTACTATTCAGTATATGTACTAAAAATGGGTTGAAAATCAGGGAAAGTTATGTTGTAGAAAAATTATGAAAATTCTGGTAATTCGGAGGAACAATAGAGGAGCTTGTAGGGCAGATTTCTTATGTTGTAAAGAAATGGTCATAACTTGCTCGAGGAAGGTTGAAAAATTACACCGTCACTTGTAATGGAAAGTATATTCATATATGTTTTCATATTGATAAGTTTGGACCACTGTATTTATACAATTTAGGAATATAGGATGGTTGAGTATAGAAGGCGATAATCTGAGGCCATACTAGATACCCCATGAAAGAATATTGTTATCTCCTCTTTCCAAAGAGTATTTTGAGTACATATTTCATGTGTATATACATTGAGAAGTATACTTTCATGTTAGTTGGTTTTGGTAATAAATTCCTTATGAGGTATTTCTTACGGTTGGATGTTCATAACTTTATTAACATGTATAGCATTGTTTTGTCTTTACTTATGTTTTATGGAACGTAACTTATGTGGAATTATATTGTTGTTGTATAGTCATGAAAGTTACATATTTATGTTAGGATAATACTTTTTATTGAGATTCATTACTGATTTAGTTGTATTGACAGGTGTAAGGTCAAATCACCCCAATTCAGCTCCACCTGAAGGAAACATGAATACATAGTTGTCAACCAAGGTGAGTGTACTCACTAGAATGATGTATTTGTATACTATTACGAATATGTTCATAATGTTATGAATATAAAATTTCCCATTTCGGTTTTGTCGAAATGGGATGTTACTCCTCGACCCGGAATGGGGGAGATTTGTCTATTAATGACAATGGGTTACTCCTCGACCAGGAATGGGGGAGAATTGTCTATTTAGACAGGATATGTGAATCATGATTCAGAAAAGTTGGTCATTCATTATGAATGAGCCGGATAAGTTAATACATAATTATATGGACATGATTAATTGCATTTAAATTCATGCAGTAGTATAGTAGTGATGCATTCATTGGGCTATTTTGCTCACGGTTCCTATGTTCCCATTTTTCAGGTAACGCAATGTCACTGCCAAATCTAGGAGGTCGGATTGGGTTAGTCAAGTACGGATTAAACAATAATTTTGTGTAAATGTAAATGATGTAATTAAGTTAACTTATCCTTCAAGAAAAATTTTATGGACATGACTACTCTGATGTTGTAAAAAGGCTTTCAGTTATATGGATTTACAATGATGACTCTGAAATTAAAACTCGTGTTTATGGTTTGGTTAGATTAATTATGGTCTGACTCACTTTGACTTTCGGACTTAATTATAAGTAATTAGGTTGGGGTGTGTCAAACCCCTTCGAGGATCATGTTGTAAGATGATAATATTGGACGTTCTTATCTAAGACAAAGAAATGAATCCTTTCAGTCATGCTAGTAGGCCAAGTGCTGATAAGAACTTTCAATTTGATAGTTCCCAAGGGGTATATTTTTTCTCTCGAGAAGCCTATTATGGGACTGTGATAAGGTTCCAATTTGTTGTTGCGTAATCCCAAACTATGGAAACAATTGTAAAATATGACGTTGATTGAACTGCTATTGTCAACTAGGACTCTACCCACTTTTGTCTCATGTGACCTCATAGTGATGACTAAAGGATCATCATGTGGATGGAGAACCATAGACAAATTTTTCTTAGATAAACCAATTACCAATTTATCCCTGTTTACTTTCTTTGGCCGACCATCAACATCATCAGATAAGTTAATTTATCGGATATAGGAACGTGCTTTGGCTTCGTTCAAATAGGCTTTTTTCAGCTATTTCATCACCACCACCAGCATCTCCTCCTGTAATGAAATTATAGCCAAAAGATATCATTTTTACCTCAATTTTAAGCTCCCGAGGCTTCTTTGTCAGATTTGGATCATCTTCTGAATCATTATCTCGGCCTCTCATCTAGTTATCTCTCCCTTTGCAAGGAGATTCTGATCGCCTCCTAGAGTCTCATTCCTCTGACTTGTTAATAAAATTAGGCATCTTGGCACGCCAGATCAAATTCTCAATCTCATTTTTCAAAGCAATACATCTATTAGTTGTGTGACCATGGTCGTTGTGGAATTCAAATTACTCGGACTTGTCTCTCCTGTTAGGAGGGGACTTCAACTTTTTGGGACATTTGAGGTTTCTGCTTCCTCTGATCTCCTCTAAGATATGATGCACACAAACAGTGAGCGGAGTATACTCATCATACTTATTAGGCTTTTTGGCCTTTTTTTACTTATGATCTTTCTTGTCAGAGCTTTTATGACTATCGGCTTTTGATTAGGCATAAATTCTTCCCATTTATCCCCTTAGTTTAGAAGCTTTTATCGCTCCGCAAAGTATAATTCGAGTGGATTTATATCATATTATTGCTATTGATAAGTTTATAATGAGTACGCCGAGTTTCGTGTATGTTCTCTCTATTTTGCAGGTATTCAGTGTTTAGGAAGGTCTAGCATCCCAATCTGAGTTCTGTATAGAAAGCTTCAAGGAAATACAGGGACAGAAAGTTGCTGAAAAGATGGAACCGAACCGAAGTGGAAGGAAAACGAACCGATCCCATCCTGGGAAAGCTCCTGTAAAGAACTTCAAAGAAGGAACTGAACCGAAGTGGAAGGAAAACGAATCGAACCTATACCTAGAAAACTTCCTGTAAAGTAATGTCAAGATGGAACCAAACTAAAGAAGAGGAAAAACGAACCGATCCTAGGCTCGAAGAACTTTCTGTAAAGGCTGTCAAAGATGGAACCGAATCGAACCCTTAATAAGATCGGTTCTGTTTTCGAAAATTCGAACTTATCCACTTGTAAAATTAGAATCCTCCATGGTTGAAACTCTTATTATTCGTAGCATATAAATTTTAAACTCCTCCTAGACATAGAGGAGGTTTTTGATTCGTTAGGGAAGCTTTGTAATCAGTTTTAGAGAAGAAGAACAAGAACAAGAATAAACCCTAGTTTGCTTATAGTTTTGCAATTCAAGTAATACCATTCTGATTCTTGTTTTAATTATTGCAGTAGTTACTTTTCTAATAACAATTTCATCACTCTTTATCTTCATTCAGTAGTAAAAATGTTTTCTTTCATTTCAAACGCGTTTTCTTCCAGTTTTCATATGTCTGGCTAAGTTTTCACGGGTTGGGGTGCATGAACCCCACCCGAAGTAATTCACGATAGTGGAAATAGATGTCGAAATTAAAACCTTGGATGAATTGTATCGTAGTTCATACGATACTACTGTATTTCAGCCTTTGCTTACATACTGTGCGGGCTATGATTCCTCATATGTGTAATACTTAGGAGAAATAAAGACCGAATTTTAATTCAACACTTGCTTACGTACTGTGCGGGCTATGATACCTCATATATGTAATACTTAGGAGTATTAAAAAGTCGGATTCATTTAAAGCTATAATTCTAAATTTAGTATCCTACGAAGTGAATTACTAGGGTGTGGGGGATTGTAACCCGACCTATTGTTCTCCATTCATAGTTTAAAATTTTAGTCAAATCGTTCTGCATTAGAGTAATTGCATCGCATTCTTTTTCATAATTTCATTAGTTAATCATTTTCAAAAGTGCATATAGTTTTAATTGTCTCGCAAATCAAATCACCTTTTCTTTTTTCTTTAGAGTCAAAGTTATGTTTCCTTCGTCTGAAGATCGATACCCGACTTATCGAATTATTACTTGAGCGACATGCTTGCACTTGAGCCTATAGAGAACGTACTTCCGAGACACATTATTAGTCGCGTCAAGTTTTTGGTGTCGTTGCCAGGGAGTTAGGTAGACTTAGGATTAGATCCAATCAATCTAAAACTTTGACAAAAAATTTTAAAAAACTCAAAAACATAAAAAAAAAATTAAAAATCACAAAAATAATTCTTCATCATCTCTCATAGGCCTGTTCATGCAAAATCCTGAACTCACTCTGACTCCCCAAAATACTCTAACTAGCATTCACGAAAATCCGATAGTTGAGTACGACTCCGACAACCCTCACACTCCAAATGCACCATAATTCTGGGTTCCACCTCCCACATCTCCACACTCAATTGCAAGTTACACTCCAAAATACCTCTTAGGACACACCACAGAGAACGCTCCGAGTATACCAAGTGAGGATACAGAGTCATCAAGTGAGAGAGCCATGTCACAACACGTTAGTGTAACCGCCGGTGAGGAAGAGGTCTCATACCGCCCATTGAGAGAAATCTTATATCCCGGGTGAACTACTCCGGGATGCATTTTACTCCCGTACAATGCATGGCGATTTAGATTTATGAATGGGATGATCCAGATGCTTCCCAACTACCATGGAATGGAATCTGAAAATCTATATCTCCACATCCGAGAATTTGAGGATGTGTGCGAGACCCTCAGTGATCAAACTTGCACACAAGATGTGATCCGCCTCAAACTCTTCCCATTCTCGCTAAAGGACAAGTTTAAGACCTGGCTATGGTCTTTACCTACAAACTCGATTGCATCATGGAACGAGTTTCAATCTAAATTTCTCAAGAAATTCTTTCCTACACATCGAACGAACTCCATCAAGACTCAAATTCAAACCTCCCGATAATTAGAAAATGAGTCATTCGATCAATGTTACAAGCGTTTTAATGAGTTAATCACTTCGTGCCCTCATCATGGACTTGATAAACTACAAATCATTTCCTTCTTCCATAATGGTCTGAATATAAATTCCAAACAACTCGTTGAAACCAAGTGTGATGGTCCCTTTGTCGATCTAGACGCCAATGATGATGAGCTTCACCTGAGGTATGTCGCTGAGATTACCCAAGAATGGGATACATCTGACCCTAGCGCTCATAATCGAACTCGCCAAACAACCATCACTCCATCAACGTCTGACCTATTTCACATAGAAAAGAATACTATGACGGATAGTCGACTCGATCTAATTGAGAAAGGAATGCGAGAAATACTTGAGATATGTGCAAGAGGAGCAACCGGATCCATCCCGAACCCCATTGAGAAGTTGTGTGCTATTTGTGAGGTAGGACATTCAACAGAGGAATTCTCGATGATACCCGCATATAAAGTTATGCTTCAAGACCAAGTGAGTGGTATAGGAGGATTTAAGGGTAATTTTGGTGCACCGCGCGGGAATTCTTATAACCCTTAATGGAAAAACCATCCTGTTTTTAGCTATGGGAAATAAAATGCTGCGATGAATCCTAATTCACATGTTGCCCCTCCCCCACCATCACACTTTCAACAATCACCTCACATGCAGGGACATGAGCAAGCACCACCACCTCCAGGGCCATATATCACTCCACCGCGGAGAAATCTCGAGGATACGATAAACCAATTTATCACTGCCCAGAATGCAACCACTGCTAGACAGGAATGCATGATCAACAACATAAATGCGACTATTTCAAAGATGTAATCATCATTGAGTATCCAAGAGAAGGGCAAGTTTACTCCCCAGGGCCAAAGACCTCTCTAAGGTCAAACTAGTGTTAGCTCCACACCCCATGACCATCCTAAGCAATATAGCGCAATTACCACTCTACGTAGTGGGAGAGTAGTTGACTTGTCACCTCCCCCACAATACGTATGTAAAATAAGGAGGTTTCGCCCGACACGAAAGAGGCCAAAGATGACCCTTGATTGAGAGTGATAAAAAAATAACATTAGCGGACCCAATGTCATAGTCAAACCCCCCACTGCTGCCCCATACCCTAAACGGTTGGTCCCACACTCCAAAGAGACTTCTCGAGATGATGTTTTGGAAATCCTCAAGCAAGTAAAGATTAATTTACCTTTTATCGAGAATATACAGAAAATTACCGCATACGCGAAGTTCATTAAGGACTTACTCATGGTGAAACGCAAGCTAAAGGTAAATAAGAACGTCTTTTTGGCTCAGAACGTCAGTTCGGTTTTATTGAATGACCTTTCATTAAAGTATAAATATCTGGGTGCACCCACCATCTCGTGCATCATGGGGAAGAACCGAATCGAAAGGGCACTAATAGATTTAGTGGAAAGTGTTAACATTCTACCCTATTCCATCTATAAGTTACTAGATTTGGGAGCCCTTAAGCCCACAAATATGACTCTCCAGCTCGCGGATCCATCTGTGAAGAAGCGTCGGGGAATCGTTGAGGATGTGATTGTCCAAATAGACATTTTCTACTTCCTGGTGGATTTTGTCATTTGGGACGAGGAGCCCTCCATTCTCCTGAGCAATCATGTTATCATTATCCTTGGTCTCCCATTCTTAGCTACGGCTAATGCACTCATCAATACTTGGAGTGGGCGAATGCAATTAATATTTGGGAACATGACCCTCGAGACAAATATTTTTAATTATATAAAAAACGAGGGTGACGAAGGAGAACTGCGAGAGAAGGATCATTTAGAGGCTGTACACGAGCATGGGAGGACCCACATGTGAGAGCCGATAGGGGTATGCCTTGTTACATCAAGTGAGGGCGACGATTGTAACATGGAGCGAAGGGTAGGGGAGGTACGCGTAGTAACTGAAATGAAGAGTGTTAGTGAGACCTGGAGTGTAATAAAGAGCGACAATTTAGAGGTTATCGGGAGAGGTTTGTATGAGTGCTTAGAGGAGAGCATATGGCGAGACACGATAGATAATTTTCTCCTCGATTGCTACCCACCCACAACACCTAATTTTGAGATGGAGCGAGGAATGAAGGATGTGGAAACAAAGTAAGAAAGAGAGATAGAGGAGTTGAGCCAAGCGGAATTTGAGAGAGAATTTGGGCAGGTGGATGATAGCCTTAACGATGAAGTCCAATCTCTATTTGACTCATGGAGTCATTTAGGAGAGAGCGAGTGGAAAGATTAAATTGATGAGTTTCTTCGCAATGACCATCCACCCATGAAACTTGAGTCCTCGGAGGTAATTGAAGATAAGACTTAAGTCTTGTCTGACTTAGAGCCCGAGCCACGTAGTACGCATCACGAGGATCCTTTTTTCGATTAATCATGATGAGTCTCCCAGTCTTTCCTTTATCTATGGGCAAAGTCCCAACTTGTTTTGATTATTAGTCTACGATATGAAGACGGGAGAGACGAGGAGAGCATTGGACCCCGTTCATGGGGTCGGGTGAGTTTGTGGAGAGATGAGAGGTCGTCGCACCCCCGATGCGTATGGGGTGATTTCTGTTGTATTTTTGAGTCATGTATGAGTGTCATATAGTGTCTTGGTGCATTTGGATAATATGCTTATTTTTTGTCGCACTTATTCTTTTTTTTCTTTAGATTTTAGTCCTTTTGATTGAGGACAATGCAAAAGTCTAAGTTAGGGGGGGTCACAAGTGCATCTTTCTAAAACTTCACAAATTTTCAAAAATGCCCAAAAATTTCCAAATAAAAATCATAAAATTTTGAAAAACCCAAAAATATATTTTTCAAAATAAATAGCAATTGGAATTCAATTTTTTTCAAAATATCATTAAAAGTCGATTTAAAGTCTCAAATTGTAATAACATAATACACAAAGCCGAAATTGGCCAAAGATGGAAATTGAGCGAATGTAGGCGACTTAACGAATAAATGTGGAGATTAACAACCCCCGTGAGATTCGAGCCTTTCATTTTTGTGAAACTTTTAAATCAATCCGAGTTAATTGTTAACTCAAAAGTTCTTTTCAGCGTCCATTAAATCGTCGAGGATCTCAATCCTTTCACTTTGATCGGTTATGAAAAATGTGTGTGATATTGCCTTGAAACACGTGCCAAATAGATCTCTAAGCTTAATTCATCTCGAAATGCGTATGTTAATGCAATTAGTGTTTTGGACAATGAAGTAGGCCCTCGTTTATCACCCAAAAATATTGGCCAGAAAAAGTAGCGAAAAAAAATTATCCCGTTTCTAACCCAAATTGAGCCGAATAAATTTTTCCCTTTTCGTTTGATAACCCGAAAAACCCAATTAGCCCGGAATGGTGAAGATTGAATATTCATCAAATAAAGTCCGAATAGTGCATAAAAAGGGGAAAGAAAAAAATAGTAGAGAAAGGCTCAACAGAAATAGCAAGTAAAAGAAAAATGCAAAAAAATAAATAAATAGAAAAAGATGAAAAAGTGAGCAAAAGCTTGGAAAAGCACTAACGGACATCATAAGAATATTTTCCAATTCCCAAGTTTCCAACCTTTTCCATATTACCCAATACACCTTTAACCCAAAAAAGTCCTAACCGAATCCTTTATGCGAAATTGGTTACCGCGTGGAGAAAAAATACACAAAAAGATAATAAAAGAGATAAAAATATGAATTAAAAGCAATGTTCCCGCTTTCTTATAATCGTAATTCGATGATGAGATCCGATTACCATAAAATTTTTGTCTTTCTACTTGTATGCGTGAACTTGGTTCCAATATATGTACTCTTATAAATCACGCATACCGAGAAAATAACCACATTCCGAGTGATTCGTTTGTGAGAGCATTCCGTAAGATTTTGAAATCAAAACGAATTTTTGGATAAGTAACGTAATGGTCAATCGGTGAAAATTAGCGATTAAATTTTTGGCTTCGCACATACGCACTATGATTTGAGACTCGTCAACATGAAATAATGATGAATATTTTCAGGAAAAGTTTGAATTATATAATGTTTGCATATTTTGAGTTTCCTTTAAGTCAAATTTTGTGGGTATATTCTCTGCAAACCCTCACGAGACACTACTCGTCCTACTAGGGTAACCTAGGGGTTTAAAGGCTGGTTGCATATGCTAAATGAAATCGCTCGCCCGCGAAAGAGGTATTCTATCCCATTTTCGTGTTAGACCATGTTTTGATTCTTTTTAAATTGATCGGGACGATGAAGGTTCTAAGTTTGGGGGGTTTGATTAGGCATAAATTCTTCCCATTTATCCCCTTAATTTAGAAGCTTTTATCGCTCCGCAAAGTGTAATTCGAGTGGATTTATATCTGCTATTGACAAGATTCTAATGAGTACGCCGAGTTTCATATATTTTCCATCTATTTCGCAGGTATTCAGTGTTTAGGAAGGTCCAGCATCCCAATCCGAGTTCCGTACCAAAAGCTTCAAGGAAATACAGGGAGGAAAAGTTCCTGAAAATATGGAACCGAACCAAAGTGGAAGGAAAATGAACCAATCCCATCCTAGGAAAGCTCCTATAAAGCACTACAAAGATGGAACCGAACCGAAGTGGAAGGAAAACGAACCGAACCTATATCTAGAAAACTTCCTGTAAAGTAATTTCAAGATGGAACCAAACCAAAGAAGAGGAAAAACGAATCGATCCTAGGCTTGAAGAACTTTCTGTAAAGGTCAAAGATGGAACTGAACCGAACCCCTTAATAGGATCGGTTCTGTTTTCAGAAATTCGAACTTATCCACTTGTAAAATTAGAATTCTCGATGGTTGAAACTCTTATTATTCGTAGCTTATAAATTGTAAACTCCTCCTAGACATAGAGGAGGCTTCTGATTAATTATGGAAGCTTTGTAATCAGTTTTAGAGAAGAAGAATAAGAAGAAACCCTAGTTCGCTTATAGTTTTGCAATTAAAGTAATACCATTCTGATTCTTGTTTTAATTATTGCAGTAGTTACTTTTCTATTACCAAATTCATCACTCTTCATCTTCATTCAGTAGTAAAAAATATTTTCTTTCATTCCAAACGTGTTTTCTTCCGGTTTTCATATGTCTGGCTAAGTTTTCACGGATTGAGGTGCATGAACCCCACCCGATGTAATTCAAGATAGTGGAAATAGATGTCGGAATTAAAACCTTGGATGAATTGTATCGTAGTTCATACGATACTACTGTATTTCAGCCTTTGCTTACATATTGTGTGGGCTACGATCCCTTATATGTGTAATACTTAGGAGAAATAAAGATCGAATTTTAATTCAACCTTTGCTTACGTACTGTGCGGGCTATGATCCCTCATATATGTAATACTTAGGAGTATTAAAAACTTGTATTCATATAAAGCTTTAATTCTAAATCTACTATCCTACGAAGTGAATTACTAGGGTGTGGGGGATTATAACCTGACCTATTGTTCTTCATTCATAGTTTAAAATTTTAGTCAAATCGTTCTGCATTAGAGTAATTGCATCGCATCATTTTTCATAATTTCATTAGTTAATCATTTTCAAAAGTGCATATAGTTGTAATTGTCTCGCAAATAAAATCACCTTTTATTTTTCTTTAGAGTCAAAGTTAGGTCTCCTTCGTTTGTCCAACGTCGTTACGATTCCGTTCCTCCTATTTCCCTGAGGATCGATACCCGACTTATCGGATTATTACTTGAGTGATAGGCTTGCACTTGAGCCTAGAGAGAATGCACTTCTGAGACACATTCTTAGTCGCGTCAACTTTCTCACCTGGGAGCTGTTTGGTAGCCATAGTCACCTCGGCGTTCTTGATTTTGCCCGTTTTAGCCATTAGCTTAGTCATGGAATTAGGGGGATCCTTAGGTAGAGCATAATACAACTTCTCAGGAAGTAAATAGATCATTAAATAGTATTAAACCTCTTATCTTCATAATCTACCACCTCTAGTTTTTCACTGTTAAAACGATTTATGTACTCGTGATTGGTTTCCCCTGGCCGCTAATGAACACTTATTAAATGGGCTACCCTTTTAATGTGATCATCTCCAAAGAAGAAGTTACAGATGAATAGCTCGGTGAGCTGTTGGAAGTTAGAGATTTATCCTCGGGGAAGATTATTATACCACATATGTGTAGATCCAGCTATGATACTTGAGAATGCTTGGCAATGCATATAATCTGGAACTATGTAAATATCGTCTACTGCGTGTTACTATTTTACATGAAGGACATAGTCGATTTTACAGTCATATTTTGGGGTAATCACAGGTGGATTGAATTTAGTAGGTGTGGAAAAATCCACGATGGTTGGGATAAAGGATGATCCTTTCACAAAACTCCTTTGCATTGGATTTTAAGATTCGGCTATTGATTAGGCATAAATACTCCATAGTTATGCTCTTAATTTAGGTCTTTTTATGATCCCGTGCGATATAAATAGACTGAATTTATCTCGTATTCATGCTACTAACCCTTTTGGCAAGTATTTCGTGTTTTGTGTATCTCCTATGTCTTTTACAGGCATTTCATGCAAGATAGTGCGAGAGAAACTCAAAACAGTGAAAGAAACCAAGAAATGGGAAGTTAAAGGGAAATTTTGTAATTTTTTATCCTTAGTCCAAAGGTGGGGCCAACTATAAACTTGAATATCTTGAAATCAAAAGAATATTGTAAGGACACAAGTCTCCGATTGAGTCTTAATGTAGTGTTGGCTCAATTCCGGACAAAAACGATTGAGTCATAGGATAGTATTCTTTTGTCTTTTCTTCAAGCCTATGACATGTTAAAGTTGAAGATGTTGCGGCCTACTTATCAAGATAACATCATTGCCGGTTTACATGTGCCTCGTTTCACATCATCAACTTAGTTCTAATCTATCCTAAGGTATGAATGCATTACATATATATATATATATATATATATATATATATATATATATATATATATATATATATACAGGAGCTTGGAATTTTTTTTATTGGGCGTAATTTTATTTTAAAATGAAGTTTATTTTCAAAAGGTTAATTTTAGAACTTTTAATAAAGTTTTTGGGCTTAATATTGAATTATGAACTTTTTAGGAATTCGTATGATATTGTCGTTCGAACGAGTTTTTCGTTCGAACGAGAATGTCGTTCGAACGAGTTTGCCAACGACTTTTCCCAATTAGCCTCTGGAACCTCGTTAGAAGGTCGTTCGAATGAGATTTCGTTCGAACGAAAATCTCTTTCGAACGAGATTTCTAGGAGGAATTTTTTTTGGCAGTTTTAACCCATTTTTCCACTACTTTGTCCCACTATCTTATGGCAGTTTTAAAGCCAACTTCGGGACAGACCTTTTCTAAGACTTTTGCAACATCTTTGAGAGCTTGAGAGAGAAAATATTTCCATACAAAAGTCCCAGTTTTCATGTGTCAAAATTAATAAGAATATCCCCTTATACACATGTGTTTTCATCCATAAAATCAGTTTATGTTTATTCCAAGTTCTTAAATATATATATATATCTTGCTTGGAGTTTTTTGGCACCATTGGTTCATCTCTACCACAAGAAGGAGAAGTTTTGGGTTTGCTTCTACGTCCCTCAAAGAAGAATAAGATTTTGTTTTCCTGCGGTATTCTCACATGGTGAAAGGCACCATGTGTGGTTGATGGTTGCTTGGTCTCAATTGGTAGACTCCAAGGTTTTGGTGGACTCCGGGACTATTCGCTAGGTGGAGGTTAAAGTTCGAAAGAGCGAGTGAAGGCTTGAAGGGAGTCGAGTCAGTTGTGTAAGTCCTCTTGTCGAGTCTTTGTAAAATTCATATCGTAACTAGTGAGTTTGTTAGGCTAGGGTCGTCCGAGGTTTTTTTCCGTTTTGAGTTTTTCCTCGTACATTGCGGCGTAGTGTGATCTTGTGTATTATCTTGCTTAAATCACTTAGAATGCATGCTTAGGTTAACAAGATAAAATTGGTTTATTTATCACGCATATTTAATTTGGTGCTATAATTTAATTCGGGTAAAATTGAAGTTGATTTAATTCAAGCCGATAATTTAATTTGTTAAATTTGTTTTGGCCTAATTTGGTAATATTGAAAATATTGTGAAGGCAAATTTTAGGACTTGTGTTAAATTAATTTTGGGCTAAAATTAAATTTCTCATAGTTAATTTCAACAATTATTTTTGTTTGTGAGAAAATCCAAATATTAGTTTGTGTGAATTGTGTGTGTGTGTTCACCATAATTCACTTATTTAGGTTTAAGAAAATAAAATCAATAAGATTTGAAAAATTAAATTGTTATGTTGAAACATTTTTTATTCCGCATCTTAAAATGAAATTGATTTTTAAAGTGAAAGAATTTAAAATTGGGGGTCATCATTTCCAACAAATACTGAAAAAATTGGCATCCCATTTCGAGCTACAGTGAAGAAGTTATGGTCATTTGAAGTTGAGAAAGAAATCTAAAGAAAAGAGAAGAAACAAGCCAAGGCAGAAAGGAGGACCGTTTCGCCTTTAGCCACGCTCCAGAATCGTGACAAATATTAAACATGCTTTAAAATCGTTACAAATTTTCAGAAGTGGGATTTTTATTTTGTCCTTATCTTTTAGCCAAAAGAATTTTATATTTTGGGAACTCTTTTAAATGACTTATAACCTATATATTTAGCCATTAAGGTTCTTTTAATTCAGATTTCGTTCATGTAAAGGCTCATAATCAAGGAGGAATATCTATGGGAACAATTTACATATTTTTCACCTCTAATTCAAGAGTTTTTTGGGTTTTTCTTCAAGCTTTGATTTCTTCTTGCATGTTTATGTTCTTCAATCTTGATAACCTTAAATTCCAGCACTGTTATTATTGTTTCATTATTTTTACATGCTTGTTAATGGATTCTTGCATAGTCAATACCACCATCTCTAGCTAGTTCAAAGGTTGGGATCATATTTCTGCCATTAATGGATGTTAAGTTTTGAAAGATAGGTTTTGGGTAGAAATAGAATTAATTGAAACCTCATGTATTGAAGTTGGAATATTAGGCATTTAACTTTCTTTGTTATGCAATGTTAGTGTTTATAGCGATATTTCAAAATTAATCCATTTGTGACCATATTCGAGCGAAAGTTTAATCTTTCATTGTTGAATTAAATTTCTTCATGTTTGATGTTTTTAATCAATTGACAATGCTTGGTTAATTTTTTTCGAACCAAAATTCTATATACGCATTGTTTAGCCCATGGCGGGGATGTGATCCTAATTTCGTTTTCTTATTATTTGCTTAAGTTTTAATTAGTTTTAGTTAACTTATTTATTTTTCGCCTTTTTCCTTTCTCACCCCATCATAATTTTTTTCACCTTTATTTTATAAATAATAAATCAATTAAAATCTATCAGACATGCCCTATGCATTCGATACCCAGACTAGCCACTATACTTCATTAAATGTAGTTAAGTTTAGGTTTTTTTGTATTGCGGTCAGACGCCGATAACAGGATTAACGTATTTACACGGACGCTCGATTTTTGCCTCGATCAAAATGGAACCGTTGCTGGTGAATGGTTTATTATAGATTATAATTGATTTACTATTTTGCAAGTTATCTTTCTTTTGTTTTTTTTGTTTTAATCTTTTTTGCAGGCTTGCACAATTGAGCGCCAAGAAACATTGAATCCTCAGCAGCACACCTCTTTACGTGGATTGTCCATCTACAAACTATTCGGTAATCATGTCTTTTTATAGTGAGTTCGGTAATTATAATGGTTCATATGGGAATAGTTCTCAAACTTTTTATTTTCAAGAATTCGCGCCTCAACCTATAACCATTGGTGAGGGCCTTCGAATTCTTGAGAATAAAGGGCTTGAGAATAAACATCGGGGAGAAAATCGTTTTCAAACTTTTTATTTTCAAGAATCTCTGCCTCGACCTATTACCATTGGTGAGGGCCTTATAATCCTTGAGTATGAAAGGCTTGAAAAAAAATATCAAGAAAAAAATCTTTTGGGGAGCAAGAGTTGGATGTATTATTCGAATCCAATGATGGCTTTTCTTCTGATATTTTTAAAACTAAAGAACGTTTTCAACCAAATGCGGAATCCGAGGTTCTAAAGCCAAGGAATCCTACTTTATAAGAAACCATGCTTTTTCTAATCAAAAGTGTACTCAATTTTCTTTCCCCCCAAAGCGCGATGAATATCGATATTGGTCATATTAAGGAAATTATCGCACTTTGTAATGAGATGCGTTCTTATTTGGAAAATAAAGAGGAGGTCGAGACTTGCATTTCACCTAATTATTTTTTGGAAGAGCATCTCATTGAAAGTGAGTCTTTCTCCCTTGAAATTCAATCTCTAAGTGACAACGAATCACTTGAGATTGAATTTATTTCTTCACCATTTTCTTTCTCCGTTATTGAACCATTATAAGTACCGTTAGATTCCTATGAGTCGGTTGAAAATTTTAAAACATTTAAACTTTTTATCGACAGGACTCTTTGCTTGAATTTTTTTTCAAGATGAACTCTTCCTTTTTGTGTGCCCCGCTTTCCATACTATTTGAAAAGTCTTTGGGAGGTTATTTTATTTTTCTTGGATTCCAATTGTACTTGTCCCCCTTAACATCCAAATTCCCCATCATCCCATAAATTTTTTTAATTGGTGATGGTTCATTTTTTCCATCTCACACATGCCTTCCATTGTTAATATGAAATTCTTATTTTTCGGGAGGCATACATGAAAATGAGGGTACACCGATTATCCCTCAAAGTCATATCATATTTTGGGTGGACCCTCATATATTTCGACTTCTAGTGTATAATTTATTAGAAGTTCAAATCATAGGTTGTACATAGTTAGCTTCTTTCTTTCTTTTTATTTGTTTTAATTATATTTTAGAGTAATTAGTTAAAGTTTTTGTTATTCTTTTTGTTATGCTTGGTTCTAACATGTTTTGTATATTCAATGGATTCATACTTATCGAGGATCACTCCATTTGGGTAATATATTTTTTTTCCTCCTTTTATGCTGGGCTCTTGATTCGCATTGAGGACAATGCAACATTTAAGTTAGGGGGTGTGGGATATTCTTTCCGTTTATTGTTTAGTTTCATTGACTTGATCACATATTCGTTCCAAGTATGCTTTCTTAAAAAAATTCAAAAAGATTTAAAAAAAGTTGAAAAAGTCAAAAATATTTTTCTTTAAAATAAATAAAAATTAGAATTTAAATTTTTCAAAAATGTCATAAAATTTTGTTTGAAGTCTCAAATTGTTAAAACCAAGAGCACTAAGACGAAATTGACCAATGATGGAAATTGAGGGAAAATTGACGACTTTACGAATAAGTGTGGAGATTAATTAACCCAGTGAGATTTCGAGCCTTTCACTTTTTCCGAGTAATTAAATCAATCCGAGTTAAAACATACTCGAAGTTCAATTCAGCGTCTAAACTAAGTTGTTGAGGATCTCAATTCCTTTGTTTTGATCGGTTATGGGAAACGAGTGTGATATTGTCTTGAAAATGTGTTAAAATATCTCTACACTAAATTATTCTCGAGACGCATATGGTAAAATAATTAGTAATTCGGATAAATGAAGTTAGGCCATCGTTTATTTACCCAAAATTATTAACCATAAAAATTTGTGAAAAATTATCCCTTTGTAACCTAATTTGAGCCTAATAATATGTTTCCTTTTCGTTTGATAACCCGAAAAATTCAATTGGCCCAAAATTGTGAAAATTGAAAGATTCAGAAAATGAAGTCCAAATGGTGCAATAAAAAGGGGTAAGAAAAAAATAAAAGAAAAATGTTCAACAAAAAATAGCAAGAAAAGAAAAATGTAAAAAGTAGAAAAAGAAAGAGAAAAAAGGGCAAATGCCCGAAAAAACACCAAAGGACATCATAAGAACATCTTCCAATTCCAAATTTCCTAACCATTCCCAATTTTACCCAATACACCTTAAAATCCGAGAAAGTCCTAACTGAATCCAATTAATGAAATTAATTACCGTATGGAGAGCCTAAAATACGAAAAGATAAGATGAGAGATTGCTTGGTGTGAATAGGAGATGATGTTTTCCATTTTTTAATAACCGTGTTCCAATGATGAGATCTTTTCACCTTAAATAATTACATCTTTCAAATTTGTGTGCGGGACCTTGTGTCCATTATATTTACTCTCAAAAATCATGTACATTGAGAGAAACTAGTCACATTACGAGTGATTCGTTTGTGAGAGTATCCCGCAAGCATTTGAATCAAAACGAATTTTCGGAAAGTAACGTAATGATCATTTGGTGGAAGTTAGTGGGTAAATTTTCGGCTTCGCACACACACAATACGAATTGATATTCTTGAATATAAATTTACGGTCACTATTTTTGGGGAGTTTAAATTGTACAATTTTTAATTATTTTAATATTTTTCTTGAGTCATGTGAAAAATGAATTTTGTGGATATATTCACTGCAAACCCTCACGAGACACCACTCGTCCTACTAAGGTAACCTAGAGGTTTAACGGCTTGTTGAATACGCTAAGTGCAATTGCTTGGCTGCGAAAAATGTATTTTATCCCAATAAATTCATTTTATAGGGTCCTTAGCTCATGCTCTTATGCTTTTACATTACTCGGGACGCACGACGTTCTAAGTTAGGGGGATGAAATTTTGATCAAGGCAAAACAGGTCTGTTTGTGTAAATACGCTAATCGTTGTTATCGGCTTCCGACCGCAATACAAAAAATTCTAAATTTAACTAGACTCAATGGAGTATAGTGGCTAGTCTGGGTATTGAATCCACAGGAAATGTTTGGTAGATTTTAATTGATTTATTATTTCTAAAATAAAGGTGAAAAAAATGATGATGGGGTGAGAAAGGAAAAATGGGGAAAATAAAGAAGTTAACTAAAACTAATTAAAACTTAAGCAAAAAAATAAGAAAATGGGATTAGGATCACATCCCCCCCATGGGCTAAACAACGTGCATACAAGATTTTGGTTCGAAAATAATTAACCGAGCATATTCAATTGATTATAAACATCAAACTTGAAGCAATTTAATTTAACAATGAAAGATTAAACTTTCGCTCGAATATTGTCACAAGTGGATTAATTTTGAAATATCGCTATAAAGACTAACAATGCATAACAAAGAAACTTAAATGCCTAATGTTTCAACTTTAATACACGAGGTTTCAATTAATTGTATTTCTACCCAAAACCTAACTTTCAAAACTCAACACGCATTTATAGCGGAAATATGATCCCAGCCCTTGAACTAGCTAGAGATGGTGGTATTAACTACGCAAGAATCCATTAACAAGCACGTAAAAATAATGAAACAATAATAACAGTGCTGGAATTTAAGGTTACCAAGATTGAAGAACATAAACATGCAAAAAGAAATCAAAGCTTGAAGAAAAATCGAAAAAACTCTTGAATTAGACGGGCAAATATGTAAATTGTTCTCTAAGATGTTCCATCTTGATTATAAGCCTTTACATGAATGAAATCTGAATTAAAAGAACCATAATGTCTAAATATATAGGTTAGAAGTCATTTAAAAGAGTCTCCAAAACATAAAACTTTTTTGGCTAAAAGATAAGGACAAAATAAAAATTCCACTTCTTGAAATTCGTAACGGTCTGAAAGCATGTCTAATATTTATCACGATTCTGGAGCGTGACTAAAGGCGAACCGGTCCAGGTTCTAGGAAAACCGGTCCTCTATTCTACCTTGACTTGTTTTTTCTCTTTTCTTTGGATTTCTTTCTCAACTTCAAACGACCATAACTTCTTCACCGTAGCTCGGAATGGGGTGCCGTTTTTTTTCAATGTTCCTGTGATTTCAATCTCTTCAACTTTATAGTTGACCCCACTTCCAGACTAGGGTTGAAAAATTATGAAGATTCCCTTTAACTTCTCATTTCTTGGTTTCTTACACTGCTTTGAGTTTTCTCTCACTCTATCTTGCATGAAATACCTGTAAAATACATAGGAAATATACAAAACACAAAAGACTTTCCAAAAAGGGTTAGTATCATGAATATGAGATAAATTCAGTCTATTTACACTGCACAGGACCATAAAAAGATCGAAATAAAGGGGATAAATATGAAGTATTTATGCTTAATCAAATCCCCCTAACTTAGAACGTTGTGCATCCAGAGCAATGTAGAAGCATAAGAGCATGATCTAAGGACCCTACAAAATGAATTTATTGGGATAGAATACCTTTTTTGTAGGAAAACAATTGCATTTAGTGTATGCAACAATCCGTTAAACCCTTAGTTTATCCTTGTAGGACGAGTGGTGTCTCGTGAGGGTTTGTAGTGAATATACCCACAAAATTCGTTTTTCAGCTATCTCTCCCAGGCGTTCTTCCAAATGTTGGATCTAACCTTTCCAAGGGTGATCATCTGGATTAGTTTTAATGGAGGAAGCTCTGGCTGCTCTACCGTGCATTTGTGTTGAGCTCTCTTCCTGAAAAATCTGCTCGGCTAACACAAATCCTCGCATGCTGGCTCTAGATCTAACAGATCCTCCTCGGTGATCTCGTGATCTGGATGGTTCCATTTGATTATGACCCCTACTGGCTCGAGTCCCTAGCCGATCGAAAGAAGTTGCCTTACTCAACCTTTTCAGGACGCTCGATCGTTCTTAAGAAAGAGACTGTCCATCATAGTAGTGAGTAGATTTTATGGAAAAGGTCACACCAGGGTGGTAAGTCCGGTCCTGTGAGGATCTGGAGTACTTGGATCTACTTCTTTTATTTCTAGGAGGTGGAGGCGGCATTTCCCTCCTAGAAGATGGCGCAGCAATGGGCCTAGCCTGGAGCATTTGAGTAAGTTGTCTCACAGTTTCTTATATTGATTCTTGTCCCTTAGCAATATTAAGTAGAATCCCTTGAAGATTCCTTATGTCAAGAGGGGCAAAAGGATTGATGCCATTGCCTCCAGCAAGACTACTTCCTGGAACTTCAGTAATATCTAAAGAGCGTGATTAAAAATAAGTTTTGAAAGAAAATAGATGGGAAGCAACAATTCGAGTTCCACAGACGGCACCAATCCGTTGATGTCTAAATTTGGGTGATACATTTGAAGAATGATCTTAGCTTTAGCTACCCAAAATTATAATCACAAATAAAGAAAATAAAGAAAATAGAAAGAGACACGAGATTTTTACGCGGTTAAGCTCAAATATGGAGTCTACATCCACGGGGTAATGCTACTAAGATTTTAGGGTTTAGTTCAAGTATCCTGGTTACAATATTTATGGTTTAGAACGATATGTCCCCCTTTAGCTGAGAGTAGTAGTGTATTTATAGTAAATGAAAATTTAAGTGATAGAATGCCCTTATATCTTAGGCATTTACATCTTTATCTAATAATATGTAGCTGGACATTGTTCACGTATGTGCATGGTGATTGGGCGGCCGATCGAAGAGTACCTGAGCCGACTGAGTTTATTCGCTATTGAGGGCCCAATGACAATATTGGCAGGTGTCATAAAGTGCTGATACACTTTGCCTAATAATTTTGGGCTACAACAGCGCTGAGGCGTTTCGTTTGAAATAATTAAGGAGATCTCTCCTCTTTTTGGATCATGGGGGAGTGAGGGTGAAAACACTTTTAGTATTATCATATGAACCATAGTTTTGTTCTCAAGATTTATCTTCCATTTTATCTCTCCACTTGTTCCTCATTTCTCTTTCTTCGAATTTATTCGCTGCCTTCTGCTGTCTTATTTTTCTCGTAAAAAAAAATTGGTAGAAAGTAGGAGGCTAACTAACGAGGATATCAAGAATTTTTGGAATAGGAATATCTAAATATATTCTTATTAGAGTCCCCAACATGTGGAGAAAATATGTAATCTCTAGCAACGAAATTTCCTTCTCAAATATGAAAGTCTTTTTAAGGCATAGTACGATTTATGCTTTACGTGTTGATTATGGAAACCCTTACTCATTATAGAGTTGCTCCTATGATATTATTTTAGAATTTATTCATAGTAGTGCTCGACGTGGTTTCCATCGACAGAATAACAAATCTCGGACAAGATAAGATTCTTTATCGTTATACTATGGAGACCTCTAAGAAATTCACCTGCTATCACCCATAAGGGTCAAACTATCTTTAAACGTTTGGTGTAATGGCTCCCGAAGACCAAAGCAGGGGATGACATACTCCTCTATTCATAAAATTATTATAACCCATAGTGGAATTATAAAGGTTGATCCATCTCTTGTCACGATGGGCACCCTAGTAGTCTTCAATATGCACTTGGAAACTTAGTTTGTCAACCTAATCTCCTTTTATTTATCTCTTTGCAATTAAACATTATAAGAAAAAAGCCAACTGATTTGTTAATAAACTTCGTTGAGTTAGAGAAGGTCCAAAGAAGGAAAACCTTGCATGACGTTAGGGGTGGCAATTCGGGTTAGTCGTGTCATTTTCGGGTCGCGTTGATTTTTATTTTAGTATAAGTTTTAGGTACTCTTAAATCTATACAAGCTAAACGGGTCATATTCGGGTCATTTCGGGTTATTACCGTAAACGGGTTATCGGGTCAAAAATTGCCAGCTCTACATGACGTTCTCAAGTTGGAGAGCAACATACATTTCAATCAGTAACAAATGCGAGGATAAGGTTATGAAAAAATTTATCTGCTCCATTTTGGATATCGATTCGCTACGGCAAACCCTTTTAACGATCATTGGCCTTTGTTGGACTTTTAACAAAGGCCACCTATAAAAAATTTATACGTGGCTAGATGAAAAAAATTATCTTTACATGACGATCGTTGGACTTTTAATCAGCTGTACCAACAATTTGTTGTTAGAATTTATGGATTATTAAGTTGTCAAAAATCAGATTTTGAGCTCACTTTAAGATGAGACACATGTCTTCGTAGACAATTCAAAGTAGTAACTCGTTCTCCTCCGTAAGGAATATAATGTAGTTTACTCACATGCGAAAATCATAAATTAGTGAATAAGAATTATAGTTCAAAGTACTCACTTAGAACATGGACAATAATTGAAGTGTTTAAGTTAAAGCTTGTCTCGCATAATAAGAATGTGTAAAATGAGTGCTGTATAATATAACTCATTTTGACTTAAATGATTGGTGCTCTAGGAATATCGCAACTCTTTGAAAAAGAGAGAACCTACATGGGCTTGAGTTGACTTCCACGCCAATGCGAATCGCCGCTGCTCGGCCACCCGGGTTTGGGCTCGTGGGCCTTGGGACTTTAACTTGGTTAAAGTATAAACTTCTTGGGCCAAATTCCCAGTTCAGTCGTATTTCCTTATTTTTTTCTTTCTTTTTTTTGTTTACAATTAATTTCGGTTATTCCCAATAGTTGACGGTTAGGATTTCCAACCGTTTTTAATTGCCACTTGTTTTTGTATAAATAAGTAGCCCGACGTCTCATTTATAAGGTAACGAAATTACAAAGTCAGTCCACATATTTTCTGTAAGTTTATATGAGAGTTATCAACAATTGCTTCAAATAGACTTACAAATTGGGGTGCTACGTTTGCAAGTGAGATTGTTGTATCATGGGAGATGATTATCGGTGCGTCTGAGAAACACTAATTCGAGGCAAAATTCGTCTTAAGGTCAGAGTGTTTAACACTTACCTCAATCGAAATCCTGTGTTGTTGCATATTAATTCTATAACTATTCTTTTGTTGCATTTAATTCTGTAATAATTCTGTAATTACTAATTTCATAATTTTTTGTAATATAATTACAAAATCATTTTGGATAACAATCTTAAGACAAATTTTTTATATCATTTTTAATTCCAGAATGATTTTTCGTGTTACTTAATTACATAAATATTTTATAATAATTTGTGTTATGAGATTATTTTCAGTATTAGAAAACATTATTTTCACTGTAAAGGTTTTTTTGAAAGAATTTTTTTCTATATTACAGAAAATATAATAATAGTTGCATGTTTATATAATTTATTTATTGCATGTATTTCTGTTACTCGAAAAATTAGTATACTATTATTCATTTTCTAGTGAATTGCCAACAAGTTAGTTTTCGTGAAATTCGTGACATTATATTAATATAAATATTCACTCACATATCCTATTATAAACACATATTTATTTCTATTTAAAACATAAATGGTATCATCTTCTCTTTTGACCGTTGCGGTAGTGCCAACTAATGTTGGACATGGTGAAAAATCCGAAAAGTTCAAAGGGACTGATTTCAAACATTGACAATAACAAATGTTATTTTATTTACAAATTTAAACCTTGCAAAATTCCTTAATGAAGATGAATTTTGGGCCAAATTCCAAAAAATCCCAGTTCAGTTTTATTTCGTTATTTTTTTTGTTTCTTTTTTCTATTAGAAGTTAATTTCGATTATTCTCAACAGTTGACTGTTGAGATTTCCATCCGTTTTTAACTGCTACTTATTTTTGTATAAATAAGTGGCCCGTGGTCTCATTTATGAGGTTTCAAAATTACAAAGTCAGTCCACATTTTTTTTGTAAGTTCATATCAGAGTTCTCAACAGTTGGTTCAAACACATGTGACAACCCTGCTTTTTATATCTAATTCGGTTAGCTACGCCCAATTAAATTAAAGCGGAGCATCAATATGTTGGCATTAGAAACATAATTTAAATAAACGCAGTAAAGTAAATATGTACACTCCCATACGTGTAACCAAATCACATCATAGCAAGTATATGATCCACAAGTAATATTAATACTGAATATAAAATGCCCAAACATACGGGCCCAAAGATAAACTAGGTAAAGAGTGTAATGTAAACCTCTCAACACTATCAACTCCCTAACAATGGGAAATCTCTCATACCACACTCTAAGGAAGAGTGACAAAATAGGATAAGGACCAGCGTCCACCACTACAAGATCCTAAGAATAGATGCGAGGTCATCCAGCTCCACGATCTACTGTCGAACGGGGCGAGGACCTGTAATATACATACATTGGAGAGGAGCAAGAAGCAAGATAGACGAACGTTAAAGCAAGAAAACAAGCTATAAGATTATAAGATGTACTTATAATGAAAGCACGCTAGTCATTACTCGTCTCCAGTAATTAAATTGTTCAATTACCCAACCAATGTTCCTATGTCGGGACTACCCAACCCAAACTAGAGTAACGTGTAGTCTCATATCGTATCTTGATTAATCATTATTAATCTCATTTCAGTATTTAACGTATCAAAATATTTCCTTCAAGTATAATATCAAATGCATCGATTCGGGATATTATTTTAAGACACAAGCATAATATCTCACACAAGTCATATCGGGTCACTATCGTTACCCGAGGGAACAAGTCGTAACACTAGGACTACACACGAATATTCCCCAATATTACGTGGCAAGGGCAATCATACTAAGTCCTAAATCACATGGCGTTTCAAGGTCTTTCTCTCCAACCCGCATTACAACCATGTGTCCGGTTCCGCTGGTTTATCTCCGACACGGCACTCAAGCGGAACCTAACCGGATCAATCACAAAAAAAATCGCATTCAACATGTGCCTACGTCGACTGGAGGACTAGTCTAGTGTATACTCGATAATATACATATAAAACAATTTCACACTTATGTATATATACAATCGTGTCAAGTCTCTTACTCGAGTTATACAATAGTCATTATTTATAATATAATATAATTTACATCATTAATTTACTAATTCAACACCAAATCATTTCAAGGTTATATATCCCTAATAACCTTAAGTATGTGATCAAGTTAGGATATTAGGCACAACACCACAATTATCTTACTAACAACATGAAAAATATTATCACTCTTATTTCAACAACATGCTGCCTAGAATTTAAAATGCAGATTCGAGGCTCTTCTAATCCGTTTTTGAAAAAACTTTAAACTACAAAGTTGTTCGGAACGTGATTTTCTACAAGGACGCGCGAGCACGCTACCATAGCCGGCCTAAAACAGACCCGAAACTAACATATAATATTCGCCATTGTTTTCGACAACATTCTGGCCAGAATTTTAAAACGCCGATTTGAGGCTTTTTCGATCCGTTTTTGGGAAAACTTAAAACTACAAAGTTGTTCGGAACGTGATTTTCTACAAGGACTGGCGTGCACGCTACCGTAGCCTACTTAAAACAGATCCGAAATTAACATATACAGTTCGGACCTGTTTACGATAACTTTCTGCCCAGAATTTTAAAACGCATATTCGAGGATTTTTCGATCCGTTTTTAAAAAAACTTAAAACTACAAAGTTGTCTAGAATATGATTTCTACCGGGCAAAGCGGACGAAATATACATTCTCGGAATTAAAACAGCTCAAAACAATTTTTTTAATATGACGATTTACTCAATTTCATAGATTTCTCAAATTCAAGAGTTTGTTCAACAATTCAATACCTATAATGATGTTATCGCATCTGAATCTACATGAAGGATGATCCTAATACATTGCATATCATTTTTAACATTAATTTCATATTAATTTAGGGATCCAAATACATGTTCATGTGAAATTTCATTATAGATACATAATATACACATATAGGTTATTAACTTGCCTTGGATTGTATGGAGAAATTGAAATCCTCTTGAAATCCTCTTAGCTTCTTCTCCCCATTTCAAATGAAAGAATGAAGACTTCTTCTCTTCCTTTCTATTTATACCTAGGGTTAGTTTATTTACAAAAATGCCATTTGCGCCAAATTTAACCCTCTAGATCCTTTTACGCGTTAATTCGCTTCTAATATTTAAGTCGCACATTCGTATCTCAATTAATTCATTTTAAATTTTCATTTCCAAACATTTCGAATATATATACTGCCATAGTTATTTTTTTCTTCAATTAGTTCAATTTTAATTCAATAAAAAATGCGGGGTATTACATTCTCCCCCTCTACGAACGAGATTTCGTCCTCGAAATTCGAAATAAAATAAATCAATTCAAGTCAAGTAAGGTAGTGTCGCACGTACCTTCCTTGAAGAGATATGGGTGACTAATTCGCAAGTCATCCTCTCTCTCCCAAGTGGCCTCAGACTCATCATGATTACTCCACATAACACGAACAAGAGGAATGACTTTTGACCTCAACTGCTGCTCACGATGATCTAGGATCCTGATCGGCCTCTCCTCGTAGCCCATCGGGCTGCAACTCAACCCCGTCTAAATCTATGTGTAGGTGTGAGTCCTCGGGACTTAAGAACTTCCTCAACATGGATACATGAAAAACATCATGTACCCGCTGGAGATGGTCAGGTAGGGCTAAATGATAAGCAACCGGTCCCACCCTGTCCAACACTGTAAACGGACCTACGTATCGCGGTGAAAGCTTCCCTTTGGCACCAAAGCGAACAACGCCTCTCATGGGTGAGACCCTTAACAGCACTTGGTCCCCAACGGCGAACTCTAACTTCCTCCGCTTTATGTCAACATAAATCTTCTGACGATCTTGCGCGGTCTTCATCCGTGCACGAATCAAGTCAACCTTCTCTGAGGTCTCCTTAACAATATCCGAACCCAACATCTGGTGCTCTCCGAACTCCAATCGACATGTAGGGGATCGATAAGGCCTGCCGTATAAATCCTCGTATGGTGCCATGCCAATAGTCTGTTGATAACTATTATTGTATGCGAACTCCACCAGTGGCAAATGCATATCCCAACCACCTTTGAAGTCCAACACACAAACTCGCAACATGTCCTCCAAAATCTGGTTCACCCACTCCGTCTGACCATCAGACTGAGGGTGGAATGCGGTACTCAAACTCAACTGAACTCCCATTGCCTCCTGAAGTCTGCCCCAAAAGTGCGAGATGAAGACACTGCCACGGTTGGACACGATATCACGCGGTACCCCATACAACTTCATAATCTCGTTAATAAACATCGCGGCGTACTGTGCTGCCGTATAATCCGTCCTCACTGGAAGGAAATGAGCCACCTTTGTTAGTCTGTCGACGATGACCCAAATCGAATCATAACCGCGCTGCGATCTTGGCAGCCCAACAATAAAATCCATGGAGATGCTTGTCCATTTCCACTCGGGAATGGACAACGGCTGCAACTCCCCTCCAGGTCTCTGATGTTCCACCTTTACAAGCTGCCAAGTGGCACACTTTGAGACCAACTCGGCTACATCACGCTTTAACTTAACCCACCAATACATACGGTGCATATCCTGATACATCTTATCACCTCCGGGGTGAACAGTGAATCTAGATCCATGCACCTCAGATAATAAGGCCTTCCGTAACTCGGTATTATTCGGCACAACAATCCGTCCCTGATAACGAAGTCCCCCGTCAGAACCGATCGAGAAACCCTGAATGCCCCTAGACATCAATGCCTTCACTTTCCCCTGACAAAAGTCATCAGAAGACTGGGCCTTCACAACCCATTCAACCATATAAACTGATATAGATACAGTCCCCATAAATGCTCTGCCAACATCAAGGCTACCTAGCTCCTTCCACTGAGCTTTCCAAACACCTGACAATTTAACACTCTCCTCCACATCCAAGGCGGACAATGACGTTACGGGTCTTCGGCTCAAAGCATCAGCAACCACGTTTGCCTTACCCGGGTGGTACTGTATGGAAAACTGGTAGTCCTTCACATATTCCACCCATCTACTCTATCGCACGTTCAAGTTCTTCTCAGAACAAGGTAAACTTCTCCCCAAGTAAGTAGTGTCTCCATGAATACAACGCAAAAACAACCGCCGCCAACTCTAAGTCATGAGTCGGGTAACGGTCCTCATGAGGCCTCAATTTCCTCAAAATATAGGAAATCGGTATCTCCTCCTGCATCAGAACAGCTCCTAACTCCTGTAATGACGCATCAGTGTACACGCAGTACTCAACCCCAGCTTTCGGCAACGCAAGGACTGGCACTGACGTAAGCTTCTCCTTCAAAGTTTCGAAAGCCTCCTGACACTCTGAACTCCAGACGAAAGTAACACCCTTCTTTGTCAACTGGGTAAGAGGACTCGCAATCTTCGAGAAGCCCTGAATAAACCTTCAATAGTAACCCGCTAGTCCCAGAAAACTCCGAATCTCAGTCGGCGTAGTGGGTTGCCCCCACTCGACAACAGCAGAAACCTTGTTAGGATCGACAGCAATCCCAGCCTCCGTCACAATGTGGCCCAAAAACTGCACCTCTCGCAGCCAAAACCCGCACTTGGAGAGCTTAGCATAAAGTTGATGCTATCTCAAGGTCTCAAGAGCCAATCGTAAATGTCCAGCATGGTCCTCCTCGGACCGTGAATAGATCGGGATATCGTCAATGAACATGATAATAAACTGATCCAAGTATGGCCTGAATACACGATTCATCAAATCCATGAATACTGCAGGCGCATTGGTTAAGCCGAACGGCAAGACCCGAAACTCGTACGAACCATATCATGTCAGGAACGCTGTCTTCGGCACATCCTCCTCCCGAATCCTTAACTGGTGATAACTGGAACGTCAATTAATCTTAAAAAAGAATGAAGCATACCTCAACTGATCGAACATATAATCAATACGAGGTAATGGATACTTATTCCGAATCGTTACCTTGTTCAACTCTCGATAATCGACGCACAATCGAAGTGAGCCATCCCTTTTCTTCACAAAGAGCACTGGAGATCCCCAAGGCGAGGTACTCCTACGGATAAAACCTTGGCCCAACAGCTGCTGAATCTGCTCCCTAAGCTCCCTCATCTCTAAGGGTGCCATATAGTACGGGGCCCTGGCAATCGGTCTCGTGCTCGGTGATAACTCTATGAAAAACTCTATCTCACGAGCTAGAGGTAAACCAGGAACCTCAGCAAAGATGTCCGCGAACTCCCTCACTGTAGGGATCGTATCCAAAGAAACGTACACCACATCAGGAGAATCCTCCTCGATGTAAAACAGATGTGTGTTGGCTCCACCCTCTAGACCAGGAATGGCAAATGTGATCGCACTCCCACGACAGTCAATCTGGGCATGATATGAATATAACCAATCAACCCCTATAATCACGTCGTAGGTACACATCTCAATCAAAATAAGGTCGACAGAGAAGTGAAGCCTTCCGATCTCAATCACGACCCCTCTACAAATGTGGCGAAGGTTCGTACCACTCAAAGGTGTACTCACATGGGCAACTATCACCTCTGCAACGTCTATCATCCCCGATGTCCTAGCAAACTCATAACTGGAGAATGAGTTTGATGCACTAGTGTCAAAAAGTACTCTCGCATGAGAACTATAAAAATAAAACGTACCCTGAATCGCCGGTCATCGCACCTGCGGCTGAAAAGGCTGAACGTCATATACACGCCCATGGTATAACTGTGGCTGAATTGGTGCTGTTGCTGCCATTGGCAATGCCAGAAATGGTGGTGGTGGGAGTACCTGCTGCTGTACTCTATCTCCCTGCGCCTGTCCTCGGGGACAAGCCCTCCTCATATGTCCAGTCTCTCCGCACTGGAAGCATATAATAGGACCCCCATCTCGTGCCTGCTGCACCAAAGCTACGATGTTGGGCCTATTGGCCCGGTGTTGATCTCTCGCACCCTGACCTCGTTGGCCCAGCTGTCCCTGCCCTCTCTGGCCCTGGCCCTACTGCGGGTGACCCTGACCTGGAATGGTCTGAACCAGATTGGCCTGAATGGCCTGACCCTACTGGCCCTGGGCCTGCTGCCTATGGTGACGGCATCTGTACCTCTTGGCCTGATGGCCTCCTAACTGTTGGCCCCCCTGTGGGCCCTGTTGTCCTGCAACTACAACCTCATGGGGCCTACCCTGCTGATCTATCACCCCTCGTTTTCCCACCACATGCTCAGAACGATCATTGCAGTGATGCAATGCTGCATTCACCACTACCTCATAATAGTCAAACGACGGATTCGCCAGTAGGAACCCCCGAATTGGCCAAGATAGCCCCTCAACAAACCTCTGAGTCTTCAAAGCATCATCTGCCTGCACCTCGGGAGCAAAATCTACCAATGAGGTAAACTCTCGCTTATACTCAAAAATTGAACTAGTCTGCTTCAGGGTATCAAACCTTCTCCTCAAAGCCACACGTTGTGTGGGAGGTACAAACATCGCCTCGAAACGAGCCCAAAAATTAGCAATAGGCATAACATCTCGCTGAGCTGTAGAAGTAATGGACTCCCACCAGCACAACGCCTCCCCAGTCAGACGAAAGGTAGCTAAAATCTGTTTCTGCACCTCTGTGGAGTCAACTAGTCTCAAATGTCTGCATATATCTCGCTTCCACTGAAGCGCCTCCAACGGACCCACGTCACCGGCGAACGAAGGCGGACGTCTCTTTTCAAACCCATTCACAACAGATGCCCAAGTGGGTTGCACAACTACTGGTACCTGTGGCTCCGGCTCAGCCACTGCAGGTGGTGCGATGACAACATGTGGTGGTGGTGCTGGTGCTGGCACTGGTGCGGGCACGGGATGCGCCGAAAGTGCTGCTGCTACTACTGTAGCTACAACCTGTGCTATAGCCGTCAAATCGGCCTGGGACAAACCTCCTACCGTCCCCTGTGCGGGTGGGGGCGGCTGCTCCTGAGCCCCCGCCCGTCCTGTCGCTCCTGCTAGTTTACCGTTGCGTCTCCTCATCTGAAGAGAGTAAACACAGAGTATGAGAACTAGAAGGAAAAGTTCAAAACATATATCACATATATAATTGGGTGCAACAGTTTAAAGTGTTGGATATATCATGCGAAAAGTCCTAACTCCCGATAAAAGTAAACCTTCGTGCGTGGAGCGTCTCGCAAGCGAAATCCAAACAAGGAACCCCTCTGATACACTCGGGCACTCATAGTCGGTCGTGTCGGATCAGTGGCTCGATTTTTTTTCTCTCGAAGTCATAGAATACAAAGCCTAGTTGTAAGGCTCAAAGTTTCAAAGAAACGATGCGCGGAAAACGTAACGGACGCCCTCAGATCCCTAAAGGCTCTAAAACCGTGCTCTGATACTAACTGTGACAACCCTGCTTTTTATATCTAATTCGGTTAGCTACGCCCAAGTAAATTAAAGCGGAGCATCAATATGTTGGCATTAGAAACATAATTTAAATAAACGCAGTAAAGTAAATATGTACACTCCCATACGTGTAACCAAATCACATCATAGCAAGTATAGGATCCAAAAGTAATATCAGTACTGAATATAAAATGCCCAAACATATGGGCCCAAAGATAAACTAGGTAAAGAGTGTAATGTAAACCTCTCAACACTATCAAATCCCTAACAATGGGAAATCTCTGATACCACACTCTAAGGAAGAGTGACAAAATAGGATAAGGACCAACGTCCACCACTACAAGATCCTAAGAATAGATGCGAGGTCATCCAGCTCCACGATCTACTGTCCAACGGGGCGAGGACCTATAATATACATACATAGGAGAGGAGCAAGAAGCAAGATAGACGAACGTCAAATCAAGAAAACAAGCTATAAGATTATAAGATGTACTTATAATGAAAGCACACTAGTCATTACTCGTCTCCAGTATTTAAATTGTTCAATTACCCAACCAATGTTCCTATGTCGGGACTACCCAACTGTTGATGCAAAAAAATGGACCGAATCCCATTTTTATGATCACAGATAAATAGATGAAAGCTATCCAATCAAGCACATAAGAGACAAAGATTTTTAAAGTGGTTTGGCTATAAATAAAGCCTACGTCCACTGTTATTTTATTCCTAGGGGTTTACAATAGCACCATATGGTGTAGAGAGAGAAAGGATGTGTATCTTGTGTATGGAGTTTCTAGGTTCTCTTGGATCTCTTTCGATCTCCTCCTTTTTGGCTAAGGGAATACATGTATTTATAGTTATGGGAGATAAAGAGATTCATTGTATGTAGACATTTATGTCTACATTCAACGAATCTAATTGCTGAATTGCTTTGTATGCTATGTGTTCTCATCTATTAATACAGTATAAATGTACATTAAGGCTCATTAAATGCGCTGACATCTTCATTAATGCACATTAAATGCATAGTTATCCTTTGATCTTCCTGGTTGGTATGCCGACCAACTCTCCTCGGGTGCCGACTAACTCTCCTCGGGTGCTGACCAACTCTCCTCGGGTGTCGACTAATACTCCTCGGGTGCCGACTAATACTCCTCGGGTGCCAACTAATTTTCCTCGGGTACTGACCAACTCTCCTCGGGTGGCGACTAATACTCCTCGTAGGATGACATGTGTCCTTTTCTGATTGGTCCTCGTAGATGGAGAATTTTTGCGTTAACAGAAGCCCCCAATGCTCCATGCTTGATGGTTTACTTGAAAGGATGGAGTATTTATTCTGCAGTGTTGCTCGTTGCTCGTGAAATTCTTGATCTACCTTCTTGATTTGTTCAACATAAAATGCATTATCTCCTGGACGACATATGATGCAGGCTGATCGATGGTTGCTAATCTTTCTTTTGAGGAACTCCATGTGCTATGTATCACCCCTGGGAATTCGGATGCATCCATGCCATAGTATGCAGCTTGTAGCTTGTCATAATCTTCAAGTATGTTAATTGGTTTGTTAGCCGACCAACTGCCTCCTGTGCCGAGCAACTAAGTGCTAACTTCACGTGCTTGATTCTTCTTATTTATGATCCTCTGAATACTTTATCGAGTAACATACTAGCTTTTGAACCCAATTCTTCAATCTGATTAGTACCAAGCTAGTGGTGGACTTCGAAACATTTTCATACAACTTCTTCTTCAATGTTGGTCGGGATAGTAGTAGTAAAGATCTCAGTGTTGTAGATGCTGAATTTGACTTCTAAACTTCAATAGTATGTGCATGATAACTCCTGAATATGCCTCCTGAACTTCTGAATGCCTCCTGAACTTCAATATGCCTCCTGAACTTCAATAGCATGTGCATAATAACTCCTGAGTATGCCTCCTGAACTTCAATAGCATGTGCATAATAACTCCTGAATGATAATTAGTTGGGGTTGAATCTGATGTTCGACTGCATGATGTTATGAGAATGTGCCACCGAATGAATAAATATATCTGTAATAGAAGCCCCCAAGTGTGGAATGTGAACTTTGAATGCTTTTTGATTGATCGCTTTCACATACTCATAAAATGTTTTCGACCAACTGTAGTTGACAGCTTCTTATTTTTGACCAACCTGAGTTGACATTTTTGGGAATAAATTTACTTCCTAACCAACATAAGTTGGCATTTTTAGGAATATATAGTTTTACTTCCCGTAGGAATACAAGTTTTACTTCCCGGAGGAATACAAGTAGCTTTACTTCCCCTGAGGAATACAAGTAGCTTTACTTCCCAGAGGAATACAAGTAGCTTTACTTCCCGGAGGAATACAAGTAGCTTTACTTCCCGGAGGAATACAAGTTTTAATTTTCGGAGGAATACATTTTTGATAATAAATGATAGAGACTTCCTCGGAGCTGACCAACGGATTGTTGGGAATAAGATATAATAAATGCTGGAGACATCCTTGGAGCTGACCAACAGATTGTTGGGAATAAGATAATATATGCTGGAGACATCCTTGGAGCTGACCAACAGATTGTTGGGAATAAGATAATATAAATGTTGGAGACCTCCTTAGAGCTGACCAACAGATTGTTGGGAATAAGATAATATAGATGTTGGAGACCTCCTTGCTGAAATAAGAATAGAATATGCATCCAAATAGATATAAAGAATAATTAAAAATAATAAAATGCCTCGTTGATCTGTCGAGGTAGAATTATATAATGCCGAACAAGAATAAGATCTTCCAGAACATAAGAATATGGCCGAGAACGTTGTCAGGCCTGAATATAAATAAGAATTATCCGACCAACTATCCGTCGGGGGTGAAATACAACGAATGTTGTATTTCTCCTTAAAGCTGAATAAGTATCTTGTCGAGGCACAATTGCATAATGCCGAATAAGAATAATATTTTCCAGAACATAAGAATATGGCCGAGAACTTTGCTGGGCCTACATATAAATAAGAATTACCCCGACCAACTATCTGTTGGGGGTGACATATAATAAATGTTATAGTTCTCCTCGGAGCTGAATATGATAATAAGTATCTTGCCGAGTTCCATGTTGAGATGAATATAGAATATGAATCCTAAGGGATATATAGAATAATTTGTGCTTGAGCCGATATCTGGGCCTGAATATAAATAAGAATTGCCCCGACCAACTATCCGTTGGGGGTGAAATATAATAACTGCTGTAGCTTTTCCTCGGAGCTGAATATGATAATAAGTATTTCGCCGAGCTCCATGAAGAGATGAATATAGAATATGAATACGAACGGATATATAGAATAATTCGTGCTTGAGCACAAATCAAAGCAATAATAAAATATATAGTTCCTTGCTGAGGTGAAATTTCATAATGCTGAGCAATGATAATAGTTTCCAGATTATTTTCGAGCATTCGTCGGCGTTGAGTCTTGTACCTGTAAAAATTAATATCTTGCTCTACCATTTGTGTAGGCTGAATTGATTAGTCGTGAGAATAATTTACTCATATAATCAATATATGATATGTATATGCTTGAGAAATAAAAATATTAATTTCAAAAAATGAAATAATATATGTTGGCTGATATGTCGAGGCACAATTGCCTGATGTCGAGCAATACTACTTTTCCAGAGGTTTACGAGAGCTTTCATCGGGATTGAATCTCGTCCCTATGAAAGTTTAATAAGCTTCCCGAGCACCTGTCGAGACTAGAGAAAATAATTATTATCATGAGAATAATTATTCAGCCAAACAATATGTGATGTGTATCAGCATAAAATAATAAAAATTTCAAAATATGAAATAATATTTTTATGCCAAATGTGTGTGAGATGGACAAATTTTTATCAGATATGCATCATAAATAAGACGTAGAGTTTTTTGTAAAGTTATTTAATCTCCAACAACTAATCACTTATAAGTTGCTGTTTGAAAATTATTTATCACTTGGTTTAAAAAATATATATTTTTTTTTTGGATGATCACAAGTTTTTAAAAAAGACTTAAGCCCCTGTTTGTCCCCGAGCTGAAGTCGTGTTTAAAGAAATATCTGGGGTGCTTCGCATTTTTTAATACCCCAAGATTCTACTGCTGCCGAGAAACGGCATGGATGTTGCCGACCAACATTTAAGGATATCTCAAGTTATAGAATATATGGTGCCGACCAAGAGGCAAATGGTTCCTGACCAGCTGAGCAATTTCGCCGATCAACAAAAATGGTGCATTGACAGCACCGAACAACATTAGATGACACCGACCAAAAAATGGATGATTGGATAGTTGCCGACCAGTAAATTGAACCCTCCGAACAATACTGAGATGTCGCCGATCAAGAAGTAGATGATCGTCGACCTGCAATTGGTTCCACCGAGCTACAATATGGGGCTCCGACCAATAATAAGATACCTCGTAGTTGGATAAAATTATTTCAACGTTGCTGATGGATCTTCACATCTTTTCTTCGACAAACAAAAATGGTCTGGTTAAGATTCCCTTTAATAAAAGATGGCCCAAGATGATGCCGACCAACAATATGGATGGATGACCAGAATATCTCGAATCCTTAGATCAGAAAAATAAGATTCGATGTAAAATTTAAGCATTAAGAATGTTAATTAAATGAATAATTATCTAATCCACTATATCGTGTGATTCCGATAAAGAAACCCCGTGATGTGATGAACGAGGGGCCAACATATCAAATTTGGGCCCAGAGTCTTGATATGGTCATGATTTGTTTTACTGATCCTCTTTTACAAGAGGTGGGTAATGATTTTTCAGGTGAGAGAAAATTATTTTTTATATTGATCCTCTCCTATTCCCTATTTGGAGAGATAAAAATATGTTGAATGATCGAAGTTATTACCAAATTTATATCAAAAATCAAACAATTTGACTTTTTTGACATAGATGGAAGATGAACCAAATTAAGTATATAGTTCATAAAAATGAATGCAAAGAGACTCAAACTTGAAGAGAGAGAAAGTAGATATGGGTCATGATTTTCATGAGAAAACTTTTTTATTACCTTTAACCTTTTCCCATTCGCTGATTAAAAATATAATGGGAATTTGAATAGACATCAAAGATCTTACAAAATTTATAATAAAAATTATCAAATCTTACCACCGTCATATATATTGGTATATGTAATCATTTAAAATATATATTCCATGATATAAAATTGAAACTTGAGAATCAAGCAAAAAGTTATGATTTATGAAATCCATTATTTTTCAGATTTCTAAATAAGAATTAATCAAACAATTATGATTTTAAAATCATGATATGCAATATTTTGCAGATAAAAATTGGACAATTAATTTATGTATATAAACATAAAAATCATGATTGAATCAACAGATGTATGTATAATTGATTATACGTAGAGAAAATAAAAACTTAGCTTTTGATGGAGAACAATGCTTGTAACACGTTCCCACAGACGGCACCAATCTGTTGATACCAAAAACTGGACCGAATCCCATTTTTATGATCACAGATAAATAGATGAAAGCAATCCAATCAAGCACATAAGAGACAAAGATTTTTAAAGTGGTTTGGCTATGAATAAAGCCTACGTCCACTGTTATTTTATTCCCAGGGGTTTATAATAGCACCATATGGTGTAGAGAGAGAAAGGATGTGTATCTTGTGTATGGAGTTTCTAGGTTCTCTTGGATCTCTTTCGATCTCTTCCTTTTTGGCTAAGGGAATACATGTATTTATAGTGATGGGAGATAAAGAGATTCATTGTATGTAGACATTTATGTCTACATTCAATGAATCTAATTGTTGAATTGCTTGGTATGCTATGTGTTGTCATCTATTAATACAGTATAAATGTACATTAAGGCTCATTAAATGCGCTGCCATCTTCATTACTGCACATTAATTGCATAGTTATCCTTTGATCTTCCTGGTTGGTATGCCGACCAACTCTCCTCGGGTGCCGACTAACTCTCCTCGGGTGCCGACCAACTCTCCTCGGGTGCCGACTAATACTCCTCGGGTGCCGACTAATTTTCCTCGGGTACTGACCAACTCTCCTCGGGTGCCGACTAATACTCCTCGTAGGATGACATGTGTCCTTTTCTGATTGGTCCTCGTAGATGGGGAATTTTTGCGTTAACACCAACCCAAACTAGTTAATCATTATTAATCTCATTTCAGTATTTAACGTATCAAAATATTTCCTTCAAGTATAATATCAAATGCATCGATTCGGGATATTATTTTAAGACACAAGCATAATATCTCACACAAGTCATATCTGGTCACTATCATTACCCGGGAGAACAAGTCGTAACACTAGGCCTACACACGAATATTTCCCAATATTACGTGGCAAGGGCAATCATACTAAGTCCTAAATCACATGGCGTTTCAAGGTCTTTCTCTCCAACCCGCATTACAACCATGTGTCCGGTTATTCTACATTTGTAAGTAAGATCCTTTTATCCTGGGAGACGATTGTTGATGCGTCCGATAAACATTAATTCAGAGCAAAATTCGTCATAAGGTCAGAGTGTTTAATACTTGCCTTAATCAAACTTTTGTGTTGTTGCATATTACTTCTGTAACTATTCCTTTGTTATATATCAAAATTGTAATTACTAATTCCATAATTTTTTGTAGTATAATTACAAAATCATTTTGGATAACAATGCCAAGCCGATTTTTTATCTTTTTTATTTCGAGAACAATTTTTTATGTTACTCAATTACAGAAATATTTCATAATAATCTCTATGTTAAGAAATTATTTTCAGTATTACAAAATATTGTTTTTACATTCTGTAAAGATTTTTTGTGAAAGAAATATTTTTTGTATAACAGAAAATATAATAATAGTTGCATGTTTATATAATTTATTTATTGCGTATTAGTCTCTTACTCAGAAAATTAGTATACTACTATTCATTTTCTAGTGAATTGCCAACAAGTTACTTTTCGTTAAATTCGTTACGTTATAGTAATATAATTATTTACTCATATATCCTGCAATAAGCACATATATATTTACCTTTGAAACAGAAATGACATTTACTTCTGCTTCGCCCGTTGTGGTAGTACCAACTAATGTTGGACATGGTGAAAAACTCGAAAAGTTCAGAGGGACTAATTTAAAATGTAGGCAATAACAAATGTTATTTTATTTAACTACTTTGATCTTGGAAAAATTTCATAATGAAGAGGAATTTTGGGCCAAATTCCAAAAATTCTCAATTCACTTTTATTTCGTTATTTTTTTTCTTTCTTTTTTCTTTTGACGGTTAATTTCGATTATTCTCAACAGTTGAATATTGGGATTTCCAACCACCCGCCACTTATTTTTGAATAAATAAGTAGCCTGGGGTCTCATTTCTAAGGTTACTAAATTACAAAGTCTGTCCACATATTTTCTATAAGTTTATATGAGAGTTCTCAACAGTTGGTTCCAACAGATTTGCAAATTGGGGTGCTACATTTGCATGTAAGATCATTGTATATTAGGAGACGATTGCTGCTGCGTCCGATAACCACTAATTCGGAGCAAAATTCGTCATGAGGTCAGAGTGTTTAACATTTGCCTCAATCGAAATTCTGTGTTGTAGCATATTAATTCTGTAACTATTCTTTTATTATATATTAATTCTGTAATTATTTTGTAATCACTAATTTCCCAATTTTTTGTTGTATAATTACAAAATCAATCTCGATAACAATCTTAAGACATATTTTTTAGATCTTTTTTAATTCCATAATGATTTTTTGTGTTCCCTAATTATAGAAATATTTTATAATAATCTGTGTGTTACGAAATTATTTTCAGTATTACAAAATATTGTTTTCACATTCTGTAAAGGTTTTTTGTGAAAGTAAATTTTTTTGTATAACAAAAAATATAATAATAGTTGCATGTTTATATAATTTATTTATTGCATATATGTGTGTTACTCAGAAAATTAGTATACTATTATTCATTTTCTAGTGAATTGCCAACAAGTTACTTTTCATTAAATTCATAACATTATATTAATATAATTATTCAGTCATATATCCTGTAATAAACACATATTTTTTTATGTTTGAAACAGAAATGGCATCTACTTCTGCTTTGCCCGTTGCGGTAGTATCAACTAATATTGGACATGGTGAAAAACTCTAAAAGTTCAAAGGGACTGATTTAGAATGTAGGCAATAACAAATGTTATTTTATTTAACTACTTGTACTTGGAAAAAATTAATAATGAAGAGGAATTTTGGACCAAATTCCAAAAATTCTCATTTCAGTTTATTTCGTTATTTTTTTTCTTTTTTTTTCTGTTGATAGATAATTTCGGTTATTCCCAACAGTTGAATATTGGGATTTCCATCCGTCTGCCACTTATTTGTGTGTAAATAAGTAGCCTGGGGTCTCATTTCTAAAGTTACGAAATTACAAAGGCAGTCCGCATATTTTCTGTACGTTTATGTGAGAGTTCTCAACAGTTAGTTAAAACAGATTTGCAAATTGGGGTGCTACATTTGCAGGTAAGATCATTATATCCTGGGAAACGATTGTCGGTGCGACCAAGAAGCACTAATTCGGAGCGAAATTCGTCATAAGGTCAGAGTGTTTAACACTTGCCTCAATCGAAATTTTGTGTTGTTGCATATTAATTATTTAATTATTCTATAATTACTAATTTCATAATTTTTTGTAGTATAATTACAATATTATTTTGGATAACAATCTTAAGACAAATTTTTTATATCATTTTTAATTCCACAATGATTTTTTGTGTCAACAAATTATAGAAATATTTTATAATAATATTCGTGTTAAGAAATTATTTTCAGTATTACAAAATATTATTTTCACAGTAAAGGTTTTTTGTGAAAGAAAATTTTTCTGTATTACATAAAATATAATAATAGTTTCATGTTTATATAATTTATTTATTGCATGTATTTCTGTTACTCAGAAAATTAGTGTACTATTATTAATTTTCTAGTGAATTGCCAACAAGTTAGTTGCGTGAAATTCGTGACGTTATATTAATATAATTATTCACTCACATATCCTGTTATAAGCACATATTTATTTCTATTTAAAACATAAATGTTATCATCTTGTGTTTTGCCAATTGCGATAGTACCAACTAATGTTGGATTTGGTGAAAAACTCGAAAAGTTCAAAGGGACTGATTTGAAACGTTGGTAACAACAAATGTTATTTTATTTAACAACTTGAAACTTTGCAAAATTCATTAATGAAGAGGAATTTTGGGCCAAATTCCAAAAATTCCGAGTTCAGTTTTATTTCGTTATTTTATTTCTTTCTTTTTTCTGTTGACGGTTAATTTCGATTATTCCCTACAGTTGATTGTTGAGACTTTCAACCGTTTTTAACTGCTACTTATTTTTATTTAAATAAGTGGCCTGTGGTCTCATTTATAAGGTTTCGAAATTACAAAGTCAGTCCACATATTTTCTGTAAGTTCATATCAGAGTTCTCAACAGTTGGTTAAAACAGACTTGTAAATTGGGGTGCTACATTTGCAAGTAAGATCATTGTATCTTGGGAGACGATTGTTGCTGCGTCCGATAAGCACTAATTTGGGGCGAAATTCGTCATAAGGTCTGAGTGTTTAGCAATTGCCTCAATAAAAATTCTGTGTTGTTGCATATTAATTCTGTAACTATTCCTTTGTTGTATATTAATTCTATAATTATTCTGTACTTACTAATTTCATAATTTTTTGTAGTATAATTACAAAATCATTTTGGATAGCAATGTCAAGATGATTTTTTTATCTTTTTTATTTCGAGAACGATTTTTTGTGTTACTTAATTACAGTAATATTCAATAAGAATCTCTATGTTAAGAAATTATTTTCAGTATTACAAAATATTGTTTTCACATTTTGTAAAGGTTTTTTGTGAAAGTAATTTTTTTTGTGTAATTGAAAATATAATAATAGTTGCATGTTTATATAATTTATTTATTGCGTATATGTGTGTTACTCAGAAAATTAGTATACTATTATTCATTTTCTAGTGAATTGCCAACAAGTTACTTTTCAGTAAATTCGTGACATTATATTAGTATAATTATTCACTCATATATCCTCTAATAAACACATATTTCTTTATGTTTGAAATAGAAATGACATCTAATTTTGCTTTTCCCGTTGCGGTAGTACTAACTAAAGTAGGACATGATGAGAAACTCGAAAAGTTCAGAGGGGCTGATTTAAAATGTTGGCAATAAAAAATGTTATTTTATTTTACTACTTCGAACTTGGAAAAATTCCTTAATGAAGAGGAATTTTGAGCCAAATTCCAAAAATTCTCAATTCAGTTTTATTTCGTTATTTTTTTCCTTTCTTTTTTCTGTTGATAGTTAAATTCGATTATCCCCAACAGTTGAATATTGGGATTTCCAACCGTTCACCACTTATTTTTATATAAATAACTAGCCTGAGGTCTCATTTCTAAGGTTACGAAATTACAAAGTCAGTCCACATATTTTTTTGTAAGTTTATATGAGAGTTCTCAACAGTTAGTTCAAACAGACTTGTAAATTAGGGTGCTACATTTCTAAGTGACGTTGTTGTATCTTGGGAGGCGATTGTCGGTGCATCTGAGAAGCACTAATTCGAGGTAAAATCCGTCTTAAGGTCAGAGGGTTTAACACTTGCCTCAATCTAAATCCTGTGTTGTTGCATATTAATTCTATAATTATTCCTTTGTTGTATTTAATTCTATAATTATTCTATAATTACTAATTTCATTATTTCTTGTAATATAATTACATAATCATTTTGGATAATCTTCTTAAAACAAATTTTTTATATCATTTTTAATTCCAAAATGACTTTTTGTGTTACTTAATTACGAAAATATTTTATAATAATCTGTGTGTTAAGAAATTATTTTCAGTATTACAAAATATTATTTTCAGAGTAAAGATTTTTTGTCAAAGAAAATTTTTCTGTATTACAGAAAATATAATAATAGTTGCATGTTTATATAATTTATTTATTGCATGTATTTCTGTTACTCAGAAAATTAGTATACTATTATTCATATTCTAGCGAATTACCAACAAGTTAGTTTTGTGAAACTCTTGACGTTATATTAATATAATTATTCACTCACATATCCTATTATAAACACATATTTATTTCTGTTTAAAACATAAATGGTATCATCTTTTGTTTTGCCCGTTGCGGTAGTACCAACTAATGTTGGACATGGTGAAAAATTCGAAAATTTCAAAGGGAATGATTTCAAATGTTGGCAACAACAAATGTTATTTTATTTAACAACTTTAAACTTTACAAAATTCCTTAATGAAGAGGAATTTTGGGCCAAATTCCAAAAAATTCTAGTTCAGTTTTATTTCGTTATTTTATTTCGTTCTTTTTTCTGTTGATGGTTAATTTCGATTATCACCAACAGTTGACTGTTGAGACTTTCAACCGTTTTTAACTGCTACTTATTTTTGTATAAATAAGTGGCCCGTGATCTCATTTATGAGGTTTCGAAATTAGAAAGTCAGTCCACATATTTTCTGTAAGTTCATATCCGAGTTCTCAACAGTTGGTTCAAACAGACTTGCAAATTGGGATGCTACATTTGCAAGTAAGATCATTGTATCACGGGAGACGATTGTTACTGCATCCAATAAGCACTCATTCGGGGCGAAATTCGTCATAAGGTCTAAGTGTTTAACAATTGCCTCAACCAAAATCCTGTGTTGTTGCATATTAATTCTGTAATTATTCTTTTGTTGCATATTAATTATGTAATTACCAATTTCATAAGTTTTGTAGTATAATTACAAAATCATTTTGGATAAAAATGTCAAGACGATTTTTTTATCTTTTTTATTTCCACAATGATTTTTTGTGTTACTTAATTACAGAAATATTTCATAATAATCTCTGTGTTAAGAAATTATTTTCAGTGTTACAAAGAATTGTTTTCACATTCTGAAAAGGTTTTTTGCGAAAGAATTTTTTTTGTATAAATGAAAATATAATAATAGTTGCATATAATTTATTTATTCCATGTATTTCTGTTACTAAAAAAATTAGTATACTTTTATTCATTTTCTAGTGAATTGCCAACAAGTTGGTTTTCGTTAAATTCATGACATTATATTAATATAATTATTCACTCACATTTCCTGTTAGAAACATATATTTATTTCTGTTTAAAACAGATATGGCATTAACTTATGCTTTGCCCGTTGTGGTAGGACCAACTAATGTTGGGCATGGTGAAAAATATAAAAAGTTCATAAGGACTGATTTCAAACGTTGGCAACAACAAATGTTATTTTATTTAACAACTTTAAACTAGGCAAAATTGCTTAATGAAGAGTAATTTTGGGCCAAATTCCCAAAATTCCTTGTTCAGTTTTATTTCGTGCTGTTCTTTCTTTCTTTATTCTGTTGACAGTTTATTTCGATTATTTTCAACAGTTGACTTTTGGGATTTCCAACCATTTTTAATTACCACTTATTTTTGTATAAATAAGTGGCCTGGGGTCTCATTTCTAATGTTACGAAATTACAAAGTCAGTACAAATATTTTCTGTAGGTTCATATGAGAGTTCTCAACCGTTAGTTCAAGCACAGTTGCAAATTGGGGTGCAACATTTGCAACTAAGATTATTGTATCCTGGAGGACGATTGCAGTTGCATCCGAGAAGCACTAATTCAGGATAAAATCCGTCTTAAGGTCAAAGTGTTTAACACTTGCCTTAACCAAAACTATGTGTTGTTGCATATTAATTCTGTAACTATTGTTTTGTTGCATATTAATTTTGTAATTACAAATTTCATAACTTTTTATAGTATAATTACAAAATCATTTTGAATAAAAATCTTAAGACTGATTTTTTACATCTTTTTTAATTGCAGAATATTTTTTTGTGTTAATTACAAAAATATTTTATATAATGTGTATTAAGAAATTATATTTAGCATTTCAAAATATTGTTTTCACGTTCTGTAAAGGTTTTTTGTGAAAGAAAATTTTTCTGTATAACAGAATATATAATAATAGTTGCATGTTTATATAATTTATTTATTGCATGCATTTTTTTTACTCAGAAAATTAGTATACTATTTTCATTTTCTAGTGAATTGGCAACAAGTTAGGATTGATTCCAAACGTTTGCAACAACAAATGTTATTTTAGTTAACAACTTTAAACCTAGCAAAATTCTGTAATGAATATGAATTTTGGGCCAAATTCCAAAAAATCCCAGTTCAGTTTTATTTCGTTATTTTTTTTGTTTCTTTTTTCTATTAGAAGTTAATTTCGATTATTCTCAACAGTTGACGGTTGAGATTTCCATCCGTTTTTAACTGCTACTTATTTTTGTATAAATAAGTGGCCCGTGGTCTCATTTATGAGGTTTCAAAATTACAAAGGCAGTCCACATATTTTCTGTAAGTTCATATGAGAGTTCTCAAGAGTTGGTTCAAACAAACTTACAAATTGGGGCGCTACATTTGCAAGTAAGATTGTTGTATCCTAGGAGACGATTGCCATTGCGTACGAAAAGTTCTAATTCGGAACAAAATTTTTCTTAAGGTCCGAGTGTTTAATACTTGCCTCAATCAAAATTCTGTGTTGTTGCATATTAATTTTGTAACTATTCTTTTGTTCCATTTTATTTCTGTAACCATTCTCTAGTTACTAATTTCATAATTTTTTATAGTATAATTACAAAATCATTTTGGATAACAATCTTAGGAGGAATTTTTTGTATCTTTTTTAATTCCAGAATGATTTTTGTGTTGCTTAATTAAATAAATATTTTATATATTAAGAAATTATTTTCAGTATTATAGAATATTTTTTTCAAATTCTGTAACGGCTTTTTGTGAAAGAAATTGTTTCTATATTACATAAAATATAATAATAGTTGACAAGTTATTTTTCATCAAATCAGTGACATTATATTAATATAATTATTCACTCTCATATCTTGTTATAAAGACATATTGATTTCTGTTTAAAACAGAAATGACATCAACTTCTGCTTTAAAAAAACTAGAAAAGTTCAAAAGGACTGATTCCAAATATTGGCAACAACAAATGTTATTTTATTTAACAACTTTAAACCTGACAAAATTCTTTAATGAAGAGGAATTTTGGGCCAATTCCGAAAATTCCTACTTCAGTTTTATTTCGTTATTTTTTTTCTTTTTGTATTATGTTGATAGTTAATTTCGGTTATTTTCAATAGTTGACTTTTGGAATTTCTAACTGCCACTTATTTTTGTATAAATAGGTGGCCTTGGGTATTATTTCTAAGGTTATGAAATTACAAAGTAAGTCCACATATTTTCTGTAAGTTCGTATGAGAGTTCTCAATAGTTTGTTCAAACAGACTTACAAATTGGGGTGCTACATTTGCAAGTAAGATTATCGTATCCTGAGAGATGATTGTCACTGCGTCCGATAAGCACTAATTCGAAGCAAAATTCATCATACGGTCAGAGTGTTCAACACTTGTCTCAATCAAAATTCTGTGTTGTTGCATATTAATTATGTAACTATTCTTTTGTTGCATATTATTTATGTAATTATTTCGTAATTACTAATTTCATAACTTTTTGTAGTATAATTATAAAATTATTTTGGATAAAAATCTTAAGACGGATTTTTTATCCAAAATAATTTTATAATTATACTACAAAAAATTATGAAATTAGTAATTATGAAATAATTATAGAAATAATATGTCTTAAGACGAATTTTTTACATCTTTTTTTAATTCCAGAATGATTTTTTGTGTTAATTTCAAAAATATTTTATAACATTATGTGTGTTAAGAAATTAGTTTTAGTATTTCAAAATATTGTTCACTTTATGTAAAGGTTTTTTGTGAAAGAAATTTTTTCTGCATAACAGAATATATAATAATAGTTTCATGTTTATATAATTTATTTATTGCATGTATTTTTGTTACTCAGAAGATTAGTATACTATTATTCATTTTCTAGTGAATTGCCAACAAGTTAGTTTTCTTTAAATTTGTGACATTATATTAATATAATTATTCACTCACATATCCTGTTATAAACACATATTTAGTCATGTTTAAAATATAAATGGCATCTATTCTGATTTGCCCGTTGTGGTAGTACCAACAAATGTTAGATATGGTGAAAAATTTGAAAAGTTCAAAATGACTGATTCCAAATGTTGGCAACAACAAATGTTATTTTATTTAACAACTTTGAACTAGGCAAAAATCCTTAATGAAGAGGAATTTGAGGCCAAATTCCCAAAATTGCCAGTTTAGTTTTATTTCATTATTTTTTTTCTTTCCTTTTCTGTTGATTGCTAATTTCGGTTATTCCCAATAGTTGACTGTTGGGATTTTCAACCGTTTTTAACTGCCACTTATATTTGTATAAATAAGTGGCCTAGGGTCTCATTTTATAATGTTACGAAATTACAAAGTCAGTCGACATATTTTTTGTAAGTTCATATGAGAGTTCTCAACAGTTGGTTCAAACAGACTTGCAAATTGAGGTTCTACATTTGCAAATAAGATTATTGTATCCTGGGAGACGATTATCGAGAAGCACTAATTTGGGGCAAAATTCGTCTTAAGGTCAGAGTATTTGACACTTGCCTCAATCAAAATTTCTCTGTTGTTGCATATTAATTTTGTAACTATTCTTTTGTTGCATATTAATTCAGTAATTATTCTGTATTACTAATTTCATAAATTTTGTAGTATAATTACAATATCATTTTGAATAACAACCTTAAGACGAATTTTTATATCTTTTTTAATTTCAAATTGATTTTTTGTGTTTCTTAATTAGAGAAATATTTTATAATAATTTGTGTGTTAAGAAATTATTTTCAATATTACAAAATATTGTATTCACATTCTGTAAAGGTTTTTGTGAAAGAAAATTTTTCTGTACAACAGAAAATATAATAATAGTTGCATGTTTATATAATTTATTTATTGCATGTATTTTCGTTACTCAAAAAATTAGTTTACTATTATTCATTTTCTAGTGAATTGCCAATAAGTTAGTTTTCGTTAAATATGTGACATTATATTAATATAAATATTCACTCACATATCCTGTTATAAACACAAATTTATTTCCGTTTAAAATAAAAATGGCATCTACTTCTACTTTACCCGTTGCGGCAATATCCACTAATGTTGGACATGGTGAAAAACTCGAAAATTTCAAAGGGATTGATTTCAAACGTTGGCAACAACAAATGTTATTTTATTTAACAACTTTGAACTTGAAAAAATTCCTTAATAAAGAGGAACCAACTTTAAAAGAAGGCGAAACTGAGAGGTAAATAATTGCCACTGTGGATGCATGGAAACATGCTGATTTTCTATGTAAAAATTATATCCTCAACAATCTGGAAAACACATTATATAATGTGTATATCCCTCTTAAAACTGCTGAAGAGGTATGGGAGTCTTTCAATAAAATATATAAAACAGAAGATGCCCGAATGAAGAAATTCATTGTTAGAAGATTCTTGAATTTTAAAATGGTTAATTCAAAGACTGTCATTAGTCAAGTCCAAGAGCTCCAATTGATTTGTCATGAAATCTTTTATGAAAAAATGAAAATAAGTGAGTCATTTTGAGTGGATGCTATGATTGAAAAATTACCACCATCTTGGAAAGACTCCAAAAATTATTTGAAACATAAACATAATGAAATGGGGCTTGAGGACTTGATTATGAGGTTAAGGATTGAAGAGGATAATCGAATGTCAGAGAAAAAAAAGTAGAAATCTTATGGAATCTAAAGCGCATGTAGTGGATGAAGGGCAAAGTAGCAAGAACAAGAAAATGAAGTGTGTGAACCAAGGCAGGCCAAACAAAGGGCCTAAAAGTTGAAACTTTAAAAAGTTTGATGGAAATTGCTTTGTGTGTGACAAGCCGGGACATCGTGCTAAAGATTGCCATAATCGAAAAAATCAAGAAAATAAGAAACATAAGCAAGCACAAGCCAATATCATTGAAGTTAAGAACATTTATGAAAATATTAATGATTTGAGCCTCTAGGTCGTAGTTTCTGATGTCAACATGATAGGAAACACTAGGGAATGGTGGGTGGATACTGGGGCCACTCGTCATATATGTTCTGATAAGAATATGTTTACTTCCTACTAACACTCTGATCACGAGGAGCAATTTTTCATGGGAAATTCTTCTACTTCAAAGGTTGAAGGAAAAGGGAAAGTTATACTCAAGATGACTTTGGGAAATGAACTTAGTCTCAATGACGTGCTTTATGTTCCCGCTATTCGAAAGAACTTGGTTTCAGGATCACTGCTTAGCAAGAAGGTATATAAAATTGTATTTGAATTTGAATTTGATAAATTTGTACTCACTAGTAGATTAGGTCATGTTAATTATGATATTATTTGTATATTAATTAATTTAAATTTAATAGAAAATTTTAGTATTGACTCAAGTCACAAGTGTGAAACGTGTGTGAAATCAAAGTTAACTAAAACTCCTTCTAAAAATATAAAAAGAAGTACAAACCCTCTTGATTTAATTCATAGTGATATATGTGATTTAAAATTTGTACAAACAAGAGGTGGAAAAAAGTATTTTATTACTTTTATTAATGATTGCACAAGATATTGTTATGTGTATTTGCTTAGAAGCAAGGATGAGGTGGTAAATGTTTTCGAACATTATAAAAATGAAGTTGAGAAACAACTTAGCAAAAATATTAAAGAAGTTAGGAGTTATAGAGGAGGTGAATATGACTCCCCTTTTGAACAATTTTGTTCAAAACATGGAATTATTCATCAAACTACCGCTCCTTGATCAGCTCAATCTAATGGGATTGTGGAATGCAAAAATCGAACTCTAAAAGAGATGATGAATGCTATGTTGATAAGTTCGGGTTTAATTCAGAACTTGTGAGGGGAAGCTTTGATTTCTGCAAACTACCTTCTTAACAATACACCTAATAAGAAATCACAAAAGACACCATATGAATTATGGAAAGGTCGAACACCTTACTACAAATACCTCAAAGTGTGGGGGTGTCTAGCAAAGGAAGTGGTTACTGATCCTCAAAGGATTAAGATAGGACAAAAAATTGTTGATTGCGTATTTATTAGTTATGCAATTAATAGTAGTGTATATCGATTTCTTGTACATAAATATGAGATTCCTGATATACACGTAAATACTAGAATTGAATATAGGAATGCATATTTCTTTGAAGATATATTTTATAATAAAAATAAAGTGTTTGATTCAAGTTCTTATAAAAGAACTTATGATATTGCATCTAGTAGTCATCAAAATAATATGGAAAATGAATATATTGAGAAAGATGATGACCTCGAACCTAGGCGCAACAAAATGACAAAGACTTCAAAGTCTTTTGGTCTAGATTTTCTAACATATATGTTAGAAAGTGAGCCTAGAAACTTTGCAGAAGCGATATCAACTCCAGAAGCCCCTTTTTGAATAGAGGCTATTAATAGTGAAATTGAATCCATCATGCAAAATAATATATGGGAACTAGTTGACCTTCCACCAGGATGTAAACCTCTTAGATGCATGTGGATATTTAAGGGAAAATTAAAAGTTGATGGATCAATTGATAAATAGAAAGCTAGACTTGTATCTAAAGGCTATAAACAAAAGGAAGGATTTCATTACTTTGACACTTACTCACCTGTTACGAGAAAAACATCCATTAGAATGTTAATAACCATTGCAACATTATATAATCTTGAGATACATCAAATGGATGTAAAAACTATCTTCTTAAATTGAGAATTAAATGAAGAGATATAGATGGAACAACCAGATGGGTTTAGAGTTCCAGTAAAAGAAAAGAAGGTGTATAAACTTGTTATATCCCTTTACGGATTAAAACAACCACCTCAACAAGGGCATGAGAAATTTGACAATGTAATAATGTCAAACATATTTAAAATAAATGAGTATGATAAATATGTATACATTAAAAATACTACAAGTGGATATGTAATTATTTGTCTCCATGTCGATGATATGCTTATTATTGGAAATAATAAGGATATCGTTAAATCTACTAAGAAAATCTCGTCCAGTAAATTTGATATGAAAAATATGGCTATTCCCGATGTTATATTAGGAATTAAATTTTCTAAAACATCGGAAGGACTTGTCTTGTCTTGTCTTAATCTCATTGTATTGAGAAGATACTTGATAAGTTTGATAAAGGTAATGATAACATTGCTAACACCTATTAACCCAAATATTCATTTATATAAAAATACGAAAATGGTATATCTCAATTGAGATATTCTCGTATCATAGGCAGTTTAATGTATGTCATGAACTTCACTCATCCAGACATTGCTTACTCATTTAGTAAATTGAGTCGGTATACAAGTAATCCAAGTGAAAACAATTGAAAAGCCATAATAAGAGTTCTTAGATATCTAAGACATACTTTTAATAATGGATTGCACTACACAAGATATCCTGTTGTACTTGAAGGATACAATGATGCTAATTGGATATCTGATTCAAAGGATTCTAAATCCACAAGTGGTTATGTATTTAAACTTAGTAGTGCAGCATTGTCGTGGAAATTCTCAAAACAGACTTGCATTGCTAGGTCAACTATGGAGTCTGAATTTATAGCTTTAGATGGAGAAGAAGCATAATGGCTTCAAAACTTTTTAGAGAATATTCCAATATGGCGAAAACTTGTGCCTTCAATTTACATACATTATGATAGTCAATTAGTATTTGGCAAAATAGAAAGTCATATGTATAATGGTAAGTCTCAACACATATTTAGAAGACATAATACCGTTAAATAACTTATCTCTATTGGAATAATTTCCATTGATTATATTAAGCCTAAGGAAAATATAGCGGATCTGTTAACTAAAGGGTTAAATAGAGAGCAAGTGTATAATTTATCAAGGGGAATGGGACTAAAGCCTACAAAATAAACATTTATCTTAATGGAAACCCTACCTAGTTGACTGGAGATCCTAAGATCTAGGTTCAAAGGGACAATCAAATCTTTACTGAGTATTTGAAAAGAGCACTGTTGAGTTTTAAACTCATACACATTCCTATGATAAAACAGCGTTGCCTATAAAAGAAGTAAGTATAAGCTTAGCTTTTAATGACTCATATACTTTGAAAATTTAAGTGGGGTATAGTATTATACTCTTAATAGGAAGTCACCTATGTGAGTGTGAAGGGGCCGCTTCTTTGAGATATCCGAAAGGCTAAATTCTCTAAAGCACTCATGAAACTAGGAATTGTTAAGGGCCAAAATGAACACAACTGAAAGAACCAACTCCGTTAAGAAAATTATTGTGTGAAGACTATTAACTTGATTTACATAAAATGCTGAAGATTTTAAGACATTACGTTCACTAATGAGTTTGTAAATCCAATAGTTTCTCACTAGGGAAGATTCAAGTCCAAAAGCTATCTCTCCTAATACATGAATTTTCTAAAGATCTCTCTTAATGTCTGCATAATCTGTTATGTTGATCCAACCAATTTCATTCATGTGGGGATTATTAGAATTTATGGATTATTAAGTGTCAAAAATAAGATTTTGGACAAATTTGAGGTCAATTTAAGATGGGACCCATACGTCTTTAAAGACAACTCAAAGTGGTAACTCGTTCTACTCTGCATGGAGTATAACATGGTATACTCACATGCGAAAAATTGTATATTATTGAATGATAATCATATCTCAAAGTAATCACTTGGAACATGGAAAACGTTTGAATTGTTTAAGTTAAAGCTTGTTCCATATAGGAAGAATGTGTAAAATAGGTGTTGTATAATATAACCCATTTTGCTTAAAGGATTGGTACCCTTGCGGTATCCCAACTCTTTAAAGGAGGAAGGGCCTACATGGTCTTGGGTTGACTTCTAAGCCCACACAGGCGCGCACCGCCGCTGCTGCCTGCCTGACCCGGCTCGATCTCGGGCTCATGGGTCGTGGGCCTTGGGACTTTAACTTGGCTAAAGTATAAACTTTTGGGGCCAAATTTTATTAGGCTTTTTATTCTTTTTTGTGAGTTTTTCTTATTAAATTCTAGCCCAGTTCAGTTTTATTTCCTTATCTTTTTTCTTTCTTTTTTCAGTTGATAGTTAATTTCGGTTATTCCCAATAGTTGATTATTGGGATTTCCAGCTATTTTTAACTGCCACTTATTTTTGTATAAATAAGTGGACTGAGGTCCCATTTCTAAGGTTACGAAATTAGAAAGTCAGTGCACATATTTTTTGTAAATTCATATGAGAGTTCTCAACAGTTGGTTCAAAGAGACTTGCAAATTGGGGTGCTACATTGCAAGTAAGATTGTTGTATCCTGGGAGACGATTGACACTGCGTTCGAGAAGCACTAATTCATAGTAAAATTCGTCTTAAGGTTAGAGTATTTAACACTTGCCTCAATAAAAATTTTGTGTTGTTGCATATTCATTCTGTAACTATTCTTTTGTTGCATATTAATTCTATAATTATTCTGTAATGACTAATTTCATAATTTTTTGTAGCAAAATTATAAAATCATTTTTAATAACATTTGTGGTCTGTTGTGGGGGGAAGAGGAAATGAAAAGTAACCGAGGCGAAGACAAGTCATAAAAAATCTAATATTAAAATGAGTAACAAGAGTAAAAAGGGTCCCAACAAGTCTGAATTGAGATATTTGAGGGAAATTTTGCTTTGCTTCCACCCGATCAGCCCTAACACAAATAACTAATAACTCTATATATCCCCCCTTGTTTTCCTAGTCCATTATCTTTAAAATGGCAACAATATTTTAGGGTCTGTTTATTTAAACCTTCTTCCTTTTTACATCCCCTCATCTAACTACACCGATACAAATAGGCTTGTACCCATTTAACAACCCCCATAACAGTGTACATAGAAAGGAAAAAAAATCCTTGAACACTACAGAACCAAAGCTTGTGCCTTTTGGAAGTTCATTAAACCTTAAACAACACCAAGATCCATCTTTCGACACTTCCGTTGCCAAGCTTCGTCAGAGGCATCTTGATTTGTAACCTATTTTTCTTTATTATTATAAAATTAAAATATTTTATAAAATTAGTTGAGATGTTTTACTTTTATTACTTCCTCTCCAACTTGATTGAAATTATTTTTTTTTTTAAATTAAGATGGTTTCAGGATTTTAAAATTTTATGAGGATCTAGATACATTATATTAGGCTTGGAAAATATTCTCCTATTTTTATACAGAATATTAAGGTCAGTTTGTTTTTATAAATAACTAAAGTTCTTGATTTCTATTTGGACTAAACAATATCTTCATGTTTCTATAGCCAAACATTTATTGAGTATGCCGAGAGTGTATATCTCAAAGTTGACCTATGAGCTGGATTTGGGAGTCTTTTAAAAGAGGTAATAAAGTATTTTTATATACTTGTTCATTTAATCAACTAATAACCGGTAAAGGGGGTTGTAAATAGATTAGGAGGGTTAAAATAAAAGGTCTTTTTTTTTACCATTATCAAATTGGTCAGCTAAAATACTAATGTCGACTTGGCCTGAGTTAGAATCAAATGTTGTATAAGAACGTGAAGGCATGGATGGATAGACTTGATGATACATAACCTCAATTTGGAGGGTTAAATTTTACTTCTTATTTTACTTTTGTCTAATTTTAACACTTGTGAACTTGAAATTTATTATTTACAAGGTATGCATGGCCTTTAAGATGTCTACAACCAATCCACCAATATAGATGAGCAAAACCAAAATTTGTTCAACCAGCCCAACTAGATAAGGAACATTACTTCGTAAAAGGAAAAAAAAATATGTTTTCTTGATAAACGAATATAAGTTTTTAAAGGAAGGTAAGGAAAAAATGTTTTATGAGCATAAAGAATTGCCGGATAGGTATTCAACAAACAATTTTTAACCAAAAGAGTGAAGGAAGGAACTTAGCCTTTTAAAGACAATGAAAATTCCTAGGATGATGAGAAGTCCAAACTAATATGTGAGGCTAATAAGGCTTATGAGGATGGATTCAATTCTTGAGTGAACAATATGGACGAGAAACTAGAATAATACAATCCCATTTAGTTTTCACGATTCTAGGTTGTTTGCCTCAAGAAGGGTGGGGTGCTTGATAATTTTGAGCTTTATCAGCAACAATTTTCCTTCAAAAAGCCAATAATCAAATAAGAACATTCAGTGAATCCATAAAGATAAGATATTAGTTATGAGGAAGATAAAAGGTGGAACATGTTTTTCTAAGGCAATATTGGCCAAGATGCTTCTTATTTTCCTTTTTTCTTCAAATGTGAGGCCTTGTATTTATTTATGTCTAACTCTAACCCTTTTCTCATTAGGTTATGGAATGAGGCACTGTCTCGACTCACTAATTTATAAGCATTTTTAATGAGCCTATGTATATAACAGTACCTACTATATAACCTTAAAACTATATTCATCATAACTATAAACCATAGTCCTTGAAATTCACATGCCGTGAGATGATAATTCCACTAGAAAAGTTGGCTGCTCACGTCAAATTAATTTTCCTTGATACATGTATAAGTCCTTCCGGCAACGGTATTAGTTTCTTTTTGAAATGTTAATTATATAATTTTGACTCTTTTGTGTTTGTTTGTAGTGTTGTCAATCAAGTTGGAGCTTTGTGTAAGCGCCATGATATTTTTCATGAACAACAACTTGAAAATATTAGTCATGCAATTGCCAAAGGTGAGATTCAAATTGGGAATAGACTCAATCAAAGTACCTCTCTAAAACGTCCTGATGACACTCATTGGGGTTCATATTGTGGCACTTTAATTAACTTGATTAACATGTTGTCCTCTATAGCTGGTGTTCTTAAGATCGTAGGAGACGATGACATCAGACACGAGCATAAATATTAGGCTAGGTTTTATATTGATTCAATGCATACCTTTGCATTTGTTTTAGTATGCATTTGATAAAAATGTGTTGGGATTTGCAAATGAATTATCAAAGGAATTGCAAAAGAAAGATGAAATCCTATAAATGCCATGTCTGTAGTTTGAATATGTAAGCAACGATTATAAATGATGAGGGATGAGGGATGAGACTTGTTGCTTGATGGAGTTTCTTCCTTTTGTGAAATACATGGAATTGAAGTATCCGTGAGAATGAGCAGTGATCTAATGGATCAATTTATTAAATTAAATGTCCCAAAACACAAATTCAAATTTTAATCTTCAATTAATTATGGTGTGCATACGAATTGTGTTCAAATAAAGATTTGTAATTTTCAAACCAAACATGCAAAAGCACTCGAGATGAGGAAAAATCCATTTGCAGGGCAAAACCTTTTATTCCGTACTATTGACAGTTTTGAATACAATCGACTTAAAAAACATAGGTACACTAAGTTAGATGCACAGAGTCTTCAAAATGCCAACAAATACGACCTAGCTCCAGAGCCGTCCACAGGTAACAGTCTACCCTTGGTATCCACCGATTCAACCTTCTTCCATATTCAGTAGCGAAACCTTGTTTCATAAAGTCATCCATAGAAAAAAGTCTCTACAAGAGTATGTCATAAGAAACCTTCTTGATGTAGGTAAAAGTGATCTTGAATATATCCCCGAGGCGAGGAATATGATATGAGGTGTTTGATCACAAAAAGAGAACTCAAAAGGTGTTTTTCTTTTTAAAAAAGAGTTCTTTTAAATATCTGACCCTGTTCAGCCTTTTTATAAGAAGGGAAAAAAATATCCATTTGTCATTCGAACGACACTACATCTCGTTCGAATGATGCTTCGAACGATGACTTCAAATAAGATTATAGCATGAAGCAAAAAGGAATCCATTTGAAATGTCGTCAAACTTGTTCGAATTCGAACTTCTATCAAGATCTCAGTATAACCCGAAAGGAAATCTCGTTCGAAAGGCACTAAACCTCGTTCGAACGAGGCGTTGAAGTTTGAAAAAAATTTCTTTAAAATTTTTTAAGTTTCTTTAAAAAAAATATTGCGTCATAAAAATAAGTAAACCCCAGAAAATACTCACGACCTTTTTACCACTCCAACTGCATACTTCTTCCATAATTGTTGAGATGAAAAAATCTTGCAATCTTTGACGGTCTTCCACATAGTCTTCAAGTACTGAGAAGTAGTGTTCGAAGATGTCTTTAGGTGTCGTGTTTGTGTAACACGATACACCAAATTAAAATAAATAAAAATCTGAGCAATCATAAATTTTGCTCGTACAAATCTCCCCCTTTGGCTATTTGGCTAAAAAATGCCATCCTAAGCCAATTTGAATCCTATGACTTAATACAATAATCTACCCACCCAAATATAAATGAAGATGGAGTAAAATTTGTGCAAGTTTTCAATCATGAAACTGCATCTTTCCTTTGGCAAACATTGTCTTCATCCTGTGTGAGTCCAAATGATCATCATATAAGCGGAACGTCCTACACACATGAGACAAACAAAGATACCATGATGCTAGAATTTTAAACCAAAAATAAAAACTCCCTCTGTTCTCCCCTTTTTTGTCCGTAGTAGACAAAGGAATTGAAACATGTAATGAAATTTATGTATCATATGAAGAAGTAAGATAGCATCACAAGTATAATAAAGTAAGCATAGGTGATGATAATCTCAAAGGCAATCAACTATTTTGAATTTTTGTAATTTTTTGTAAATTCAAAGTATAAGAGGAACAAATACAACACACCATGTACTTACACTAAAATATCCGAACCGTGAATACGAAATGTAGAAGTGTCAACATTTTTCATAGGTAAATCAACATATATAGTCATAACATATGTGGACGAAGTTTTGAGACACTTCTAACGAAAGATATCAAAGTCTACCTTAGATATAAAAGTTATGAACTCAAGTGAAATTGACTCAACTTAATCAACTAGTCATGAACATAAATGATTCTCACACTAATGACGCCAAACTATGTAATGTTTTTTCGAGATATTTTAGTTGTGCAAACCCATTGACTTCGACTTTAACTCCCACAAAATCTCACATATATAATGATAAACTCTCAATGATTTTCGAAAAAATTAATGCTCATATGTAGTGATGCATCAACGTATCAAAAATTGATTTGACACCTATGTTTTTATGTCCCTATAATCTTTTTAAGCTCTTTTATGCAAATGGTGACTTTTCATGTGAAGAATATTTTTGTCTTTCATAGCCCATTTCCATTGCTTAACATTTAACAATATTTTCCAAAAAAATAATTTAAATCCGGGCAATGGTTCTTACTTGCAGAACTTTATCTCCTTTTCACATTTGGTTCGTTATAAAACAAAATTGAGATGAGAACATCGTATTCAACAAGTGACAAGTAAGTGCAATATTCAAACAAGTTCATGCACATGTGTATTAAAGGTTACTAGGAGTCAAACATGTAGAAAGTAATCATCAAATATCAACGTAATGAATTCACACATTATTAAGCACACTATAGAAACAACATCATATGTCAAAACACTATGAAAAGGTCACGTGAAAATATGAAATGAATGGTTGATCTAGACATCTTAAATGTTCATCCATATATGGTGACAAAAAAAATACAAAACTCTTTTTGTCTTTTTCAAAATTTTTATCAAAAATAAAATATTTTTGCTTTTTTCCCTTTTTCATTAAAACTGAAAATCTTTTCTTATTTTTCAAATTTTTTTATAAAAACAAAACTCTTTTAGGATTTTTCCTAAAATATCAAAATGAAAAATATAAATACAGTGATATCACAATCTAGTAATATGAATAAGAAAAATAAGCATAATAACCATCCTACACTAGATAAAATATTCGAACTCAGTCAATGGTGAAAATACCTAAAGATTTTCTAAGATCCTCAAATCTAAGTGCATTTAAAGTTTTCATGAATATATCGACCAACTGACGATCGGTGCTCACAAAGCTCAATGACACACCTTCTTCTCAACTAGGTTACGTATAAAGTGCTCGTGTATCCTAATGTGCTTTGTGCACAAATGTTGAACCAAATTACGGGCAATATGGATTGCATTCGTATTATCACAAGAAATAGTCATCGTGCCTTATGAAATACCATAATCCTCCAACATTTGTTGCATCCATAAGAGTTGCATACAACAACTCCCGATGGCAATATACTCATCCTCCACTATGGGCAAAGATATGGAGCTTTGCTTCTTGCTCAACTAAAAGAAAAGAGAACTTCCAAAATAGAAACACCTACCCAAAGTGCTACTACAACCATCAACATTCCCAGCCCAATTGGCATACAAATAGGCAAACAAATGGTCATCGGTATCAAAGGAATACCAAATATCATATGAAAGAGTTACACTCACGTATTTGATGATACGTTTAAGTGCGTGTAAGTGTGACTCTTTCGGGGATGCTTGGTATAGCTCAGAGACTCCAACACTAAAGGTAATATCGGGATGACTAGCGATCAAGTAGAGAAGGATACCTACCATACTTCGATAAAGGGTTCTCGCCTAAAGCATCATTGCTAAGATTTATCGATGAACTCATAAGAGTGCGCGAGTTCTTAGTGGAGTCTAGACCGAACTTCTTCACAAGGTCTCTTAAATATTTAGATTGAGATATAAATATCCCATCCTCAAGATGACGAACCTGGAGACCTTGGAAGAACGTAATCTCACCTATAATACTCATCTCAAACTTACTCTTCATCTCATCCTCAAAGGTGTGATCATGGTGGGAGCATGTGGGTCCAAAGACTACGTCGTCCACATAGACTTGGGCAACTAAAATAACACCACTATTTCTCCTCACAAGCAACATCTTATCCACTCCCCTCTCTTGAAGCCACGAGATAAGAGATAGAAATTGAGCCTCTTGTACCAAGAACGAGGTGATTGCTTTAAACCATACAAGGCCTTCTTAAGATAGTAGACGTGTCCTAGGTACTTAGGGTATTCTAACCCTTTTAGTTATTTCACATAAACCTCCTCCTGTAGAATGACATTAAAAAAGGCACACTTGACATTTATCTAATATAACTTGAAGCGTAAATTACCTACTGTAGCGAGCAGTAAGAGAACAGATTCAAGCCTAGTAACAGGAGCGAATGTCTTCTCAAAGTATACACCCTCAATCCGTGTGTAGCCTTCAGAGACCAACCTAGCCGTATTGAAAACTATGGTATCATTATCATCAATCTGACCTGGTACCTATTACCTTAGACTCTCTAGGTCAGGGACTAATTCCCAAACATCATTCTTGAAAAATTGAAGCAACTCATCTTGCATGGAAGATATCCAATGCTCGTCCTTGAGTGATTCTTTCACATTCTTGGGCTTGACTAAGGATGTGTTGAACAGATAGATAACCATATTTTTTTAGTTAAGCACAAGTCTTGACACCTAGTGTTGGATCACTAAGTATAGTGAAAGGGTCATAAATCTTCCGAACCCAAGATGAGGTCTCCCCTAAAATAGGAATGGAGTCCAACATGGTAGCATGAGGAAATATGGGATCGTCACTAGGGGGTGCATCATCCTCACAGGGTCCTAGGAGCAACAAACGCCGGTGGCTTGTCATCTCTAATCGTGATGTTTATTGACTCCCTAAACTTAGAGCTTGCAAGGTTAAAATCCCTATAATCCCTACTCATCGATGAATATCCTGAAAATATTCCCTCGTCTCTCTAGGAGTCGAACTTTCCTAAAGACTCTCTATCTTGATAGATATAGCAAGTACTCCCAAAGACACGGAAATATGATAGGCTAGGATTCTTCTATGTCCATAACTCATAAGGCGTGTGAAGTGTGCGCAGACAAAGATATACCATATTCACCATATGACATGTGGTACTCAACCCCTCTGCCAAAAAATGTCTAGGTACGTTTCTCGTAAGAAGCATGGATCCAGCCATTTCCAGTATTATCCGGTTCTTCCTCTTAATAATCCCATTTTGTTGAGGAGTACAAATGGCCCAAAACTCATATTTGATTCCTACTCCATCATAATAGCTATACACTTTAGCTTCTTTAAATTTAGTATCGTTGTCATAACGCATCCAATTAATAGTGACACCGTGTTAGTTTTGTAGGACACAAAACTTTGTTGTAAGAAACTCAATCGCATCGGACTTTTATCCAAGGAATCCTATTATATAATATCTAAAAAAGTCATTGACCATCACAAGAATATATCTCTTAACACCTAAGCTCTCCGAACGAGTAGTACCTATAGGATCCATGTGAATCAACTCCAAAACACGGGAGGTGGTAATGGTATTCAACTTTCGATAGAGACTTTGAATTTGTTTTCCTTGTTGGCAAGCTATACAAACCGAGGAAGTTAGTTTCCTAAGCGATGATAAGCTAAGTCCTTTTTCACTAATATCTCAAGATCTCTAAAGTTCACGGGACCCAATCGTTGATGCCAAAGGCCTATAGTGGATACCATAGTACAATTGCACAAAAAAGAGGACTTGGGCACAATACCATAACAATTATATTCTGTCCTCACACCTCGTAGTACAAGATCACCAGATTGGTCATAAACATTACATTCGGACCGGTCAAATTTTATCACAAAGTTTTGCATCGTAATGTTGGCTTATGCTAATTAAGTTCATTTTGAACCATTTCACGTACAACACATTGTCTAGTTTATAGAATCCAGGTATCTCAAAACATCCACGCCCTAAAATACTAGAACTACTCCCATTTACAAAAGTGACTTTACTTTCATTGCAATCCTCAAGGTGGGTAAAAAATAAAATTTCACTAGTCACGTGCCTAGAGCATCCACTATCAAAATACTATTGAGAAGTATTTTGAACATTGAGAGCAACATGCACAACAGGGCTTTGACATTTTTCTTAGGTACCCAAATATAGGTAACTTTTTTCCCCTTGTTGTTATTGGCTCTAGTCGGAGCATTGGAAGCATTATCAAACGACAAATACATCCGTTGAAATTCTTCCATCAAGCTATGAAAAGTCGCGACTAGAAACTCAACTTATTCTCCAAGACTATAAAAGTCGCTAGAGAGGTGCATGGGATTATGTGTATGCCTAGTTCTACCTAATTTATAGTAAAACTCTCTAAAGTGACATGTCCTTTTGTAAAAAGTGCAAACATAAACAGGTATGGGTCTACCTTGGTTCACTTCTCTAGGGTGAAATAACTTTTTTGGTTTAGTTTGAGGGCCATAAGGATTAACCACAAATTTAGGAATCCGTTTCAGTATGGTATGGGAAGTGGATACATCGTCGTAACCTATTCTATGCCTCTTATCAAAACCTAAAGCGGGGTCAATGAGCATCTTTCCTACCTTCTATGATGTGTCATCGATAGTTACCTTAACCTTCCAGGCATGTTTGAAATCTTTCTTGAGTTGGGATACAATGGCTTTAAGTTTCTCACGAGTCTCCATAAATGCTTGGAGATCTCTCGTAAGACTAGCCACCTTATCGGTCAAGTTCCCATTCTCTCTCAACTAAACAAACTCTCTCTCATAAAGACTTTCTCACCGAGGACTTACTCTCTATCGACTCTCTCAAATACTTCTCTAACACTAAATCTCTCATCGCTAAACCTTTATTTTCTTTCTTAGTTTTAAAGGACTCAATATAAAGATTGGCATAGGTGCACTGTAGGTCACTCTCGCTCACACTTCAAAATATTTTCTCCCACACTCTCATCTTAATGACAAGACTCACTTATGAGGTGTACATGTTTAGTAGATCCCTCATTGGCATGAGGTGCACTCGGTGTACTAACATAACTAGCCATGAATGCGGAGAAGTTACATCCATGTGATGCTTCATCCCCCGAACTCACCGGCTCGACCTCGCTATTGCTAAGCTTGACGTTTAAGGTATCTTTGCATTTCCCTTATCTCTTTAACCTAGTCGGACACTCATGAGTTTTGTGACCCTTTCGCTCGCACTCATAGTATCTCTCCTCGTCTTTCTTTTAGAAAATTTTCTTTACTTTTTCAAAATTATTCTTGCCCGATTTATATTTTTTATCTTTCTCAAAACTTTTCTTTTCTTTGGAAGTATTTTTCTTTTTAAGTTTGAGAAAAGTTTTGAAATTTTTAGCAAAAAGGGGTAAGTCGTCTGAATCAAAATCATACTCGGAGTCTGATGACACTTCTTCTTTCTTTTTAGATAGGGCTTTTAGTGTAATTCCATTTTCCTTAGGCTTAATAGTTTTAGGAAACATATCTATTTTATATGTTTGAAGCTCTCCAACAAGTTCTTCTAATCAAAGAGTATCTAGGATCCTTAACGAATTTAGCACGGCTACCTTAGGAATAAAACGGACAGGGAGAGATCTTAATTTTTTTAACGGCATGCATCTTAGGTATTTTCTCACCTAAATTGAGACTCGAATTCACTATATCGGACAATATTGCGTAAAACTCGACAAATGATTCATATTCAAGCATAGTGATTCAGATTAAAGCATTCACTACACCAAAATTAGGTTTTTTTCACTCTATACCCGACCAAAGTTGTCACGCTAAAAAATCGTGACATCAAAATTAGGGTTTTGGTTCCCTCGTGAGTGAGCTGAAGGGTATCCCAAACTTCTTTAGACATGGCGCACATCATAATGTGGTAGAACTAGTCAGGGGTGATGGCTCCCGATATGGCACTCAAACCACGCGAGTTTAAGTTACTCCATTTAAATTTATCCTTCATCCATTGAGAGACAGGTTTAGGGACAACGACATTATCAATGGTCACAGTGGGTTGTGTCCACCCTCTGTCACAAAGCAACCAAACATATTCATCAATGGGTTTTAATGTTGACCTCATCCTAGCCTTCCAATAAGTATAGTTGGAACTATAAAAAATGGGCACTCGATTATACAAATTATCCATTAAATTCCGGCCTTTTATATATCAACAATTTTTTTCAAAAAAATTGATATAAATTTTTTTTTGGCGAAAAAGGATTAAATTATATTTTGGTGTAACATGCTCTGATACCAATTTGAGAGTGAGCAGTGATATAATGGATCAATTTATTTAATTAAATGCTCCAACACACAAATCTAAATTTTAATCTTCAATTAATTATGGTGTGCATGCGAATTGTGTTCAAATGTAGATTTGAAATTTTCGGACCAAACATGCAAAGACACACGAGATGAGAAAAATTCCCTTTGCAAGTCAAAGCCTTTTATTCAGTACTATTGACAGTTTTCAATACAATCGACTTCCAAAACATTTAGGTACACTAAATTAGATTCGTAGAGTCTTCAAAATGCCAAAAGATACGACCCATCTCCAGAGTCGTCCACGGGTAACAATCTACTCTCGGTATCCACCGATTTAGCCTTCTTACTTCTTTAGCAGTGAAACCTTGTTTCACAAAGTCATCCATTGAGAAAAGTCTCTGCAAGAGTATATCAAAAGAAACCTTCTAGATTTAGGTAAAAGTGATCTTGAATATATCCCGGGGGTGAGGAATATGATATGAAGAGTTTGATAACAAAAAGAGAACTCAGAAGGTGTTTTTCTTTATGAAAAATAGTTCTTTTAAATATCTGTTCATGTTCAAACTTTTTATAATAAGGGAAGATAAAAAGGATAAGCAAAAAAGATATTGGGAAGATATTCATTAAAAAATAAAATATGCATCGTCTGTTCAAACGATGGGTCACATCATTCGAACAACACTACATCGCATTAGAACGATGACTTCAAACGAGATAACAACGTGAACCAAAAAAATTCATTTGAAATGTCATCAAACTCGTTTGAACGTAAACTTCTAACGAGATCTCAATATGACCCAGAAGAAAGTCTCATTCGAATGGAACTAAACGTCGTTCGAACAAGGCGTGGAATTTTGAAAAAAAAAATCTTTAAAAAATTTTGAGTTCCTTTTAAAAAAAATATTGCCTCATAAAAATAAGTAAACCCCAAAAAATACTCAAAACCTTTTTACCACTCTGAACGCATACTTCTTCCATAATTGTTGAGATGACCAAATCTTTTATTCTTTGATGGTCTTCAACATAGTCTTCAAGTATCGAGAAGTAGTGTTTGAAGATGTGTTTAGGTATCGTGTTTGTGTAACGGGATTCGTCAAACTAAAATAAATAAAAATGTGAGCAATCATAAATTTTGTTCTTACAACCCGACACGAATGATGCATTCTTTTTAAAAAAAATGATCACAACGTAAAGCGCCAAAAAAGACCAGCTTTCATCATTATCGTGTTGACCTGTTTTGTGTGATCATTGATACACATCTTCAGGAGCTAATTGATCATTTTAATGAGGCAAATTATGTATTACTTATTTGTGTGGCATTTCTTTGTCTTGACGATGCATTTATCTCCTTTGACAAGCAAAAGTTAGTCCATCTTTCCCAGTTATATCGAAATGATTTTTCAAGTTACCAATTCATTGAACTTGATTTGTGTGGGAGCTCATTTTTTACAAGTCCATGAGAGTAGCCGACTAAGATAATTTAAGTATTTGACCCGACCCAAATCATGACTCAACTTATACACTGGTAGTTTAGTTGAAGAATGAAGCTCGTAGATATGGTCAAATCAGGTGCCAAGAATCTCAAAGGAGATATTCAAGTAACTCATGGATAATTGGCACCCCTAATGGAGTTCCTTAACCAACTCGATCTCTGTAACACCACATATATAAATTGTACACCGTGACCCGGGGTAAAGGGATGAAAAACTGGAGACTTTAAGACACATTTAATAAGAGCAAGTAACCTCTTCTTGGATGTAGGCAAGTTATTGAACCACATACATCATCGTTGAGTGTGTATCTATTTACTTTCTTCCATTTGTGATTATTTTTGTAGATTCTTTTATTGTGAATTTTTCCGCACTCTTAATTGGCTCTGTCTGTGGGAATAAACTTGTATTCCTATAAAAACATTTATTACCAAAAAGCCTGTAATGTCTCACAACATCAGTAATATTCCACAAGCCGATGATGTTCAGGAAGACCTAGCTCCTCATAGGGTCAGGTCTGAAGATCTCCAAGAGAGGCAACCTTAATAAGAAAGCTATCAGCCACTAAGGTCCACTCAAATTTCTATATTGGTTGATGCCTATGAAGCCAGACTTTGAGAACAAGAAGAGGCAATGCGTAGACAAGAAGAAGAGAATTCTCTCCTTAAGAGGCGACTTGAAAGAATGGATAGAGATCTCCCCACAAACTCTAGGCGACGACGAGATAGGACTCTTAGCCTCAGGTGGAGACTCCCCCAATCGAGGAAGGAGCACTAGGCATGACTAGGAGAGAACTAAACATGATAGATCAGAGTGATCACGATCAGAGCGTGGCCACTAGTAGAGGCCCCATAGGAATAATGATCGACCAAGTGAGGATTTAAGGATTCTGGTCCATAGGGAGATGGACCAACACCCGACACACCAAGGAGCCTGATTAACCAGAAAGCTTTCCAGAAGAGCTCTCACCTCTCAGATAAAGACCCATTTTTAAGGGAGATCGAACGCAAGGATCCCCCTAAGTAATTCTATGTCTTCAGGTTCAAGGTATATGATGGGAAAACATACCCTATAGACCATGCCAGACATTATCGATAAATAATGACCTTATGGAGACACAATGACGCACTCATGTCCAGGATCTTCCGTTTTATCCTACATTATGTAGCATAAAATTGGTTTGAAAGGCTTCCCCACAGGTCGATCAGGAATTTTGCAACACCAACAGAGTCTTTCACGACACGATTCATAATAAGAATCTCCTATCATAAACGGATGGATGCACTGCTCACTATGAAGAAGAAGCCACAAGAGAACCTCGGACATTACGTCAAGAGATACTAGAAAGTTTTTAATGAGATCGAGGATTTCTCAGAGAAGTTTATCGTAACATCCTTCAAAATTGACTTGCCGACCACCTCTTTGTTGAACCAATCCCTCACCATGAAGGAAGCTATAAGAATTGATGATCTTATGGCTCGTATTGAAAAGTACGCCAAGGTCGAAGTTATGGTCCATTCTAGTGGGGGAGATAATGGTCGAGCAAAAGCGAATAAGGGGATGGAGAAGAACGACACCTAGAAAAAGGGAAGCAAGATTGGGGCGAGAATGGCTTCAAGAGTGGAAAAAAGAATGACCCCTCTAAGGTGTTCCAGGCTGTTAATACAATCTTTAAGGAAGCCATTTATAAAATTCTTAGAAAGATAAAGGATGAGCCTTTTATCAAATGGCCCAAAAATATGGGCGGTGATCCAATTAAAAGGAACAATGCGCTGAGATGCATGTTTCATCAGGAGGACGGTCATCGAACCGAGAATTGCAAAGGTCTAAAGTCACATTTGGAAGAACTAGTTCAGAAAGGGCACCTCAACGAGTATGTTAAAAAAAAATAGAAAAGGTCGCAGCCAACGATGATCAAAAGCTAGACAATTCCTCGATGATGATACATGACACGAGTTTGTAGTAATTCACGGGGCATCAGACCACAAACAGATTCAGGGCAATGCATCTGAATGGAACTCAAGATGGTGATTGTTACAATGGAAGGTTTTCAAATTAATCCTACCAAAACCCAGGCAGGAAAGCATCGGCGACCAAAAGACATTGATTACACTAAGCGCATCATGTTCACCGAAGAAGACTTGGTCGGAGTAAAGACCCCACATCATGATGCATTGGTGATCACACCGAGGATTGTTAACTAGGATGTTGACAAGCTACTTGTGGACCAAGGAATTTTGTCAGAAGTGATGTATCTAAAGTTTTTCCCTAAACTGAAATTAAATTTTTTCGACCTCAAAGAAGCCACTATTCCACTGGTCAGCTTCGTAGGAAGGATCACCATACCGTTAGGAAAGATTATCATGCCAATCAGGGTAGGAACATCTCGAAGCTAATTGAGTTTCTAATAGTGGACATTAAATCCCCATATCATGCTATGTTAGGCAGATGTTGGCTTCACGCTATGAAGTCCGTTCCATCCACTTATCATCAAAAGCTTAAATGAATCACATATCATAGAGTGGTCGAGATTCGCGACGATTAGGCTACATCTCAAAAGTGATTTATTACAGCTATCTGCCCGAAGAAAGAGAAGAATAAGGAGATCAAGAATACCCAGGAAAAAGCCCAAGAGGAGGATGTTCTTTCCAAACAGAAACTACGGTATGGTCGACCGGGGTGAAAGAGACTAGGGTCCACTCCACCGACATGGTTGTAGAAAGCCTGGAAGAAGTTGTAGCCGATGACAACTTGATAAAAGGAAATTTTTGATTGGATCTGCTCTCACCGATCAAGAGAAAACGGAGTTCATTGCATTCCTCAAAAGAAACTTATATGTTTTCGCATGGGATCCTTACGAGTTACCAGGGATTGACCCTAGCGTGGCATGCCATTGCCTGCACGTTGATCCCACTTTTAAGACCATCATTCAAAAGACTCATCTCATTAAACATCCCCTGAGAAGGTTAAGGTAGTGGAGAAAAAGGTAGGTAAGCTACTGGATGCAGGATCCATCAGGGACGTTCAGTTCCCTATATGCTTATCCAACCCAGTGGTGATACCCAAAAGTAATGGCAGTTGGAAAGCGTGCATCGATTTTACCGACCTTAATCAGGAATGTCCTAAGGATAACTTTCCTCTCCCGAAGATATATCAGTTGGTCAACGCCATAGCGACATAAGAAAGGATGAGCTTCCTTGACGCTTACTCATGATCTCATCAGATCCCCCTATACGGGCTCGACTAGGATAAGACCTCCATTATAACCTCAATTGGGTTGTAATGTTACAAGGTCAAGAACGCATGGAAAACTTACCAAAGACTATAACTAAGATGTTTAGCAAACAAATGGGAGAAACGATGCAAGTGTACATCGAAGAAATGCTTGTTAAAATCAAGGACAAGGCCGATCACCTCTTAGATCTAGCAGTAACTTTTAAAATCCTTAGGAAGTATCGAATGAAACTTAATGAAAGTAAGTGTTCATTTGGTTTCCAGTCAGGAAAATTCTTAAATTACCTGGTAAGTAAAAGGGGATCAAGGCTAAGCCAGATCAAATTGATGCTATCACCAGGGTACAACCTCCTCAGACATTGAGAGATGTTCAGAAGCTTACTGGGATACTCGCGGCACTCAATCACTTCATCTCCAAGTTTTCGAAATGCTGCCAATCATTATTCCAGATCTTAAAGAAAGGCAAAGGCCTCGTATGGAATGACGACTATTCGTGAGCTCTGGGAGAGATCAAGTATTACCTTAGCAAGGACCCACTACTGATAATTTTGAATGATAGAAAACAACTGTATTTTAACATGGTAGTATTAGACCATGTTGTGAGCTCTGCCTTAGTATGTGAAAAGGAGGGAGAACATCCATTAGTTTACTACGCTAGTAAGACACTCCTAGATCCTGAACGACGGTACTTGCCTCTAAAAAAGCTCAAATATGCCCTAGTTATCACTTCAAGGAAGTTGAAGCACTACTTCGAAGACCATTCCATAATGGTAATTACCTCTTACCCACTTAAAGCCGTTCTACGGAGGGCCGACCTCTTTGGGCGTATTTTAAAGTGTTCGATCGAGCTTAGGAGATTCAACATCCACTTTCGACCTAAAACGACAATCAAGGGACATATCTTAGCAAATTTTATTACCGAGTTCACAGGAAATTAACAAATAGATTAGTTGAACGAAGAGCAATTGATCACATGTGAAGCGTCGTCCAAAGCCTGGACAGTGAATGTTGATGGAGCCTCAAATTCTAAGGGGGCAGGAGTGGGGATTATTCTCATCCCCTCGAAGACACCATAATCGAGTAAGGAATTAGATTGGGATTTGAAGCATCCAACAACGAAGGTGAGTGCGAAGCACTGATCGTCGATTTGCGAAAAGCCAAACTATTGGGGGCAAAAGGCCTTTAGGTATTCGGTGATTCCAAACTGATGCTTTAGCAGCACTAAGCTCGACAATGGACTCTGACCTAAGGAGAATAATTCAAAAGGAGTTCCTCGTGCAGCCCAGTATCAACTATCTAATCGTAGCTGAGTAAGTCCTACTCACAGATAAAGCCCCAAATTGGATGGACGTTGATAAGCACCCAAAAGTGTACATTTTATACCTTGAATAAACCATTTTTAGTTGCTAATTCTCGACAATTTGGGTCTTATGCGCGTAAATGTTTAATGTGTAGGCTTGTTTGCATTTGCGGTGTCAAAAGTGTTATTTCAAGGCAAATTGCATCAAGAATGAAGCTAATACCCTATCCCGAAACCTTACCCAAGATTAAACCAGTCCCTAAACCTACCCCGAGCCCTGTGTGTGTGTGGTTTGTCCCCTTTAATTTATTTTATTTTATTTTTTCTAGATTTTTATTTTTGTGTCGTTTTATTTTCATTTTTATTTTTAGATTTATTTAGAATTTTCTAGGAATTATTTTCTATTTCTATATTTCTTTATTTCGATTTTTATTAATTTTTAATTTTTAATCTTTTTTTATTTTTTTTATAAAGATTAGTTTTTAGGAATTTATTTTTAGTTTTATTAGATTTTACATTTTTTTTTACGATTTTAGTTTTATTGGATTTTTATTTTTATTATTTTTTATTTCTTTTTAGTTTCATTTTTAAATTTGTGTCTTTTATTTATAGATTAGGATTTTATATTTTTTAATAGATTTTAATTTTTAATTTTATTAGTTTTATTTTTTTAGTTAGTTAGTTTTATTTTATTTTTAGGTGTCCAAATTAAACACACACACGCCATCACCCAAATCAACACACTCACACACACCCTATTTTCCTAGACCCTCACACACTCTAACGCCCCACCTCCATCTTCAACCTCACAACCCTCTCTCTCCTAAACCTCCATAACCCAAATAAAATCTAACCTCCAGCTTCATCACTTCACCACCAGCCCCTTTTCATACTCATACCACCACCAATAACCTTCTACCCCAACCCATCACGACCAAACTCCATAACCCAAACCTGCAACCCACCTATATTAACCTAACCCGATCCGCCCACCCATACCTCCTCCTCCTCCAAACCACAACCCCACACAATCGGGCCTCATTTCAAACCTACCCATCCAACCCCTACCCGCGTTCCAAACCCGTACCCCGAAACCAAAACCCGAGACCTTCCATGGTCAACCTCTCAACCCAGCATTGATCCGGTTGACTCACGACCCTACCCCAACCTTAACCGAGCCTCCATTCACCAACTCACTACAAACCGGAGACCCAACTGTTGACCGGATACCCATTTCACCTAAACCCATTTCTTTTTTTTTTCCAAGCCACAATTTTCTACCTGTTAACAGAACCAAGCCAAAATCTAATACACCACATGTGTTTAAAGCCTCATGTCCTCCTTTTTAACCCATTTCCCAAATTACCCTCATGACACTTCCCCCATATGTTCCCTATATACCATTCACCCCTTTACCTTCATGAGCAAATTTGATTTTTATTCCTTCTCAGATGACACACCCAAACCACATGACACCCACATTTTATCCTTACCCAATTTACCCTTAGCTCCATGCCTACTATTTAAAGAAGATGAAAGCCATTTTTAGAGGGGATTGAAATCTAGAGAGACTTGGAGAAGAAGAGAAATAGTTTAGAGAAGAAAATAAATTAGGTAGAAATATTTGTAAATAGTTTTATTTTTATTTTTTTAGAGAGTTTGTGAGGTTTAAATGTGAGTGATTGAATTGTATTGAAGAAGTTAGAGTTCAAATTGCCAATTTCAAGGAGACTTGTTGAAGATTTGTTCTCTTTCTCTACTCTTTTATTTTATATACCTTTGATTATTTGTTCATCATGTTTAATATCATGTTAGTCTAAATTCCTTTCCAAGGGGTGGGATGATCCCATTAAAGTGTGGTATAATTCCTTTAATTTCAACTCTAGGCTACTTGTATGATTTAAACTAGTTTAATCGATCGATCCTAGCGGGTGATTTGTTAGATGATGTTTGGAACTACATTTTAAGAGTTGTAGGAGTGTTAAATTTAATTTTCTAAAATGTTATTATCAAAATTACACTTGCAACGAGAGTTGATTTGTGATTTCGATACCAACTTGGGATAATTAATTTTAATGAATTGATTAATTTTAATTAACTAGAATATATAGTATCATCCTATCCCTTGTTAGTCCTCACTTTTATTTCCTCACTATTCTCATATTTTAGATTTTTATTTAGTTAGATTTAATTACTTAAGTTCTTCACTTAGTTTTTAGTTAGTTATTTACATCCTTGATTTGTCTTGTTTCGCCTCATCTCAAAAAATTTCTTTAATATTTGAAAAGGCTAAAAAAATAGAAAAAAAGTAAAAAGCCCAAAAAGGGATAGTAAAAAATTTGAATTACATGTGTTTTCCTCTCGTTTCACTCCTTTGATGTGGATTGATACCTCACTTACCACTACACTTTAGTTTATTATATTTTGTAGGTATTTGAGATTTTTTATTAGAGGACTATCAAGCAATGAAAAAATGTACGCAAAAGTCAACTCTATCAGACGTCATCGTTAATTATCTATGGAGTGACATACTGTCAGGTAACAGAAGGTCGGCCCATCAAGTTAGGTTCAAGGCTGCTCGTTTCTACCTCAACCTTAAAGGAAAACTTTATAAAAAATCATTCACCGGCCCCTACCTCTAGTGTATTCACTCACAAGATGTTGAGCACGTACTTAGTGAACTCTATGAGGGCACATGTGGGAGTCACGCAGGTGGAAGATCGTTAGCCTTTCGAGCGATCAAGGAAGGATATTTTTTTTCTCGTCCCTCTCTCTCTCTCTCTCTCTCTCTCTCTCGTCCCCTTGTAAACCCTAATTAGGGTTTTCATGGATCCACCTCCTGCCCCTTCCCTAGATGCAGGACCTTTAACCTTTCCCCCTCTACATCTAAACAAACTCTCTCTACCTGCTAGCCACCATGCATTGAACCAAGAAGGTTATCCCAATCTTTTATCCCAGACTGTGAAGATAAAAACATTTGCCTCAGGGACAGCCTTAAAATCTAAGAAACTCATAAATTTTCAACAGATCTCACAACACATGGGAGAACCAGCAATTCTTTATGAAGAGTCAACCCTACAAGAGATGGAATCTCCCTTCAAATATACTGTTGTGGGGAAATTCTCTCATGGACATCCGTTAATTGATGATATTCGTAAGTTCTTTTCTTTACTACTTCTTAAAGTAAATTTTAATGTAGGCCTCATATACCAAAAGCATATCCTCATAAGATTGGAGAATGAAGAAGATTTCCACAGAATTTAGTTGAAAGAAACATGGTATATCCATACGTGTCCTATGCAATCCTTCAAATGGGATATATATTTCCATCCAGACAAAGAATCTACAATTGTTCCATATTGGATATTACTGCCTCTTCTCCTTATCCACCTATATAATATGGATGCACTATTCTCTATTGCACAGGTGGTGGGGAATCCACTTAAGATTAATCATGCGACTGAAAACCTATCAAGACCTAGTCAAGCTAGGGTTTGTGTTGAAGTTGACTTAAAGAAGACCCTTCTATCGAGAGTATGGATAGGGAAAAAGGAGAAAGGGTCTGGATTTTGGCAAACTATAGTGTATGAAGATCTTCCCCCTTTTTGTTATTATTGTGAGAAGAAAGGCCATAAAGAGGAAAGTTGTTATATGAAGAGTAAAGAGCTAGAAGGAAATCATCAAGTGGACAACAAGGAGATGAATCAGGGGATCAAAACAAGTGGATGGGGAAAGAAGAAGCAACATGAAACTACAAAATAATGGATAATTAAATCTTTTGGAAATCATCAAGGAAAAGATTATAATCTTAAAATAGAAGAAGGAGAATTCTTAGTCAAGTAGTCAGAGTCAAGTAAACCTCTCAAACAAAGCCTTATAACCAACTTTCTTTCAGTGGGGAATAAAGATAGACAACAGCAGAATCCTCTTGTTACTCTAGATGCTCTAACTCATATAGGGAATGAGAGGCCAGATTTGAAGATGGCCTCAGTTGAAGCAGTAGATATATCTCATAAGCATTTGGATGAATTGGATAAAAATAATTTAGATTGTGTGCAACCCTCTAGCAAAAGTATAGATGTGCAATCTCCTCTTGCTATGCTTAGAAAGAATGTTATCTCTGAAGGAATTTCTCAAGGTGGTGGCATCCAAGACTATTAAGATATTCTGAGTCAAAATGGCATTAGTAAGTCTCCTCATTTCAGTAGTGAGCATGATGAGGGATTCACTGTGGTTAAAAGGAAGAAGAAGAATTTAAAAGAAGAAAAAATTGGATGCTCTATATGTAACTATCTGAATTCTCAGGTCCCAATCTAAATCCTCTTCCAAAATGGTTTAAATGATAGGGGCAATTCTTTGGAATGTCCGGGGTATAGCTAACAAGGGAGAAATCATAGAGGCTTAAAAGGCTTAAGAGACTGCATAATCCTCTAATGATGATAATTATGGAGCCTACACAAAAAATTCATAAGATTAAATTGTACTGTCTCAAACTTGGGTATGATACATGGGTGTCAAACCTTAACAGTAAGATTTGGTGTTTTTTTAAGCCGAAGATTACTTGGGAGATCATCTCTGAAATGAGTCAATGTATCACCTTTAATATTTCTATTTATGGCAGTGCTGCTAAGATGCAATGCATCCTTATTTATGCTAGTTGTAATAGAATAGAGAGACGATTGCTGTGGGACTATTTGAATAGTTGTAGAACCTCTAATTGCTGGTGGATAGGTGGAGATTTTAACATTGTTGCATATATGAATGAGAAAGAAGGTGGTAATGAAGTAAGTCTGGGAGCTATGTATGAATTTATGAATGTATTGAAGAGAATGGGCTCACTGATGTGGGTTATATAGGATCCAAGTTTACTTGGCATAACAAAAGGGATCCTGAGCACAACATATGGTGTAGATTAGATAGAGTCTTAGTTAATCAAACTTGTTTGGACTCTAATCTAAAATGGAGTGTGTCTCATTTGAATAGGAGTATGTCTGATCATTCTCCTCTCCTTTTAATAGGATAAGCTACAGTTAATTAATTTCCCAACTCCTTTAGTTTCTTAAATTTTTGGACAAAGGAAAAGGAGTGTGTTGAGATTGTGCAAAAATGTTGGGAGGAAGTAGTATGCTCAGATCCTATAGTCAGTATATCTCAAAAGCTCAAAGAGATAAGGAAAAAACTAAGTAAGTTGAGTAAAAGCAAATATGGGAACATAATCCAGGAAGCGAGAAATGCAGAAGATGTCATTCTACAAGCTGAAATGCTTTATGAACAACATCCATCAGAAGAGCATAGAGAGGAATTGAGTAAAGCAACATCTTTCTATAATTTAAAGCTAAAAATAGAAGAAGATTTCTGAAATCAGAAAGCAAATGTCAGGTGGGTTATCGAAGGGGATAAGAATACTGGTTATTTCCATAGGATGGTTAAATGTAGGAGGAAAAGAATGAACATAATGAAGGTAAAAAATATGGAGGGTGAATGGTTGGATAGTCAAGAAGAAATAAAACAAGTTGTAGTTCAGTATTTTACTAATTAGTATCAATTTCCAGTGGAGTGGGATCCTTGTGGTCAAGAAAAGGTGTTAAATGCTATTCCTATGTTGATATTCGAAGAAATGAATGTCTCTTTAACTCAGTGGCTAGAGATGGATGAAGTTGAGAGAGCAGTTAAACGCTTAAATGCTAGCAACAACCCTGGAGTGGATGCTTTCAACGGTTATTTTTTTACATTCTTCTGGGAGGAGATAAAAGATGACATTTTGAAAGCAGTCCAATACTTCTTTGCAGGCCATTGTCTTCCAAAGATATGTACTTCTACAAGGATAGCTCTTATTCCTAAGGTAAACAATCCTCAATCCTTCAATGACTTCAGGCCTATCAGTATGCATAATTTCTTCAATAAGATCTTTTTTAGAATTCTTAATGATAGAGTGTCTCAAGTGCTTCCTCTCATTATTTCCCCAATGCAATCAGGGTTTATTAGAGGGAGATTCATCCCTGAAAACGTGTTACTTGCCCAAGAGTTCATGTCTAGAATAAATCATAAGAATAGGGGAGGAAATGTCATAATGAAATTAGATATGTACAAAGCTTATGATCGAGTATCTTGGGGTTTTTTAATCAATGTTATGAGAAGAATAGGCTTTTGTGAACAGTGGATGGATTTAGCGTGGAGATTCATTTCAAATATATGGATAACTGTTGTGGTAAATGGAGAAAATGTGGGATTTTTTCATGCAACTAGAGGTTTATGGCAAGGGGATCCCTTATCCCCTAGCCTCTTTATTATTATGGCAGAAGCATTATCTATAAATCTCCACAAAATGGTGATGCATAATAGTTATGTGGGATATAAAATGCCCATTAGCAGTCCTAAATTTAATCATCTGGCTTTTGTAGATGATATAATAATTTTCTCTTCTGGTATGAAGAAGATAATGGAGGTTTTGAGGTTATATGAGCAGGCTTCGGGGCAGTTGATCAGTACTATCAAAAGTTTTCTAGTTGCTTCTGATAAAATCAAAACTAGGTCTCGATCATTTCTAAGTCAGTGCACTGGAATGAAATTAAAAAAAAACTCCCATAACATATCTTGGTTGTCCTTTATATAGTGGAAGAAAGAGAATAATATACTTTGAGAATATGATCCAAAAGATGAGGACAATTCTATCTGGGTGGAAAATAAAATGCTTATCTTCAGGTGGTGAATTGGTGCTCATAAAGGCAGTGCTTGTATCTATGCAACTATAATTATTAACAGTGTTGTCTCCCCCAAAAGCTATCTATACTAAATTGCATATCCTCATGGATAGATTCTTTTGGAGCTCAAACTTAGGGGAACAAAGACGCCAATGGTGTAAATGGGAGAAAATTACAAGACCAACTCTGGAAGGTGGTCTAGGCATCAGGAATTTATATGATATTGGAGACGCAATGATCATGAAAATGTGGTGGAACTTCAGATCATCAGCATCCTATGTCTACTCCTAGAAGAAATGGTGCTCATGCGTGGAACATAATGTGCATTGTTAGAGAAAAAGCTGAAGAGAATATGTCTTTCAAGTAGGGTTAGGTGATATAAGTATTTTTAAGGATAATTGGGGAGTGAAAGATTGTAAAAACATTGCCATTTTGGAAGATAAAAAAGTTAATTACTTTTGGGATTCGAGGCATAATTGGGACAAGGGGATAATAGAGGATAATTTATATCCAGATGTGTCATCAAAGATCTTAAAGTTTAATGAGATATTTGAGGATCATCCTAATAAAGCAATTTGGCTCACAATTGGTACTAGTGCATTTTCTATGACTTCGGCATGGGAGTCAGTGAGACCCAAACATTGTCATCTTCTAAGTTCCAAATTCATATGGCACCCATCTATTCCAGTAAAAATATCTATTTTTATGTGGAAGCTTCTGAACAAATGTCTGTCTACTGATGATAAAATTAGATTTGTTGGAATTCGTGGCCCCTCAAAGTGTCACTGCTGTGCAGCCCCTCAAGAAGAGTCTATAAATCATATATTTGCAGAATGTGAAGTAGCAAATCAGGTGTGGAATTCAATATGTCAAGAATATGGAGTGAGGAGAGATAAAGGTGGTAACATGAGTCAACTGTGTCAATGGTGGATTTATGGCCAAAAAATTGATCCTAACATCAATAAACTCCTACCAGCAGTAGTGTGTTGGTGATTATGGAATCACAGAAACAAATGCAGATATGAAGCAATTTCTACTAATCATTTGTCTATTTTATATCAGGTACATCACTTGAAGAATTTACTAGCTGTTAAGAAGCCTCCCCAAAATTATCCTCTGAGATTGCAATTCAAGTGGAAGTGTCCCCCATCAGGAAAACTAAAACTTAATACAGATGGAAGTGCTATTGGGATTAATGGACAGGGAGGTGGAGGGGGTATTCTCAAAAATGACAAAGGGGAGATGATATGGGATTTTATATCTTCTTATGAAGGTGTTAATAATATGGAGGCAGAGGCAAAAGCTCTTAACAATGGTTTGGAATTCTTCATGGACTTAAAGGACTATGGGGTCATAATTAAATGTGATTCAAAATTTTTAATCGATATCCTGCAAGGTAGAGCTTCAATTCCATGGAGAATAAGGTGGACTGTTTATCAAATTCTTCAAATGCTAAAGAATATCAACTACTCCCTAAGTCATATATATAGAGAGGGGAATCAAATTGCAGATTTCTTAGCTAAAAAAGGAAGTATGGACAGGAAAGGCATGTTTTCTAATCAACATTTAAGACTTTCCAAAGGACCTTAACGGTAAGATCATAATTGAAAAATGGGGGCTGCCAAATTTTAAGAATGTCTAGGTGCTCTTGGGCATTAATTTTCTCTGTTTATGGATTCCAGGTAGCTCTTATATTTTCTTGTCTATCTATAAATCTTATAAGGGATCTAGTTTATAAAGATCCTAATTTATTTCCCTGCATTATGAGGTTCAATTCAGTTTCTTTGATTGTAAACCAAGTAGAAGAGGTTTTCTTCTACCAGATATTAATAAAATAAATAGTTCTTGAAAAAAAAGGTAGGATATTGGCGGTCTATCATGCAGAAAGATGCTGATACATATGTTCACAAATGTGAAAAGTGCCAAAAGCACTCACCTATGGTTCACCAGCCCGCCAGCGACCTGAAATCACTTACCAGTCTATGGCCTTTCGCTCAATGGGGATTAGACATCGTGGTACCACTACCTGCTGCATCTGAAAATCACAAGTATGTGTTGGTCATCACAGACTATTTCACTAAATGGGTAGATGCAGAACTATTGGCAAATATTCGAGACTCTGACATGACAAGGTTCATATGGAGGAACATCATAACTCGTTTTGGGATACCAAGGCCCATCATCTGACAATAGTACACAATTTGAAAGTTATTTTTTTTAAGATTTCCGCAATGAACAAAACATCAAGCACCACTTCAGTTCTGTGGCGTATCCCTAAAGCAACGGGCAAGCGAAAGCTTCCAACAAAACCATGATCGATGGACTGAAAAATGATTAGAAAGAGCTAAGGGTGCTTGGGTGGATGAACTCCCTCATGTTTTATGGGCTTATCGCACAACATTTAGGAGACTAACTGGGGAAACACCATTTTCCCTAGCTTATGGAATGAAGGTTCTCATCCCTCTGAAAGCAAGTCTCCCCATTATGAGAACTACGCTGGTCAACCAAGGCCTTAATGATGAAGCACTATGCATTGAACTTGACCTAGAAGATGAGTGACGAGAGCTAGCCTCGATCAAGTTGGCTTCCTACCAACAACAACTAACCAAGAAGTACAATAAGAGAGTCAATTCGAGGAAGTTTTCAATATGAGACTATGTCTTAAGAAAAGCCCTCGGTAATGCTGTAAAACCATCAGACGACAAATTAGGACCAAACTAGGAGGGACCACTCAGAATATTCAGAGATGATCTTCATGAAAATATCATTTGGAAAACATGGAGGGTAAGGAGATACTAAGAGCATGGAACGCTGCCAATCTCAAGAAGTTCTACTTTTAATTTTTTTTTATCTTTTAAGTTAGTGATATTTTTTTTTTTTTTTGATTGATAGACATTTTTCAATGAATAAAAGACGAGTGGCACCTCTATTCTCGTATTTTTCATTGACCGCTTAACTTATCTTGATTATATCTCATCAATTTGCACTTTTTCCAATGATAACTCCTTTGTGCATATCTAAATATGTAATAAACAAGGTTAACAATTGTTGATGTAAAAAATTAGATTATCTCTAATTAATCAATCAAAGATAAAAAAATAAATAAGATAAAAGATTTTTAAAGTGGTTCAGCCTTAAAGGAATAGCCAACGTCCATTGTTTTGTTATTGCTGACTGTTTGAGAATTCTCGATTACAGGTTTTTACCAAGAAATTCCGAGTCCCCCACTAATGAGGAGGTTACAATGTATTTATAGCCTTGAGGTTGTACATGCGAGAGAATATTACATATTTGTCCAATAGGCGTGTACATCTGTATGATAATAATCAGCATTTAATGCGCATTCAATCCTCTTAATTATTCAGTTATAAATGCTCTGAACGAGGTGCAGCTCGGACCGCCTAAGTAGCTCGGTATATATGAGTTGCTCGGTATAATAAAGTTCCTCGAAGAGTACCTGTTTCTCGGAGTGTCTGAGTTGGTCGGGGAGGTTGAGTTTCCTCGAAGTCAAGGTGTTGTTCATAAATGTTTGTAAGTGCCATGTAGATTGACACGTGTCTCCACTTAACTGATCCACGTCAACAGACTAAATTTGGTATCAACAGAAGCCCCCAATGTTTCACAGTTCGAGGTTGAGGAGTGTGGAACATTCTTCTCTAAATATGGAGGGATTAAATAGTCATCCTGAATTTTAGGAGTGTTTTCCTTGTATTTATTTTTCCTTTCAAATTCATAGAATCAAACTTTTTGAATTTTTCCCACTGCTTTGGTCTTTGTGCCTTTTTTGTCCTTTTAGCCGCCGGTAGCGCAAACGTCTTTCTTTGTAATCATTATTTTTACCCCTTCCCAAGATAAGGTATTTAAGCGTTGCAGAAAATCCTATCGTCTCTTACTTTTTCAAATCTGTATCTTTGATCTCTCCATTTCTTCTCCATCTTGTGCGTTCATTCCTTCCATCGTTCGTTATCAACTGATCTACCCTTCTTCTGTAAGATCTTCTTCCTTCTCTTTTATTTTCTTGTTCATCATGGATTACCTTATTGAGTCGCTTGATAAATTTTGTTCTGATTTTTCTATTCCTTCGTGGGTCATTTTTGAAGAGCTTTCTGAGCCTTCTGACTATTTTCATTTGGCTGAGGGACATTGGTTCCCCAGTCTCTTTGTAGCTGAATGTGGCTTTTCTTTTCCTCCAAACCCCTTATGTTTAGAATTCTGTCAATATTTTGACGTAGTACCTACAAAAAAAGCCCCCAATACATGGAAAATAGTTAATGGAGTCCATAGGTTAAATCAGATTCATGGAACCCGTTTAGAAATTCCAGAGATTATGTTTTGCTATAGATGAGCTGTCAGTGATAGTACTTTTTATTTGAAAACTAGGTTTTTAAATAGGGCTTTAGTTGTCAATCTCCCAGATGCCAACAGGGATTACTTCGAGCATGGGGTTGTTATGAAAAATTGACAGCATGCTCCATTAACTGAAAATGACGTATATCAGGGTCCCAGATGCCCTCCCTATGGCAATGGGATAGGTTGTTTTTATTTTATTTAGTTTTTGAAATTATGTTTTCTTTATATTCGATAAAATGCGTCACTGATATTTTGATTTTTATTTATTTGCAGTTGACAGCAAAAGAAGGTCTCCAAAGGAGACATAAGTTAACTTAAAGCATCTAAGACTTATCTGGGGTTTGCATCAAGCTGTTGTTGACGAACATATCAGATCAGCCTCGTACTTGTTGTAGTACAAGAGTTACACCTCGTCTTTCACTGCTCGTCCAGTGATAAGTAACATAGAACTAGTACCAGTTTCTGAAGGTTCTTCTCTTGAATCGCATATTCCTCTCAGTGATAGAATGAAGAGAAGAAGAGCTCCTGCCCTCTTCAATAAGTCTGCCTCTACTGCTGTAGAGGCAAAGAAAATTAAGCAGGATGTCCCAGAAGAAGGGACAAGACCAATTGATGCACCTCCTCCAGCTGCTACTAAGAAGGTTGCCGAGAAGCCCCCTGTGGCTCCAAGCAAGATTGCAGCTGTTTCCCCTCTTAGTGAGGTTATAGTTATATCACCGACCAAGATGACATCCTTGGTCGAGAATGTTCCCTCTCCCACGAGGAAGTTGAATAAAAGCTCCTCGGATAAAGTGGCTGAATCCATTTCTCAGCCTCTAACTGCTAGAAGTGGTGTTCCCACTTTCGTTGCTCCGAGCTCTGCCATGAGCTCTGTGAAGTCTTGGATTATCCCTGAAATCCAAGGTCTTGAAGACATTATTTTCCGAGATAGGGTTACCACCTTGGCAGCTTAATATATTGCCTCAGTAAGTATTGCTAATCTAAACTTTCACTTTTCAATATTATGTACTTGCACTGACTTACAATTGTTTTCTTTTTCCAGTTGGTAACTTGTTTCAATACCATTTTGAAAAAGGATGAAGCTATTAAAGCTTCGAGCTCCTCATTAGGTGTAGAGGAAGCTCTTGTAGGTCTGACACAGTCATTAAAGGATTCTCGTCGGAAGTATGACGAAGATAAAACTGCTTGGGAAAAGCAATTAAAAGCTATTGAGCAAGAGAAAGGGAAATTTGTGGAGGCCTCTCAGAAGTTGGAGAGGAAAATGAAAGAATGTGAGAAGAAGAATACTGAGCTTGAGGAAAAGCTCAAAAATGCTGAAGATCTTGAGACCAAGCTTAAAGCTGCTGAAGAGGAGTTAGGCAAACTCCGTGAAGCGGATCGCCAGAGGGAAGAGGCAGAAAAGAAATTAAAAGATGTCGAGGAGCTCATGACTGAGAGGGTTTCCTCAGAGAAGGAAAAGAGGAAACTTGTCGTTAAGAAGTCCTTCAGTACTGGCTGGGGCAAGGGTTGGAATAAGGGTTTGGCTGCCATGATCTCATAAATGGAGTATGGCAGCTTTAAATATTTCAGGGACGGTTTGGTGGCTGCTCAGAGAGAGATGAATGTTGATGAGAATTCAAACCTATTTCAGCGACACATTCCTGGCCCCCCTCCTTCTCCCGGGGAAGAAGAAGACGAAGCTGCTTCCGAGGGATCCTCTATGGTGATCGAAGATCAGATTCCTCATCCCCTGGTTGTCCAGACCTCCTGCAAGCAACTTCAACCAACCAGCATTTCAACCGAGCAATTTCTAACACCCTCCGAGCAACCTTCTATGCCATCTGAGCAACCTACTTCTTTGTCTCAGCCTCCCAAGAAAGTTTTAGGAGACAAGGAGAAGGTGTAGAGTTATTCAGACTTTTTCTCTTTGCTTTTTTGTTAAATGTAACTCTGGGCTATGTACTTCTTTTATGATGTAATAAAATTTGAAGTTTTTAGTTGTGCAACTTAACTCCCTTTTTCTTGCTCTACTTTTATTCTTCTTGCTCTGTCTGCATTTTATTGATTCTTTCCATCTCTTTTCTTTACTTGTTTATGGCTAGAATGGAACTCTTGTCAGCCCATGATACAGAACTAATGAAAAAATGTAACGACTACTTCAAGGTTGGCCATGCTGACTTGAATGAATCTCATATCGTCGATATCCTCGACCCAGATGCTTCAGAGCGAGCAGTTGAAGCCTACCATTATTTGAAATGCCTGCTCGACCGTGCAGTTGCTAATAATGTGGCATACTATGAGATGATTGAAGATCTCCAGGGTACCCTCGAGGAACTTTAACAACAGTACAAGGAGTCTACTATCCTTCTATATCAGGGATATGAGAAGAAATATCAGCAACTAAGTGCTGATAAGGGATATGATAAGTTGTTTACTGCTTACGATAGAAATGAAATGACTTTGAAGACCGAGGTTGAAGAGCATAGGCAGATCGCCAAATTATTAGAGCAGGAAAACAATAATTTGCGAGGAGAGATATCTCAGCTGAAATCTGCAGCCTCTACCTCGGAAGCCTTGGTTCCTGTCAACAATGAAGGTTTTTCTTTCTTGGAGGTCGAAAATGCCAATCTGAGAGACGAATTGGAAACCTTGAAGAGAACTGTTCCTTCTACTTCTGCTCGCGGACGAGCAAGAGCTTCTCGGGGACAAGCAAGGGCTGCTCGGGTTACTATTGAAGAAGCTAGAACGCAGGTAGCCTTGGAGAATCAAGCATTCCAGTTGGTGGAAAAGAATCAAACATTAGCTGAGATTTCCAAGAAGATTCTGAATCTGGACGAGCAGCTCTCTGCACAAAAGTCTGCCTTGGAGAGTAAAGAACTTTTAACTAAGAACCTCCACGAGCACCTGGAGAGGTTAACCTATCAATTCCACAAGCAGCCTAGAGAGTTCTGGATGGCTGGTTATAATGAAGCCCTCTACCATCTAGATGATCGGATCCAAAATGCAAATAATGAGGGTTACAAGCAAGGATGGCTGAATGCCTTGGGTGTGCTGCAGTTGGAACAGGGTCACTATTTGTGGGATTACTATGACCCTTGGTTGCTCGAGTTGTCGGTGCCACCTTTCAAACTGGATATGAGTTGGATTCCTGCTCAGGCCATTCCGCAATGTCTGATTTCAAAGTATCTCGGTGACTACAATCTTCATTCCAATTTCGAGATATCTCGCCCTGAACACCTACTTGATCGTCCCTCAGTAATGAATGTCAGGATGCTTAAAGATCTAAATTTCATCAATTCCCCCTATGCCTTAGACGATCCTCCCGCTGGTGAAGAACCTGTTTCAAAGGCAGAGGGGAAGAAACCAATAGAATAGGATTCTTCATGTAACAATTTTTTATGTATTTCATTCTCAATGTATTTTGTTTTGGATTTAATGAAAAACTTCTAGTTTTCTTTGCAATCTTAATTGTCATTGTCTTTGGAAATATTTTGTAAGACATTTTCTAATGAATGTGCATGTATATCTGTTGAAAAGATAAAGATATTTTGTGCTATTTTAAATTGTCGATCAACTAGAGTTGGTGAAAATTTATTGTCGACTATCTGAATTTATCTAACGACCAAGCAGAGTTGGTGATATTTTATTTCTCAACCAACAATAGTGGTAGTTTAAAATGCCATAAGTATAAAAAATTTATCACTTTTTAATTTTAAGCCCTGAAATGACTTTCATTTGTTTAACCAACTGTTTCCGACCAATCGGAGTTGGTGGTTTTTATTCCCGACCAACCTTAGTTGGTAAATTTTCTTCCCAACCAACCGTAGTTGGTGTTTCTGGAAAATTTTTTATTCTCGACCAACTATAGTTGGTGGATTTTCTTCCCAACCAACCGTAGTTGGTATTTCTGGGAAATTTTTTATTCCCGACCAACTATAGTTGGTGGATTTTCTTCCCAACCAACCGTAGTTGGTATTTCTGGGAAATTTTTTATTCCCGACCAACTATAGTTGGTGGATTTTCTTCCCAACCAACCGTAGTTGGTATTTCTGGGCTTGATGCGTAGTGTGTAGCACTAATACTCCGAAAATTTTCAATAAAAGGAGAGAATTGGGGGAAATATCCAAAACTTTATTCATATCGAAGAAAACTGCATTACATTAAATTACTGATAATATTTGCGCAGATGCTCTGTGTTCCATGCATTCTTAAACTCCTCTCCTCCTAAGGTTTCGATTCTATATGTTCCTGGTCGAACAACCTCTGTTACTCTGTAGGGCCCATGCCAGTTAGCTTCCAATTTGTTGTGCTTTTGAATTACTTTTTTTAGCACATAGTCTCTTTCTTTCAGGTCGCATTTCTTTACTCTCTTGTTATAGAACAGAGTTGTCCATTGCTGGTATGCAACATTTCTGATTTCTTCTTCTTCTCTAACTTCCTCGATCATATCTAAATCTAATCTTCTCATCAAGTCACTGATAGGAGAGTTTAAATTCAGCACCCTGTGTGTGGGGAGACCCAGCTCGGCAGGTATAACAGCTTCACTTCCAAATGCCAGCATATATGGAGATTCTCCTGTGGCTGCTCGTGGAGTAGTACAATAAGCCCATAGTACAGAATGTAGCTCGTTGATCCAATTTGCCTTTGCATCATTTAATCTTTTCTTCAAGCCATTCAGCAGCGTTCTGTTTGTCACTTCAGTTTGTCCATTGCTTTGAGGGTGGCTTGGTGAAGAGTGGGTTTTCAATATGTTCGACTGATGACAATACACAGCAAACTCCTCGTTGTCGAATTGGGTTCCATGGTCTGTAATGAATGCATGAGGAAGATCATATCTACAAATTATGTTCTTCCATATAAATTGATACACTTTGTCATATGTCATATCGATAAGGGGCTCAGCTTCCACCCACTTAGTAAAGTAATCCACTGCGATGATGAGATATTTAAACCTTCCTCTGGTCGTTGGAAGTGGCCCGACCAAATCAATTCCCCACATGGAAAATGGCCAAGGGGAAGTAATGGGTGTTAACAATGCTTAGGGAGTTCTTCGGATAGTGGAGAAGCGTTGACATTTGTCACATTTTTTGGCATAGGCTATGCAATCAGCCCTCATTATAAGCCAATAGTATCCCTGCATCATTAGCCTTTGCATAAGTGTCCGACCTGCTACATGGGCTCCACAACAACCTTCATGGACTTCTTCGATCAAGTCTTTCACCTCGGTGGGATGTACACATCTCTACAAGCCAACTATAATTCCTCGTCTATATAGAACACCATTGGTCAACACATAACGAGCAGCTTTAAACTTTAGTTTCTTGGCTGCGAGTTTATCGGTTGGTAAATACCCTTCTTCAATATATGCCCTGATAGGATCCATCCAAGATGGTCCTAAATCAAGGGTAATAAAGTTCATCATCAGATCTTCATCTATGCTCCGACTAGCCAAGACTTCTATTGGGATTGTTCTTCGTAGCTCGATGCATGTGGATGAAGCTAACCGAGCTAAGGCATCTGCTCTGGAATTCTCCAATATTGGTATTCTAATTATCTGCACTGCCATCAGACTTGATAAAATCTCCATCGCTTTTGCATGATACTTGATCATTAATTCTCCTTTGGCTGCATATACTCCTAGCATTTAATTTACGATCAATTGCGAGGCACTGAATACAATAACTTGCTCTGCCCCCATGGTTTTTTGCCAAACTAAGACCTGCAATCATAACTTCATATTCAACCTCATTATTAGAAGCCTTGAATTGGAAGCGCAGAGCATACTCCACATCAACCTCATCCGGGCTGTTCAAAACAATCCCTGCCCCACAGCCTGTAGTGCAAGATGAGCCATCCACATATAGATTCCATATAGGTACCTTGTCTTCAAATTTTTCATCGGACAGAGTTCCTCGATGGAATGTTTATTGCTTCCTTTTATCTTCCTCTAGCACTTCTTGCTGCTCGTCGACCATCTTCTCTTGCTCGCCGACCAACTTCTCTTGCTCGTCGACCAACTTCTCTTGTTCATCGACCAACGTCAGTTGATCGAGATTTAAATTCGATGATCCTGTAACATCCACAGGTTGGTCGGTATTCATCTTTTGCTCCTCGTGCGTGTCAGGATAGGTGAACTCTGCTATAAAATCTACTACTGCTTGCCCTTTAAATGACGATCTAGGCTCATAAATTATATCATATTCACCAAGTTCTACTGCCTAGTACATCAATCGTCCTGAATTTTCTGATTTATGAAGAGCCTGCCTCAACGGCATATCGGTATACACAACTATGGTATGAGCTTGGAAGTATGGCCTCATCCTTCTACTCGCTTCGATCAAAGCTAGCGCCAACTTTTCTAGTCTTGGACATCTAATCTCTGCTCCTCGGAATGCTTTGCTAGTGTAATAGATTGGTTTTTGCACTCCATCCTCTGTTTTTATCAATGCCGAGCTAACTGCATTCTCCAACACTGCCAAATACAAGTACAATCTTTCCCCCATCACCGGCCTTGATAATAGTGGAGGTCCTCCCAGATATTTCTTCAATTCTTGAAAAGTCTTCTCGTATTCGTCATTCCATTCAAACGTTTTTTGGAGTATTTTGAAGAATGGGAGGCATCTATCTTGTCGAGCAACTGGTTGTGATTGGGCAGAACCCTCTCTTAGATCAGATGGTCGTCGAAAGTTTCTCGACACAGCCTTAGGAGGACTTTTATTCTTCCTAGGGCCCAATCGATCAAAAGGAGAGATCCTACTTAATCTCTCCAATGCACTAGTCCTTTCTGGAGAGAGAGTGATGTGTTGTTCAGTATCTGTGGCTCGTACTGACAAAGTTCGCCCCGATTGATAAGAAAAATCATCAGATTTCTCAGTGCGATATGAATCGCTTTGCCTAATACGCGAAGAAACTAAACGGGTATTTCTTTGAACACTTCGTTGTCCTGAATGGGTCGGCGCTCCACCCTGGATAGTTTGCATGAGTTGTCGGATAGTCTCTTACATAGCTATCTGGCCTTGAGCCAAATTGTCCATAATTCCAGCCAGATCTTGGACATTTGGAGGAGCGGATGGATTTGGGGGGTTTCGATTACTGGATTCACGATTATCAGCCATTGGTGATAAATTGTTTTTGTGAAAAACGAGAATTTCAGTCGTTTCCCACAGACAACGCCAATCTGTTGATGTAAAAAATTAGATTATCTCTAATTAATCAATCACAGATAAAAAAAAAACAAGATAAAAGATTTTTAAAGTGGTTCAGCCTTAAAGGAATAGCCTACGTCCACTGTTTTGTTATTGCTGACTGTTTGAGAATTCTCGATTACAGGTTTTTACCAAGAAATCCCGAGTCCCCCGCTAATGAGGAGGTTATAATGTATTTATAGCCTTGAGGCTGTACATGCGAGAGAATATTACATAGCTATCCAATAGGCGTGTACATCTATATGATAATAATCAGCATTTAATGCGCATTCAATCCTCTTAATTATTCAGTTATAAATGCTCCGAACGAGGTGCAGCTTGGACCCCCTGAGCTGCTCGGACCGCCTAAGTAGCTCGGTATATATGAGTTGCTCGGTATAATAAAGTTCCTCGAAGAGTACCTGTTGCTCGGAGTGTCTGAGTTGGTCGGTGAGGTTGAGTTTCCTCGAAGTCAAGGTGTTGTTCAAAAATGTTTGTTAGTGCCATGTAGATTGACACGTGTCTCCACTTAACTGATCCACGTCAGCAGACTAAATTTGGTATCAACACCAAGTCAACTACAAGTACTCCAAATCACTTGTAGTCCCTTGTTGCAAACATAAGAGGCCTCATGAGTCTCCCTAGCAATAGTAAGATTTCTACATGGGATCCTTAGGCAACAAAGCTAACTCCGGTTGGTCGCCAACTTCGGTTGGTCGAAAAAATATTTCTTGGGTAGATTGCCCACTAGCCAGGTGCATTCTCTCCATCATCTCACTTAGGCCTAAGAGAGTGTGATGACATGACGTAAAAGGTAAAGTTAATGGAATGATATTGCTTAGACATATTGGACTGGGAGAACGTTCAAACACATATAAGGAAGATTGCCAACACTTAAACATCGTCGGTTGCAAACGTCCAAAATGATTCAAATTAAGTATGAGTCTACCTAAAGCCTTTGATTGGTCAATCAATATCGTTTTGGTTAATAAAAGTACTAAGTAACCTTCAAGCAGATGAATACAATATATGTTTAGTCAGCATATGCTCAAAATAATAGAAAACTCTTTATTAAAATATAATGTTACAACTACAGACAAAAAAAAATACATAAAGGCCTAAGAAGGGTCAGGGTGACAAATAAGGTATTCTTCTACAATCGCTTGCTGACCATCATCTGGCTTTGGGGCAAACTCTTCTACATCTTCATCAAGATTATAATCTAAGAGTTAGGAGGGAATATCATTAGCTGGGATCCATTCATCATCTTTGAAGAAGGAGTTATGGCTATAAGCAGGGCATTCAATCTAGTATTTATACCAAATCTTGGATTCTTTTGGAGTTTTTACCTCCTTAAGGGCACTTAGACATCCTCGAGAAAAGGCAACACTTTCTGCCTCCTTGAGTTTTGCTGGGGCATCTGCCTAACCAGTACTGTAACCTTTTCCCCATACCTCTTAGGGTCCCACCTTGAATGCGTATCTCAATTTATTGACGATGTCTTTAAGCACACCTATAAAAGACTTCAAGCTAGCAACCTCCTTTATCAGAGCATCATTTTTGGACTGCAGAACCTCGACCACTTGGTTGAGCTCAGTACTCTCCAACAGTTACGCCCTCAAGGAATTTACCTCCTCCTAAATAGAGGCCCCTATTTCCTCTATTTCCTGGAGATCGTCTTTTAATTTGGAAAATACTTCAATATGGTTCTTGTACTGCTTGTTCCTCGCTCTTAACGACTTGTAAAGTTTCACAAAGGCTTTATGAGCCTGCAGGTTGATGTCAGATCCAAGAATTCTCCCTAGTTAAGAGTTGGGATAAATATAGCGATCTAAATCAGCCGACTACATATGATACACACTAAACCAAAAGCAAGTATATTAGCATATGGAAAATTAGATAAATACATGCAAAAAAGGGAGAAATGTTTCATTACTATACAACATAAAAAGGTGGCCAAATGACAATACATGATGTTTTAAAAAAATGGGTACAAACTGACAATGCTAAAAATTGTACAGGTAAAAGGTAAACTCATAGTCTACGAAGCCTTAGCCCTTCACCTGATCTCCCTATACTATTGCCTTCCCCTTATCGACCACCTATTGCTCCTAGTTTGCACCATCATTTCTGTTGACCCTAGCAGGAACAGTCTCAGTATTGCCGACAGCAGGTTCACCACCTTCTTCTTCTTACTCAATATAAGGGTTAGGACCAGGAGAATGTAGACTGAAAAGATCAAAGTCTTCAGGAGTTCCAACAACCTTCAAACCTTGGTCCCATCCCTTCTTGAAAGAGGCCTTGCAAGTATAAGCCATTTGGTGCTCTAGATCCTCATAAGCTTTGTAAAATCCCTCACGGTATCTATCATCCTTGACTTAGGGAAGATCACCCTCCATCTTGGTAACTTTTTCAGATAAATTTTTGTTGGCATCCACCAGTTTGGACTTCTCAGTAAGTACCACCTTCTGAGAAGCCCCAAGAGCATCATAGACCTTGGACATTTCCTTCTTTTCATGCTTCCACTCTTGGTGAGCATTGACAAAGGCCTCCTTCTCGGTCTTTAGGGCATTCTTCAACTCCTCCTCCCTTCTGAAGCTATCAGTTTGATTGCCCAAAAGGGTAGTAAAATTAGATAACATCTTTGAACAGGAGAGGATAATAAGGAATTAGAACAAAAGCAGAAAGATTAAAGGAAAAGAAACAAATAGGAAAGGCTTACCAGATCCATCTCTTGTGCATTCTTGAGGGTGAGTTGAGCTGGGCCCAGCCTAGAAGAACGCTTGTGATCAGCAATGAGCATAAACCTTTTTAGAAGGTCAGGGGCTAAGGAGGGGGAATCGCCCACACTAGCCTCGTCAAGACTAGGGCAAGTGGTCACCCCATAGGATTACAGGACTAACTTCCTCTTAGCCTCAACCCTCTATTTCTCATTCCTCTTCCTCTCTCTCTCTCTCTCTCTCTCTCTCTCCCTCTCTCTCTCTCTTCTCTTCTCTTCTTTTCTTATCTCTCTCTTTCTCTTGTTCTTTTCCCTATCAGATGGGACAGAACGTCCTTGGAAGAGTATGTTACAGAGTTCTTTAAAGATGGAATCCTATCAGAAAGGACCGTATGGCCGTATTCATCATCAAGAAGCTTTAACTTCCTCCTCTTAACCAATAGAGACATGTCCTTTTCTTCTTCTTCTTCTTCTTCTTCTTCTTCTTCTTCTAACCTACCTCCCTTCTCCCCTCTTCTTCGGTCTCTTTTTCGTCTTCAAACACTACACCAAATCTGCCGAATTGTCACGGTCATTGACCTTGACAAGTCAATTCGGGGGCGAGACAAATTTTTTTATCATGGACATGTCACGGTCATTGACCGTGACAAGTTCGTAAGAATTGTCACGGTCGTGTCACGGTCCCTGACCGTGACACGTTTAGTCACGGTTAATAACCGTGACAAAGACTTGACCCCTTTTTTAAAAAAATTGTCACAGTTATTGACCGTGATAACTTTTGTCACGGTCAATGACCGTGACAATTCTGGGCAGAATTGAAAAAAAATATGCTGGGCAGTATGGCCACTACCACTGCCCAGCAGTATATTTGTACCTGTTATATCAACGTTGTACCTGTTCAAACATCATATATCCAAATAAACTAGAGATAATGCAAATATACATTCAAAATATAACTATTTAAGAAGAAACAACATCACCATCAATTATCTCAAATCCACAAACTATTAGCTGGAAAAGAGATTTTGTACCGCGACGCTCGGGGACACCTCCTTATCCTTCCCTTCTCGTCCGAAGAGCCACATAAGTATCGAGCCTATGTGGCCTACCCCCAGGGCCACTCCTTGTCCCCTGAAATAAAATAAAGTAAAATTAATATCCAACCCGCAAATATAGATAAATATAAATATAAATCGAAATTGAAATCGAAATCGAAATTGACATATAAATATAAATGCATTACCTGTAATGTCACCCAAACAACTAACTTGAGCTCATATGACACATCCTTCCAACTAATGTACCCCGGGCAATCGTGTCAAATATAATTCCCTTCATATCTGAACACCAAGAAATGTCATAATCCTATGGAGTTATGCTCTGCAAATTCCTTCCAACCGTTGTGTAGCCAAAAATCTGCAGTTGAAGTTGTCAATTCCACCTTCCAATGGTCTCCCATGTTTTGCTAGAGGTTCCAAGTGGTGGGGTATGGAAAGTGGAATTGACAACTTCAACTGGTGATGTTTGGCTACATAACGGTTGGGAGGAATTTGCAGGACATCACTCCCTGGGATTATGACATTTCTTAGTGTTTGGATATATGAAGAGATTCAGCCTCCTCTCCATAAATAGGACACCCCAAATAACTATGTACTAATCACCTATTAAAGGTAAGAAACATATATTCATGGATTAGTATAAACAAAACTTAGATGTAGTTGAAATATTTATGTATTAATCTCCTCTCCACACACGCACACTACACAAGAGTGAAAATGATAAAGTTCAAATCAATTAAAAGCATTAAAAATGGATGTTTCAGTACAAATTGGAATATTTATTATAAATTGAAAAATTATTTCAAATTCGGGTTATCATAAAAAATGGATTGATATTCGGTAGGAGCAGCCAAGTCATCCACACTACTATTTAGACGCCTTGGCGCGTGTTGGACAATTGACCACGGCTCGTTGTTGACATACTCCGAATAAAACACTTGCTTAACCTTTTGAAATGCACAAACAAACGGCTCATCACTCACGTGATCGTTGCTCTTCAACTTGGACAAGTCAATCATGATCAAATTGGTGACAGGATCAACTTTACAAACATTTTTATCCTCAACTCTTACCCAGTCACAGTAAAATACAACCTCTTAGAAGCTTATATAATCCAATTCAAATCTATTTTGGATTACACCATAGTAAGTCATTTCAGCTTCAACGAGGTTTTTATCTTTCGCGCTCGCTCGAAAGAAAGTAAGAGCCTTGTATGAAATTCTTGAGTTCTGTACATTTGTACTTTCCTCGTACACTTTAGCGCCGAAAATGTAACCATTCAATCGATACTTTTTATACTCTTGTGCCACGAACAAGGGTCCAGCGGCTAGACGAGCAAGCCTTGATGTCGCATCACCCGTCTTTAGGAGCTGAGAATATAGATAAATTAATTATATTAATGGTAAAATTTAAGTGTAATGTAACGTTATGTAAGGATTATTTTTATTATAATTACCTCTTGTGTCAACCACAACCTAAATTCGCTGTCTGATTGTACCATTATTTTTCGTCTTTTATTTTTCTCACAGGCTTCATATTTTCTTCATATTACAAAATTAATCATATCTAATATAATCTAAGATAATGTTAAACATTATAATAATTGAAACTTACTTTTTCCATTCTTCGACATCTTCATGTGTGTCAAATAGATAACGAGCTACTTGTTCATGTTGCAAACTCGTTAATTTCACGCGTTTTCCCATCGCATGACCACCATCATCGACGAACTCATTAGTGTCATCAATGCTGGTCGAGTCAGGCATATATTCCCGAGTATATATTAATGACTCCACAGTGATGTATTCCTCTGCAATTGATCCTGCAATGTATCGCGTATTCTTGACATAATCTTTAAAACCTTTCATCAATCTTTCAAACGGATGCATCCACCGATATCTAACTGGACCATAAAGAAGTGTCTCGTCACATAGGTGTACCAACAAGTGAACACTTATGTCAAAGAATACTGGGGGAAAGTACTTCTCCAATACACAAATCGCTTCGATCACAACCAATTTTTTGGCCACTATGTGTTCTCGATTGACTACCTTCTCACACAAGAGGGACAAGGTAATATTAATTTGCATAATAGCCCTACGCAAATCCTTGTGCTTGGAGAAACAGTGCTTAAACAATAGAGGAACCAATTGCATGATCACATGCCAATCGTGGGACTTACACTTATGTAAATCATGAGTATCATAATTCACAATCCTTTGCAAGTTGGACGAAAAAGTATATGGGCCCTTTAAATTATATATTGTGTCTAGAAGCATCTTCATTTCCTCACTCGTCAAAGTAAACGCACTAGGGGGAATTATTGTCCTTCCCCTACAATCTTCTTTCAACCATAGTTGTGGCTTAAGTTTTAATGATTTAAGGTATTTTTGTGCATTTTCTCCATCCTTCGAATGACTCCCCCCAAGGCAAGTGCCCACAATATGTTCAGCGAAGTTCTTCTCTGCATGCATCACATCCAATACATGGCGCACCGGGTTATTCTTCCAATAAGGCAAGTCAAATAAAATTGACCCCCGAGACCATGCCTTTCTTGTCTCGGTTTCATTCCCAGTTGAGGTCTTCTTATGCTTGACGTTCTTAAATTTGGGATTCTTACCTGGCATATTAGGGACACATTCAGAAGATTTACTTTCAAATTCTAAACCCGAAAGTTGTTCTCGAGCAAAATCGGGATACTCAAAATTTATCCTCCTCCAGGCAGTAGAATCAATAGGATGACGCATGATATTACCCCTTACTTCTGCCCTAGCATGAAAATTCATTACCTCTGCAATCCATGGTACTATGAAAAATCGCTTTAATCTAGGTCCAACAGGAAAATATTTCAATATTTTTTGAGGCCCTTTTGAGCTTGTGCCTTCCTTACTAGTAGATTGGACATATCTAGGTTCATCGCATACCGAACAACGATCGAGATTTTCATACACCTTTCGGTATAGTATGCAGTCATACACACAAGCATGAATCGATTTATACTTCATTCCCCAACCTTTTAAACTGTTGTTCATAACAGGATAGCTATTTGTAAGTGTATTCACCTTGGGTAATAAGCCCTTCACCCATTTCAGAATTCCCGTCACGCTATTGCCAGACAAACCGTACTGCGTCTTCAAACTGTGCAAACCAAGTTGATGTAAAAAACTAGATTGTTCTAATTATTCAATCACAGATAAATATATAAGACAAAGATTTTTAAAGTGGTTCGGCTAGGAATAAAGCCTATGTCCACTGTTATGTTATTGCTGAGTATTTATGGAATTCTTGATTACAAGTTCTCTCAAGAAATTCCGGTCCCCTTGAATGAGGATGATACAAGGTATTTATAGCCTTTAGGCTGTACATGAAAGGTCCGATACATTAAATGAAATACATATGAATGGGTAATACATTTAATGCAGCGTGGGCGTCAAGAATATAAGCATTCAATGAATAGCATTTAATGAATAATTGAACAGTTGTCTGTTTGGTAATGAATGATACGGCCGAGATGCAGCTCGGACCGCCTTAGTTGCTCGTCGATCAAGAGTTCCTCGGAGCGCATGTAGCATCTCGGTTCCTCGGAACGCATGTAGTATCTCGGTTCCTCGGAGCTATTGTGCCAGGTAGATTGACACGTGTCTTCATAATATTCGTCCACATCAGCATACTAATTTTGGTATCAACAGAAGCCCCCAATGTTTCATATTTCGAACTTTGAGGAGTATGGAATATTCTTTCTCGGTATGTAGCAATATTGAATGATCTTCCTGGGTTTTAGGAGCATCGTATTTGAATTTGTTCCAAATTCGTAAAATCCGCCTTTTTTCAAATTTTTAATAGCGCTTCGATCTTCGTGTCCTTTTTGTCCTTTTAGCCGCCGGAAGTTCAATAGTTTCTTTCGTGTAATCATTTCTTTCGCTGCTTCCCAAGGCAAAGTATTTATACTTCTTAGGTAACCATACCGTCTTCTTCTTTTCCCAATTTTCTGCTTTCAAGCTTTCTATTCTCTCTTTCAGTCTTGTGCGTTCGTCCTTGTTTTCGTTCGTTGTTGACAGCTCTTCTTTCTTCCTGTAAGCTTTTTCTTCCTTCTTCTTTTACTCACCATGGTTTATGTTATTGAATCTGTTGAAAAATTCCGCTCTGATTTTTCCATCCCATTTTGGGTAATTTTGGAAGAGTTTTCTGGAACTCAAGATTACTTTCATTTGGCTGAGGGACATTGGTTCCCCAGTCTTTTTATTGCTGAATGTGGTTTTTCCTTTCCTCCGAACCCATTGAGTCTTGAATTTTGTCAATATTTTGATCTTGTCCCTGCAAGAATAGCCCCCAATTCATGGAGAATAATTAATGGGGTGTACAAATTAAATTTAACTCATGGGACTCGTATAGGGATCCCTGAAATTATGTACTGCTATAAGTGGGCTACTTTAGATAATATTTATTACTTAAAAACTAGGTTTCTGAATAGAGCCCTTGTAGTTAACCTCCCGGACTCAAATAGAGATTATTTTGAACATGGGTTGGTTATAAAAAATTGGCAACATGCCCCTTTAGCTGGAGATGGCGTATACAATGGTCCCAGATGCCCCCCATATGGCAATGGGATAGGTTTATTTTTCATTTTATCTACTTATGAAATTATGCTTTCATCATGTTTGACAAAATGTATGATTGATATCTCGTTATGTATTTATTTGCAGTTGATAGCAAAAGAAAGACTCCAAAGGAATCAGAAGTTAATATCAAGCATCTAAAACTTATCTGGGGTTTGCACAAGAACGTTGCAGATGAACACATTAGGTCTGCCTCATATCTGCTACAGTATAAGAGTTACACAACCTCTTATACTGCTCGCCCTGTTGAACCAGCTTCCACCCCAGAAGGTTCATCTTCAGATTCTCATCTTCCTTTAAGTAAAAGGATGGGTAAGAAAAGAGCTCCTCCTGCTCTCTTTGATGATATTACTTCTGTTGCTGGGACCAAGAAAAGCAAAGCTGATGTCCCAGAGGGGACTAAAAAGGTGGATGCTGGGTCTTCAAAAGCTGCCGAGAAGCCCCCAGTGGCCCCGAGCAAGAAAAATGCTCCTGTGGAAGTAATTACGATCTCTCCGACCAAGACTTCTTTGGTTGAAAGTGCTGAACTCCCATTGAGGAGACTGAGGAAATCATCCTCAGTTAATTTGGCTGGAACTGCTTCCTTTCTACCTGCTGGTGGTACTGATGTTCCAAACATCATTCTTCCAAGTTCTGCAATGAGCTCGGTCGTACCCGAGGTCCATGGTATTGATGAAAAAATTCCTAGGGATATGCTGACATCCTTAGCTGCTCGTCATCTTTCTTCAGTAAATTTCTCACATTCTGAATTTTCTTTCTTTCTTTGAATACTTGCATTTTGTATTGACTTTACTATTTCTTTCATCTTTCAGCTGGTGAACTGTTTCAATAATATTGTGAAGAAGGATGAGGCTATTAAAGCTTCAAGCTCCTCGTCAGGTGTAGAGGATGCTCTGTTGGGTTTGACCCAGTCTTTAAAGGAATCTCATCAACAGTATGTTGACGAAAAAGCTGTTTGGGAGAAAAAGTTAGCTGTGGCTGAAGCTGAGAAGGTGAAGATGGCTGAAACCTCCAAGAATTTGGAGGAGAAAGTAAAAGGTTTAGAGGTTAAACATCAGGAATATGATGGTCAGCTGAAAAAGGCAGAGGAAGAGTTATCTACCCTGCGAGATATCAAGGTCAAAAAAGAGGAATTGGATGTGAAGCTCTCCTCGGAGAAGTTGAGGAGAAAGGTCGCAATCAAGAAACATTTCAGTGTTGGCTGGGAGAAAGGATGGGATAAAGGGATTGCTGCAATGACATCCCAAGTCCAATATGGGAAGTTGAAATACTTCCACGATGGCTGGGTAGCTGCTCTGCAAGAGTTGAAGGTCCAAGACGATTCTGAGCTATTCCAACAACACCTCCCTGGTCTTCCTCCACCAGTTGTGGAAGAGGAAGAAGATGAGCCTGCCTCAGATGAGTCTTCTATGGCTATGGGTGACCCAGTCTCTGCTTCTCAACCCTCTGTAGTCGAGGACGTTTCTTCTATGCCTCCTCCTGCCAAGAAAATTCCTGCTGATCAACCCGTTGTTACCACCGAGCAACCGAGCTCCTCGTCCCAGCCTCCCGAGAAAGTCTTGGGGGACAAGGAAAAGGTGTGAAGTTGTTCGGTATCATTTCTATATTTCAATTCTTGTAATCGAACAATGTAACCTTTTGATGATCTAATAAAATACATCTTCGTTCCTCTTCTTTATGGCTACTCTGTCTGTTTTTATTTATTAACTCTTGCTTCCTCTTCTTTATTAGTTTTTGGCCAGAATGGAATTGATATCTGCTCCTGATACTGAGTTGATGCGACAATGCAATGGCTATTATAAAGCTGGTCATACAGACCTAAGTGTATCAGAGATTGTTGACATTCTTAGTCCCGATGCCTCAGAACAAGCAGTTGAGGCTTACCGGTACCTGAAAGATTTACTTGATAGATCTGTGGCCAATAATGTGGCATACTACGAATTGATCGAGGAACTTCATGGTTCCATAGAGGATCTCCAAGGTCAGCACAATGAATCAATGGCTTTGTTACACAAAGATTATGAAAATAGATACCAACAACTTTCTTCTGAAACAGGCCATAAGAAGATCATTGCTGGATATGATATTAGGGAAAGGACCCTAAAAGGTGAAGTTGAAGCTTGCAGGCAGATTGCCGAGATCCTGGAACAAGAAAATAATAATTTACAGAAAAAGTTGGCTCAATATGAATCTGCAGCATCATCTTCCACTGCTCTAGTGCCCGTTACTGATGAAGGTTTCTCTTTCTTAGAGGTCGAAAATGCCAAATTAAGGCAAGAACTGGATGATTTAAGAAGATCTGCTGTTTCTGGGACTGCTCGTGGACGAGGAAGTGGTTCTCGGGGGCGAGGAAGAGCTGCTCAAAATGTTGTCGAGGAGCAAAGATCTCCAGTCGCTTCTCGGAGCCAATCAAAAGTTCTTAGTCGCAATGTTGAAGAGGCTCGTACCCAATCTACTTTGGAAACTCAAGCATTCCAATTAAACATCAAAGATCGGGCCCTATCAGAAATGTCCAAGAAAAATCTATCCTTGGAAGATCAACTTACAGCGACGAAATCTGCTCTGCATAATAAGGATCTTTTTGCCAAAAGCCTTCATGAACAATTGGATAGATTAACCTTCCAATTCCATAAACAGCCAAGGGAATTCTGGATGGCAGGATACAATGAAGCCCTTGTTCACTTGGATGCTCGTCTTGAACATTCCAATAATGAAGGTTATAAACAGGGGTGGTTGAATGCACTGGGTGTGTTAAAATTGGAGCGAGGGCACTTCTTATGGGATTATCATGCTCCTGGGCTACTAGACTTGCCTGTGCCACCTTTCAAATTGGACATGGCCTGGATCCCAGCTCGTTCCATTCCTCGCAGCTTAATTTCAAAATACCTCGGTGATTATAGCCTTCATTCCCAAGTTGAATTATCTCGTCCTGAGCATCTTTTAGATACACCTTCTGTGATGAACGTCAGAATGCTCAGAGATGTTAATTTCATCAATTCTCCCCTTTGCCTAGAAGACCCTCCTGCCGGCGAGGAACCTGTTTCTAAAGCCCAGGGCAAGAAACCAATAGAATAGGAATATCAATGTAATAATTAGTACATTCTTGTAACCTGTAATTTTATTTTGAATTTAATGAAAGAATTTCACTTTCGGTGTTTGCAAATTTGTATTGCGATTGTCTTATGTTTATCAAACGTTCTACATTTATGCATATGTATCTGTTAAAAAGATAACAATATTGTGCTATCCATCAATCAACTTAGTAATAAAAAGTTACAAGTATTAGAAATGTTGCTCGATCACTTAATAATACAGTAATGAGTATAAAATGTTCAAACCGCTTCCAACCAGACAAGGTGGATAAATACTGCTCGTCGACCAACTATAGTTGATAGGTTTTTATTCCCGACCAGCCATACTTGATTCAATTTCAAATATTTTCATAAAATGTGTCCGACCAACTAAGGTCAATAATTTATCCTCGTCGACCAACTTTAGTTGGTGGGTTTTTATCCCCGACGAACTATACTTGGTGTATTTTGGAATATTTTGCTCTTCAAAGAACTTTTTGTAATAATTTTACCTCCCGACCAACATAAGTTGTAATGTGAGAGTATATTTTTATCTTACCAACCGTAGTTGATCATGCTGGTGTACACTTCCTAACCAAAGGAGTATTTTTTGGCTCCTTAGAGCTTTTGGCTCCTTAGAGCACTTTTTGGCTCCTTAGAGCTTCTCCTAACCAAAGGAGTATTTGGCTCCTTAGAGCTTTTGGCTCCTTAGAGCTTCTCCTAACCAAAGGAGTATTTTCTCCTAACCAAAGGAGTATTTGTTGTGCGTAGTGTACTACACTAGTATTCCCCGAAAAACTTTCAACAGAAAGAAAATGGTGAAACATCCTCGTTTGATTCATAATGAAGGAAATGCTTTACATTTTACATTACTGATAATACTTGTGCAGGTGTTCGGCATTCCATGCATTCTTAAATTCTTCTCCCTCTAGAGTTTCTATTCTGTAAGTTCCTGGACGAACAACCTCTGTAACTCGGTAAGGTCCATGCCAGTTTGCTTCCAACTTATTTTGCTTCTGAATGACTCTCTTTAGCACATAATCCCCTTCTTTTAAATCACATTTCTTCACCCTTTTGTTGTAGAACAGAGCTGTACGTTGTTGGTAAGCAGCATTCCTAATGGCTGCCTCTTCTCTAACCTCCTCGAGCATATCCAAATCCATTCTTCTCATCAAATCGCTGATTGGGGAATTGAAATTCAGTACTCTATGCGTTGGGAGACCCAACTCGGCAGGTATCACAGCCTCACTTCCAAAGGCTAGCATATATGGTGATTCTCCAGTTGCTGCTCGGGGAGTTGTTCGGTAAGCCCATAGTACTGATTGGAGCTCATTAATCCAATTTGCTTTAGCTTCACTTAACCTCTTATTCAAACCATTTAGTAATGTTCTGTTCGTCACCTCAGTCTGTCCATTGCTTTGGGGATGGCCTGGTGCTGAATGATACTTCAAAATGTTCGACTGATGACAATAGGCAGCAAATTCTTCATTATCGAATTGTGTTCCATGGTCTGTGATGAAAGCATGGGGGAGACCATATCGACAAATGATATTCTTCCAAATGAACTGATATACCTTCTCGTACGTCATATCAATTAGTGGTTCAGCTTCCACCCACTTAGTAAAGTAATCCACTGCCACGACGAGATACTTGAACCTTCCTCGGGTCGTCGGCAATGGTCCAACCAGATCAACACCCCACATGGCAAATGGACAAGGTGAAGTTATGGGTGTCAACAATGCTTGTGGAGTTCTTCGGATAGAGGAAAAACGTTGGCACTTGTCACACTTCCTGGCATAGGCTATACAATCAGTCCTCATCGTCGACCAGTAATATCCTTGTGTTATTACCCTTTGCAAAAGTGTCCGACCTGCTACATGAGCTCCACAAGATCCTTCATGGATTTCTTCAATCAATTCTTTGACTTCTGATGGATGCACACATCTCTGCAAACCTGCCATAATTCCTCGTCTATACAAAACACCATTAGTTAACACATACCGAGCAACTTTATACTTCAATTTCTTGGCAGCTAGCTTGTCCTCTGGTAATTCTCCTTCTTCAATGTATGCCCTGATAGGATCCATCCAAGGTGGTCCTAAATCAAGGGTAATAATTTTCACCGTCAGATCTTCTTCTATGCTCCGACTTTCTAATACTTCAATTGGTATTGTTCTTCGCAGCTCGGTGCGCGTAGCTGACGCTAATCGGGCCAATGCGTCTGCTCTAGCATTCTCCATCCTCGGTATCCTCACCAATTGAATAGCATCAAATTCTGTCAATAATTCCATCACCTTTGCATGGTACTTCACCATTAACTCTCCCTTCACTGCATATATCCCCATCATTTGATTCATAATTAATTGAGAATCACTGAAAACAATTATTTGCCGTGCCTCCATAACTTTCGCCAAATGAAAACCTGCTATCATGGCCTCATACTCAGCTTTATTATTGGAAGCTTTGAATTGGAATCTCAAGGCATACTCCATGTCAATATCATCTGGGGTGTTTAAAACAATCCCTGCTCCACATCCAGCTGTGTAAGATGATCCATCTATATATAATTTCCATGTAGGTACTTCGTCTTCAAATTTCTTATCTGTCAAAGTTCCTCGGTAAAATATCTGCTGTTTTCTTCCATCATCCCCTGGTATCTTTCACTCCTCATCGGTCATCTGTTCGCACCCTTTTACCAACCTTAGTTGGTCTGGGTTTGAATATGATGATTTTTCTACATCCACAAGTCCTTTTACCATCCTTGGTTGGTCTGGACCTGTTTCTGTTGATCCTGTATCGTCCACAGGTAAGTCAGCAAGCACCTTTTGCTCCTCGGGAGTATCAGGGTATGTGAACTCTGCTATAAAATCTGCTACAACTTGCCCCTTTAATGATGATCTGGGTTCATACACAATATCATATTCACCGAGTTCTATTGCCCAATACATCAATCTTCCTGATTTTTCTGGCTTGTGAAGGGCTTGCCTTAATGGCATGTCGGTATACACGATGATGGTATGGGCCTGGAAGTATGGCCTCATTCTTCTACTTGCTTCAATTAATGCTAATGCCAATTTTTCTAGCTTTGGATACCTGATTTCTGCACCTCGGAAGGCCTTACTTGTGTAATAAATTGGCTTCTGGACTCCATTCTCCAATCTGATCAACGCCGAGCTAACTGCATTCTCCGATACTGCCAAATACAAGTACAACTTCTCTCCCGTTATTGGCCTAGACAGCAATGGTGGGGCTCCCAAATACTTCTTCAAGTCTTGAAAGGCTTTTTCACATTCATCAGTCCACTCAAAGCTTTTTCGCAGTGTTTTGAAGAATGGGAGGCATTTATCAGTTGCTCGGGATACAAATCTGTTGAGTGCTGCAACTCGTCCTGTAAGACTATGTACTTCTTTCCTCGTCGTTGGGGATCGCAGCCCTAAAAGAGCTTTGATCTTTTCTGGATTTGCCTCAATACCTCGTTGATTGACGATGTATCCGAGGAACATTCCTTCTCGTACTCCAAAGGTACATTTCGTCGGGTTGAGCTTCATTTGGTATTTATCCAGTTGATCAAAGGTCTGGCCTAAGTCAACTAGATGGTCAGTAGCTCTCTTGCTTTTGGTGAGCATGTCGTCGACATACACCTCCATGTTGCAACTGATTTGTTCGGTAAAAACCTTGTTCATCAGCCGCTGATATGTTGCACCTGCATTTTTTAAACCAAAAGTCATAACATTATAACAATAAGTTCCCCTTGGGGTTATAAAAGAAGTACTTTCCCTGTCTTCAGGCTTCATTTTGATCTGATTGTAGCCAGAATACGCGTCCATGAAGCTGAGTAGCTCATGTCCCGAGGTAGCATCCACTAGCTGATCAATTCTGGGCAATGGAAAATGGTCTTTTGGGCATGCCTTGTTGAGATCAGTGAAATCAACACACATTCTCCATTTGTTGTTCTTCTTCTTTACCATCACCACATTTGCCAACCAATCTGGATATTTCACATCTTCAATGAATTGGGCTTTCTGAAGTTTCTCGACCTCCTCTTATATGGCCTGGTTCTTCTCGGGACTAAATACTCTCCTTCTCTGCTTCACCGGCTTGATCTCCTTATTCACATTGAGTTCGTGACATAAGAAGTTTGGATCTATACCTGGCATGTCTTCATGACTCCAAGCAAAAGTATTCTTCCTGCTTCTCAAAAAAGTTATCAACTCCTGTTTTATTGAAACATCCAGCAACGATCCTATCTGGGTTACTCGTTCAGGATGCTCGTCGTCCAGAATAACAGTTTTTGTAGACTCCACCACCTGTCCTTTTACAAGTTGAGATTCATCCCTAGGGTCAAGAGTTTCAATTTCTGTACCCTCCTCCACTTGATAAGTAGTAGTCTTTTTTTTTATTCTTCAAGTTCTTCTTGCTCGGCAGACGAATAATAGCATTCCCGAGCTACTTTTTGATCACCTTTCATAATTCCGACTCCAAAATTCGTTGGGAATTTCAAACACTGATGTACTGTAGATGGAACTGCTTCGAACTTCTTAAATCCAACTCTTCCCATGATGATGTTGTAGGCTGACTGCACATTCTTATCCATCACAAAGAAGCGTATTCTTTCTGTTCGACAAGCAGGCCAAGTTCCAATGAGTATATCCAACTTGATCGTCCCAAGTGGAAAAACTTTCTCGCCAGCAAAACCCAGAAGGGGTCTGTGATAAGGTTCCAATTGAGATAATTTTAAATTCAAGCTATCAAAGCATGAATAGTACATGATATCTGCCGAACTACCATTGTCTACTAACACCCATGAAATAACCACATCCTTCATCCTCATTTTGATCACCAAAGGATCATCATGAGGGTAAAGAACACCTGCCAGGTCGTTTTTTAAAAAACCAATCACTAGCTTCTCTTTGTTTACCTTCCTCGGACGCTCATCCTCGGTCAGGTTTATTCGCTGAATATATGAACAAGCTTGAGCCTCTCCGAGGTAAGCTTTTCTTTCTGCAGTAAGGTCTCCTCCTCCTGCATCTCCTCCTGCAATAACATTACAATCAAATGACCCAAAACGAATGGAAAATACCTCTCGTTCAGGCTGCCTTGGCTTCTTGGGAAGATCAGGGTCATCATCTGGATCATCTTCATGATCCCTCTTCTTTTTCTCCTCTGCACGATGAGGAGATCTAGATCTCTCTCTATTTCTGTCATCATTCTTCCTTTCACCTCTACGATCTACATACTTTGACAACTTTCCTCTTCGGATGAGTGTTTCAATCTCGTTCTGAAGGGCTATGCAATTTTTGGTCATATGGCCATGATCTTTGTGAAACTCGCAATATTTGGCCTTATTCCTCAGATCGGGATTTGTCTTCAGTTTCTCCAGCCACTTGATTTCCTCGCTATTCTTGATTTCTTCCAAAACATGATTAATACCCATTTTTAATGGAGTATAATTATCATACTTCTTTAGGACTTCCAACGTCGTCCTATTATTCCTGGAATATTTGTCACCACAATTACCTTTCTGATCTTTCTTCTTAGACTTGTCGACCTCCACTTTAACTTCTTTATCCATATTCTTCTTCGCAGCCATAGCCTCCTCGGCATTCATAATTTTGGCCGCTTTTGCCATCAACTCCGATATAGTTTTAGGTGGATCCTTGGCCAAAGTGTAGTATAATTTATTAGGCAACAAACCACTCATCAAAGCAGTGATTGCTGTCTTTTCTTCATAATCTATGACTTCCAACTTCTCGTTATTAAAACGAGTTATGTAATCTCTAGTACTTTCACCTGATTTTTGTCTAACACTTAGCAAGTGTGCTACTCGCTTCACCGGCTTCGCCCCAAAACAGAAATTGCCAATAAACAACTCAGCTAATTGAATAAAGGTTGAAATCTTACCCCGAGGAAGATTGTTGTACCATATCTGGGCAGATCCAGTAAGAGTTCCAGAGAAGGCCCTGCATCTCATCTCGTCGGGAACAACATAGATGTCAGCAGCAGCTTGATATTATTCTATGTGTAGAACGAGATCTGTCTTTCCATCATATTTGGGAGTTACCACGGGTGCTTTAAATTTCGATGGTGTAGGAAAATCCACAATGGTCTGTACAAAAGGTGTTCCTCGAATAAAAGTTCGTTGTAGAGGGTTCTTTGCTTTAGCCATTTCTCCCAATTTATCCTCCAACCGTTGGAGAGATCCTTTCCACGCTTCATTTCCTTCCTCGGGCCTATTGGTTCGAGCAATTGATCGTTCTGAGGTAGCTTCTTGAGATCTATTTTGGCGAGCAATTGGTCGTGATTGTGCTGATCCTTCTCTTAAATCTGATGGTTGTTGAAAACTCCTCGACATGGTCTTAGGTGGACTCCTATTCCTCCTAGGGCCTAATCGACTGAAAGGAGATGCCTTACTCAGTCTTTCTAAAGCACTGGGCCTTTCTGGGGAGAGGGTGATATCTTGATCAGTATCTGTCGCCCTTATTGATGAAGTTCGCCCAGGTTGATAAGAGAAGTCATCAGACTCCTCATTACGGCGTGATTCAGTACGCCTGGATCGTGAAGAAAGATGATAAGTTGGCTTCTGACCACTTTGCTGTCCTGATCGTGCAGGTGCACCACCATGAAGGGTTTGTAAGAGTTGCCTCATTGTATCTTGCATGGCAGTTTGTCCTTGAGCCAGATTCGTCATAATTTCGGCCAGATCTGGAGGTGCAGAGGGATTTGGAGGATTTCCAGCATTTCCAGCGTTTCGATTACTAGATTCTGGATTATCCGCCATTGATGATGAATGATTTTTGGTGAAAAACGATAATTACAGTCGCTTCCCACAGACGGCGCCAATCTGTTGATGTAAAAAACTAGATTGTTCTAATTATTCAATCACGGATAAATAAATAAGACAAAGATTTTTAAAGTGGTTCGGCTAGGAATAAAGCCTACGTCCACTGTTATGTTATTGCTGAGTATTTATGGAATTCTTGATTACAAGTTCTCTCAAGAAATTCTGGTCCCCTTGAATGAGGATGATACAAGGTGTTTATAGCCTTTAGGCTGTACATGAAAGGTCCGATACATTAAATGAAATACATATGAATGGGTAATACATTTAATGCAGCGTGGGCGTCAAGAATATAAGCATTCAATGAATAGCATTTAATGAATAATTGAACAGTTGTCTGTTTGGTAATGAATGATACGGCCGAGATGCAGCTCGGACCGCCTTAGTTGCTCGTCGATCAAGAGTTCCTCGGAGCGCATGTAGCATCTCGGTTCCTCGGAACGCATGTAGTATCTCGGTTCCTCGGAGCTATTGTGCCAGGTAGATTGACACGTGTCTTCATAATATTCGTCCACATCAGCATACTAATTTTGGTATCAACACATGGCATGTAAAGTTATTTGATCTTTCTCACAGCCAAAGTATAACGGTTGGGTCGCCTTAAATTTTAAACTTTGGTAGTCATCGTCAAGTTTTATCGTGTTATCTTCATGAGCACTTGAATCTTCTATATCACCAGTAACCTCATTCTCCTCTACTTCATAAACTCCGTACGCATCATCAACTAAATCCTCTAATATATTATGATCTACGTCGTCCCCTTCTACATCTATTCTACTTGTTGAAGGTTGTTGTGAAGGTTGGTCGAGGACAAAAAGAACTTTCAATTCACCGTGAAAACTCCAAAATCGATAACTATTTTGCATACCCGATCTTAACAAATGTAGTTCAACTGTTTTCCACTCAAAAACCTTACCATTCTTACACCTAGCACACGGACACGGAAACTCTTCATCATTATGACATCTCTTTGAATATTTCACAAATTCGTTAGCACTTATGCGAAACACATCCCCCATTCTATTAGTCTCACCCATCCACTCTTTGTATTTCGAATATCTCATCACGGCTACCACAACTAAACACCTATTAAAGGTAAACAAAACTTAGATTTATAGTATGTTTCTTTTAATTATCCCATCATTTAATTTCTATTTCCTCCATCTCCTCTAAAGGGTGAGTGGTCCTATCCCATTCAAGACCGCATTTTTCTGTAATTAACTTAACAGCTCATGCACATTGTTACGATTTGAAAAAAATTCGAAAGCATATCCCCGTAGTTCTCCAAGTACACGACGTAGATTGGCAGGTGTAAGTGTTATTTCAATTGATCAATTGAAGTAACAGTCACACTTGTCAATCTAGTATGTACCCAAAGAATATTAAGATACGACTGCAGAACTTCCTCCAAAAGTAACAACTTTAAGCTACTAAGAATATTATACATAAATTATACAATCTCAAACTGTCCAAACGGGACAATTTGAGAGATCTCATTACAGGGGTAATGACTCTCGAACGGGTCTAAGGGCTATTGAATGCGTATGCATAAGAACTAGAAGGCTAGTATCTATGCGCACTAATTTAATTTCAAGTATGTTTCATTTAATTATCATACTATATATATATTGTTCGATATACAAAGTAATTTTCAAAAAAAGTTGAAAAATTTCACCCCCATATGGACAATAATCCAGTGGTCAAGCCACTTTTAAAACTAACCAACCAAACATTTACTAAACAAAATAATCCAACAGCAATGGTAACAACAAATGTGTATCCCGTACTCCTTCTAATTCATCTACTCAATTAATTTATTTCATCAATTAAACTAACAATCAACGTATACAATTATTAATTTACTAATTTACAATGAGGGGCAATCCTACTTTCATATGAAATGGGCACTAATTATTAATTTACTTTCATTTAAAACTGTTTCATTTATTAATTATATTTTAGTGGATGTAATTATAGAATTTATGGATGGATTCAATTTAATCTTACTATGTGAATGTTTTTATCTACAATGACTTAACCTTGAAACAATATATATTATCTCATAGAATCATTAAAATACGATATTAAGAGAATTACAATGGGACCTTTCCTTACCCCCCCCCCCCCCTCCCCACCCCCACCCACCACACACACACACAACAGGCCCCCACCCTGCCCCACCTCCACCCGCCACACATATACACACACACACACAACAGCCCCCTGCCCCTTACCCCCCCCCCCCCCCACCCACCACATACACACACACAACAGCCCCCCACCCTGCCCCACCCCCACCCACTACACATGTACACACACACACACAACAACCCCCTGCCCCACCCCCTACCCCCACCCTGCCCCACCCCCCACACACGCACACACACATATACACACACACACACACACACACATATATATATATATATATATATATATATATATATATATATATATATATATATATATATATATATATATATATATATACACACACACACACAAACATATATATAAATGGAAGAGAGAGAGAGAGAGAGAGATTAACCTGAAAGTAGAGAGAGAAAGAGAGAACAGCGTAGAGAGAGAGAGAGTTGGAAAAAGGAGGGAAACGACGGGGGAAAAAAAGAAGGGCAAAGGATTTTTGCTGCAGAAGTTGTCACGGTCGTGTCATGGTCCTTGACCGTGATAATTATTTAAATAATTGTCACGGTCATTGACCATGACAACTACATTTGTCACGGACTTGTCACGATCAATGACCGTGATAATTCTTTATCACGGTCGTGTCACGGTCAATGACTATGACACAAAACGCGTGTTTGTTGTCACGGTGAATGACCTTGGCAAGGGTGGCCGGTTGAAAGGTGACAATTTGGCCATTTTGGTGTAGTGAAAACTTTCCTCTTTAATAATAAATGGATCAAAAGGACTTACCTCTGGATATTTCAAAGATGAGACCTTATCTACCCATCGAACAATAAAGTTGGTGCCTGTGTTATTATATTCCAAGAGAAAGGTCGCCAACCTTGGATGTTCACCGCCTGCCAATCTTTCTCTGATGCTCCACTCCAGGCCTTCGCGAGCTCGTCAGTATTAATCTCCCTAAGATCAGGTTCCTGATTTTTGGCACGAGCTACAATAACAAAGAAGAGGACATCAACTACAAGAATGTGAAGAAATCATAAGAAGTCAGAAGTAAGAAAAAAATAAGAAGCGACCTATTTCGGCCTCTCCGTATTCAAAAATCAAAAGGCCACATGGTCTTTCCCCATCCAACGGTGGAGGGTGCTGCCAGTTCCTAGTAATGAAGCCATTTTCCCAGTAGTCTTAATGGGAATTCGAAATATCTACCACCATAACTAACTCGACTTTTTTGGTTTTCAAATATAACAGACCTTGTTTGGTCTTCGAGAACACATAATAGTAACATATCTTAGCAAGACCTAACTTTGTTCCATAGAGTGTATTTATTCTGTGGACTCCATTTACTATCTTTCACACATTGAGGGTACATTGTGAAGGAACAATGGCCAAGAACCTAAAAAAAAGCTAAGAAACAACTCGTTTGAGGGGAATGTCAAAACCCCTTAAGTTACCAGAAGGATGTGAATCAAGTGCCCTCCATGAACGTCACGAACGTTCCGAGGAAGGGGGAACAGTCGATGATCACCCAATCAGGAATGTTAGACTGACGATTAAACTCTTCTATAGACTTATTCTCTAGCATAGCCATAATTGCACAAGCAAGAAGAAACCCTAACTACAGTAACAAGCTAATGAAAAGAAAAAGAACTGAAAGGGCAAAGACTAGAACTTACAAGTAGTAATAGAGCTTTGGGAAAGCACAAAAGAAGAAGGACTTCGATTTTTGAAGCAGAAGAGAAGCTTAGGAGAAAAGTATGCGCAAGAACGACGAGAGACAGGGAACGAACGGTTGAGTATACATCAACTGATCACCAGAACACTCTAATGATGAAGTTTCGTATTCCCAGGAATATTTTGTCGCTTCAATTTCTTTTTAGACAAGCGTACCCCTTGTTCAAGTCTTATAATTACAAACATGCCATGGCGGTCTTTCATTATATTTAAGGCCTTGGACCTTCGACCCAGTTGAAATATGTTTACCTCTAATTATTAGCCCAAAGATTTCAGGGGCAATTGTGGGAGCCCATTTTTTACAAGTTCATGACAGTAGTCGACCAAGATAATTTAAGTATTTGGCCCGACCCAAATCATGACTCAATTTCTACACGGGTAGTCTTGTTGAAGCATGACACTCGCAGATATGGTCAAATCAGGTACCAAGAATCTCAGAGGAGATACTCAAGTACCTCAAGGCCAATCCACACCCCCTTATGGAGTTCCTTAAGCAACTCGATCTCTATAACACCACATATATAAATTGTACACCCTGGCCCAGGGCAAATGGATGAAAAACTGGAGACTTTGAGAGACACTTAGTAAGAACAAGTACCTCTCCATGGATGTAGGTAAGTTGTCGAACAACGTACATCGTTGTCGTGTGTGATTCCATTTACTTTTTACCATTTGTGATTGTTTTCATAGATTCTTTTTTTGTGAATTTTTCTGCACTCACAATATGCAACTTGGAATGTATATTCTTAATGCACTCTAGTTTGGACTTTAAATGATTGAATGATATTTCTTCTCTTGCAAAAAAAAAATGATCACGACAAAGAAAAACAAGGGATTCTAATTGGTGTATTTGCTTGTGACCTTGGCGTTGATCTTACCCATAGCAACGACCTCCATGCCGAAGAAATTCAATTGAATATTATGTATTTTTTGTCTTGTGCTCATTATTTTTTTGTGTTGGCATTTTTGTAGCCCTCACTTGGTAAAAATCTTGGCTACATCTTTGTGCACGAGGTTACAAAATCTCCACAAAAAATACAATGGTGTTATACTAGTATTCCACCTTTACGATTTTTACAAAAATGGATGAGGATTTTACCCGACTATAGTGGCAAAGGGAGGTAATTTGCGAATACGTTGACTTACGATGCCATGCTATTTTGCAAACCATAAACGAGACACGACCGACAGAGAAACTGCATATGGTAATCATTCTTATTTTCGTTAAATTATTTATTTCAATTATATAAATTATTGATTTAATTGACTACTTATAGGCGGTTGCGTTTGTTTAGTAATTTTAGGGGGTGGCGGTGAGGGTGGGGGGGAGCAATTTGTTACTCAAAGATCCTACTCGTACTATTCGTGCCGGAGTAAATTAAAAAGGTTGCACCGAATACCAACAAACATATAAGGTATGTATTGGAACAATGTTAATATTAACCGAATATGTTTGTTCATCCGGAATCCACATAAACGCATCTTAACCATAGGAAATGCAAATTTGCAATACGTCAATTAGGAATGCAACACAACCGTCAATTAGCCTTTCCGACTTTTATGTTGTAATCTTTTAATTAATGATTTTCTTTATTTGAGTCAATTCCTCGTATACATATTTATTTTTGCAAGATTATTGACATTTAAAATTAATAATGACATTAAATTTTAAAAAAATAACAATTATTTTGAAAAAATGTGGAATGTTGGACAGCCGCCATGACTATCTTTCCATGCCAGTTGTTAATTTAACCTCTCAAACACTAAAACTAAGAAAATATGGATTATTCAAACACCAACATTTGATATTTGACAAGACAATATTTGTCCTGATAAATTTTTTTCCACCATTCTGATTTGCGTGCTTTCCAATCAAATGAAATGGACATCATATTTATCTTGTGCAAATATAAAGTGTATGGTGTGATGACAGCCACGATGGTGTATGGTTTTGTTCGGTGATTGGAAGAGCAAAATGAAGTCAGTTACAGTGTGTTTTTGAGAGGAGCTTGACAACAGCCATCGGAATTTTCAACTTATAAATCCTATTTAATGATGTGGCACGGATACGTATTTTTTTTTGTCTCCTTATAATTTTTTTTTTCAAAATATAATTTTTAAATTAAAAAAAAAAACAAAAACAGTCCAATTATATATATATATGTTAAAATTGCATGTTGAAATATAACAAGCCAAGATACGAAATCGTATTTTTTTACTTATAAAAAATCTATTAAAAAATTATATAATGCGACTATAAATCTTTTATTTTTTAAATAATAGGATCACGATAAAAAAAACTGTAATGTGACAGAGTCAAATTTTTTCATGCAACTGACACTGACCATTTTTTCTAATGTGTTGGTTTGCGCCAGCGTATTGATAGGTGGTCGGACCGCTAATATATACCACTGGGACGGACCATTTTTTTTAACAGTAAAAGGATTATTTTTAAAATAATAAAAAACGATCTGCGTTAGCAGCATGAAAGAAAATACGACTTCATCCCACGTCTCGTTTTTTGGGGATCGTGATCCTGTTAGTTAAAAAATAAAATATTCATATTCGCATTGTGTAATTTTTTTAATTGATTTGTGGTGAGTAAAAGTACGATTTCGTGTCTTATCTTGTTATATTTTAACACATATAATTTTGACATATATATATATATATATATATATATATATATATATATATATATATATATATAATTGAACTCTTTTCTTTTTTAACTTAAAAATTATATTTTAAAAAATAAATAAATTTATAAGGTGACAAATAAATAAGTGTATGAGTAGCTTTAAACGTACAGAATTGTTTATACAGATTGATGTGTTATGTTTATATTGATCCGTATCTTAGGACACAAATCAATATAAACATGACACGCACCTATAAACAATTTTGTATGAATTCTCTATGGTACAGTTTGGTTGCGCAAATGGTTTGATTATGTAAATTGTTTCATTGTGAATTAGTGAATTATAAATGAGTGAATTTGAAATGTGTTAAATCCAATTTTAAACAATGTTTGGTTATTTGAAATTGATGTTAAAGTTCTATGAAAAAAATATAAAAACAAATCAAGAGAGAGGGGGAGGGAAAGAGAGAGGGAGAGGGGGAGGGGAAGAGGAAGGGAGAGATGTGACATGCACTTAATGTGATTTTTATTTCAAATGGATTCATTTCACATTTTTTGTGAAATGATCCAATTTCAGATTTTACTCATGAGCTAAAATGGGACAATTAATGAATCATTTCATTAATAAAATTAAACATAATTAATGAGTTACTTTGTAAATGGAGTAATTTATTAATGATTTAATTTATAATTTTGAGATAATTAAAGAGGGCTATACAAATTGAATTTTTTTGTGGGTACGTGTAGATTTATTTTTTTTCTTTTGAGAGATATATAGGTGATATGTGATGGTGTTGTAGTGTTATGATGCCATTAACAGTAAACTAATTATTTTAATGAATGATTATGTAGCAAGTCATATATCAATCAGCGACAGTCGCCATCTAAGATATCAATCAGCCAAGGTGGCCAATATTAAAAGCCAACATTGCTTGGTAGAGGAAGTGTGTGCGTGGCACTTCAGCTTTCCAACAAACATGTTTTCACTAAGTTCGAGTACAACTTCACAAAGATGTCAGCTCGTACTAGTTTATAGGCTAGGACTAAAGTCCGCGGCTCGCCCATTTTACACTCCGGATTCGCTACCTTTTGTTTGGCCTATCGATTGACTTGAGCACCAGAAGTCCGTTCGCTCGGCTCGTTAATTTTGAATCGAGTTTTATTAAATTTGAGTTAAATTGACTTTCATTCGAGATATTAAATTCGATTTCAATTTGAGTCGATCGTGAACAAAGTACTTTCAAGTTTAAATTAGGTGTAGAATATTTAATAATATGACAATTCATTTTGATCGAACTTTGGAGTCAATTTTATATGGGACACATATGTTACGTGTCTTAGTACCAATGCGTTCCTTATCGCAAAGAGATTAATTTGATATATTCATTTGTTCAAAATAGTGAAGTAATGAATGAGAAATTTGGACTCAAAGTAACCCACTTGAGCTTAAGTTAGTTGGTGTTAATCTAGATAAGTGAGTTTGTTCCACATTGAAAAAGTGGTAGAAAAGCTTAGATTTAATATACCCAAGTTATGGGACTAAGATTTTGATGTCTTGGGATATCCCAACTCTTTAAAAAGGAGAGACCCTACATTATGCGTATTTGGGCTTTGGACCAAAATCCCACACGCGCGCGCGCCCCCGACCCGTGCCTGGATCGTGGATCGTTCTTAGCAATTATTAAATTTTTGGGATGAAATTTTAATTGACCTTTGCGCTTTAAAATTTATTTTTTGGGCAAAAATTTTATTTTCCCGAAACGAATTAATTAATTACGGATTAATTAATAGCTTAATTATTTCCGTGTTAATTAAAACGTCATCGTTTTAATTGCAACCATAAACTTGCAACCTTTCACCACTTATATAAAGGACCATATGCAGTCCATTTTAACACTAGAAAAATCTACCTGAATTTCCTACAACATGTTCTTCTTCCTTTCTTCTTACTTGCGAGAAATTCGTTATTGTTGGTTCGTGGGACTGTTGCACTGAAGTGCTTCTTGTAACAGTCATTGACCGTTTCATCATGAGAGGCAGACGCCGTTGAATTTGTCGTCAGCACCATACCGGGGGCGTATTATGTCTTTAGGAGAGATAGTTTAACTTTTCACTCGGTCAAATTTTTGCCAGTGATTGTATCAATCACAAACTGTATATTTTTCTTCTCCCTCTTTACTGTTGTTGTTATTCAGAGTAATTATTTAATTTTAATTACTATTTATTTATTCAGTGAAATACTATTTTCGTAATTTCAGAAACAACAATCTTAAGACAGAATAATTTATTTTCCATGTTATTTTTCACTAGATAAATAATTTTCAAATCTGAAATATTTTGACTTTTTTTGGGAGTTTACACAATAAACGTGTTTACGTTGTCGTACTTTCGTCTATAATATTTAATTCTCTACATTTCATTAGTCGGTTCTGTTTATTTTTATAACAGAATAATAGCCACTGAATCCTCTGAAAATGTGGTGTCCCTTCCCCATACTGATGTGCCGGTTAGTGTTACTAATACCGTTCGTACTCATTTAACCCATGTAGAAAAATCCGAAAAGTTTAATGGTACTGATTTCAAACGTTGGCAATAAAAGATGTTGCTCTATTTAACTACCATTAATCTTGCGAAGTTTATTAATAAAGAAGCTCATGTGGTTAATGAAAATGAAACGGATAATACAACTTTACTAGCTGTAGAAGCATGGAAACACTCAGATTTTATTTGTAAAAATTATATCCTTAACGGATTGGAAAATACACTTTATAATATGTACAGTCCAATCAAAATCGCTAAACTGTTATGGGAGTCTTTGGATAAAAAATATAAAACTGAGGATGTCAGCATGAAAAAATTCGTGGTCGGTAGATTTCTCGAGTATAAAATGGTTGATTCAAAAACTGTCACAAGTCAAGTCCAAGAGCTTCAATTAATTTTTCATGAAATTATTGCTGAAATATGGTTGAAACTTTTCAAGTTGCTGCCGTAATTGAAAAATTACCCCCTTCTTAGAAAGATTTCAAAATTTTTTTGAAGCATAAACGAAAAGAAATGGGACTTGAAGATTTAATTATTCGGTTAACGATAGAAGAAGATAACCGTAAATCTGAAAAGAAAAACGGTAACCATGCTATGTCTGCAAAAGCAAATATTGTTGAAGATGGACAAAAATTCAACAAAAAGAGAAAGCACAAAAATAAATGCACAAGTCAACAAGGCGGTGCTAAGAAGTTCAAAGGAAAATGTTTTAATTGCAACAAAGAAGGTCATATGGCCAAGGATTGTCGCAAGCCGAAAAAGCAAGAGAACTTCAAGAAGAAAGCACCACAAGCCAACATGATAGAAGTTGATGCTTTGTCTGACGATGTTTCCAACGTGTCTCTCTCCGCAGTTGTATCTGAAGTAAATTTGGTGGGTAACACCAAAGAGTGGTGGGTCGATACTGGTGCTACATGTCATGTGTGTTTCGATAAAAGAATGTTAACAACCTACCAACTAATTGCAAATGGAGAACAATTATTCATGGGAAACTCCTCCACCTCGAAGGTTGAAGGTCAAGGAAAAGTCGTGTTGAAAATGACTTCGGGGAAGCATCTCGCACTCAACGATGTATTGCATGTGCCCGACATTAGGAAGAACCTTGTCTCCCGTTCCGTGCTAAGCAAGAAAGGATTTAAGCTAGTCTTTGTTGGAGACCAATTTGTACTAAGTAAAGATGGAATGTATGTAGGGAAAGGATATATGTGTGATGGGATGTTCAAATTGGACGTCATGACTGGTGTACCTAAAAGTAACAATGATAATAATATGATATCTTCTGCTTATATACTTGAGTCTATGGATATGTGGCATGGTAGACTAGGTCATGTTAATTACAATACTTTAAGCAAATTAATTCACTTAGAATTAATTCCGAAATTTAGTATTGATACAAGTCACAAATGTGAAACATGTGTAAAAGCTAAATTAACTAAAACACCTTTCCATTCAATTGAAAGGAGTAGTGAACCTTTAGATTTAATTTACACCGATATATGTGATTTAAAATTTGTTCAAACTAGAGGTGGAAAAAAATACTTTATTACATTTGTGGATGATTGCACTAGATATTATTATGTCTATCTTCTAAGAAGCAAAGATGAAGCAATTGAATCTTTTAAGCAATATAAGATAGAAGTTGAGAATCAACTTGGTAAAAAGATTAAAGAATTAAGAAGCGATAGAGGGGGTGAATACGAGTCTCCTCTTAAGGAAATATGTTTAGAAAATGGCATTGTTCACCAAACTACCGCTCCTTACTCTCCTCAATCCAATGGGATTGCGGAAGGAAAAAATTGAACTTTAAAAGAAATGATGAATGCAATGTTAATAAGTTCGGGATTACCCCAAAACATGTGGGGGGAAGCATTGCTTTCAGCTAATTACATTCCCAATAAGTTGATTCATAAGAAAACAAATAAGATACCCTATGAATTGTGGAAAGGACGCAAGCCTTCCAATGAATACTGAAAAGTGTGTGTGTGTCTTGCAAAAGTACTTATTCCTGAACCTAAAAAGGTGAAAATTGGTCAAAAGACTATTGACTGCATATTCATTGGTTATGCACATAATAGTAGTGCATATCGATTCCTTGTGCATAAGTCTGACATTCCTGAAACTCATGAAAATACAGTCATAGAATCTAGGAATGCATCATTCTTTGAAAATATCTTTCCTTGTAAGAATGCACAAGTAAAAAATTCTAACAAAAGAATGCTTGAAGTTACAAATGGTGAACCTCGAAATATTATTGAGGAAGAACCTAAACGTAGAAAAAGAGCTAAGATTTCAAAATCTTTCGGTCCGGATAATCTAACATATATGTTAGAAAGTGAACCTCAAACGGTAAAGGAAGCTCTATCCACTCCGGAAGCGTCATATTGGAAAGAAGCTATTAATAGTGAAATTGAATCCATTATGTAAAATCATACATGGGAACTGGTGGACCTACCATCGGGGACAAAATCGTTAGGGTGTAAATGTATATTCAAACAAAAATGAAAGTTGATGGAGCGTTGATATATATAAGGCTTGGCTCTAAAGGATACAATCAACATTAGGGAATAAAATATTTTGACACTTATTCACCTGTTACAAGGATTATGTCCATTGGAATGTTAATTGCTATTGTGGTAATACATAATTTGAAAATACACAAAATGGATGTGAAAACAACATTTCTAAATGGTGAATTAGATGAAGAAATATATATGGAACAACCGGAAGGTTTTAAGTCTCTTGGAAATGAAAGGAAAGTATGTAAACTTGTGAAGTCATTATATGGGTTGAAACAAGCACCTAAATAATGGCACGAAAAATTTGACAATGTCATGAAGTCAAATGGTTTCAAAACAAATGAGTGTGACAAATGTGTTTATGTAAAAAGTACTCAAGCGGGACATGTGATTGTATGTTTATATGTAGACGATATGCTAATAATTAGTAATTATAATAATGTTATCAATTCTACTAAACAAATGTTGACTAGTAGATTTGAAATAAAGGACTTGGGACTAGATGCTGTAATTCTAGGAATTAAAATTACTAGAACCCCTCAAGGAATTATCTTATCTCAATCTCATTACGTGGAAAAGATACTTCAAAAGTGTAATAAATATGATCAAAGTCCAGTGAGAACGCCAATATATCCAAATAATCACCTCTTTAAAAATAAAGGTGAAGGTATTTCTCAATTAGAGTATTCTCGTATTATTGGAAGTTTGATGTATTTATCAAATTGTACTCGAATGAATATAGAGTACTCGAATAGTAAGCTCAGTCAATATACGAGAAATCCCAAAAAATATCATTGGAAAGCCTTGATAAGAGTTCTTTAATACCCTTTAAAGATTGGGTTGCACTATGAATGCTATCCAGCTGTACTTAAAGGCTATAACGATGCAAATTGGATATCTGATTCAAATGATTCAAAATCCACAAGTGGATATGTATTTACTCTTGGAGGTGCAACCACATCTTGGAAATCCTCGAAACAAACGTGTATTGCAAGATCCACTATGGAATCTGAATTTATTGCTTTAGAAAAAGCTGGGGAGGAAGCCGAATGGCTTAGAAACTTCTTAGAGGATATTCCTATATGGTCAAAGCCCGTGCCACCTGCCATAATACGTTGTGATAGTCAATCGACAACTGCTAAGCCTGAAAATAATAACTATAACGGTAAGTCACGACATATATGGCGTCGACACCAAATCGTTAGATAATTGCTCTCAAATGGAATTATATCTGTTGACTATGTAAAGTTGAAAGAAAATATAACGGATCCACTAACTAAAGGTATACCTGGAGAGCAAGTTGCAAGTTCATCAGGTGGAGTGGGCCTAAAGCCTGTGAATTTATAAAGAGCCGTCTTAATGAAAACCCAACCTAAATGACTGGAGATCCCAAGAAATAGTTTCAAAGGGACAACCTAATTATGATGACTCGATTAGCACTGAGAAGTAATACTTTAATTACTTCATCCCATTCCAAAGATGAGTCAGTGCACAAACTGCCGCGTGTATAAGGATAAACTATGTTTTTAATGATTTTTATATATTTAATATATAGTACTAGTGGGGTATTTGCAGGAAACTATTTATAGAAATTGCCTATATGAGTGAGAAGGGGCCACTTCTATGAGAATGGCGAAGGTTAATTCTCTAACACACTCATGAAACTAGGAGGTGTCCAATGCCAAAATGGACACAAAAATGAGAACCAATAAGGTTGGAAAGACATTGTGTGAATGCTATTGTCTCAATTTACACAAGTGGTCGATCAATTCAAGACATCACGTTCATTGATTGGCTAGTAAGCTCGATAGTATCTCACAAGGAAAGATTCAAAGCCACAAGCTATCTTTTTCGATGAAACGTTTTCCTAGAAAATCTCTCTGTTTGCATCAATATTCGTTTGATTCTTCCAAATTTCATTCATGTGGGGAATTTTTGGATATTTAATAATATGACAACTCATTTTGGTCGAACTTTAGAGTCAATTTTATATGGGACACATATGTTAAAAGTGACGTGTCTTAGTACCAATGCGTTCCTTGTCGCATGGAGATTAATTTGGTATACTCATTTATTCAAAATGGTGAAGTAATGAATGAGAAATTTGGACTCAAAGTAACCCACTTGAGCTTAAGTTAGTTGGTGTTAATCTAAATAAGTGGGTTTGTCCCATATTGAAAAAGTGGTAGAAAAACTTGAAGTTAATATACCAAAGTTATGGGACTAAGCCTTGGATGCTTTGGGGTATCACAACTCTTTAAAGGGGAGAGAACCTACATTATGCATGTTTGGGCATTGGGCCAAAAGCTAACATGCTCGCGCGCGCCGTCGCCGCCGTCCGGTCGGCCCGGCGGGTAACCGGGTCCGGGTCGTGGGTCTTTCTTGATCAAGTATTGAATTTTTTGGATGAAATTTTAATTGACCTTTGGGCTTTAAAATTTATTTTTTGGGCTGAAAATTTTGTTTTCCCGAAATGAGTTAATTAATTACGGATTAATTGATTGCTTAATTATTTTCGTGTTAATTAAAATGTCATCGTTTTAATTTATTAATTAAAAACGTTGTTATAAAACGTTGCTAAAGAAATATATGACTGTTTAAATAGTCACATCCTTTCCTGGGAAAAACCAACAGCCATAAACTTGCAAGCCTTCGCCACTTATTTAAAGGACCATATGCAGTCCATTTTAACACTAGAAAAATCTACCTGAATTCTCTACAACCTATCCTTCTTCCTTTCTTCCTGCTTGAGAGAAATTCGCCATTATTGGTTCGTGGGATTGTTTCACTGAAGTGCTTATTTGTAACAGTCGTTGACCGTTTCATCCTGGGAGGCAGTCGCCCGTCGAATTTGCCGTCAGCACTATAGCGGGGGCGTATTTTGTCTCAAGGAGAGATAGTTTAAATTTTCACTCGGTCAAATTTTTGCCAGTGATTGTATCAATCACAAACTGTATGCTCTTCTTCTCTTTCTTTAATGTTGATGTTATTCAGAGTAATTATTTAATTTTAATTACTATTTATTTATTCGGTGAAATAGTATTTTCGTAATTCCAGAAACAACTTTAGGCTCGGCCCGTATATATATATATACTAGGATATACTCGTGCCTGAAGGCACGACAAAAATATATAAAGCACATAATCGCAAAACGAGAAAAAATTCAAAGTACGTAATTCCTAAACGAAAAAAATTCATTCTCCAACAAAACAAAAGATACTTTAAATAATCTAAATTCATTAAAAAATTCACATATAACATGAAATATAAAATATTCATCAACATATGCACTAATAAATTATATTGTGCATAATTTAGTATTTATCTCATTTTTACCTTAAAGCAACCTTTTTTTCCTTTCTATTTTGTTGTAAAAAATTAATGAAAACAAAAAATTAATGAATTCTCATGCCTCGAGACATGAATTTTTTTTTTCGAAAGTTTTGATTATTTGATTTCCTTTAGATCATTAGTTTCATCCTCGTATTTTGCTACTTCCTATTACATGCTCGTGCCATCGGCACGACTGTAATTTTGTGCATATCGTCTTGTGAAACATATACATGACACGATCATGCATCATACTTAAGTTATATATCACGCCTTTGGTATGCCCACGAATCATTTCTAACCTCACGTAAATACAACATGTCCTATTGTAAATACAACAAAAAAAGATTTAAAGCTATTATCGTTAATGAGTTTAATCTAATACAATAAGTCTAACTAAGAATTTGATTCAAATCTCAAGAGTACACTCATGTGAATCGACTTCGACAAATATCAAACTTAAATAAAGTATTCATTGTGCAACTTATACATCATTTTTAGAAGAAAAAATAATTAAAAAACATATAACAGATCTTAAATATGTTCTTCATCTGATAAATGGCTAGTCCCAAAAGTTATAGGTTTATCACATTTTCTTTCATTTCTAATTTTAATATTAATTATACTTTATCAATTTTTTGATGTTTAACTTCTCTTTCTAAATTTATATTTCATTATAATATGGCTGAAAATACCCTATAAAGTAACATGGATAAATTTAAAAATAACTTTTTGAAATGGGGTTTAACTTAAAATCGGTAATAAAAAAATGGGGTATAAATAAAAACTGTATTCCTATTTACATCATTGTTGGTATTATGTTATCTTTTCCTAAAGTCATATGTAGTTATGTGTTGTATTATAGTTTGTACAAATATTTCCATGATATTATATGTTAATGTTTTTAACCCACTTATTTGTGGGTTACTAATTATGCCAACCATAGAGCTTATAAGTTAATAAGATTCGCAATAACATGATACCATTAACACGAAGGAGCGTTAGAAAAACGTTTACTATCAAGTTAAAAATAAAAATAAAGAATAACATGTTTGATAAAAAAAATTGGCTTTGTACATTTTCTACATTAAAAGGTTTTATTGCTTAGCTTGCAGCCTCAGTAGTACGTGGGTCCCTTAGGTCAGAATTGACCAAATCTTTTACACCAATTTTCACTGCCTAGCCTATAGCCTCTGAGATTTGTTCGGCGCCACAGTAGGAATATTGATTTGGAGATACTGTTTTGGCATCCTCTCTTTGTAGTACCATCAGAATGATAGGAAGACAATCATCACTTTTGCCATCCCATCTTTATTTACTGTTTCGAATCCAACAAAGCATCACTGGCTGGATCTACCACACCTCCTAAAAGATAAAATCCACCCCATAATAAAAGAAAATTAGGTACACCAACCAACTATTTCCCAATAAGAAAACAAAACAAATAAACAAAGTTCTCACTATTAACTAAGAATAGCGATAAAAATGCAAATAGTAAAACCCTTAAAAGTTAAACTATGAAAAAAAAATACTTTTTAGAATTATCATTTTGACGAAGTGGATAAGAAAAGAAAATATATATAAATAAAAAAATATGGCATCATCACCAACAAACACCCTTACTACATTATCAGAAAAAGAAAAATATATGTTTAAAAATAATGAAAATCATTGATTTAAGATTTTATTACATCATGGTAAATTCTTTTTGGGAACAAAAAAATGCATGGAAAAAAAGATATCCAAATGTCCCAAGTTGCTTCATCTATCTGCAATTGCATATAATAAAAATTATTATCGCCATTAACATTAAAAGCACTTAATAATAAAATAGAGATGACCGGTAACAAAAATTACAAAGAAGATAGTGAGAGAGTTAGTGATAGAAGAGAAAAATAGTGAAGGGGATTAAGAAAACAATTAGATAGAGGCAGATAGGGTAGAATAAAAAGAAGTTATTTACCTAATGGATTGATAAGATCAAATATACACATCTGAACACAAAACAAATATGATGAACAACACAGTAGTACCTATATTTTTATCTTACATGGATCAAAATAAGTAGCTACAGACTTCACTCATCCCATCCCTAACACAGTGCGAGAAAAAATATTTAGCCAATAACTCTTCAAAAATACTACAAAATAAACGAAAAATGAAAAAAGTAGAAGTAAAATATATCCAATAGTCACCAAAATCGAGAAGAGAAAAATCATTAACAATGAAGGAAAAAATTTAAGATTGCATTAGGAGGTTGAAAAACGTGAAATTATTGAAGTCATTCTTTGCAAGAAGCCATTAGAATCTGACGATGCTACGCGCTTCGATAAGTGAACACATAATGTGTTTGTTTAACAAAATTAAAACTATTTTTACTAGTGTTTGTTTGGACAACACATAACGTTGATAACTTAAGGAACATGATATGAGAGTCCCCAAACCCACTCTTATCTTCACAAACCTTCCCTACAAAAACCAAAGACACAAAAAGAAAAATAATTAGTTCATGCGTGGATCGAGAGACTTATTATCATGTACATTGATAATTTTAGATATGAAATGTGCACGTGCTTCAGATCTGAAACCAAATAGAAAAAAAGAAAAATAATTTGCAAATGATAATTTTTAAAGATATTCTTTCCACCTCCGTTTCCATCTAATGAACAAACACATAATTTTTAAAAAATCTTTTGTTCACGATATACGAAATATTTTGTTCACGATATACAAATCCAAACTCAAAGCTAACCTGAAAAAATGAAACAACTACAGAAATAACAATATGCTTACTTGAAAAGATGAACCGTATACATACAAATCCATACATCACAAAACGAAACAACTTCAGAAAACACCAAGGACCGATAATCGAGGCCGAAATTCATACCTTACACCCAAAACAACCATAAATGTGAAACCAAACGATGTAGAACCATATACATAAAAGTCCGTACAGTGGATGTCTTCGATAAGAATGAACAATGCGATTTAGCTAATAGATGAGGGGTGAACGTGGTCGGTTGGCGTTGAGTTTTTTTCCCTATCAGTGCTGGAATATTTTGCCCATTTATTGGAGCTCGTTCATTCCCCCATCTGTTGGTGCTGGCGTCTTCGCTGCATAGGTATAGAAAGGGTGAGGTCCTATTTTGAGAGAAAGGGGCCATCTCCAATTAAAGAACCATTATTCTCTGATTCACCTGTAAAATGTTTTCATCATTGTATGAACATGTTTTCACATGTAAAATAATAGACAAACATTGAGCCTCTGAAAGAAAAAAATGGAGTTCCACTATTTCAAATCCATGGAGTTCCAGCAAAATAAAGAGGCAAAACCGTAGATTTGGAGAAACATGAAACATAAGTAAACGGGGCATTCTCTCTTACTTGCTCTCTCTCTTCCAGTGGGGTGAATTTGGATTGTGGGAGAGAGTAAAAAAAAACATCAAATGAGTTTCTAAAGTCTGGAGTGAGAGGGAGAGATATTGAGCGTCCTTTTTTCTTGAGAGAAGATGTTCTTTTGTGGTGGCGTGCACTCAGAGAGGTAGAGAGATTGGATGAGTGGGAGGCTCGAGGTAATACAGCGTGGGAGACATTTCGCGTGTTTGTGGCCACAAAAGTAAACGTTTATGTGGCTTTTCATCTCACCCTCCATCAAATGCTTAGTTGCCTTCAATCTCAACCATAAATTGTCTTCTCATCTTATAAACAGTAAAAACACCCTTACTCCTTATTATATATATATATATATATGTATAGTCACGCTCTACAACATACTAATGAACATATCTATTTTTAAATAGTAACAAAAATAATTTTGAGTTGATATTTTTTATATGGATTCATGATATTTCATTATACGCCTGTAAAAGTATTCAGGACAACATAATGTGTTTTGTTATTTTTAAAAAATAGGTTAAAAAACTAACAGTTTTAAAGGGTAAAAAGTGTCAGTTCTTTACCTATTTTTTAAAAATAACAAAAAACATTATTTTCAGTTGATTTTTTTATAGGGGCACACTGAAATATCGTGAACTCATATAAAAAATATCATCTCAATTTTTTTTTACTATTTTAAAAAATGGGTACGTTCATAAATATGTTGCTAGTAGGTATGATGGAGAGTCTGACTATATATATATATATATATATATATATATATATATATATATATATATATATATATATATATATATATATATATATATAAGATTATTTTATTTTTAATGATATGTAAAAAATATTTTTAAAAAATAACTTTTGTAATTTTATCCTTGTGCGAACAAACTATTGGACTTAATATTAAAGAAACAAAAGTAAGATGGGCCATTTATTAATTTATTTTAGCTAGGAAAGGCAACATATCACATACACCCCGTACATGCATAGATTTTAGGGTTATTTTTCATTTCCTCTCGCTCTCTCTCTCTCTCCACTCTAATTTACACTACACTAGCCGTTTCAAGCTCTCTCCACGCTTAGATCGGTTGTTTTCAAGCAGATCATGTATGTTTTCAAGCTTCGATTGTTACAAAAAAAATGCTTAGATTGACCGTTTTCAAAAAAAGCTCTCTCCGTTTGTTGTTGTTACTTAGATCACCCTTTTCAACACTAAACTGACCATTTATTATTGTTCTGTTTCTTGGTTTTCTCTTTTCTTTTGTCAGTGAATAATCTGAGTTTCCATAACGTTTATTGTTGCTTAGATCAACCTTATCATTGTTCTGTTTTATCTCAATAATTTTTGAAATTTTTTGGTAATGTTTTAACTTTTAGAAGTGTTCAGTTCACGTTTTGAATTTTTTTTTTGTTGTGTTTTTTTTTATTATATATTCTACTCTTTTTATTGGATAGATGTCACTCTCAGATGCAAATAATAATCAAGAATATTAATTCTAAAATATGAATATTTATTATTAAAATAAATAAATATGTATTGGAATATATGAATATTTATTATTAAAATAAATAAATACGTATTGGAAATTTCAATTCGGCCTGCTCAAAAAGGGCCCGAAGCCCATTATACTTTGTGAGTTGAGTTTGAGACAAGCACTCTCAGGCTCGTTTGGGCCGAGCTTGAGCTTGAGCCGAGTAAATCAAAATCAAGTCGAGCCTGATCAACCCCAAGCTCGGCTCATAGAACCCGATTGACAGTCCTACCTTTTGTATGGATTGATCGAGCTAGAAGAGCTCCATACAGTTTATCGATTTTTATGCCCGGTCAAAAAATGGGTTAAACTTGGGAACATCGTTGAGGCTTGACTAGGCCGAACTCATGGTTGAAATATAATTAGTAAGATTTATTTGTACTCAATCTCAAATTCAAGTGTCACTTTCTATGCAAATAAGGACACTGGTTAGAGGTGATCACAACATGGTTAGAGATGATTTTTTATAATTTTGAAAATTATTAAAATTCTCAAAATGCATGGGATGAGAGATTACAAAAGCTACACAAATGAGACTAAATCCAATTAATCTAATATGCACAACTGATTTAAACATATTATTAATAGTGATGCAAAATTCTTTTTTTATATTATTATATGTATACATATATATATAATTTATGATTTTTTTCTCTTTGGGGTCTAGTAAGTCTCTATTATTAAGTGCTGGTCACTAGCTTTCTTAATAGTTCAATAGGGTCTAAAACTATATAATAATAATATATACGTATACGTATATATTATTATATTACCGTTCGCTGATCACTTTGACCGTTAATTGACCCCATTTTTCATCTAAAAAATCATTTTGCCCCTAAATACATTAATATGTACATTTATATTAAAACAATTATATATAATATTTATGTTAATATACATTAATATTTACAAAAAATGCTTTGATTTAAAAAACTTATTATAAAAATATTACATTACTATGGATAAAAAATGTGCACTTTTTCTTAATTTTTTATATAAAAAAATTGTACATTAATTCAAATTGTTTTCAACATTTTTTTAACTTTGCATTTTTTAAAGTTATTTTTATAAAAACTGATTTTAATAAAAACTTTTTTTAATAAGTACAATATATGTTTACTGTCAGGATGAAGTTGTTTCATACATCAAACACTAAATTGTTTAAAGTGCCATAAACAGTCAAATTTTAATGTTGAGGAATTTTTCAGTTTTCAATAAATGTTTGAAATGGTAGTATCTAACCCAGACCAATATGAAACAGATGGACAATATTGGTGTATACAAAATGATTTTGCAAAGAGCGTGTATTAAAAGAATTACTCGAGGTCCAAATTGTTCCCGCTCTTTGATCATCTGAAGAGTCGACTCACTTAAGCACCTTGCAACGACTATTTCCCGTATCAAATCAACGACTACTTCGTTTTAACTTCAACTTCGCAACCTTTCGTTCTACTTTCTCCTCCAGCATAATATCAACATCAATAGGATCTTCACGAATAACTTTGTCATTACGGGTTCGCATTGCACTTGGTTTGCTTGCGCATCTCTTCAATCTTCGTACACAAATATCTCAGATTTCTCATCCTTACGATCGTCTTTGACTTTGATCCCTCGCACAAAGAAGTTCATTGATCGTTCGAGTTATTGAATATGGGTTGGTGTATCATTAAACTCACCCACATTGCACTCATTACTCATTGTTGTTGACTAAAGACGACGCTACGAGGAAATATGTAACACAGATGATTTTTCTCCATGCACCTTATCTCTAAATCGAGGTGATGTACGAAGAATCTTGGTGAGTGTAATATCAAATTTAATAGTCTACATCGGTATACTGTTACCACAAATATGCGATTCAACTCGTTGTGAAACGAGATCCTCTATTTGTTCATTTGCATTCACCAACTCCTCCTTCAAACACCTTCTTATCTCACTTTTCTTTTCACCCATATTATTCACCGTGCGGCGAAGAGATTCAATCTCATGCTTTAATTCAGAAATTTGCTTGCTTGTCTCTATATCCATCTTTGCAGTCTCATTCCTCATTTTGTCATTCTTAACGGATAATTCATTATATTCTCAGTCCCTTTCGATCAATAATAACTCCTATCTCTTTATGCCATTCTACAACTCTTTTACCCTCTTTATTTTGCGTCGTCGATAGGCTCATTAATCACTTGCGACAGTGAAGATAAACGTCGACTCTCATCAAACTCTGTGTGTGCTGCTTAAGGGGAGATCGAATGCATATTGAAACTGTCATCTTCATTTTTGTCGATCTAATCCCCGTCACAATCATCATTTGTATCTTTACCACGCTCTTTCTCCTCATTGGTTGTTTTAAACAACTTTTTCTGCTTCACCAGCTCAAGTAAAATGTGTGTATGTAAATATATAATTCAGTTAATTGATCTTTGAAATCATTTAAAATGAGCATAATGTCACCAATATACATTAAATATTTGTTTTCCTTTCATTTCACACTCTACGTATTTTACATATTAAAACCAAAGTCAGAATCATGTGATAAACAAAGGTAAATCCCCAACTATCTATTTAGTTTTTTAAGTCAGACCATAAAAACGTATTGTCAAATTTTTACAATAACAATTTGTTTTTCGTACCCATATGTTTATGGCAGACAGTATGCAGAAATGTATGTATTGTTAGCATAAACAATTTTTAACAGAAAAAATATCTGATGCTTGTAATGACTGTTTTATACGTAAACAGTATATGTTTACTATTTGAATAAATTTACAGCATGCATCACACATTAAAATGTTTTGTCATAATCAGTCAAAACTTAATGTTTATGAATTATTCATTATACACTGAATTTTACTATATATTATAGAATTTAAAAATATCACATTATCGGCACAACTTATGTAACAGTTGACATTGAAGTACATGGTATTATCTCATATATCATACAATTGTTATATTGTCATAACCTACAGCAAATTAACATTTTATATAACAAGGTGAAAAATGGAATACGATGTCTATATTTCATAATTAATTAAATTTCACTATACATTATGTTTTTCACCATATAGTAGTATTCACCATATAGAATGACCGAATTGTATTAATGAGAATATGGGTTGGCAGTGAATGAGGACTTTAAGAGTAAATTAAACTACTTGGAAAATGTGACAAATTGTTTACTTTAGAATCCACGTGAGTTAAGTGTGCTATAATAAATAGTTTTAAAGTCAAAAGATTAATAGGATGTATACATGAAGTTATGGTTTGCGTAAGGATTATTTAGGATATGATAATAGACTCTTGACAACCGTCCGACCTAAACTGAAGTGTATCAGGGGATTAGGTAATACAATTAGGTAAAATGGGGAATGTTATATAATTTTTTGGGCAAATCCCAAATATGATATTATTGTCATTGAATATACTAGTTAACTCTTCGTAAATGGGAACTAGTGGGTATTATAGATGTTTATGAAAAACATAACTTCTAAATGAAATAACACTAATGAAGGTGGGCTTAATAGTTAAACTAATAAACTATAAATTCTTGGAATGAATGGTCGGGTCAAATATGGACTCATTATTTATAAAGATGCTTGATTCTTATAAGAATGGATTGTAATGACTTATTTATTTTAGGATATTTCTTACTCGTAGAAATCTTATTCTTCTTATATTTATATATGTAATTCTAATTAAAAGACTCTATAGTAGTGTTTAATACATCTAATGGTTATGATTAGGTTCTTATACCCTTCATGAGATAACATATAGCTGGTGTACTTGTGGGGTTTTAACCCGCTCTTTATTAACTAACATTTCAGGTTGAATTATGATTGGATTGCACTTACGGAGCGATGTTGAATTTGAAATGCATGAGAATTATTAAGGAGCGCTGGTATACTCAGACATTTGGGGATTTCTTATCCTTAATTTTCTTTTCGATCATTGTATATAAGACATGGTTCTTAGGTTTAGTTATACTGTATTTGGAGATTATACGAAATATAATTAGATTATGGAAAATTTGTATTTATAGTGTTGTTTGTCATCGATTATTCTTGCTAATAAAAGTTTCAAATTGTCTCATATTTGTGTCACATGCTGAGAATGATATTTTTATTTGTTTCATTCCTGAGTATTTATTAATTAATTATGGACACCTTAATTAATATTATCAGGCTATTACATATGGTATCAAAGCATGGTCTTAGATCTCAAGGGTTATGGGATCAACTAGTTTTCTGCGTGTCGATCTTTGATGCGTTTTCAAAATTGTATTCTATTAGGTTTTGTTCTATCATGAATCTTAGGAAAGGATAACTTATGATGCATAAGAAATTAGAGAATTGACTTGGATAAAGAATATCGTTTGAGTAGGTAAGATGAATATATCCTTTCTTATTGGAGATTAGAAGATATTGAGAAGTTAAGGAGTTATCGAACTCAGGACAATATGTGAACTTATATCAGTAATGGGAGATAAAATTATTTCAAGTCAAGGGTAAAACAAGATTTGTTTAAGGATAAATTTTGAGTTACGCGGTGGTATATATATTACGATATACAATTACTTATGGATTTGGTGACACAACATGCATAAGTTGAGACTATAATGATTATGTATAATGATTTGAGGGAGTTTTGAATATTGTAGGAAGGATCAGTCATACGATAACATTAAAAGATAACCACATGATATCTAAAAGATTATAGATGAAAGGTTTACATGAGATTATTTATGAACTTTGGGAATGAAATAATATGATGGAATGTAATGATAAAGCGACTGTGAGATATTTGCATATGTGGATTTTTTGGTGAATTCATTATGAGTTAGAAATATAAGCATGAAGGTGCTAGACATGTAGCAAATGTATGCTAGAAAGAGTAATTAATAAACAAAAAGATTATAAACCTTTGATAAGGATGGTTTCATGATATTTATACCAAGGTGGCATCATAGTATAAAGAGAGTAGTTGGATCAACTCTCATAAAACATAACATGGCAGTACACTAAAAATAGTAATTATGAAACCTGTGAGATGTTTGACTAAATGACGCGTATGACTAATATCCAACAAGTAATTATGATGTAAAAACATTATTGATTAAATGAACCATGTTTAATATATAAAAGCCTTGGTATATGTATAGGCTGGTCTTAACCCAAGTAATGATTATGATAGGTGTACATAAGCCCTAAACTATATTTCAAATTAATGAAATGACGATGTTAATATTTTGACTCATTCTACATGAGGAGATAATATTGACTCATTCTTGTATGAGGAGATGATTTTGACTCATTTGCATATGAGAAGATGATTTTTAACCCATTCGCATATGAGGAGATGATTTTGACTCATTCTCATATGAGGAGATAATTTCGACTCATGTTTATATGAGGAGATGATTTTCACTCATTCTATATGAGGAGATAGTTTTGACTCATTTTATATGAAGAGATAGTTTGACTTATTTTATATGAGGAGCTAGTACATTGACTCAGTTTACATGAGGTATAATATATTGACTCATTTATATGAAATGATAAAATTTCGACTCGAGCACATGAGGGGTAAATTATAAATTCTGAGGACGAAATTCTTTTTAGGGGCTTTTACGGTCTTGTCCTTGGACTAACAATTTTGGACAAAAAAACCAGGCCCAATAAATTTTAAACGTTTAGGTCCAACATATAAATACCCCGAAATTAAAACAAACACGCACTATTCAGAAATCGAAGTGCCAAAAACACTATATTCTCTCTTGAATCAAAACCTTAATCGTACCATCTCTTCGATCAAAACTCCAAAACGAATCTATTTCTCAATCAAATTTTGGTCAACAACAACATATAAATACTCCTGATCGAAGATCTAAAAACTCTGTTCGATCAAAACCCTAACTCTCTTCGATCAAAACCTTAGCTCTCTTCAATCAAACCCTAATCGTTGAAGTTCTACATTTTACATTCTAAATCAAATTCTTCCAAACACCATTAACAAGTATGTATATATTCTCTTATCACCTTTTTATCCTTGTGTATTTTGTGTTCTCATATGTATAAATTTGTAGATACATGGACTGATGAAATCACATTCTTGTTCTTCATGATATGTATTTCATCATATATTTGTTTCCCTCATTTTAATTGCAAAACACACTTTTTGCATGTTAGATATATGTATTTCATCATTGTACTTTTCCTCCTGTATACATCATTTATCGAGGATTTATCAAGGACTAGGAATATATACAAGATTGGAATATGTACATGTACAAGCCCTGTGTTGCGTGTACTATGTGTATTTTGCGTGTACTATCAAAAAGTACACGCAAAATACACAGAGTACACGCACATTGAAATTGAATATCTTAATTCATTATGCGTGTATTTTTACGTTTTATACGTGTACTCTATAAAATATTTATTTCAAATCCATATTTGATCAATCCTATGTTATTTTGGTCTGCGCCAGCGGCATTTGAATGATATTCCATGAGTTTGCACGAAGTATTATTATTTTTTTAATATTTAGGAATATTTTTTGTCCGCGCCAGCTGCATTTGAATGATATGTTATTAGCTAATAATCAGTATTATTGCGTGTACTTTTTCATTTTTTGCGTGTAGTTTGTTGAAAGTACACACAAAAAATTCAAAAAGTACACGCACATTGAAATTCAATTTGTTCAATCCAATATCCATGTACTAATGTGTATTATGAGTGTACTATATTGTATTGTTGTGTTATTGTTTAGGAATCATACGATCAAGCATATTCAACTACAAAACTGCTGCTTGTACGTTCGAAGATCTTAACAATACAAAACCTTTCACATTGACGATCAATAGTATTAATGATGACGAAATTCATTTTCTCCTTCGCATCAATGATAGAGATAAAAGGTTACTTGGTTTCTACTACTACTATGAAGATATTTACTGCACTTTTGATGTGTAACAGCTTCAAGTAACTGAATCTAAGGCGAAGGATTTATCTAAACGAATTGAGCAGTATTGCTTAAGGGGTTTTGATAATGTTGGAGCTTTTAGCATTCAGCTATTGTATCACTTCTTTACTGAATATGTTAGGAGTAGAGAATCTTGGTTTTTGACTTGTCGAGCAACCTCTGTTAGGTATTACCAGGAAACTGACGATATATATTATCGCCTTTAGCATGTATTTTGTTGAGACTTGTATATATTGTTTGTGATAATATTGCATGTACTTTTGTTAAATACGCTTGTATTTTATTATTTTAGTCTATGTTTTATTCTAATTCGCATGTATTTTATTTTTTGTACATATCATTATAGGTTAGTAATTTAAATTTTTTTTATAGATCAATATAATGGGGATGAAGATGAAGGCAAGAAGAGGAAAGAAGCAAAAAAAGAGAAGTTCTGATGATAGTTCTTCATATTCTAGTTCTAGTGTGGCATTGAAATCTAAACGTCCTGCAAAGAAGAATGACCAATATCGGTAAAATATTGTTAGATTTCTCCATGATTTGCATCAGATTAAAGATAAAATAAACAATAGCCACATTGAACTTCTTAAAAAGACTCCATTTTCGGAGCTTTTCAATGCCTACTACAGTAAGAACGTAGTAGAAGTGGACCACAAGAAGACGGATAAAAATATTTTATCAATTATCGAGCTGTACAATACGGAAACCAAAAGTTTTCGTATGAAGAGTAGGATTCCAATAATGCCAATAGATATAAGTGAAATATTTGGCATACCCCTGGTTGAGGGTTTAAAATCAATAGAACTGAAAAAGCGACCGAATACTGCTAAAAAATCTGGATTACAAGCACGATACTTCGCAAAAAGAATAGGAAAGTCAAAAATATTGAATGGTTTGAAGAAATCAGTTGAATTGGAGATAGATGAAGGAATTGCTGATTTTGTTAAAATTGTGTGTCTCCACGTCTTGAACACGTTGTTTTTCTCCAACTCAAACTTCACCCTTTGAGAATTTTGTTTGAAATACATCGACAATATTGAGGAAATGAATAAGTATGATTGGGCATCTGGTGTGCATGAGTTTCTCATACATTCACTTGACAAATCAGCAAGTTCAAAACCTAGCACAGTTACTGGATGTGTCATTTTCCTACTGGTCAACAAAAAAACATCCTGATATTTCAAAATTTACATACCAATACTCACGTGTATTTTGAAAATACACGTTTATTTTAACGTGTATTTTGAAAATATATGTGATATTTTCACGTGTATTTTGAAAATACACGTATATTTTCACGTGTATTTTTAAAATACACTTGATATTCCTGATATTTCAAAATTTACATACCAATACTTACCTGTACTTTGAAAATATTACGTGTATTTTCAAAATACACGTGATATTTTCTCTTGTTCTTTCAAAATACACTTGATATTTAACGTGTATTTTGAAAATACACGTCTTATATCACGTGAAAGTACACTTGTATTTTACAAAGTACACGTGTACTATGTTTTGTAAATATAACCAGTGTACTTTCAAAATACTCTTGTTATATTTTCTGTCAATATTATAAATGTACTTTAGAAAGTACACGTGAACTTATGTTGAAAAAGTACACGTTAAATTTATAAAAATCACGTGTACTTTCAATATACAATTGTAAAATTTGTAAAGTACACGTTTAATTTTGCGTGTATTTTGAACAAATCACTTGTACTTTCCATTATGAATCCCTAGGTAATACAAGTATTAAATTCATTTTGTTTTTTGTATCATCACAAGTATTGGGCATGTGAGAAATTTGAAATTATTTCTTCTGTTGAAGAATTTAAAGAAAATACTCCAAAATTCCTGAAGTGGAAATTGTCGTCTTTGAAACAATGGTTTGTGAAGAATGATATCGCAACAACAACTTTGAAGCAGGATACAAATAAACCAGCTTGTAAGGACAGTTCTGTACAAAAGGAATCTCAATTTGAAGGGCCAAGTTACTCTTTGAACATATCTATAGAAAGTCTTATACATGCTGATTCATCATAAAAAAAAGCTGCTGAAGATATTAATGACAATGAGTTTTCACATGGTTGGAATATTTCCCTTAAAAATATTGTGACTCCAAAGAAAAAGAAGGGAAAAGATCAACCAAAGGTTAATTTGGAGGAACAAATTGTTGTTTGAAAAGGAAATTATTGGAAAAAAATAACCAACTGTCTAAAGCAGCTGAAGAAATTAATGGTGCACTTGAGAAGGTGATCTCTTTGGAAGTGGAGAGTGCCATTTTGAATGCACAGTTGAAGGTAGATCATGATTCAGTTTTTGAAGCCCATGAGGAAATGAAGAAGTTAAAGGTGGAGAATTCCAACCTTTTGAAGGAAAAAGAGTTATTAAATAAGTTGGAGGTAGAAAATGCCCAACTAGTTGAGTTAAACAATTCTTTAAAAGCAAAGCTTAATCAAGTCACAATGAGTGACTCAGATAGAATTAAAGAATTTGATGAATCATTAAAAAAACAGGCAGAATCAACACGAATTTTGGAAAAAAAAATGGATATCTGTCTCTGAGTAATGAAGATCTAAAAAAAAAGTATGATGATACATTGAAAAAATGGAAAGATGATGACATAGAAAAGATGACATTGAGGTAGAATCTTGAGGAGTCAGAATTGAAAAGAACTCAACAGGTACTTTTGAATGCAGAGTACACGCAATTTTCCTAAAGTACACGTTTAAAGTACATGCAGTTTTCCTAAAGTACACGCAGTTTTCCTAATGTACACTCAGTTTTCATAAAGTACACGCAATTTTCCTAAAGTACACACAGTTTTATTTCATAGTATTTTTAATGCAGTTTTATTTGATATTAGAAATAATGCAGAGTACATGGATTATTTTATTAAAAATAATGCATTTTTATTCAAGTATTGCTTATAATGTAACATTCTTTTGTATAACAGGAAAACAATAATAAAATCCTTAATGACGAAATTTCGGAGTTGAAGAAAATGCTTGAAGAATCAGAATTGAAAAAAACTGACCAGGTATCTATAAAATACAATAGATATATAGTACACGCTTTACTTTCTAAAGTAAATGCAAATTATGTTAAATGTACACGTGTATATTATAAATTTTATAAAGTACACATATTTTATAGTACATGCATGTATATTATAAAATACACGCATGTATTAAAATACAGGCGTGTACTTTATAAAATACACGTAAGAGAAAATGGATCATTATTTCAAAAAATGCTTACAATCCAACATTCCATGTTAAATATATTAGGAAAATATTAATAAACAACTCAGAGACGAAATTTCGAGTTTGAAGATTGAACTAGCTTCAAAGACAGTTCAGGGCACCCCCAAAATATCCAAAACGAAAGGACCTCTTACTAGAGAGCAGAAGAAAAGAAAAGCTGACAGCGAAACCGAAAAGCATGAACCAATTAAGAAACAAAAAGAGTCAAAGTTGAGAAAATGCCGTCTAACAATAGTTCAACAAATGAAAGAAACTCACTTTAAGCTTGAAGCAATCGAAGTATACAAATATCTCGATGAAGCTTCGAAGAAAAAGATTGAAGAGTTTATTCAAAATGCTGAGCCAGGGTAAAGTTTATTGTTTTATGATTTATCACTTCGCTAATTTATATTTTTTTTGGTGCAAAAGAATAAGGTTATTATTATTATACAATTCTTATTGATTATATAAAATGCAGGGAATTTATTTTTCAAGGGCTGGTTTTGTATGTCCCATGGGAAGATTTTGTTGAAGTCCTCAACAATCAAGAAATTTCAAGCCAAGTATGTAGTCCAAATATTAGACATCCATTAAATTTCAAAATTATTATTTCCTCACCATTTTATATTGTGTGAAACAGATAATACTTGCCGTTAGTGAAGTATTAAGGTTAAAATTGTCAGAGGAAGGGCTCTCCTACTCATACACTTTTCTGATTATTGTTGGGTAAGTACAATTAAACCGAAAGTTTTGAGAAACAAAATTTTAGTTTTTTTTATTAACACAATGTCTATAATTTGTATTCAGATAAAGCTTGTAGCACAAATGAAGTCAATAAGAACGGGGAGTTATACCGAGATTTATTTGAATTCTTAGGCACTTGTAATAATTTCTTCATTGTACTAAGACATAGTGTAGGAAATTTCACATTACTTGTGATATACAAAAAAGAAAATAAAGTGGTCCACATGGATTCCCTTCGACCGAACGACAAGGAAAAAACACAATATTCTTCGATGATGCAAAAAAATTGATTAGTGCCTAAACTTAATTAGTAATATTACCTGTACTTATATTATACACGTGTACACGTGTATAATATAATGCCTGTACTTTGTATTAGTTGCACATACTTACCCAGATTATCAAAGTACACGCATCATATTTTAAAATACACGTGAAATTAACCAATACAAGTTACGTGTACTTTAATATTATGCGTGTACTTTTAATTCTTTAGGAAAAATACACGCATCATATTTTAAAATACACGTGATATGAAAAAATAAAATATGCGTGCACTTTAATATTATGCGTGTACTTTTAACTCATTAGGCAAAGTACACGCATCATATTTTAAAATACACGTGATATGAAAAAATAAAATATACGTGTACATTAATATAATACGTATACTTTTCACTCTTTAATCTTCATATACTCTTTTATTTGTATACACTAAATATTTGTCTTCTTAACAGTTTTCTGTCTTCCAAAAAATACTGTGTCTATTGAAGACTGAAGCAGAAACAATGAAAAGCAATGGTTTCAAAATTCAGAGGAAGTTTGATGAAGGTACACCAAATGAGTTTACATTGGATGATGATCCATTGACAGAGCAAGAAAAAAGGACAGTAGATTTCTTGCTGGAAAGTGATCTCAAATTTGACCTAATAAGAGATCATGAATGCCCTAAACAATATAATGGGTAAGAAAAACTTCATTTCTAAAAATTACTAATTTGTATCTTTTCAAAAAATTTCATTCACATCATACTAATTTGTATATTTGTTTTATTTTAATTTCATGGTTGACTGTGGGGTGTTCTGCATGTACTACATTGAACAAATAAGTAGAAACAAGGAAATACAAAAATTATTTCAAGACCCTGACATGCTAAAACAAAGAGCATATGTACTCGGGGAAATTCTTCTATCAAAATATTTCTTCCCCCGAAAGGAGAAAAAACTTCTATAAATTGCGATTCAAATACAAAATCTTTTTGTAATTTGTTTTGTGTTATATTGGTTATTGTTTACAATATTTATTACACCAAAATGATTTTTTTTCGCTGGTGCGGATCACAATCCACGTAAGGTTTAGACAAACAATGCACCTGAGTATTATGAAACAATGTACAAGCAGTTTTCACGAAAAATACAAGTGATAATTACTAAGTACACCAATGAATTCTTCAAAGTACACACATTTTTACTAAAGTACACGCACTGGTTAATATAATAATTTTTTATTATTTTAATTGAAAACTACTTTGAAGAATTCATTCAGGACACAATAACCAAAATCAATTTATTAAGCTCAATTACTCACTTCCCAACTACTTCTGGTCAAGAAATAAATAGTTTTAACTTTTCCTATAAAAGAGTAATATTTGTTCCTTTCTTAACCATTACATCTAGAGTAAAGATGACATAATGGCTATTCCAGCAAAAAACTTGCGAGAAACTCTTGAGAGAGATGAAAGAAATAAAACAAAAATAAGGGAAATTGAGGAAAATATTTCCTCATATGAAACTGCCTTTGAGGAGTTTCAGACATATGTGAGAGAAGGCTATTCTGGACTTCCACCCAATCCCATAGATTTATTTGATGTGGATGAGGACCCTCCTCAAACACATGAAGACCTCATGTCTTTCTATACACAAGAAGTTCCCATGAAAATCGCCAAGCTGAAGGAGAAGAACGATCTCCATGAAGGCCTTGTAGCTGTCATAGAAGAAGAAATTCGACACCGGTCGAATTTAATTGACTCTCTTCCTGACACCCTAGATGCCTTTGACAAACATCCCTAATAGAAGCCTTCTTTAGTTTTTTCAGCTTTCGTTATTTGAAAAAATTGTACTTTATTTTTTCGTTTTTAATAAAAATTTTATTTATTTCATGCATGTGTTCTCACTTATGTCATACACCAGATATAGTAAAGTACACGTGAACTCTTATAAAAATGATCACATGTATTGTAAAAAATGTAAACATTAATATCATTTCATGTAAAAAATTGGTATGTCAAAATATGATTGCGTGTATTATAAATTATAATACACGCAAATTTTTATAAAGCACAAACAAGATATTGTCCCAAAACATTATATAAATGTGTGTACTCTATATATTACATGTGTACTTTATAAAGTACACGCATAGTCTATAAAGTACACGCCTATTGAAATACTTGTATAATAATGCCGCTGGCGCGGACCATAATACACATAGGAGTTTAAGAATATGAGTGACCCAAATGTCTTTTATAAAGTACAAGCACATTGTAATGTCCAAAACCATTTTTCAAATAGTGCATGCATTTATATACGTCTACTTGATAAAATTACATGCAGAATACATAAAGTACACGTATATTGAATTATATTTTTGTCATATCAATATGCGTGTACTTTGCTAAAACATGCATGTACACTTATATTTAAATGCGTGTACATTAATTATCAATGCGTGTACTTCATAAAGTACACGCATATTTCATCAAGTACATGCATATTATATTTATATTATGCGTGTACTTCATGCATGTACATCATAGAGTAAACGCATATTTCATCAAGTTAATCTAAATTAAATGTCATTAATAAAGTACACGCATGCTTTTATAAAGTACATGCATATTGAACTGACCAAATCCATTTTTAAATGCGTGTACTTTATGTATTCTATGTGTACTTAATAAAGTACACACATATTTCATCAAGTACACGCATTGATAAAATTTCTTTGGACATCAAAATGCGTATGTACTGTACATAACATGCGTATACAAATGTAAAGTACACGTGAACATCAGGAAAAATGATCATGTATGTTTTATGAAAAATATGTGTACAGCAACACAAAAAACAAACTAAAAAATGAGACTTAAAAATAAATTACATTCATTTATGTGAAACAAATGGTTTATTAATTAATTTATTCAATCAAATGGTTAAAATGAATGAATTCAACAATTTTAAAAATACTCAAATGGGTTCCTTACAAGTAGACCTATAATGACCCGTTTTACTACACCTTGAGCAAGTAACTTCCCTTACTGTGATTTCACCAGAAGACTTTATTCTCTTATTTCTTGACCTTCATGTCGGTCTCTTAGTCATTGGTGGAAGAATAGATGGATTTTCAGGAATAGGAATATTTAAGGAAATCAAATCAGGAAGAGGAACTCTAGGTATCGAGTATGATTTTCTGTAGAAAGATACCTTATAGTACTCCTCAATATAATCATAAATACTGGTCCCTTTCCTCCGCACAACACAAACAGCACGAGAACATGGAAAACATCTAATCTACCAACTCTTACAAGAACAAGTCCTTTCTCCTAAGTCAACTGTTGCTCGCACTTCTGAATGAACTTCAAATACATTTTGACTTGAGCGACTAATAGTCCAATGTCGGCTTTTATTCCAATTTTCATTCAGTAACTTTTGAAATAAAGGACATAGCTCATTTGTTCAAGTGTCAGACTCAACAAGTTTGTTTGCATTGAAATTCATAATCTTTACTCTTAATTTATCAAGCATATTCATTACTGGTAAATGCCTTTCCTCCAATGTCCATGAATTGAATGACTCCGCAACACTAGATGCCATGTCACCATACCGTTTACCAGGAAAATATGCACATGACCAATTCTCAAGAGGCAAACTATCAATGAAATTGGCAATAGCAGCTCCTCCTTCCTTCTTCAATGCTTCAATATTCTTGTGAAATACATCTACTGAGACAGCATATGCACAAGGCAAAAAATCTTTACCATTTTTCTTTCGAAATCCAGCATAATTCCCACGAATTTTCTTTTTTATATTCCTTTTTAAATAATTTATACAGTAGGAATGTGCAGACAACGGGAAGACCCTCGAAACAACTTCAAGTAATCCATTGTTTCGATCTGATATAAATGTTATGTTTCGATATTGCTCAACTACTGCACTATGTAAATTGACAAGAAACCACATCCAGTTATCTTCGGTTTCGGAATCAATAACAGCATATGCAACAGGAAAAAGTCCTGAAATATAAAAATATATAAAAATTAAAATAAATAACATATCCGTGTACAACACTTTGTAAATTGATGTTGCTGGCGCAGACCCTAAAACACATGGGAAATATATTATGTGTTTAATTTAAATTGTTTGTAAATAACAAGACAAAACATAAAAATGTACCGTACACATGATAAAGATAAAAAGACATGTACGTTTACTTTCCAATCTTTTGCTTGGCTTTATTATTAACAACAGTAACATCAACATACACGCATAAAAATGTAAAGTATAGGTGAACTAAACAAAAACATTCAAAGGTACTTTACATTTTTAACTTGTACTTCGCTTTATTATTTCTAAATAACAACACCTATCATCAAAGTACACGCATAAAAATGAAAAGTACACGTGAAATTAAGAAAAACATTCACGCGTACTTGACATGTACTATGCGTGTACTTTAGTTTGTATTCAACATAACAACATCATCATCAAAATAAACGCATAAAAATGAAAAGTACATGTGAAATTAACAAAAACATTCACATGTACTTGACATGTACTATGCGTGTACTTTACTTAGTATTACACATAACATCATCATCATCATCAAAGTACACGCATAAAAATGAAAAGTACACGTAAAATTAACAAAAACATTCACGTGTACTTGACATGTACTATGCGTGTACTTTACTTAGTATTACACATAATAAGACATATCATGAAAATACACGCAGAAAAATAAAAAGTACACGTGAACTAAAACAAAGACCTTCAAAGGTATTTTATATTTTTATGCTTGTATTTTGATGATATGAAATGGAACAAACAAAATGTCAATGGAATACACAAAATAAAATATTTACAATTAATTTACCATTGTTCCCATTCCTTGCAGTAGCTGATATTATTGTTCCACGATAATGGCTCTTCAAAAAGGTACCATCAAGAAATAAAACAGGTCTGCAGTATTGAAATCCATAAATACATCCTCTAAACATTACAAATATTCTCTTGAATTTTTTACTCTCATGTTCCACGTCAAGGATGCAATGCGACCCAGGATTATACTGCAATAGAAGGTCACGATAATTATTCATTAATGCATAAAAAACCTTTTCATTACCATGTATATCAACAGCAGCCATCTCTTTTGCATGCCATGCATGTGGCTAAGCTATATCAAGACCATAATTCTTCTCCATATCTCTATCTACATCAATTGGTCTCAATAGCGGGTTATCTCTAAGATCATCAGCTACCAATGTTGAAACCATCTTGGAGGCTATCATTTTGGCTGACGGACTACGAAAGACACCTCTACATGTATGCTCATTATTCATTGCACGTATGTAAAAGTATCCATTTATTATAGATAATGAAGCATGAATTCTCCACATGCAATTCTCAGTAGTCTTTTTAGAGCATTCAGTCGTCACTCGAGTTTTATCATTCTTCAAATACACATACTTGAACCCAACCTCAACGGCATACTTTCGCAATTTATCTCGAAATTCCACTACACCTCCTTCAAAACACTGCTGCTCATGACTTATATAAGTCTTCCAATCATTAGAAAGATAGAATTTTGACTTACTTGGCTCCACACCTCCAAGATAAAAGTCATTTTCAATGCAACTATTAAAATCATTTGTAGTGCCTGATGATAAAGACTCTAACCTCTGTGTATTTGTATCACCACTGTTAACCCTCTCAGAACTTGTATTACTTCAGTCAACCCCTTCAAAAATTCGATTAAAGCATTCAACCCATTCACGACATGTATTACATGGAAATGGTAATGAATCAATGACATATATCCAAATGAAATTAGCTTTCACGATCAATTGGGACCGCAACATACAACAAACATCATTGTCACAAACCAACAAGAATCGACATTCATCACCAAATGAATACCTCAATGAAAAACTCCCACTTCTCAAATTAGTAAACCTAATACACAACACATTGCATATGAATTCTAATGAGCTATCTTCAAATATTTCAATACAAGTCATATTATCCAAATAACAACACCTTGCTATTATACTACTTACCATAATGTCCTGCAGTAAAATAGAGACGAAAAACATTTACTTCAAGGTCAACAATTCTAAAAATGTGTGCAATAATTTAATGCATGAAATATCAAAATATTTATTTATAATTAATATAAAATTACAGGCACTATTAAAAACCTATACATGAAGTAATAAAGCAGACACATATTTTCAAAAAAATAATCACGTGTACTTTATAAACACTGCGTGTACTTTGAAAACTGATATTGAACTGGTTATTTCTGCTAGTGCGGACCTATATCAATAAGTGATTCAATGCCAAATCAAAATCAAGGACTCTTAAAATTAGAATGAAGCATCAATAATATTCATTCAGCACATTCAACTAACAATTACAAATAATTATAAATATAACTTATATATGAAGAATCCAAACATAAATGCATAAAAAACACAAAATCAAAACATATACATATATAACATATAAAAAGCTATTCAATCACATGAATGAATATTACAATGAGTCTCTTGAATCAAAACAAAGGACATACACTTATTATAATCGATCGAAAATAGAAAAACCAACTGCTGATAAAGATAAAATTACAAATGATAGAGCCAAGTGATACAGGTAGAATCGATTAAGAGCACTATAATCGATTATAGGACAGACGAAAAAAGTATAAGATTGATGTTATTTTCGATTTCGAAGAATAGTCGTTAGTTGCAGAGAAAACTCCAATAGCCGATTAGGTTTATGATTTTTTTAAATTAGGGATATTTATATGTTGGACCTAATCGTTTAAAATTTGGTTCATCGATTTTTTTGTCCAAAATTGTTAGTCCAAGGATTAGACCATAAAAACCTATTCTTTTTATTAGGGGGAAGATTATAATACCCCATAATTTTAAAGAAATAAGTAATTAAACAGTTTAATTATAATTAAAAAATAAAGTAAGTATGGAAATCATTGGGAAGAATTATTATGTCAAAGTATTAAAACAAATCACGCACTTGTGAATTACACGAATATTTGAAATTTTATGGGAATTAAAAAGTAATTTGGGAGATTTTATAATGGAAAATTAATTAATTGTGGGATATATTGTAATTTCAATCATATTGAAACTATTAAATGAGTTAAAATGAAATTATATAGTTTTTATATATTTTATAATAATTAAAATGACAAACAAGGCATTTGTTTAATTAAATTTTGATTTAGGGGTAAAAGGGAAGTTAGGCATGTCTCGGGATCCAAGTGTCACAACCCTCACTGTTGGGAGCCTATTTTATATTTATCTACCACATGGTGTATTTATATATATATGTGATTGGTTGTGGAGTAAATATTAATTTCATGAGATAAGTTAATATTTACTAAAATGTTGCATATTTACCTTATGTGTGGGTGAATATTACCATGTGGTGTTGTATTTTGTCATAAGAATTAAAATGATATTTTGGTTAAAAGAAATGAGACCGGAACTTAAAATGTGTTATAAAATTTCCAAATGATAATTTGGAGGGTGTAGTTAGTTCCGGGGGGTGCGAGATAGTCAAAATGTGTGCCATATTGTATTTTGATGTTTTGGGCACTTTTGACTGGTTTTGGCATATCGCGTATTAGAAATCATTTTATTGCGGTATTGACATTTAAAGATTAGAGACTTTCACTTAAGGCCACGATTTAGTCTTCTTAAGTCTTCCATTTTCCCTAAGTGTATTTCTAGCCCTAAAGTGAGAGTGACAGAGGAAGAGAACTTGTGGAGAAAGAGAGAGATTGAAGATTTGTGGAGTTATCTTGCATTCTTCTTCATCAAAATCTAAGATTTAAATCCCCAATGCAAGTTTTCTACTTGCTATTATATGGTTTAAGGTGGATAATTAGTGTTAGTAGATATGTGATAGTTTTGGTTTAATGTAGTTATGGTTTTGTTGGGATTTATGAGTTTTGATATCTTTGGAAGAGATTTGATTATGGATTGATGTAGAATAATGTAGTTGGAATCATTTATGATCATTTAGTATCAGTAAATGAGGTTGGCTTGGTTTGGTTGAAGTTGGCTTTGGGCTTAGCTTGAAAATAGGAAAGATTGGTCTAGGTCTGCAATGACCGGTCGACCGCGGTCCTCAGACCGGTCGACCGGGCCTTAGGGAGAGGGCACACTTCTTTCTTTCAAAGGCATAAAATTTGAGGCGCGATCGACCGCGGTCCCCTTACCGATCGACCGGCCCTGCCGAAGTGAGCTTTCTTCTTTTCTTCTTAGGCAAAAACTTGATACACGGTCGACCGCGGCTTGGGACCGGTAGACCGGTCCCCTGTTTTCATCCCCAAAACTTATTTTTGCTTTCCATTCTTTTCTTTTCATTGGGACTTAGGAACCTTCTTGAATGAAGTAAACTTTGGCTTTTAGAGTCCTAGTTGAGTTTGGTTGTCACCCTAGAGTTAAATGGATTTCACTTGGGGTTAAGTCCAAGGGGGTGTTTGAAGTGATGTTCAGGCATCACTTCTCTTTTTATATCTTAATAGGAGGATAGGGGTTGTAGGCCCATGCTTGGAGACTTTAGGGGATTAAATTGAGGTATATGAGACCTTAAGACTTGGGAATGATTGTGATCCCTTAGAGAATTATTCGAGGCATACCCTATGATGGCTATTAATGAAATATTTTATGATTATGGTTTCAGATAAAATGAAACACATATATGTTAATGATAATGAAAAGTATGATTTTTAATAGTAAATGCTAATTTACTTAAACACACCTCTCTAAATGCTATCATAAGGGAAGCTCGCGCATGAGGTGATGTCCCTGACTAGTAAATGCAGGTAGACTATAGTCCTCGGCCATATGCGGGTTTATTATATGTTTTATTCTGCACTAGGGAGGTAATTCCGAGTGTGGTTATGACTCACTCGCAGGCATATGGCCACTTCCCGACGTGCGTTAGGTGCCCAGACTGCCTTGTTTGATAGGCCCCTGGAAGAAGATAGTCATTTAGGGGCGCGCCCAGTGGGGAAACTCGGAGGGGCGATCTTAGAATCGTTATATGTATAAGAATATAACTTTTCTAAATTCAAGTGGGACTTGAGATATGTTTATTACCACCGAATGTACGATGGTAATGATATTCCTGCTAAGGAATAAGAATTGAAAAGAAATGAGAATAATAATGATATTATATTCCTGTTAAGGAATGGAAATTGGATTAAAGTGGCTATGAAAGATGGAAGCTTTTAACTTAATCATGCATAATTTAATTCTCTTACATAATTTAATTGTAGGCATGTCATTTTAACTGTTCCATTTATGATTCATGATTAGGGTGTTGGATATTTCGTCTTCATCATTCATGATTAACTGTTCATATCTATTATGCTTCTTATTCATCTGGGAACTATATAAAAACCGGGCCCTGACCCGTTCATTTCCTCTATGTTGTGCATGTTATTGTATCCGCCCAGGTGATCCTCCGCAAGGACGCCCGTGTTGATATTTCCACCCTTATGTTTTTAAGGAGCTGTAAGATTTGCGGATATTACAGGATGTTTTGTTAGACGCCCTCATTTTTTTGTATTCTAGTTATGTTCGGGTCTGGCATTCGGACGTGTGGCCCAACTTTGTACTTGTTTAATGGATGTAATATGTACTATATTAAACTGTTGTGATCCATTTTGTGTAGCTGTGGGCCGACAGCATATTCGGTTCTCTTCTTGTATATTCGTTATGGAAATATTATATGTTCTCTTGGAATTCCACTATCTTTTAGAATGGGTTGTTTAAATTATATTTTCTTAACTTAACCTTGGAATCAAAATAAACACTTTTGACAAGCCGTTTTCTGAATTAATGGGTGGTTTTCCCGTATACTCGTGTTATATTTTTGATGCTGAGAATGATTCCCATCCATGATTTCCACATTTGATGGAGTATCGGGCTGGCCACCCCTTACTTCGGATTGCGGGTTGTCACACCAAGCTAGAGCAAAGTGAAGGGTACATGGTAAGGAGGTGGAGAATAAAAGAAGAGAAAAGAAGGTAAACAAAGAGAGAAAAAGGAAAGAAAATGAAATAAAGGGAAGAAAATAAAGAGAAAACAAAAGATAAAGAAAAGGGGATTTGGGGGCCATCATTACCAGCCATGGGGACACTATAGAAAGGGTACTAGGCCACTATTGAAGTGCTCTAGGACTCTATAACAAATAGTGTGGCGCCAAAGAGGGTTACATGGGCATTGAGTGGGGTTTTGATTCACAATAACTTCCATTTCTCAACTTGATTTTTATGACCCTCCCTTGAGATTTTGGAAAAACACCATACACGGACCCATAGATGTTTTGGATCCTAAATGGAGAGTTATGTTTAGAAAGTTAGACCCTTTCGACATAATAGTGAAATATGGTTACTACTAAGAGATTCTAAGAGTCTCTTGGTATATTTTTTATTGTTGGGAAATTCTTACGAATCCCACTTGAGTACGGATTAAATAACGTAGTATGAAACCTTACTTGGAACTTTAGAAAATTTTCTTGTGTGTATATAATTGGAAGTGTAATTAATGAAATAATATATTCTTTAAGACTACAAACCTTTATCGTAGTTGTGGGCCCCAAACCTATGTTGTTTACAATTGTAAGTTATATAGTTTCTTTGTATTGGAACAGTTATGTTGATAAATTCTAGATCTATGTAGTTGAATCTAGAAATTGTATGTCGAATGATTTGGAAGTAGTACAACATTGGTAATTATATCAATAAGTGTAAAGATTTAATATTTGGTATCGTTGAATGATTGCGTTGATGTGAGATATGTTATATGCAAAATTATGATTTGGTATGTAATAAAATATGGATTTGTCCTCAATGGTCATTCGTGATAATCATTAGTGATAAAAAAATAAGTAGAATAATGGTGTTTTGATAATATGTATGATGGTGATGGTGATAATGTAGTCACTATATAACAATGATGTTAGGTATATGTATATTGTTGACTATATGATAATGACTAACGGTATTTTCCTCTGGGAGTCATGATAATTGAGAATGGTTAATGGTGTATTTAGATATTCGTATAAGATCTATGCACAAGCGAAGTTAAGTATAGTTGACGTACTTGGGATTTTTCATTGGTGTATTCAAAAATATAAAATAGAGGTTATATATATGGGAGGCATGAATGAATGTTGTGTTAAGGACAATAGTAGTAATATAAGTAATTGAATTGATACTTCATGGTAGTATTCATTATATATAATGATCAAATTTTATCAACGAGAATATGGGTTGGTAGTTAATAAGTACTTTAAGAGTAAATTAAACTACTTGGGAAATGTGATAAATTCTTAAGTTAGAATCCATGTGAGTTAAGTGTGTCATAGTAAATAGTTTTAAAGGAAAAAGATATAGGATATATAAATTAAGTTATGGTTTAGATAAGGACTATATGGGACATGATTATAAAGACTTAAAAGTCGTCTGACCTAGATCGAAGTGTATCAGGGGGGTTCGTTGTTTGGATTTTATTTATGAGATGTTCCACGCATGGAGCCTATATGTGAAGGCCCCTTTAAGAAACTTTTTAATATGTTTAAAAAAATAAATTAAGACTATTTACAATGTTACTTCCATTTTTAAACATAAAAACTATACATTTTAAAAAAAATAAACTGGTTTTTAACAATTTTGGTTTAAAAAAATATTGTTTTTTACACAGTTAGGAAAAAATAGTTTTAAAACCTTTTTTAGTGTTAAAAAACTTCTTTAAAACATTTTTTATAAATATTTTCCCTTTTAAACATAAAATAGATTATTCCTTTTATTTTTTATAGGGATGATATTGAGTTTCAAGAAATATAAGTATCCTTTAATGATTAACATAATTGACTAGACAAATTCCATCCAAAATGGGAGACAAAGGTATAATATGAAAAAATATCAAGTGCTGAACTATAAAGTCGACAAATCAGTGGGGGTCAAAGGCCGAACGGCCCAACATTGTACTGATGTAATTTTTTTCTCTCTCCATTTTTCAGTTTCCATGATATTTCTGATAATTTTTTCTCTATTAGCAAGAAAAAAAATAAGTCATAAATTGTATAGGAATCTACATTTAGCCCCATGGTAAGATTTTTTGGACTTTAAAGCCAAGACAAGAATTTTTTAAACACCTAGTCCCCTTAAACACTAATTTACCCAATACTCTTTGTTTCTTAAAGGTCCGCGCTAGCGAGACCTATTTACTTAATATTCTCTTGTGCGTGTCCTTAAGTGTCTAATTATTTTTAGTGTGGCTTAGTGTTTAAAAACTACTATTCATGGACTAAACTGTACTTGGCCCTAAATTGTAATACCCCGTATTTTTTTGTATTTATTTTATTATTTATTAACGATGTGAAAAAATTAATAAATGGGAACTAATTATTAATTGATATAAATAGTAATAACATTTGCATATATAAAGCATAATCAAATGTTCATATTTTGTGATTTATTTGTGCCACGTGCTATTATTAATTAATGAGTGTAATTAATTATGTTGCACAATATGCGATTACGCGTAAAATAATTAATTGGTAATTTTATTTTACATTGCGAGGCTTTTTCGTGAGATATGAGGTATAATCACTTGGAGCGAACTCTAGAATGATACAAAGACTCTGTTACTTATTTTTATCATACGGGGATAGGCATACCCTTAGGCTAAGTTTTGGGCCATTTCGTATAGTATTTTGAACCCATTTGGGGGCCCAAAAATAGGCCTTAAGTAGACTTGCATAAATTAGAGTGTTTAATAGGATTAAAACTCTTTAACTAGTCATTTATAATTATATATAAAAAAAACCTTAAGACTTGTGGGAGAAGCATGGAGAGCTTGGAGATGAGAAAGTACAAGGATTCAAGCCAAAAGCTCATCGTTCTTCAATCTAGGAGAACTTCATGTAAATTTGTAATTGATTTATAATTCATGTCTTCCCTAATATAATGTCATATTTGAAAGCATGTTTAAGTTTTGATTTGATTAAGTTTAATCATGTTTATGTTTTGGGTAAACTATGAATTGTATTAACCACCCATCCTTTAAATACTTGTACCTTTGAAGAGAAAACTTGAAATAGAATGGTTTGGATGTATAAATTTATAATAGAATTAATGTTTTAGGATTTAATCTCGTTGGTAGAATTAATCCTCGTGCTAATTTGAAGATTTTTATTAAATTCATAGGTAAATTAACCCTTTTTCATGCTGATGATAAACTACTTTGAGAGTATGAATCTTAATTAATTAGATCTTGTTTTTGATGTTCTTGATCCTAAATAATTGTTGAAAATATTTTGAATCATAATCCAGTAGTAAGGTTTAAGTTTGGTTGAGTATTGAACCTGCTTTGAGATCTTGGGAAACTCTAATGGAGGTTTCTGAGGAATCAAAATCATAGTGGAGAAGATGACCTGCGATCTGGGAGCACCGATCAATCAACCCCTTCAGTTTTGCCTAAGAATGGTCTAGGGTGTGTTTGGTTGGGATTTCGATCCTAGTTTGAGTTATGACTTCTTTTATGGTGGTTTAAATTAGTTTTTTGAGAATTTAAACTTTGTTAATGATTAGAATAGTCATATAGGATGGTGACATGAACCTTAGTACTTTTTTTTACCCTCCATTATTGGGATTGAGTCGAATTGGGTAAACGCACGAGTAAGTGATATCGTATAGACGGATGTGTATATGGAGTAATATATATTTATGTGTGATTTATTTTTCTATGACCATACCATACTCATGTTGAATCTATCGACCGGGGTTGTGTTGGATGGTGTGACCACATACCGTACACTTGACTGTTGATGTACGATGTCAGGAGGTCTTCAATCTAGACTTTGTCTGGAGAGAGGTCGGTGATCTGGCCATTAGTGGAGTATTGATATGGGACTACCTAAGAGTTAAGACTACTTATTAATTCCCCATTCTCTTGTTTGTGCATTGATTTAGTTCAAGTTCTTTAGGTGAGGGACTCCTACAGACTTGCCAATAGAAGAACGAGAATGTCCCTGAAGGTTGTTGCCTTTGTGCGTAATTAAAATTGTGATTATAATTAAAGAAATACTTTAGTCTAATGATAAACATATTTTAATTTAACCCTATGTCACTTTCAGTGTGTTGTAGTGAGTTAAGTGTACTCTATTTATGGGTGGCATTGCGGGGGTTATTATCTAAGTGTATTCCCAAGTGCGTAGTTAGATACATCTTGATTACACTTGTTATGGTTTACGTGTTCATTAGTATAGTGATTGGAGACTCTTAGAATAAAAATTGCCTTGGGTTAGGGACATGCGAGTTGTATTTCTTTCGGACCTTACTTAACATTTGTCTCCACCCCCTTCTTCAAGGCTTTATATTTTTCCACCACTTTCTTAAACGAACGTGTAAGGGAAAATTTCCAATAGAGTTAATATGTATGTATATTGGCTTTATTTTTTTTCAACAAGAATTGTTTGAGATATAGATTAGGATTTGAGTTCATTTTGTCCTTCAATGCTATGATTCACATTGAAGATTGTATCGGCCAAGAAAAGAAACGTATACATCATTCTGAGTTTCGTGTTGAGTTTCGTCTTCAATGTCCATGGGATATCAAGAGGTAAGAATGCATATTATGTTTGATCCCTGGATACATTTGGGTTTTAGTGTTTTTAAAATGCTTTGAGGCTATTTTCAAAATAAAAATAAAATATTTTTTTTATTTCTTTAAATTCATTTGAACAAGTTTCAGTTTGTCATTCAAATGAGTTTTTGGTTTCGTTCAAATGGGTTTTTATATTTCATTTGAACGAGCTTTGATCGATCAACGAGGGAGATGTTTCTGTTTGACAGAAAGCTTTCATTCGAAGATCGTTTGATCCTCATTCAAACGAGTTTCACATTGTCATTCGAACGAGTTTTGTTTGGATAGAATTAAATGTGTTACATCATTCGAACGACCCTTGTATTTTTATTCAAATAATTTTTCTCGAATTGTGTGCCGACTTAAATGTTTCAAAAATCTATATAGATATCAATTTTGCACAGTAATTTCATTCTTTATGGTTGCAAAAACATTTTTTCGTATCTAACTAAAAGACTATTAAAGCCTTACACCTATTGCATTGAGATCCAAGATTTAACATATAATATCTATTTGATCTCTCGTGTGTCTTACACCAAGACTATTTCCTCTTTATTAAATGATGTTTTGAGAGGTGGATTCCGTGTTTGCTTTGTTAGTTGGTTCATGCGTATTTGCGTGAGATGTCTGGAACTAGTCATGCAATGGTAAGATCGGTGGATATCAATACGTGAGAAGTGATTTAATTGTGCTTACTGTTGAAAAGCATCCTATAGAGACTATGAAGTAGGTTCAAGGACAAAAGAGTTCACCAAGGCTTCAAGGAGTCGAGTCGGTTGAGTAAGTCAAATTCATCCTTGCAACGATACCTATATCATAGTGATTTGCATGGTTGGATCACCAGAAGTTTTTCCCATTGTGGGTTTTCCTAATACATCACTCGTTGTGGTTTGCTTCAATTTTATTCTTGCTATATCACCTAGATGCATGCTTAGGTCAATATAAAATTAGTAAACTGTTTACACAACACTTTCAGTTAATTGGTGTAAAGATTGAAATCGATTGAACTAATTTGAAAAATTAAAAATAGTCGTTTTCTTTATAATCTGTATAACCCTTAGGAGCACTAGGTCACTTTCAAATTGGTATCAAATCGGGTTTACACTAGTTTGCTGTGTTAGATTTTTATTTTAGTGCCTTTTTTTTACCTCTTTCATTGTTTGTTTCTCTCTCTCGATGAGTTATCATAGTGAAAATTTATCTGAAGTTTTGAGTGATGGGGATGATTTTGATATGCGAGTGGAGTTTAATGAGCTTCATAGTCATGATAAAGAGTTAGATAGTTTGAATTTGAAGTTTACAAAAAGAGTTAAATTTCTTGAAATGGAAAATTTGTTCTTATAGGATGAAATTAAATTATTGCGAACTATTCAAAGTCAAAGAGATAATATTTATGAGAAGATCAAGGATATGAAACATGATTTTCATATTTTATATGTATCCAAGAAAGAGAATGAGGCTAAGGTCTGTGTTTTAAAGAGTGAGTTGAAGGAATCTAAGATTGTATAGGCTAGGGTAAAAGAGCGTGATGTAGAAGATAATGATAAATTGATTGAAGATTGAAGGCATGTGAGAAGACTCTTAGGGATAAGTTCACTTACATTGAAGGGGATAGATATAACCTTCTAGAAATTGTTACAAATATGAAAAAAGGAGCCATGATTCGAACACAAATGTGTCTAGGGTACGTACTATATAGGCTTAAGTGCAAGCCTGTCGCTCAAGTAATAATTCGATAAGTCGGGTATCGATCCTCAGGGAAACAGGACGAACGAAGTCGTGACAACATTGGAGAGATGAAGAAATACTAACTCTGACTCTAAGAAGAACGAAAAGGTGATTTTGGGAAACGAACAACTACAACTAAGTGCAATTTGGAAAATGATTACTAAAGAAACTAAGGCCGATTAAAATGCAATTACTCTAATGAAACGAAACCTGAACACAATTGAACTGAAAATTTAACTATGAGATGAGACAAATAGGTCGGGTTACAATCCCCCTCACCCTAGTAATTCACTTCGTAGGATACTAGATTCAGAATTAGAACTTTAAACGAACCTGGTCTTTAGTACTTCTAAGTATTACATATATGAGGGATCGTATCCCGCACAATATGTAAGAAAAGGACGAGTAAAGCGGTGTCGCATTAACCAGTACTCGCGGCGCACTATTAAGCATCCTGATTACCTAGGGCAAACGAGATCAAAAGTCCTACAACGGTTGTACCAATTATACAACACGATTCATATAAGATTTTAATTCAAAAGTCTATTTCTAGTATCCTGAATTACATCGGGTGGGGTTCTTGCACCCCAACCCTTAGAAAATTAGCTAGACATAATGAACTTAGAGAAAGACATGGTTTTTAAGGAAGAAAACATTAAATCTAAAGCAACTAGTTGAAAAGAGAATTTTAAATTCAAAACCAGCAATTAAAACTAATGAGAAATCAAAAATTAAAGGAAAAGTGTTATTTGAATTGCAGAAATTAAACTTGAATCCTTACAGCAATGCTTCTTATTGAAAACTAAGGTTTTTGACTACAAAAACCCTTTACTCCTTCTTAGAGAACAAAAATCGAACTCTTTTTTATCTACCTCCGTTGTCTAACAATAACTAGAAATTAAATACATCACGAAAAATCCAGAGTTGTAGCTAAATCAAACTCTAAAATCGGATCAGAAAAATCAAATTACTCCTCGCCGGACCGATTCGGGTCTTCACTGGCAGATCAGTTGTCTTCTAAATCCGGATCGATCCTTTTATTTAAAAAATGGGATCATTCCTCTTTAGCAATTTTCCAGTGAGTTATAAGAAGCCGGATCGGTCCTTTTATTTTAGAAAAGGGATCGATCCTCTTTATACTTTTTTCCAGTAGGTTGAGAGGGACCGGACTGGTCCTATTAATTTGGAAAAGGGATCGGTCCGCTATTGATCGAAAAATTCTTTTCAATATCTCCTCAATTTCTCTCATCTTTAGAACCCCGTAACTTCTTCCCTAGAACTCAAAATTGAACACCGTTTCTTCCTATGGACTCGTTGATTTGAGATCTTCAACTTTCATGTTGGGTCTTCTTTTGGATTTCTGGTGGAAATTACGCTTTTGCCCCTTTTGATTCGTCTTCTTTCGTCTCTCTTGCTTCTTTCGGTTTCTTTCTTTCTTTCATGTATTAAATACCTGTAAAATCAATACGAAATACACAAAACTCGGGATACTTGTTAGACAAAACCATTAGCAATGATATGATATAAACCAGCTCATTTTATGTTGTCCGGGGTAATAAAACCCTTTAAATTAAGGGGTAAATTTGGAAGAATTTATGCCTAATCAAACCCCCCTAACTTAGAACTTTGCGCGTCCCGAGCAATGTAAAAGAATTCAACTAAGGCTCAACTCTCGAGATTCTTTTTATAAGGATAGAATACGACTTTTGCAGGAAAATGATTACATTTAGCGTATGCATCAAGCCTTTAAACCCCTAGGTTACCCTAGCAGGACGAGTTGTCTCTCGTGAGGGTTTACAGTAAATATACCCATAAAATTCGACTCAAAGAAAACTCAAAATATGCAAAAATTGTATAATTCAAACTTTTCTAAAAAATAGTCATCATCAATTCATGTTTAAGAGTCTCAAATCATAGTGTGTGTGTACGAAGCCAGAAATTTAACCGCAGATTTCCACCGGGTTGAACATTACGTTACTTATTCGAAAATTCATTTTGATTCAGATTCTCACGGAGTTCTCTCACAAACTAGTCTCTCAAAAATGTGTCTATTTCTCTCGGTGTGCGTGATACAAATAGTAAATGCATTGGAACCAAGTGCACGCACACAAATAGAAAGATGAAATTCTATGGTAAATGGATCTCATAATCGGATTACGGTTATTGGGAAAAGGTAACACCGCCTCTAATTCACACTTTTAATATCTTTTATTATCCTTTGTGTTTTAGCTCTCCACGCGGTAATCAATTTCGCAATTTGAACTCAGTTAGGAATTTTTCGGGTTAAAGGTGTATTGGGTAATATGGGAATGGTTGGGAACTTCGGAATTGGAAAATTTTATTATGATGATCGTTAGTGCTTTTCCGGGCTTTGCTCATTTTTGTTTTCTTTTTCTATTTTTCACACTTTTCTTTTCTTAGTATTTTTGTTAAGAATTCTTCTATTTTATTTTTTTTGTTGCACTTTTCGGACTTAATTTTTTTTTACTTTTTCAACTTTCTCAATTCCGGGCCAATTGCATATTTTCGGGTTGTCAAACGAAAAAGAAAAAGAATTTATTCGGCTCAATTGGGTTAGCAAAATGGATAAATTTTTCACAACTTATTATGGCTCGTATTTTTGGGTAAACAAATGAGGGCCTACTTCATTGTCCAACTGCGATCTGTTTTACCATATGCTTCTCGAGATTAATTTAGTTTGGAGATATTTTAGCGTGCTTTTCGAGGCAACATTACACACTATTCCCTTAACCGATCAAAAGAAGGGTATTGATATCGTGACGACTTTTAGACGCTGAATTAGAACTTTGAGTTAACCATTAACTCGGATTGATTTACAAACTCATAAAAAAAAAGGATAGGCTCGGATCTCACCGGGTTGGTTAATCTCCACATTTATTCGTTAAGTCGTCTTTGTTTGCTCAATTTCTATCTTTGGTCAATTTCGGCTTTGTGTACTATGTTTTTACAATTTGAGACTTTAAACCGAAGTTTAATGATATTTTTGAAAATTTTGAATTCCAAGTTTTTGTTTATTTTGAAGAAAAATATTTTTGGTTTTCTAACTTTTTTAAAAAATTTTATTTTTGGATTTTTTTTTGGAATTTACTAATTTTTTTGGCATTTTGAAAATTTCAAAGTTTTAGAAATACGCACTCGTCACCCCCTAACTTAGACTTTTGCGTTGGCCTCAATCAAAAGGTCTAAAATCTAAATAAGGCAAAATAAGAAGTGAGATAAATAAAACAAGCAAATAAAGAAAATGAAGATTTTTATTCAAAAGGACTGTGTTACAGCATAAGGGAAAAGAAAAACAAAAGTACAAGCAGATAGGCAAAACATGACCCAAACACAAGCACCAAGCAAACATATCACTAGGGTGGAGGGTTGGAGCTACCAGGCGTGCTAGGGTCATATGGGTCATAAAAGTAGGACGAGGGAGGGTCATTGAAGGACCTCTCAAACATTTGATCTTGAAGCCGATGCATCATGCTCGTGTCACGCCTATAAGGGCGTTGCTCCTTTGCCCTATTAGCATCGTAACGCGCTATGAACCTCAAAAGTTGTATTTCAAGCGCAGAGATGCGGCATCAAAGTTGATTCCCGGAAGCTCATAGTTGGGATCCTCCTCTTCCACATATTCAGGCTCCTCACCCTCGGCCATGCTCACGTCAACCCACTACACCAAAATGGATAAATTGGGACCCTTCCAGCGGATAGCCTTATCACGGTCAATGACCGTGACATGACCATGACAAGTACAGTTGTCACGGGCTTGTCACGGTCAATGACCTTGATAATCCTTATAATACTGTCACGGTCAAAGACCGTGACACGTCTGTGACAAATGTTACAGTGAAAAACCCTTTCCCCTCCTTTTTTTCCCCACTGACTTCTTCCCTCCTTTTTTTTCTCTCTCTCTCTACGCTGCTCTCCTTCTCTCTCTCTCTCTCTCTCTTCCATTTATATATATATATATATATATATATATATATATATATATATATATATATATATATATGTGTGTGTGTGTGTGTGTGTATATGTATATATATGTGTGTATGTGTATATATATGTGCATGTGTGTGTGTGTATATGTGTGTGGTGGGTGGGGGTGGGGGTGGGGCAGGGTGGGGGAAGGGTGGGGGGGAGGGGCAGAGATGGGGGGCTGTTTGTGTGTGTGTGTGTGTAGTGTGTGTGCGTGTGTGTGTGGTGGGGGAAGGGGGTGGGGCAGGGTGGGGGAAGGGGGAAGGGGGTAGGGCAGGGTGGGGGGGGGGCAGGGGACAGGGATGGGTGGGGGTGGTGGGGTGGGGGTGGGGGATGCGTGTGTGTGTGTGTGTGAATGTGCACGGGTGTGTGTGTATGTGCGCGTGTGTGTATATGCGTGTATAGTGTACGTGTATGTGTGTGTTTGTGCGTAATGTCCCTTTTAATCGAATCGATTGGTTATTAATTTTTTTAGTAAAGTAATATATGATTGCCCCTCATTGTAAATTAGTAAATTAATATATGATTAATTATGAAAGTAGGATTGCCCCTCATTGAAAATTAGTAAATTAATAATTGTATACTTTAATTGTTAGTTTAATTGATGAAAATAATTAATTGAGTAGATGAATTAGAAGGAGTACGGGATTCACATTCGTTGTTGACATTGTTGTTGGATTATAGTGGATCGATGTTGGGTTGGTTAATTTAAAAAGTGGCATGACCACTAGATTATTGTCTATATGGGGGTGAGATTTTTCAACTTTTTTTGAAAATTACTTTATATATCGAACAATATATATATAGTATGATAATTAAATGAAATATACTTGAAATTACATATAGTGCGCATAGATACTAGCCTTCTAGTTCTTATGCGTATGCATTCAATAGCCCTTAGACCCGCTCGAGAGTTATTACTCCTATAATGAGATCTCTCGAATTGTCCCATTTGGACAGTTTGGGACTGCATAATTTCTGTATAATATTCTTAGTGGCTTAAAGTTGTTGCTTTTGGAGGAAGTTCTGCAGTCGTATCCTAATGTTCTTTGGGTACATACTAGATTGACAAGTGTGACTGTTATTTCAATTGATCAATTGAAATTACACTCACACTTACCAATCTACGTCTTGTACTTGGAGAACTACGGGGATATGTTGTCCAATTTTTTTCAAATCGTAACAATGTGAATGAGCTGTTAAGTATATTACAGAAAAATGCGGTCTCGAATTGGATAGGACCACTCACCCTTTAGAGGAAATAAAAATTTCTATTATAAATTGAATTTGAATATAAATAAGACATAATTAAATGAAACATACTATAAATATAAGTTTTGTTTATACTAATTCGTGAATATACGCTTCGTACCTTTAATAGGTGATTAGTTGTGGTAGCTGTGATGGGATGTCTGAAATACAAAGAGTGGATGGGTGAGAAAAATAGAATGGGGGATGTGTTTCGCATAGGTGCTAACGAATTTGTGAAATATGCAAAGAGATGTCATAATGATGAAGAGTTTCCGTGTTCGTGTGCTAGGTGTAAGAATGGTAAGGTGTTTGAGTGGAAAACAGTTGAACTACATTTGTTGAGATCGGGTATACAAGATAGTTGTTGATTTTGGAGTTTTCACGGTGAATTGAAAGTTCCTTTTGTCCCCGACCAACCTTCACAACAACCTTCAACAAGTAGGATAGATGTAAAAGGGGACGACGTAGATCATAATATGTTAGAGGATTTTGTTGATGATGCGTACGGAGTTTATGAAGCAGAAGAGAATGAAGTTACTGATGATGTAGAAGGTTCAAGTGCTCGCGAAGATATCACAATAAAACTTGACGATGACTACCAAAGTTTAAAATTTAAGGCGACCCAACCGTTATACTCTGACTGTGAGAAAGATCAAATAACTTTACATGCCATGGTTGATTTGAACAGTTTGAAGACGCAATATGGTTTGTCTGGAAATAGTGTGACAAGAATTCTGAAATGGGTGAAGGGCTTATTACCCAAGGAGAATACACTTCCAAATAGCTATCTTGTTATGAAGAAGAGTTTGAAAGGTTAGGGAATGAAGTATAAATTGATTCATGCTTGTGTGTATGACTGCATACTATACCGAAAGGAGTATGAAAATCTCGATCGTTGTTCGGTATGCGATGAACCTAGATATGTCCAATCTACTATTAATGAAGACACAAGCTCAAAAGTGCCTCAAAAAGTATTGAAATATTTTTCCATTGGGCCTAGATTAAAGCGATTTTTCATAGTACCATGGATAGCGGAGGCAATGACTTGGCATGCTAGGGCAGAAGTAGGGTGTAATATCATGCGTCATCCTAGTGATTCTACTGCCTGGAGGAGGATGAATTATGAGTATCCCAATTTTGCTCGAGAACAACGCAACATTCGTTTGGCTATATCAATAGATGGTTTCAATCCATTTGGAAATCTAACCACCAATCAGAGTGTATGGCTAGTGATCCTAACCCCACTCTACCTCCCTCATTCACAGTATATGAGACCTGAATTTTAGATGATGGCTTTGTTGATACCTGGGCCAAAGGCATTAAGTGATGACATCGATGTCTACCTGGCTCCTTTGGTAGAAGAATTAAATGAGTTATGGGAAGAGGGTGTGCAATCATTTGACTCTTTTAGAAAAGAAGAGTTTACGCTGAAAGCTATGTTGATGTGGGCAACTCATGATTTTCCTGCTTATGGGGCATTATCCAGTTTTGTAGTACATGATTATTTGGGGTGACCTATTTGTGGAGAGGAGACTGAATCTCTTCATCTATCCTTTAGCTCAAAAAATGTATACCATTGCCACAGGAGGTTTTTACCCCCGGCTCATAGTTTCAGATTTGAGAAAGGTTCCAATTTTTTATTGGGCGGGGTTGAACATAAGCTACCACCAAGACAACTTTTGGGTTCAAAAATTGAAAGTAAATCTTCTGAATGTGGCCCTAATATGCTAGGTAAGAATCCAAAATTTAAGAATGTCAAGCATAAGAAGGCCCCAACTGGGAATGAAACTGAGATAAGAAATGCATAGTCTAGGAGGTCAATTTTATTTGACTTTCCTTATTGTAAGAGTAACCCGGTGCGCCATGTATTGGATGTGATGTATGCAGAGAAGAACTTCGCTGAACATATGGTGGGTACTTTACTTGGGGGGAGTCATTCGAAGGATGGAGAAAATGCACGAAAAGACCTTAAATCGTTGAAATTTAAGCCACAACTGTGGTTGAAAGAAGATAGTAGGGGAAGGACAATAATTTCCCCTGGTGCATTTACTTTGACGAGTGGGGAAAGGAGGGTGCTTTTAGACACAATAAATAATTTGAAGGGCCCATCTACTTTTTCGTCTAACTTGCAAAGGATTGTGAATTATGCTACTCATGATTTACATAAGTGTAAGTACCACAATTGGTATGTGATCATGCAATTGGTTCCTCTATTGTTTAAGCACTGTTTCTCCAAGCACAAGGATTTACAGAGGGCTACTATGCAAATTAGTATTACCTTATCACTCTTGTGTGAGAAGGTCGTTGATCAAGAACACATAGTGGCGGAAAAATTGGCGGTGACCAAAGCGATTTGTGTGTTGGAGAAGTACTTTCCCCCGACATTCTTTGACATAAGTGTTCACTTGTTGGTACACCTATGCGACGAGGCACTTCTATGTGGTCCAGTTAAATATCGGTGGATGTATCCGTTTGGAAGATTGATGACAGTTTTTAAAGATTACATCAAGAATACGCGATATATTGCAGGATCAATTGCAGAGGAATACATCACCGTGGAGTCATCAATATATACTCGGGAATATATGCCTGACTCGACTAGCGTTGATGACACTGATGAGTTCGTCGATGATGGTGGTCATGTGATGGGAAAACGAGTGAAATTAACGAGTTTGCATTTGACACACGTGAATATGTCGAAAAATGGAAAAAATAAGTTACGATTATTATAATGTTTAACATTATTTTAGATTATTTTATACATGATTAATTTTGTAATATGCAGAAAATATGAAGCCTGTGAGAACAATAAAAGACGAAAAACAATGGTACAATCAGACAGCGAATTTAGGTTGTGGTTGACACAAGAGGTAATTATAATGCAAATGGCCGTTATAAAACGTTACATTACACTCAAATTTTACAACTAATATAATTAATTTATCTATATTATCATTTCTTAAAGACGGGTAATGCGACATCAAGGCTTGCTCGTCTAGCCACTGGACCCTTATTCGTGGCACAAGAGTACAAAAAGTATTGATTTAACGGTTACATTTTCAGCGCTAAAGTGTACGAGGAAAGTACAATTGTACAAAACTCGAGCATTTCATACAAGGCTCTTACTTTCTTTCGAGCGAGCGCATAAGATAAAAACCTCGTTGAAGCTGAAATGACTTACTATGGTGTAATCCGAAATATATTTGAATTGGATTATATAAGCTTCAAAGAGGTTATATTTTACTGTGACTGGGTAAGAGTTGAGGATAAAAATGCTTGTGAAGTTGATCCTGTCACCAATTTAATCATGGTTGACTTGTCCAAGTTAAAGAGCAACGACCACGTGAGCGATGAGCCGTTTGTTTGTGCATTTCAAAAATTTAACCGAGTGTTTTACTTGGAGTATATCAACAACGAGCCATGGTCAATTATCCGACACGCGCCAAAATGTCTAAATAGTAGTGTGGATGACTTGGCTGCTCCTACCGAATATTAATCCATTTTTTATGATAACCCGAATTTTAAACAATTTTTCAATTTGTAATAAATATTCCAATTTGTACCGAAACATCCATTTTTAATGCTTTTAATTGATTTGCACTTTATCATTTTCACTCTTGTGTAGTGTGCGTGTGTGGGCAGTAGGGGTGGGGGTGGGGGTGGGGATGTTTCGGATTTTTAGTAATTGTACATACTATGAGCTAGATGTTGTTGTTTTGGAATTCAGAATTGACGTGTTTGACAGTAAAAATTCATTTTATTTGTAGTAATTGTACATATTTGCATGTCTTCTTTTAATTCATTTTGATATGTACTAATAACATTTTTTAACAGCAAATGTCTCCTTCAGGTATTAAGGCGAGGATGATGATGCTTGTTATGATGATGTCGTCTGGGCTCGGTGGTAGCGGAGGCGACGAGGGCTCCTCATCCCCTAGGCTCCCCAAATATGGAAAATTGGGGATGGCCATCGAGAACAAGTCGGGGCTATTAGCGAGATCCCTCGAGCTGGTAAAGACGATCATTGGTCCGGGTACATTAGTTGGAAGGAGGTGCCATATGAGCTCAAGTTAGCTGTTTGGGTGGCACTGCAGGTAATGTATTTATATTTATATTTATATTTATATTTATATTCATATTCATATGAATATTTCAATTTTGATTTCAATTTCATTTTATATTTATATTTATTTGCAACTAACAGTGTATTTGTTGGACAGGAACAATTCAGCCCGGATCCAAAGCAATGCGATTCCGTCTTGGAGCAGTTGAAGCAGCAACACAAGACGTGGAAGAAAAATTATGTGGACCCGATACTTTGGGAAGACACGAGAGTCCATTATCCAAAGGCGTGAATCCGTCCCACAGAAGGAGCCGATCTCATTGGCACAATATAAAATTTTCGTTGACAATGAGATCGGGGAGCGACAATTGGCATCTCGCCAATCGGGGAGGGAAAACCGAGAAAAAAAGATGGACGTGCAGTACTCCGGCCGGACGTCTTACGCCGAGGTGGAGCATAGGATGATGGTAAGATTTAATTTTTCTATAACTATAGAAATATATTATTCTGCATTATTTTACTTTGCGGGGCCGATACTAATTTTACTTTATTTTATTTCAGGGGACAGGGAGTGGCCCTGGGGGTAGGCCACATAGGCTCGATACTTATGTGGCTTTTCGAACGAAGAAGGGGAAGTACAAGGAGGTGTCCCCGAGCGTCGCGGCTACGATTCTAAGTAATCCGACAGTTTACTTTTTATTAATTACGTTATAATTTTTTAATTTACTTCTTTTACTAATCATGTGCTTTTTGTCATTTCAGGCAAAGCTTAAGGAAGTGCATGAGTCGTAATCTGATGTCGACAAGGCATCTTTGTCCACAAACACACTCAGCCAAGTGCTTTGCTCTGATCGCAAGGGGAGGAAAAAGGGGTGAGCTCGCGGGTGGACAAATCTAGGATCATCGGATTGGAGACGAGCGACACCGAATTGGCTCGAACGGTGGACTCACATGACGCAAAGCTATCCCATTTGGAGGCGACGGTCCAAGATATGTTCTCATTCATGAAGTGTTCATTGGGCGGTGGAAAACGCAAGGATAAAGGGATGGAGAAGGTAGGGGGGAAGAGGTGCGAGAGGAAGAGGTGAAGGATGACGTGCAGACTTTAATAATCCACTTCCCTATTTGGCTCCCTTCGACCGACCAATGTCGACACTTGGTTGGCCGAGCGTGTTTATACTGGACATATTTGATGGCCAGCGGATAGGTCAGGGGTTGAAGGACCCGAATATTGTTCAGGGTGGACTAGTTCATGGACGTGAGCTTCAAGACATCGAGTCCAAGGTGCTCGTCACACATGTGATACCCGGGAAGGAGAACTCCTCATTGTGGTTGGGCGAACAATGCGGCACGATGTATATCAGTGGGTGTGTCAATTCGTATATCATGTGGCCTACTCACCTCCTTAGATTTAACCTTACCCAAGACATGTAGTGACATTATTTTAATTGAATTGTTTTTAAGTTGGTACATTCGAATTAGATTTGGATTATATCATGATGCATATGGTCTCTATTTTGAATGTATATTTGCATTATCTCTATTTTATTTGGATATATGATGCTTGAATAGGTACAACGTTGCTATAACAGGCACAAATATACTGCTGGGCAGTGGCAGTGGCCAAACTGCCCACCAGATTTTTTTTCAATGCTGCCCAGAATTGTCACGGTCATTGACCGTGATAAGTCCGTGACAAAGGATTGTTCTCACGGACTTATCACGATCATTGACCATGATAATTTTTTTAGCATTGTCACGAGCTTGTCACGGTCCTTGACCGTGACAAAACTTGTCGCGGTCAAGGCCCGTGACACAACCGTGACAATTATAACAAACTTGTCACGGTCAATGACCGTGACAATTTCGTGACAAAAAAAGTTGTCTCAACCAGAATTGTCACGGTCATTGACCTTGACAAGTTGAACATGTCAAGGTCAATGACCGTGACAATTCGACAGATTTGGTGTGGTGACCGTTGCCACATCATCGTCCAAGGACTCATCAGCGGACTCCTCATCATCGCTATCATCACTAGCAGTGGCATCCTGTCTTGCTTGGTGAATGGCCCTTTGCGACATGCTTTTGGTGTTGGTGAGCTATCCAAAAGGATTTGTCAAACGCGGAAATTCGGTAGGTGGTTCAATGCCAGCGTCGACGAGAAGAGAGGTGATAAGCCGGACATAAGGGAGCGGGGAAGCACCTTTTTCATCACTGGCAGCATGAAAAATGTCACGGTATATGGTGCGGGTCAGGTGGATAGTGGAGTTTAGGTCATATAGGTAGTAGACAAGGGTGGCTTGAAGAGGGCCCATGATGGAATCATTTGAAATTTGGAGAATGTTAGCGCAAACGATTTGGCAGGTGATGCGTGCTTTGTCATCCAGTTGGCCGATGGGAAAAGGGCCTTGAAGCCATTGATGGCCACGGGCAATACGAGCCATGCAAACATCCTTGTATAGGGGCAGGCTGTTGTTGGGGTATTGGAATGGGGAAGGGTGAGGGACATCCTTCTCCGTAAGCTTATGGATGAGGATGTCGAGGGAGAATGGGATGGGGGTTTGGTCAACATACGCTTCGGCTTGAAAATTTCCGGTGCGCACGAGGGACCCATAGGAAGAACTCACCTCGTTGGCCCAGACGATAGCAAATGGATCATTTAGGAAATGGCACCACCCCTTGACAATGAATAGGGTAGTGATGTTGGCAGTCAGCTCTTCCCACAGTACCTGTCGCTCAATGTGGAGTTTGCAGGCATGATTGAAGAAATGACGACACCAAGGTTGCTTCTCGAAGGAACGGAACAGAAGTGGCCGGTTTTCGGCGATGACCATGGAGTTGTATTTTTCGGGGGGTGGTTGGTTGGACATGAGGGGGGATGTTGTTGGATATTATAGGGTGGAATGGAAAGGGAGAGAGTTTAGGTAAAAGAAAGGTGTGGTGAAAGAGGGTGGGATAGGGTGGTATTTATAGGTGGGGAAAGGGGAGGGGTTAGGAATATGGAGGGAAGGGTTTGGGGAGGGAAAAGGGTTGGTTTTGGGGTGGGAAATCGGGTTGCGAAGAGGGAAGGGAAAAAATGGAGGGAGATGCATGGGTTAGGGGAATGAATCTAGGGATTTGAAGAGTTGCAGGAACAGGACCGGTCCGCGTGCCAAGGGGAGGATCGATCCGGGTCCTATTTTTTATTTTTAAACACTCCTAAGCGGACCGGTCCGCATACCCAGGGGAGGATCGTTCCATCTCCCCTTTTTTTCCAGAATTCTCCATTTGCATGAATTCTCTTTGGAATTGGTGCTAAGTGCTTACCCTTAACTTCTCAAAACCTAAAACTAAGACTCCAACGACGCTAACTTATTCACATATATGATACACACGATTTCCCCCCATACGTGTCGGGGGCGCGATGACCTTTCAATTTCAGCTCACGTTACCCCGTAAATGGGGTTCGACAACCAGATGATGTCGACATCCTCTACGCACGACTTTTGATAGGGCTTTAGGCGTTGTCCATTGACTTTGAATGTGTTCTCCCCTTTGGGATCATCCAACTCCACAGCTTCGTGGGGAAACATGGTTTTAACAACTAATGGGCCAGTCCAACGGGATCGAAATTCATCCAGAAATAGATGAAGCCGGGAGTTATAGAGGAGTACCTTTTGTCCGGATTGAAACTCTTCCTGTTGAATAATCTTATCATGCGCAAGTTTCATCCTTTCTTTCGAAACTTTGGCATTCTCATACGCATCACTGCGTATCTCCTCCAACTCATTCAGTTGAAGCTTGTGAGCTTCACCGGCTTTATCCATGTCATAATTTAACCTTTTGATGGCCCAGTACACTTTGTGCTCCAACTCAACAGGAAGATGTTAAGGTTTGCCATACAAAAAATGGAACGGGGAATTTAGGAGTGGGTTCTTGTATGAGGTGCGATAGGCCCAAAACTAATTATTCAATCTAAGAGACCAATATTTTTGGGTGGGATTGACGATCTTCTCGAGGATGTTTCTGATTTCACGATTCACCAACTCGGCCTGCCCAAACGTTTGTTGGTGATATGTTGTTCCAACCTTATGAACGACTCCATACTTTTTCATAAGTTTCTCGAATGGCTTGTTACAAAAGTGTGTGCCATTATCACTGATTATCGCTTTAGGTGCACCTAAGAGAGAAAGTATGTGTTCGTGCAGGAACTTTATCCCCACTTTATTGTCATTAGTCTTGGTAGATATAGCTTCCACCCATTTACAAACATAATCTACCATGACTAGGATGTATAGGTATCCAAAGGACGGGAGAAAAGGGCCCATGAAGTCAATATCCGAGCAATCGAGAACCTCAATGATGAGAATCGGAGTCAATGACATCATGTCTCTTCGGGTAATTGCCCCCATCTATTGACACCTGTTGCAAACAACTGTTTACATCTCGAAACATTGTGGGCCAATACAAACTAATTTGGAGAATTTTAGCGGCTGTCTTTTTCATGAAAAAGTGGCCTCCACAGGCTTCCAAATGATATAATTGAATGACTTTAGGAATCTCATCATCCGATACACATCTTCGGATGATTTAGTCGGCGCAATATTTAAAAAGGAATGGATCGTCATAGAAAAACATGCGCAATTAAGTGATGAACCTCTTCTTATCTTGCGATGTCCAATCAAGAGGGACGGCTCCCGTGAAAAGATAGTTCACTATATCCGCAAAACAGGGCCAAGAAGAGGTGGCAAAGAGCTGCTCACCCGGAAAGTACTCGTCTATGGGTGTAGGATCACTAGGTACGTCGGATGAAAGCCGTGATAAGTGATCAACGACGAAGTTTTCTACTCTTTTTTTATCTTTAATGGAGAGATTAAACTCTTATAGGAGTAGGATCCACCTTATGAGGTGCGGCTTTGTGTCTTTCTTCGCAAGTAGATATTTTAAAGTCGCATGGTCGGTGAAACAAGTGATGGGGGAAACGATAAGATAGGATCGAAACTTGTCAAGAGAGAAGACTATCGCTAGCAACTCTTTCTAAGTGGTGGAGTAGTTGAGTTGTGGTCCGATAAGAGTTCGGCTAGGGTAGTAGATGACATGAGCCTGTTTGTCTTTTATTTGGCCCAAAACATCCCCTATCGCATAATCGCTAGCATCATACATGAGCTCGAATGGTAAGGACCAATCCGAAGCTGGCATGATGGGAGCGGACACAAGCATGCTCTTCAATTTTTCAAAAGAACTTTGGCATGCTTCATTACACTAGAATGGGGTGCTTTTATAAAAAGGTTACTCAAAGGTCTAGCGATGGCGCTAAAGTCCTTAATGAACCTTCTATAAAACCTCACGTGACCAAAGAAATAGCTCACGTCCTTAAGCGATTTTGGTGGGGATAGGACATCTATGACATCTATTTTGCTCTATCAACCTCGATCCCTTTGGATGACACGATGTGGCCAATAAATATACCCTCAGTTACCATGAAACGACATTTCTCCCAATTCAGCACTACGTTCTTTTCCACGCATCGGGCTAGTACTTTCTTAAGATTGGCTAGACATAGATCGAAAGAGGTTCCAAAAATACTAAATTCGTCCATAAACACCTCTAGACCTCTCTCAACCATGTCACTGAATAAGATCAACATGCACCTTTGAAAAGTCATCGGTGCATTACACAAGACGAATGGCATACGTTTATAGGGAAATGTTCCAAAGGGGTAAGTGAAGGTTGTCTTCTCTTGATCAAGTACATATACCTCAATTTGGTTATATCCAGAATAACCATCTAGGAAGAAATAGTAAGGGTGGCTCTCTACTCTTTCAAGCGTTTGATCGATAAATGGTAAGGGGAAATGGTCTTTCCTAGTTCCTGTATTGAGTTTCCGGTAATCAATGTAAACGCACCACCCGGTGGTGGTACGTTGAGGAACTAACTCCCCCTTGGCATTTTCAATCACAGTCATGCCCGAATTTTTTGGGACAACTTGAATAGGGCTTAATCACTCACTATTTGAGATTGGGTAGATAATCCCGACATCTAATAACTTTATAATTTCAGTCCTCACCACATCTTTCATTATGGGGTTTAGCCGTCTTTGCATTTCTCTCGAGGGCTTAACATCCTCCTCGAGGTGAATCTTATGGGTGCAAATTAGAGGGCTTGTCCCCTTTAGATTAGCTATACACCAACCAAAAGCACTTTGGTTCTTCTTCAAAAATTTTAATATCTTACCCTCTTGCTCTTCATCTAAGCTAGAGGAGACAATAACAGGAAATGTCTCACTTTCACCTAGGAAAGCATATTTAACGTTTGAGGGTAGTTTCTTTAATTTGAGAGTCGGGAATGAATTTCTAGAGGGTACCATGGTACCTCCCTCGATGGAAACTCTTCGAATCGAGAAACCCAACTAACATTTATCGTGTCCTCGTCTGATGATCTCTCATCGAGTAAGCCTCTCAACTCTTAAAATTCTCTCAAACTCGGTATAAGCTCCCCCGCTCTCGTGATTAGACACTAGACAAGCTTCTAATGCGTCTCCATAGTAATTTTCCTCAAAGTTCTCTTCTACGATCTCGTTAATTAAGCTCATCGCGTGAAGATCGTCGTCTTTCCCTGCTTGTTGGGATATATTGAAGATGTTTGTTTCTAAAGTCATATCCCCAAATGTGAGTTGCATCTTACTGATCAGTGTGTTAGCCGTAGCTAAGAATGGGCACCCAAGAATGATGGGAACATGATTTTTCAAGGTGAAGGAGGGTTTCATGTCCCGAATGAAAAAATCTACCGGGAAGTAGAAAGTGTCCACTTGGACTATCATGTCCTCAACTATACCCCTTGGTATCTTCACGGTTCGATCCGCTAATTGGAGAGTGATCCTTATGGGTTTAAGATCACCCAGATCAAGGTGCCTATAAATTGAATATAGTAGGATATTGAGACTCACTCCCAAATCGATTCAGGCCTTTTCGAATTTATTCTCTCCAATGGTGCAGGAAATGGTGGGTGCATCGAGATCTTTATATTTAGGTGGAAGATCGTTAAGAAGAACAGAGCTCACGTTCTGTGCTAGGAACACGTTTTTCTTTACCTTCATCCTCTTCTTGACTATCAATAAGTCTTTTATGACTTCTGCATAGGCTAGAATTTGCCTTATTGCATCGAGGAAAGGTAAGTTCAATTTTACGTTCTTAAGGAATTCTAGCACTTCATCACTTATGGTCCCTTTGTGGGATGTAACCAATATTTGAGGAAAGGGCACAACGGAGGGTAGCTTTACAACTACCTTGAGCTCATTAGTTTGTTCCTTTTCACTCTTTCATACCGGGAAAATTTTCCTTGACTTTTGAAGTGTCGTGTGGGGGAGGTGATAAATCAATAACTCTCCCACTCCGAAGAGTGGTTACAACTTTCACTGCTCCTACTGTTCTTTAGAAGTGGAGCTAACACTAGGTTGACCTTTGGGAGGTCTTTGGCCCTGGGTAGGAAATTTTCCTTTCTCTTGGATACTCAACGATGATTGCAACTTAGAGATGTTCGCATTAATGTCAGTGAACATGTGTTTATTTCTAGCATTTATTGCATTTTAAGAATTTATGAACTGGTTTTTGGTATCCTCAAACTTTTTCCGCGGTGGAGCTACATATGGCGCTGGAGATAGTGGTTATTGTTGGTATTGAGGAGATGGTGGAGGTGGGATAACCTGTGAATATGGATTCATCGCAGCTTGTGGTTATCCATAGTTAAATCCAGGATGGTTTCTCCACGAAGGGTTATATGAGTTCCCATGCGGGGCATTAAAATTCCCCTTGAATCCTCCTATAGCATCCACTTGCTCGGTGTGCATTGCTCTATAAGCAAAAATCATCGGGAATGCCTTTGTGGAATGGCCTGCCTCATAGATAGCACACACTTTTTCTTTCAAACCATGACCGGATCCAGAGATATCTCGCAATCGACCATCAAATAACTCTTTCATGTCCCTTTGAAACTGATCGAATCGACGGTCTATTACGGTATTACTATCCAAATGGTATAGATCAGATTCAGTTGGAGTGATAGATGGTCGTCTAGGCCGGGCTTGGGTATTAGGATCAGATGTGTCCCATGCTTGAGTAGTCTCTACGACATACTTAAGATGGACCTCGGCATCGCAGGAGTTTAAATCCCAAACAGGTCTTTCACACATTGTTTGCGCAAGTTGTTTGGAAGCTATTGTCAACCCATTATGTAAGAAAAAGATCACAAGGTGTTTGTAAAAACCATGATGGGGGCATGCGCTTACTAACTCTTGGAAATGTTCCCAACACCTGTCAAAAGACTCATTATCGTGTTGTTGAAAACTTTGGATTTGAGTTTTGGCAGAGTTGGTCTTATGCTGTGGATAAAATTTTGAGATAAACTTGGATTTCATATCTTTTCAGGAAGTTACGAAGTTCGGGGGTAGAGACCATAGCCAGGTCTTAGCTTTATCCTTTAAGGAAAAAGGAAAAAGTTTTAGGCGAATGGTATCTTGCGGGCAAGCTTGGTCGCTAAATGTGTCGCATGCCTCTTCAAACTCGCGGATATGCAAATATGGTTTCTCCGAATCCATGCCGTGGAACGTAGGAAGAATCTGTATAATCCCATTGCGAAAGTGGAACTGAACGGCATTATGCGGGAGTAAAATGCAACCAGGGGTAACAATCCGCTCAGGAAAGAGTAAGTCCTTCATGGGACAATAGGGTAGATCTCCCTCTCCGGTACCAAAACTATCTGCGTCAGACATCTCGCTCGCTCTTTCTTCAAATGACTCGGTATACTCACTCGGTGTCCTAGATGTGTGACTCGAAGGTTGAATCAGTGTGTAACTACCGATAGAGTGCTCAGGAGTAGAAAGTGGAACCCAAAATTTTGGAATGTGAGGTGTGTGGGGGCTTTTACAGTTGTATTCAACAATCGGGTTTTCATGGATTCTGGTTGGAGTATTTTGAGGAGTCTGAGTATGTTCAGGATTTTTGCATTGAAGGCTTTTGAGAGATGGAATTTATTTTTAAATTTTTTTTGGCCAAAGTGCTAGATTGACTCGATCTAACCTTTGTTTACCTATTTCCCCAGAAACGGCACCAAAAACTTTATGCGACCACAAATGTGTCTAGTGTACGTACTATATAGGCTCAAGTGGAAGCCTTCCGCACAAGTAATAATCCGATAAGTCGGGTATCGATCCTCAAGAAAACGGGACGAACAAAGTCGTGAAGACGTTGAAGAGATAAAGAAATCCGAACTCGGACTCTAAGAAAAACGAAAAGGTGATTTTGGGAAACGAACAACTATAGCTAAATGCAATTTGGAAAATTATTACTAAAGAAACTACGACCGATTAAAATGCAATTAATCTAATGAAAGGACACCTGATGACAATTGAACTGAAAATTTAACTATGAGATGAGACAAATAGGTCAGGTTACAATCCCCCTCACCCTAGTAATTCACTTCGTAGGATACTAGATTCGGAATTATAACTTTAAACGAACCCGGTCTTTAGTACTCCTAAGTATTATAGATATGAGGGATCGTATCCCGTACAGTATGTAAGCAAAGGACGAGTAAAGCGGTGTCGCATTAACCAGTACTCGCGGAGCACTCTTAAGCATCCCGGTTACCTAGGGCAAACGAGATCAAAAGTCCTACGACGGTTTTACCTGTTATACAATACGATCCATTTAAGATTTTAATTCAAAAGTCTATTTCCAGTATCGTGAATTACATCGGGTGGGGTTCATGCACCCCAACCCTTAGAAAATTAGCTAGACATAATGAACTTAGAGAAAGACATGGTTTTTAAGGAAGAAAACATTAAATCTAAAGCAACTAGTTGAAAAGAGAATTTTAAATTCAAAACCAGCAATTAAAACTAATGATCAATCGAAAATTAAAGGAAAAATGTTACTTGAATTGAAGAAATATAACTTGAATCCTTACAGCAATGCTTCTTATTGAAAACTAGGGTTTTTGACTACAAAAACCCTCTACTCCTACTTAGAGAACAAAAATCTAACTCTTTTTTATCTACCTCCTTTATCTAACAATAACTAGAGATTGAATACATCACGAAAAATCCAGATTGTAGCTAAATCAAACTCTAAAATCAAATCAGAAAAATCAAGTTTATCCTCGTCGGACCGGTCTGGATCTTCAGTGGCGGATCGGTCTTCTTCCAAATCCGGATCGATCCTTTTATTTAAGAAATGGGATCGGTCCTCTTTAGCAATTTTCCAGTGAGTTATAAGAAGCCGGACCGATCCTTTTATTTTGGAAAAGGGATCGGTCCTCTTATACTTTTTGCCAGTAGGTTGAGAGGGACCGGACGGGTCCTATTAATTTGGAAAACGGATCGGTCGCTATTGATCGATAAATTCTCTTTAATATCTACTCAATTTCTCTCATTTTTAGAACCCCGTAAATTCTTCCCTGGAACTCACAATTGGACGCCGTTTCTTCCTATGCACTCGTTGAATTGTGATCTTCAACTTTCGTGTTGGGTCTTCTTCCAGATTCCTGGTGGAAATAACGGTTTTGCCCCTTTTGATTCGTCTTCTTTCTTCTCTCTTGCTTCTTCCGTTTTCTTTCTCTTCTTTTATGTATTAAATACCTGTAAAATCAATACGAAATACATGAAACTCGGGATACTTGTTAGACGAAACCATTAGCAATGATATGAGATAAACCAACTCATCTTACGTTGTCCGGGCTAATAAAAGCCTCTAAATAAAGGGGTAAGTTTAGGAAGAATTTATTCCTAATCAAGCCCTAAGATTTGAAAAGTCTAATTATTTGTTCGAGTCTAGGATTTTGAAGTTAGAAGATGGATTGAAGGATTTAAGTCGCATTGTTATTGCCTACGATGATACGAATACTTATGTTTCTAAATAAAAGACCATGTGTTTCAGGGTGACAATCGTTGCCAAACGCATTAGAAAAGGTCAACCTAAAGGTCGTCATCTTCGTGTCTACACATACACACATTGTGGTAGGAAGGTGGATTTTTGTTATGATCATAGAAGACGTCCTAGGAAGTCTAGATCCAATGTCACCATGATTTCTAAAATATGAGGCGTTAAATTTTCATCTATTTGGGTTAGGAAATATGTTTTGGAGGCACTTGATGTTAGACTTGTTGATTCTTACATGTTTTCACATGATTTTTGACATGCTATATCTTATGGTTGATTGTGTTTTCATGTTTTTCATACGCTATCTTTTGTGCTTCATGTTATATATTATTTCTAGTTTTATTATGATTATGACTTTTGTATTTTGATTTTTCATTCATTTGGTTTTTATGAGAAAAATACACAAAGATTTGTTTGTCTTTTGAGTTGTTTTAAAAAATTTGGAAAACTAAAAAAAAAAGGTTTTTTTATGTAATTTGGTTTTACACATTTTGTGGCGAATGTTGGTATGCTTGAATCCCATATGCTCATTGTTTCCATGTGGCTAGACCATTTGATAATGGTTTACAATGCTTTGGATTATTATTAATCATGCTTGCATGGGGTTGTTCAAACTTGATTTGATTAATGGATTACTTTGTATATGCCTCCGCTCACACGTTCACGAGCTCTTATAGATTTTAACTACCTATGTTGCATGATCTAAATGAGGTGATATTTTATCAATCTTGTAATATACATATCTATTTTGATTGGGGGATTTGTGCCTGTAAGAACCATTGTCGAAAGATTGTTTTTAGTTTAATAAAATATGATTGTGCAACGAAAAAGGGCTACGAAGGGGATAAATCTCTTTTGAGTGAAAGTCCAACACCAGTAAGAGCTTGAAAGAATTAATAGGCAAAAGAATATAAAAATTCCAAGTCCATACTTAGCATTGGTCTCAAAAGTATAATATCTTCAAAAAGAAAATAGAGAAAAAAATATTGAATATCTTTATTTTGAGGGTGTTAAATTTCAGATCAATGGGTTTGCACAACGGGTCCTAGTTAATCTTAAATGTTTGATGATACTTATTAGATAATCATCAATAATTTCTAGTCTATTGTTCATTGTGTAGGTTTGTTGAGTATGAGTTCAGATTATTTGTCACTCGAGGCTAAATATAAGTTTAATAAGTGTATGTAATAAAATAGAGCTCCTTGGACTATCTTGAGTGGTTGGGACATATTTCTTTTATTTTCTACTTAACTCCGCTTCACTTTATTCCAAATTTGGTTTAGACACATTTATGCCATATGAGTTTGGAAATCTTATTTGTTTTGTGTCTTTTTTGGTGTTTATACCTATATATGCTTTTGCGTTATTGTTATGTGTGTGTGTGTGTGTGTACGCGCGCGCGTGTGTGTGTGTATATATATACAGTAGGGTATGCCTATGCCTAAAGGCACGATGAACACTTCAAAAAAACTGTGTCTACTAAAACTTGTAATCATAGAATTTATTATAAAACACAAAAATCTGTACACGATTTAGAAAATTTGGACAAAATTTACGCTAGATATAGGACTATCCACCTGTTTAAGAAACAAAAACTACTCAGCTATACAAATAGTCCACTTCGGACATCATATAAACCAAATCATAGATTTATGACTATAATAGGATTCATATGTGATTACACAAAAAACTTATTATTGCTAACATTAACAACAAAATGATGATAAAAAATTATTATTGGTAACATTACCAATAATAAATTTTCAATCTAATAAAAAATATAAATGGTTAATCAATCAAACAACTTGTAGAGTCTTGCCTCTCTTAAATCTTGCATCCATCGACATGACATTTTGTCTATTACCTACACTACAAAACCAAAACAAAACCAATTTATAAGTAACATAGATTAATTATTTTGTAAATTAAAAAATTCATATTTACTGTCCTCAACAGGAGGTTAGAAAGCACCCTATGTAATACCAGTTTATTTAATACCAACCTTAAACTACATACATCAAATACATAAAAACATATAAAAAAATCTACACCCAATCAAAATTATAGTACATAAAATGACTCCGTTCATTTAATTCAACGACACCATCATACAAATATAAACTATACTACACATCGCGCCATGTGTTTCTTAGTAATAGACATTAAATACTTTTGTCTAAAACTTATGTATAGTAATAGATGAATCAGTAAAGTAGAAACTGATTAGGGATAGTGAAATAAATCAAGTGAGTTTGAATTAAGGTAAATGTATAGCGGTGAGTGTGAGTCACGTGAGATAGAGAGCCAATAAATAAAAAATGGTTAGGAAAGTGACATAGCATTACTAAATTTCAGGACTTCAAAATATAACCTGAAACTCACAGTTGATTACTTTCACATTCACATTTATGACAATTACAATATGTTTCCATGTTGGACCTACATAAAAAATTGGAATCAAGTCATTCGCAGAACATGTAGAATAAATAAATGGTACTTGTACATACGTCAACTATTCTTCAATAAACAATACTTCAATTCAAAAAGTCCAGTAGAAAAAGCTTTGACAAAGATATAAAATATACTCACCTCCATTATTATTATCCAGAATGTCAATGCAATCAAAATTGGCAAGATGTAAAGTATGTTTGGAGTTGACAAATCAGCAAACCAAAATGCTCCACTGCTTTTAAAAGATGGCACTTTTTCCACCACGTTTTGAATCTACAAATAGAATGAAAGGAATAAGTGCAAAACCATCGGCGAAAAAACACGGAAAATAATATATCCATCTTACACCGAGGAAGAAATTGAGGATAACAGGACCTTGGATCAAGATTCCATTCAACGGAGTCCATGGTATAATACCATATCCGCAATTTCCAATTTATATTGCAGTTAGTTAACTGCAATGGTAAAAAATATCCACTAATCAATGGCCACAATCATGGCATATTAGCTATCGTGACATTTGGTCAATTGATGTTCGACTAAAAACAATGAGGACTCTTCATTGGGGATAACCCAATTCACTTCCTCTAGATAAATTGAGAATGATTAGATAAAATACATATTTCATATGGAAATGATTAAAGATAAAATCTACACGGTCTAAAATTCATTTTCCTTGCCTATAGTATGAACCAAATGCACTCCAATCCAACCAACAAAAAGTAGCTACCATTACTTTGGTTGAATCCGAACCAACATGATATAAACAACCAACATGATCTGTAAAGACAACAGTGAGTAACTATAAACAACCAACAATAAGTAACTATCATTACTTTAGTTGAATTCTCAGATTTGGAAGAAAATTTATAAAAGGTTTTGCATAAATACCTTGAGATTCGGGGGCTCAAACCCATCACAACCCACTTTTTGTCCGAGTACATGATCTGTAAAGACAACAGTGAGTACCTGAGATGGCTGAAGAAACTCAAGAAGTTCGTTCAGGCCTATATAATAGTCAATATGGTCTTTTTTAGAATTAATCACTATATATGCAATTGAGATAGAATAGAATCCATTTGATAATACTACTAGTACACTCAAGCCACGGCATGAAACGACGTTTATGAAAACATTTTCAAATTGAGTTTAACCAAATCACAGACTGGTTAATGATTAACCAAATCTCCAACATTAACATGAAATGGATTTTATGAAAACATTTTCAATTGTCATCATACTTACAAGAATTATAATGCCTGACCACGGCAGTAATGATTTATTAGTTGTAAATCCAAAACTTTTTATACCAAAGAAATAGAGCTAATATTAGTTGAACACTGCCCAGGGTAGATATGATTTAAATCCTATAGCTGTTAGAAAGCGTGGCCTAAAAAAGTAGAGCTGATATATGAAATATCTTATATATACATATGATAATTATACACGGAACTAATGGAGTACAATTCCATAAAATAGCTAGCAAATTGGAACTATTGGAGTAACTTTCATACTAACTGTTAAGCTTAGTATCTGCTAAGAAAATAACTAAGAAAACTAGATGGAGCTGCTGTTACAAAGCCCATTAGAAACTCACCCTAAGAAAATCACTAATAAGTTCTTGCGTGAGCTTATTATATGCACAATTCAATCTGGGGAGGCTTCCTGGACAGTAAATGCGATTATTAGTGACAACAGAAGGAGGGGACATTGTGGACATTGCTAAAATGGTACCAATCCTGTCTGAGAAAATCACTAAATTTATATCGGGAAGAAAAATGGAAAATAGTTTGAGAGAGACTGTGTGCTTGAAGAGTGATATCAACAGAAATAAAGTGTAAATTTTCAAAATAAAGTACAAATCTTGTACCATAATTCTTAAGTCTGTCGTTTCATATTTTTTCGGTGAAATATGAGATTTCAGCAATGTTTGTATAGGTATGGCAAAATAAAATGTTAAAGTAAGGTAGTGTGGTAAACTGCATAACAACTATCAGTAAAAAGAAAGAAAACGGTCAGCAAACGGTACCAGAGAAACCCAAAAATACACCCAAAAACAAAGCAAAACAAAAAAAAAAACTAAACTGCAACTGTCACCAAATGGTACTGTCAGCTCACACCTATTCTCATGTCTCGGGTACGCGACAATCCCATGATTTCACTGTATTGACCCCCATTAATATGATGTAATAGAAACTTATATATGTCACAAAACAATTCATCATAATAGGAACTTAAATCAGTTAATACAAAGATTATACCCAAAAAGTAACAAAGTTCTTTGTACTAAAATCTTGCTAATACGTAAATTTTCTACACCCAAAATTGAACTCACCATTAAGAAATGAGTCCATGAAGTCAACTGTAAGAAATAATTACAATGATTAATCTTCATTACCTGAACTATAGAGAAATTAAAAATCTCCCAAGAAATCAAATTATTCTCACTTTAGAAAGTCCCTCCTTAACCTAAAACATAAAATCAATTTCAGAAGTTAAATATCAAGATCCATATAAACCTAAAACATGAAATCAAATTAAAAAATCATACGAACTTTAGAAAGTCCATCCTTAACTTTAAACGTAAAAGAGAAAATTGGCTATTTTGAAAATATGCATATTCAGAAGTTAAAAATAATTTTCATCTTGAAAATAGCCAAAACAATTGAAACTTAAAATTGTAGATACATTAGATAAAATCTTTAAACAAAAAAATGTAAACATTGGCCCAAAACCTCAAGTAAGAACTCTAAACTCACATATAATAGGGCAAAAACAGAAATTAATTGACGAAGTAAAAGCTTAAACAGCAAAATCCTGAAAACAACCCAAAATAAGTAGAAAGATTAATAAACAAAGTTCTAAATAAGTAGAAAATTGAGCTCATAGTCCCAATGAAAAAACCTAAATTCATATAACCTTTACAATAACCTCACCTACTATAATAACATCACATGACAAATGCAAACATAACATAAGCCCTGACAGGTGAATCTGTCAATCATGTTAATCTAAAAGGCCTTGATTAATAATAGAAAATAAAAATTGAAAAAAACACAATACTTTAACCGATCTCGTGAGCACTGCATTTTGAACCTCCATCATCAACCCTCGTGGTAAAGTCTAAATTTCAAGAAAATCCCCAATTCAAATTTCAAACACACTAAATTTCAAAAAATCCTAAAAAACTAAACTTTAAAACAAATGGTTCCAAGTTTGTAGATCTGTTATATGTTAAAGCCAAAATAATATTCACACCAAAAGAATCTGTTAAAGCCCAAAGATCAAACATGATTCCAAAAAACCCTAAAAATTAGGGTTTACAAAACATTAAAATGTCCAAAATAATCCTAAAGAGAGTAGAAGTCATACCCGATTAGATTTTTCTCTACAAAAAAACATAAAACAAAACACAAAACACAAACAAACCATTAGATCTTCAAAACAAAACCTGAACAAAATAAACGATTTACCTCATGGAGAAAAGAAGATGGGGTGATAGAGAAAGAGCGGCGAGAGCAGGAGATGAGGAGATAGAGGCAAACAAAACAAATGCTTGTATAGCAGAGAGAGATAAAACTTTAAAAGTGGAAAAGTGAGAGAAAATGGCACCCTGAGTTTGAGAATGAGAGGGTTTCGGGTTTGTGGTGTGGGTTCCAATTATGAAAGTTTGAGCAGGAGAGTGTGTATTGTCGTGATAGAGGGTGGGTGAGATAGTACAAAGAGAAGTAATTTACTAAAAAGGCCCTTATATTTAAATTAAAGTGTAAGAGTGGGAATTAAGTGTGGAGAAAGAAAAGATGGGGAATTCAAAAATTTCAAGGACAAAATAGGTAGTGTAAGAAAAACTCTTACAAATGACATCATCTTTTCATCTTTTGACATACATAAGCTTTACTACTTATTATTTATTTAGGGTTATGCTATCCCCACTCCAAACAAATACTGAGGCACTCCAATTCTGTTTCTAAATTCTAAAAATGACCATTAAGACCTTATATCAAAGTTCATCATTTATCTTCTCCACTCTCCTTTACTTAAAACAATTCCACATACCTATACTTTTAAATAATAGTTTTAAGGATAATTTTTTAAAATAACGGGTGTTCTCTTTCTTTCTTCTTCCTTTTTTTTAACTTTTTCTAACTATTTTATAAAAGAACAAAACTATTTTAACATAAAATGTTTAACCGTTTTAGATAAAAACTTCTTTTTTTCGTATAAGGAAAAAAATGTTTTAATTGTTAATAAAATTGTTTTTTAATAGAAAAATTGTCTTAATTTTTTTTTTAATGTTTTTCAGTTTTTATTTATAGAAAATAGTTAATTTTTTTAATAAATAGCTTATATTATTTTGTTACAAATAACATAATGTTTTTTAAAATGAAAAGTATTTTAAAAAATATTTACATTTTTTTTATAAATTGAAAAGCAGTTAAATAACAAATTATTTTATTTATAAAATATGTTTAAATGTTTTTTTATAAATAATGTATTTGTTGTAAAATAAAATGTTTAAAATATTTTAATTGTTAATAATGTTTCTTCATTTCACTAACATATGAATACTCAAAGGGTATGATCCTTATTTATAGTATAAAATAAGATATCCCAATAGAGCCTTTAATAATAGTGGAATACCAGTGGACATCCACTAAATACATATTTTATAACAGTACTGTTTTTTTTAATAAAAATAATTAAAAAATAATTTAAAAACAGCATATAATGCACATTTTAAATATTCATTATTTGGTTTTTGTTCATGTTAAGTAAAATAGAGAATTAAGGTAAAGGTCATGTTCCTTCTTATATTTGGATTTTTAGGACAATGCTTTTCAAGTTTATAAATCTAGTCCCTGTGGTATAATAACATTTATCAATCTAGTCCCTGTGGTACAATACCTTTATTTTTTTTGTCTGCGCCAGCGGCACTATTTTTTCCCTTTTTTCATGGTATTTTTAGTACAAGGACTAAATTTATAAAATTATATGGAGTGTCCTATTTTTATACACTTTGAACACCATAAGGACCTTTTCCCAAAATCCCCTAAGTAAAAAATAGGGCTATTTGGGGTTTGGTCTCCATCAATTATTCTTAAGTGCCACTACAACGACCGGCCATCCGGACATAAAAACCCTACTTAATGATGTGGATTTGCCACATCATTAATATACGATTTACTTCTATTTTAATTCCGTAGTACCCAAAACAAAAAAGACCTTAATGCTTCTCAGCGAAAAAAAAATCTAATATGTTGGTCTGCGCAAGCGGTATGTATAGGCGATCAGACCACCTATACACACCGCTGGCGCGAACCATTTTTTTTAAATTGTAAAAAGATTATTTTTAAAATAGTAAAAAATGCTCCGCGTCAGCAGTATGGAAAAAATATGACCCCATGCCATGTCGGGTTTTCTGGATCGCGATCGTGTTAGTTAAATAAAACTGTTTGCAAATAGGATAAAAAACTCTTTCTTAAATAGGATAAACAAATATTTTTTTTTAAATTCAAAAACTGTTTTTTAATTAAACTAATATTTTTTTAAAATTCAAAAATTGTTTTTTAATTAAAAAAAACTGTTTTTATCCTATTTAAAAAGCTATTTTTTTTTTATCTTAAAAAACTCTTTTTTTATCATATTTAAGAAACTGTTTTTTATCCTATTTAAAAAGCTATTTTTTTTCCTTTTAAAAAAAACTGTTTTTTATCCTATTTAAAAAACAGTTTTTTATTCCATTACAAAAACAGTTTTTTTAACTTCGAAAAGAAAAAAGGAACTTTAAGTAATTTTAGGGACTAAATTAGTTAAATTATTAGTTTATGGAGTAAATTATTAGTTTATTGTCTAAATTGGATATTTTAAGCTATTTTTAAAAACAGTAATTTATACAGATAAACTTTAAAAAACAGTTATTTTATCCATTTTTTAAAACCCGTTTTTTTTAAATCATTTTTTTTTATTTGGAGTACATTTTAAAAGTTTTGACTCTTTAAAAACTCTTTTTTACTTTGAAAAAAAGACAGTTTAAAACCGTTTTAAAATATATTTAAACAGTTGAAAAACAATTTTTTTTTATTTAAAATACTGTTCTACTAATTCCTAAACTAATAAAAACTGTTTTTTATCATATTTAAAAAACAGTTTTTTATTAAATTTAATAAAAACAGTTTTTTTATTAATCTATGAATTAAATTGAGCAAATTTTAAGGATTAAATTGGTCAAACTTGTATAGTTTAGGGACTAAATTTATAAATTTTTAATTTATGAATTAAATTGACCAAACTTGTATAGTTTAGAGACTAAATTAGTCAAATTATTAATTTAGAAACTAAATTGATCAAACTTGAATAATTTAAAAGGCATTGTGTTTTTTTATTCAAAAATAAGGATTGTAACTTTGGTGAATAGCTTTTAAGGGCTGTTTTGTCATTTCAAATTATTTTGGAGTGTTTGAGTAATGGGAAGGAGTGTTTATAGCTCTACCCTTTATATATATATATACATGGTATACATACATGGAATTTAATCTATGATTTTCATATGCATCATTGTTGTATCACATTAACATTTTATATGATCTTATTAATAAATATTATTTCTTTGTTTACATTGGTATAATGTATTTCTTTGTTTACATTGGTATAATGTATTTCATAGTTTGGATTATTTGTTCTTATGTTGTCGTGCTCGTTTGTCATTACGTTTTACTTCACATCATTACATGATATTTCTTGTTTTCCTTTATGTTCACGTGTGTTATATTTAGGGGGATAAGATTTTTATGTTGTGCACTTTACCTTTGTCTATTCTCGAATAAAAAAGAGGAGAAATATTCTAATGAGGATAAGCCTAGCCTAAGAGGGATGCATACTCTAAGAGGGATATGTTTAACAAAGGGGGAGTTTTGTTTTTCATATGTAGTTTATATATTGTTATATTATATTTTTATTTGAAATATGTGTTAAGTGTTCAGGTTTAAAGCGACGTTTCAACAAAGTTTCACAAAAACAAAGCTACTGAAGTTTGTGCTTGTCAAGTGTCTGTACTTTTTTCCTCTTGAGGTTGGGATTGAGTCTTTAGAGAGCTTAAAATCCTAGTTTTTTTTAGATTTGTACTGGAGTAGTTAAAGGGGGAGATTTGTAAGAGAAAATTTCCAACCGAGTCAATTTGTATGTATATTGGCTTTATTCCGTTTGGAAAAAACTTGTTTGAGAAATATGTTAGGATTTGAGTTCAATTTTCCTTCATGTCTATGATTCACATTGAATATCGTAACGGACAATAAAATCAATGTGCACATCATTCAAAGTTTCATGTCAAGTATCATCTTCAACGTCAATGGGGATCATAATATGTATGAATGGCTATTATGATTTATCCATGGATAGATTTCGGTGTTAGTTTTTTAAAAATATTTTGAGGATATTTTTGAAAAATAAATTTAAAGAAAAAATATGTTTGATTTTTTAAATTCATTTGAACGAGTTTCTTAAGTCATTCAAACGAGATTCAGTTTGTCGTTTAAATGAGTTTTTAGTTTGGTTTAAATGAGGTTTTAGATGAAAACGATGGGTTAAATGGATTCACTTGTATCTTAGGTCACACACATAAAGATTCAATTTTTACCCAAATTTTATATTGTTTAGAATTAGGGGTGCATGCAAGATAATATCCAATCTGAGAAAAGTTACAAACTAAAACCCAACAAACAAGAAGAAGAATTGAGGAAAAGTCCCTTTCAGGAAAAAACTATATTCAGCATTGTTTATGATTTTGACATATTTGAATGACTTATAGACGACTTAGAGATCCACTAAGTATAATGCACAGGGTCTTCAAATATTCACCATAATATGATGCAGTCCAGCACCACCAATATGAATCAGCTCTTCCCTCGGTATCCATCGATCAACCTCTAGATAACGGATTCCTTTCTTCTTCAGCAGTAGATAAAAGCCTATAATTGTTTGATTTAGTGTATTGAACTAGGGCTTGTCAAACTCAAAAAATCATTCTAAACTACACCAAATTCTGCGAATGGTCTCCCCCATGGGGTTACGACCCAAAGCCATGACCACCTAAACTTTGGCGTGACCATATCCATGACCCACTGTGGTTATGGATTCTCTTGGAAGTGGTCACTTACCAAATCCTGACCAGTGTGGGTCATGGCCTTAGGCCGCGACCATTATGGTGCCAAATTCATGCCAAAGTTCCCTCTAAGTTTGGTCATGGATGGGTCACGGACAGGGGACATGACCAAGGACACAATGCAAACCTAATGGGTCAGGTCTTTGGGCCATGAACATCTCAATTTTTCCACGCGTGTGGGTCACGACTAGGGGTCGTGACCATACGGTTGCCTATGCACTGATGTGGACAAAATTTAAGGGTTATTGCAATGGGTCACAACTCTAGGTCGTGACCACTGTCCTTATAATAAAAAACCCCGCCTTCATTTCATATCTTTCCGCGTCAATCTCTCTCTCTCTCTCTCTCTCTCTCTCTCTCTCTGCGATTGGCACTCTCAAACCCTAATTTCGAAGATTTTCATTCTCAATCTCAAAGGTAAACCCTAATTTTTTTTCTTTTTGTGTTAAACCCTAATGTGTATGTGTGTATATATGTGTGAATGAGTGTGTGTGTATGTGTGTGTATATGCGTATGTATGTGTGTGTATATTTATGTGAATGTGTGTGTATATATGTGTATGTGTGTGTACGTATATGTGTGTGTGTGTATGTGTGTATATGTGTTTGTATGCGTGTATACCTTTTTTTAAGAAAAGGGATGTTATATTTAGGGATTGAAATTTATTGCATTATTTGTTGGGTATTGTTCACATTGATTGGGAATTGTTATTTAGAGTTTGAAATTAACTGCATTATTTAAGGGTATTATCATTATTTGTATTGACTGAATATGGTTACATAGGGATTAAAATAAATTGCGAAATTTAATGGTAATGTCATTTAGGGCTTGAAATTTATTTAGAGATTGAAATTAATTGAGTGTCATTAGTATTGACTAAATGCGGTTACTTAGGGATTAAAATAAATTGCATTATTTAAGGGTATTGTCAGTTAGGGGATGAAATTTATTTAGAGTTTGAAATTAATTGAGTACTTTAGGTTTTGTTCCCTAATCAAGCTAATATACTCAAAATCCTTTCTTTATTATAAAAACCTTAATCAAACTAATATACCCTTATACGTTAACCGTAGGACTCATATTCACGCCCTCGTATATTTTTCTCTAGAAAAATGAGGCATGGTGATAATCATTAGCAATAAGAGTTGGAGAGGTTGCAATTGGACCGCGCACGTAACTCTTTTATTAGTGAGCGTCATATAGAGGGTACTCTTATTTATGGGTATTGAAATAAAAAGATCAAATAATTTAACTACCTTGTAAATCGTGGAGTTAATTTCCAGCAAGATTACTTGTTCGATCATATTCTATTTTCCCTACCAAAAAACTGGGATGATGTTATACAAAATATATTTCACACACATAATCCCGACGTAGCCCCGACCTTGGTTACGTTGGGAAGGCGGGAAGAAAATCCACCCATTATGGATACAACTGCGTATAAAGAGCATTGACATAGACTGTTATGTCTCGCGCCATATGCACGCTAAATTGAATCTTACCAACAAGTTGAAAATGATGAGATTTCGAGTTCATATCACGGATATCTACACATAAATCATAGATACCTTGCCTCCTAGTTGGCCACGCAAAAAAAAAATCATAGATTCTTAAAAACTAATACCGAATGGATGGAGATGAGGCACATTGAACATAATCTTGAGTCTTACTTTGAAAAGGCATATATATATATATATATATATATATATATATATATAGTCGTAAGCTTAATTAATTAATTATAATTTCCTATTATAATTTTTTAGTCACTTATGGCTTTTCATTTTTATAGATAATGTCGGGAGGAAACAACCTAAGGGAACAAAGTGCCAAGGGGACACCGCAACGAGGTTCACCATATCGTGGACAACCCGAATTCTCAACACCAATTGGTGAGAAACACACAACTCTACCTATGGTTCCCTCCTCGCCAAGTCCAACTGCTTCAGCTCCCTTATGTAGCACTCCCATTGATCCACTACCCCTATCTAAAGTTGTCAATGCCTCCTTCTCAACCCAAAAGAATCCCATTGGGTTCTCCCTTCTCAAGAATAACCCGATGGGTGATAGTAATGACATGCTGAACTTTAAACCCAGTTTTTTGGCTTTGGGAAAAATGAACGTGGTGGTTGGTGGACCAGACACCAAGAAACTGGTTGATCAAGCCATCAAAGATAAAATATACGATCAACTCTGTAAGTATTTCTCATTTCCCGATCGTTCTAAGAATATGGTTCTATCTTGGGTTGCTGAATCATTGAGGACATACAAGAGAAACCTTCAGAAGAAACAATTCTCGAAGGAGGTAGCGAGCTCCGATATTTTATCTTTGAAAGGTAGAGTGCCTCCCAATTTTGAAATTTTGATGGAGCAGTGGAATACGTTTTTGAAGAATGGGGTGATGGAGAAAAAGTTGGTCCAAAGGGATAAAAATAAAAAAATATGGCACAAAAAACTAATATCCACAGGTTGGGTTCCAAATCCTATGAGGATGTGAATAATGAATGGGAGAGTACGACAAACGATAGTCCAGATGCGGGTAAAAAATCAAATTGGTCCAACTTATTCATTCATGCTCGACGGGGAAAAGGTAATAAATTCCCGCCTCACTTGGCTGATATACTAGAATCAATAGAGGCCATCAGCTGTCAGTCAGGTTCGAGCCCTAATGCTGACTTTGACCTTGAAAATGATGCCCTGACTTGGGACTTTGGAAAGCACAAAAGGGAGAGGACGAGAGGTGTTGACTCACATATTTCAAAAATAAAATTTCAATAGACCGCACCTCTCGTGGCAAAAGTTTTCTTCGATGAAGGATTTTTTTCTCGTCCAACGAGGAACGACAGTTCAAGACCAATGGGGATGTCCAGGATATAAAAAATAACCTGGGAATGTTGACGAATCAAATTGGGAAACTTGTGTTCCTTTTCCAAAATTATGGGATCCCAATTCCGCCTCCTTAGGGTTACCTTTACCCTCACCCTCCTCCTCAAGGTTTTACCTATCCTCCCCTTTTAAGTTTCCCTTCCCAAATGCCACCTCCGACTTTCCCCTTCCAAATGACTCCTCATCCAACATTCCCCTCCCCAATGCCGCCTCATCCAACATTCCCCTCCCAAATGCCGCCTCATCCAACATTCCCCTCCCAAATGCCACCTCATCCAGCATTCCTATTCCCCATGCCTCCGCCCGTTATGGGACTTGGATCATCATCAACAACTCACGGTGACTATTGTGAAAAGTACTATTTCAAATACCTAAGTAATAAGAGGGTTGTTAGGGTGTGCACACTCATCTCCAAGGTTATCGGAACTCGAGTACACAACCGACCTTTAGAGGAGATTGAGGCTCAAATATTGGTTGATGAAATATACAATGGCTGTGGAGATGTACTTGTGTTCGCTGAAGGCGGGGATGGTTGGAATTGAGGAATTATGCAGACTCTTTTCTTGCTTGGCCAATTTATTTGTTGGAAAAAATCAAATAATATTTTGTTTTTTAGTTATAATAACATTTTTTTTATTTCAGTTGTACTAACATTTTTTTGTTTCAATTGTAAGAATATTGGTTTTGTTTAAGTTTAAGAATATTGATTTTGTTTTAGTTTTAATAATATTTTTTATTGCTTCAGTTGTTAGAATATTATTTTTATTTCAGTTGTAATAATATTTTTTAACCTATATCCACATGACTGAAATGTGAAGATTAATACATGGATTTCCCACTATACAAAGAGTGGATGGGAGAGACTAACTGAATTTCAAATAATCATATAAATGGCGTTCAAATTTTTTTTAAATACGCTTTCAAAAATCTTAAAAGTGAGGAGATTCCGTGTTCATGCACCCGTTGTACGAACGAAAAATATAAATCATTGAAATATGTTGAGTTGCATTTAATACAGTGGGGAATCTGCCAAGATTATAAAATATTAACATTCCATGGTGAAAAAAATATACCTTATGTTCCGGAAGAATTGTCGGTACCCAACCGCTTAACGGAACCCCAACGAGTGGAAGTGGTACGTGATTCACAACCACATCTTCCATTGACCGACTTAATTGATGATGCTTACGGACTCCACAACCATCAAAACCATCAACCTATGAATACGGATAATGCGCATTATGGCCAACTAAATGAAAATTTTGATGTTGAACTTCTAGGAGATAGGGAATACGTACGGTTAAAAGTCGATGCGGCTAGACCATTGTATAAAGATTGCGATAAAGATCACTCCGTATTATATGCAATCATTGGTTTGCATGATTTGAAGAGTCAATTTGGTTTGTCTGGGAACAGCGTAATCGAAATTCTTAAGTGGGCTAAAGATATTCTCCCAAAAGAGAACACATTACCAGATAATTATGCTACCATGAAGAAGATCTTGAAGGGTTTGTGTTTGAAATATAAATATATTCATTCATGCAAGTATGATTAAATATTGTACATCAATGAGCACGAAGAGAAGGATGAATGTCCGTATGCAATGAGCCTAAATATGTGGTTTGTGAGAATGGAAAGGACAAAGCTACAAAAAATCGAAAGTGCTCGCAAGTACCACAAAAGGTTTTGAAGTATTTTTTACTAGGGCCACAGTTAAAATGGTTTTTTACTATACCGTGGATAGCGAAGGCAATGACATGGCACGCTTGATACAAGGTGGGTGGGAATCTGATGCGTCATTCAGTTGATTAACCCATCTAGCAAATTTCAAATACACAACACCATGAATTTGCAAAGGTTTTGCGAAACGTTCATCTTGTAATCTCAATCGATGGGTTTAATCCTTTCGATAATTTAAGTACTATTCAGAGTTATTATCCAATTCTCATGGCACCATCAAGTCTCCCTCCGACACTATGCATGAGAAAGGATTTCACATTGTTGTCTTTGTTGATACTCGGGCCGAAGGCTCCTAGTGATGATATTGATATATTCTTATTACTATTAATCAAAGAACTTAAAGAGTTGTGGGATAAAAGCGTGACGGCATTCGACTCTCATAAGGGTGAAGAGTTCACACTTAAAACAATGGTGAGGTGGGCGATCCACGACCTTCCAGCTTATGGGACCCTGTCTAGTTGTAATGTTCATGGTTATTATGGATGTCCCATGTGGGGGGAAGAAACTAAAGCATGTTGGTTAAAATATAGCGGTAAGATGAGTTCCACGAGTCATCGTATACTTCTTTCGATCAGTCACCTTTTTCGGAATGACAAGTCTAATTTTTTGCCTGTCGGTCACGAGTACAAAATGCCACTTGCTCAATTTTTGGTCAGCAGATCGAGGAGAAGGCAATGGATACGACTGTAGGGAATAGGTATGTAGGCAAACACCCCTAGTTTGTAAACCTGAACCATCAAGCTAAGGGGATCCGAACGACCCTAGTAAAGTGAAGACGTAGTCCAGGCGATTAATATTATTTTATTTTTCGTATTGGAAAGATCATCGTGTAAGGCATGTAGTTGATGTGATGCACATAGAGAAGAATGTTGAATAACATCTGATAAGAACATGTCTCGGTGGATCTCATTCCAAAGATGTAAAGCGGGCCTGCCTAGATCTACAAAATATGAAATTAAAGAAGAAACTATGGTTAAAAAATTATCCTACAACAAGAAGAATTTCTACCCGAGGTTAATTTCACTTTGAATACTAGTGCGAAGAAGATCCTCTTAGATACGTTGTTCAAATTGAAGATTCCAACCGATTATTCTGGTAATTTATGTAAATGACTCGAAAAAGTGCAAGTCTCATGACTGGCACGTAATCATCCAATTAATCCCTCTGTTATTTCAGCATTGCTTTTTGAACACAAAGATCTCAGTCGGGCAATTATTCAAATCAGTTTATGTTTTACCCTACTTTGTGCAAATGTGGTAAATAGAAGGCACATAAAGCTGCAAAATCAACTTTAGTCGAGTCAGTTTATGTATTAGAGAAATATTTTCCTCCGTCATTCTTTGATATCAGCATCCACCTGCTTGTGCATTTATGCAATGAAGTTTTGTTATGTGGTCTTGTTAGGTATCATTGGATGTGTCCTTTTGAGAGCTTGATGAAAACCTTTAAAGATTACGTAAAGAATACACGGTATATTATCCAGGACTCCTTTCCAGAACAATTTCAATGAGATCTACAACACACTGCATTTGGCAAGGCTATAAAATGCATATTTTCTTGGCAAACATGCCTTTAGAGGGAGAAACCCCAAAGCACCCCCAAACGATCTTATAAGAGGCAAAGAATCCTTACACGGGTCCAATGTAACTCGTAGGAACCGATCGCGTGGTCACGGAACCCCCGATTTGAGAATATGACGATAAATTGAAAATATATAGACTTAGGTTTAAAACATGCCACTAGAGGGAAAAAACCAAAAATCCCCCTAAGCATCCCCGTAAGAGGCATAAACACCTCGTACGGGACTAATGTAACTGGCAGGAACCGATCGCGTAGTTACGGGACCCCCGATTTGAGAATATGACGATAATATGAAAATATTTACACTTAGTCTTGAAAACATGTCGTTAGAGGGCGAAAACTCAAAACACCCCCCAAACGGCCTCTTGAGGGGCACGATCACCCGGTCGAATCCAATTTATCTTGTAAGAACCGATCGAATTATCACGGGATCCCCAGTTTGAGAGCACGACCATATTTTGAGAATATATAGACTTAGGCTTGACAACGTGCCGTTAGAGGGAGAAATCTCGTATTGTCTCCCAAACGGTCCCATGAGCGGCGCTAACACCTCGTACGGAGCCAATGTAACTCGTTAGAACCAACCATGTGGTCACGGGACCCCCGATTTTAGGGAACGACCCAATTTTGAGAATATCCACACTTAGGCATGAAAACGTGCCATTAGCGGGTGAAACCTTGTAATGCCCCCCCCCCCCCCCCCCCCAAACGGTCCAGTGAGCGATGCCAACACCTCGCATGGGACCGATGTAACCCATTGGAACCAAACGCATGGTCATGGGACCTCAATTTGGGAGCACGACCCAAATTTTAGAATATATAAACTTAATCTTGAAAATGTGCCGTTAGAGGGTGAAACCCTGTAACGCCCCCCGAAACGTCCTCGCGAGCTAGGCCAACACCTCGCACTGGACTAATGTAACTCATTGGAACCGACCACGTGGTCACGGGACCCACAGTTTGAGAGCATGACCCAAATTTGAGAATATATAGACTTAGACTTGAAAACATGTCGTTAGAGGGAGAAATCCCATAACGCCCACCAAACGTCCCCATGAGCGGTGCCAACACCTCATACGGGACTAGTGTAACTACTTGGAGCCGAACGCCTGCTCACGGGACCTTTGGTTTGAGAGCACGACCCAATTTTAAGAATATCCACACTTAGGCTTGAAAACGTGTCGTTATAGGGTGAAACCTCGTAACGCCCCACAAACGGCCTCCTGAACGGCGCTAACACCTCGCACGGGACCAATGTAACTCTTTGGAACCGACCTAGTGGTCATGGGATCCCTGATTTAAGAGCACGACCCAAAATTGAGAATATATAGACTTAGGATTGAAAACATGTCGTTAGAGGGCATAACCCGATAATTCCCCCCAAACGGTCCCATGAGCGGTGCTAACACCTCGCATGTCACCAATGTAACTCATTAAAAACTGACCTCCTGGTCACAGGACCTTAGTTTGAGAGCACGACCCAAATTTGAGAATATATATACTTAAAAATGGGCCATTAGAGGGAAAAACCCCGTAACGCCCACCAAATGGCTCCGTGAGTGGTGACAACACCTCGCACGGGACCAATGTAACTAGTTGGAACCGGTAGCATGGTCACAGGACCCCCAGTTTGAGAGCACGACCTAATTTTGAGAATATCCACACTTAGGTTTGAAAACCTATCATTAGAGGACAAAACCCCATAATTCTCCCCAAACGGCCCTGTGAACAGCCCCAACACCTCACACGGGACCAATGTAACTCGTTGGAACCGATCGCGTGGTCACAGGACCCCCGATTTGAGAGCACGACCCGAATTTGAGAATATCCACACTTAGAGTTGAAAATGTATCGGTAGAGGGAGAAACCTCGTAAATCCCCCATATCAGCCCCGTGAGTGACGTTAACACCTCGCACGGGTCCAATGTAACTCGTTGGAACTGAATGCGTGGTCACGCGACCCCCGGTTTGAGAGCACGACCCAATTTTGAGAATATCCACACTTAGGCTTGAAAACATGATGTTAGAGAGAAAAAACCCGTAATGGCCCCCAAACGGCCCCGTGAATGATGGCGACACCTAACACGGGACCAATGTAACTCGTTGGAACCGATTGCGTGGTCACAGGACCCTCGGTTTGAGAGCACGACCTAAATTTGAGAATATCCACACTTAGGCTTAAAAATGTACCGGTAGAGGTAAAAACCCCATAACGCCCCCAAAACGGCTCTGTGAGTGATGCTAACACCTCGCACGGGTCCAATGTAACTTGTTGAAACTGACTGCATGGTCATGCAACCCTCGGTTTGAGAGCACGGCCCAATTTTTAGAATATCCACACTTAGGCTTGAAAATGTGCCGTTAGAGGGTGAAATCCCATAACGCCCCCCAAACGGCCCTGTGAATGGTGACAACACCTCGCACGGTACCAGTGTAACTCGTTGGAACCGATCGCATGGTCACGGAACCCCCGATTTGAGAACACGGCCCAAATTTGAGAATATCCACACTTAGGATTGAAACCCTGTCATTAGAGGACAAAACTCCGTAATTCTCCCCAAATGTCCCCGTGAACAGTACCAACACCTCGTACGGGACCAATGTAACTCGTTGGAACCGACCGCGTGGTCATAAGACCCCCGATTTGAGAGCACGACCCAAATTTGAGAATATCCACACTTAGAGTTGAAAATGTATCGGTAGAGGGAGAAACCCTGTAAATCCCCCAAATTTTCCCCGTAAGTGATGTTAACACCTCGCACGGGTCTAATGTAACTCGTTGGAACTGAATGCATGGTCACGCGACCCCCGGTTTGAGATCACGACCCAATTTTGAGATTATCCACACTTAGGCTTGGAAATGTGACGTTAGAGAGAAAAACCCCGTAACGCCCCCTAAACGGCCTCGTGAACGGTGGCAACGCCTAACACAGGACCAATGTAATTCGTTAAAACCGATCGCGTGGTCACATGACCCCCGATTTGAGAGCACGATCGAAATAGAATATCCACACTTAGGCTTAAAAATGTACCGATAGAGGACGAAACCCCGCAAAGCCCCCAAAATGACCCTGTGAGTGATGTTAACACCTCGCACGGGTCCAATGTAACTCATTGGAACTGACTGCATGGTCATGCGTCCCCCGATTTGAGAGCACGACCCAATTTTTAGAATATCCACACTTAGGCTTGAAAATGTATCGTTAGAGGGAGAAACCCTGTAACGCCCCCCAAACGGCCCCACGAATGGTGAAAACACCTCGCACGGGACCAATGTAACTCGTTGGAATCGATCGCATGGTCACGGGATTCCCGATTTGAGAGCACAGACCAAATTTAAGAATATTCGCACTTAATCCTGAAAACATGACGCTAGAGGGCGAAACCCCGTTACACCCCTAAAACGGCCCCGTGAACGCATCTAACACCTCGCACAGGACCAATGTAACTCGTTGGAACCGACTTCATGGTCATGGGACCCCCGATTTGAGAGCACAACCCAATTTTAAGAATATGTACACTTAGGCTTGAAAACGTGTCGCTAGAGGGTGAAACCCCATAATGCTCCATTAAAGGCCCCGTGAACGGTGCCAACACCTCGGACGGGGCCAATGTAACTCGTGGGAACCGACCGCGTGATCACAAGACCCTAAGTTTAATAGCACGACCCAAATTTAAGAATATCCACACTTATGCTTGAAAACGTGTCGCTAGAGGGAGAAACCCCGTAACGACTCCAAACGACCCCATGAGTGGCGCTAACAGCTCACACAGGACCAATATAACTCGTTCGAACTCACTACGTGGTCACGGGACCCCCGATTTTGAAGCACGGCTCAAATTTTAGAATATCCACACCTAGGCTTGAAAACATAACATTAGAGGGCGAAACCCCATAATGCCCTCCTAACGGCCTTATGAGTGGCGCCAACACCTTACACGGGACCAATCTAACTCTTTGGAACCGATCACATGGTCACGGGACCCTAGTTTGAGAGCACGATCCAATTTCAAGAATATTCACACTTAGGCTTGAGAATGTGCCGCTAGAGGGCAAAACCCCGTAACAACTCCAAACGGTCCCATGAGTGGCGCTAACATCTCACACGTGACCAATGTAACTCATTGGAACCAACCGCGTAGTCACGGGACCCTCTGTTTCGGAGCACGTCCTAAATTTGTGAATATCCCCACTTAGGAGGCTTAAAACGTGCCATTAGAGGATGACACCCCGTAAATCCCCCTAAATCATCCCGTGAGAGGGGTTAAAAATCCCTCACAAGACTAATGTAACTCTATGGAACCGACCGTGTGGTCACGGGACCCTGGGTTTGAGAGCACGACACAATTTTGAGAATATCCACACTTAGGCTTGAAAACCGCTTGAGGGAGAAACCTCTTAATGCCCCCAAATGACCTCGTGAGTGGCGCCAACACCTCGTACGGGACCAATGTAACTCGTTAGAACCGACCGCGTTATCACGGGATCCTCGATTTGAGAGCACGACCCAATTTTATGAATATCTAGACTTAGGTTTGAAAACGTGTCGCTAGAGGGTGAAACCCCGTAACGCCACCCTAACGGCCCCGTGAGCGATGCCAACACCTCACATGAGACCAATGTAACTTGTTGAAACTGACTGCGTGCTCACGAGAACCCCGGTTTAAGAGCACGACCCAAATTTGGTAATATCCACACTTAGGCTTGAAAATGTGCCGCTTGAGGGCGAAACCCCGTAACGATCCTAAACGGTATTGTGAGCGGTACCAACACCTCGCATGGGACCAATGTAACTCGTTGGAACCGAACGCGTGGTCACGGGACCCACGATTTGAGAGCACGATGCAAATTTAAGAATATATGGACTTAGGCTTGGAAATGTGTCATTAGAGGGTGAAACCCTGTAACGCCCCCGTGAGTGGTACCAACACCTTGTACGGGACCAATGTAACTCACTGAAACCGACCGCGTGGTCACGGGACCCTCGGTTTGAGAGCACAAACCAAATTTGAGAATATGTAGACTTAGACTTGAAAATGTGTCGTTAGAGGGCAAAACTCAGTAATGCCCACTAAATGGCCCTGTGAATGGTGCCATCGCACGGGACCAATGTAACTAATTGAAGCACGGCCGAATTTAGAGAATATCAACATTTAGGTTTGAAAACCTACTATTAGAGGATGAAATCTCGTAATGCCCCCAAAGGGCCCTATGTGCGGCACTAACACCTCATACGGGACCAATGTAACTCATTGGAACCGATCGCGTGGTCACGGGACTCTCGATTTGAGAGACCAACCCAAATTTGAGAATATCCACACTTAGGCTTAAAAATGTGATGTTAGAGAGCGAAACCCCGTAATGCCCACCAAATGGCCCCGTGAGCGGCGCTAACACCTTACACGAGACCAATATAACTTTTTAAAATCGATCGTGTGGTCACGGGACTAGTTTGAGAGCATGACCCAATTTTGAGAATATCCACACTTAGGCTTAAAAACGTGCTAGTAGAGGGAGAAACCCCGTAATTCTCAACAAACGGCCCTATGAGCGATGCAAATACCTCACATGGGATCAATGTAACTCGTTGGAACCGATTGTGTGGTCATGGGACCCCCGTTTTTGGAGCATGGCTCAAATTTGAGAATATCTACACCTAGGCTTGAAAACGTGCCGTTAGAGGGCAAAACTCCATAATGCCCCCCAAACGGCCCTGTGAGCGGTGTTAATACCTTTCACGGGGCCAGTGTAACTCATTAAAATCGATTGCGTGGTCACGGGACTCCTGGTTTGAGAGCACAACTCAATTTTGAGAATATTCACACTTAGGCTTAAAAACGTGTCGCTAAAGGGTGAAGCCTCCTAACACCCCCAAACAGCCCCATGAATGGTGCTAACACCTCTCACGGGACCAAAGTAAGTCACTGGAACCGACCGTGTGGTCACGGGACCCCCGATTTGATAACATGATACAATTTTGAGAATATCCACACTCAAGCTTGAAAACATGCCACTAGAGAGAGAAACCCTGTAACGCCCCCCTAATGGCCCCGTGAGTGGCACCAACACCTCCCATGGGACCAATATTACTCGTTGGAACTGACTACGTGGTCACGAGACCCTCGGTTTAAGAGCATGGACCAAATTTGAGAATATCCACACTTAGGCTTGAAAACGTACCGCTAGAGGGCGAAACCCCATAACGACCCCAAACGGCCTCGTGAGTGGTGCCAACACCTAGCATGGGACCAATGTAACTCGTTGGAACCGATCGCATGGTTATGAGACCCCCAATTTGAGAGCATGATCCAAATTTGAGAATATCCACACTAAGGCTTGAAAACGTGCCGTTAGAGGGCGAAACCCTGTAACGCCCCCAAGCGGTCCTGTGAGCGGTACCAACACCTCGCATGGAACCAATATAACTCGTTGGAATTGATCATGTGGTCATGGGACCCCCGGTTTGAGAGAAAAACCCAATTTATAGAAGATGGACGTCGTGGACTCAAACCGGGGGACCCGTGACCACGCGGGCTTTTATAATTTGTTGTTTAGCATTATGGTCATGTGGGGTATACATTACCCATGTTTTAGAAGGCCCGAAAAATGGAGAAAAAATTTCTCAATTTTTTTTAATATAGTTAAAAATGGTCAAGGCCAAAGTCCATGACCATATCTATTTTTAATTCACACATAAGGCCGTGACTATTTTGGACAGGCCATATTATGGGTCATGGCATTGGGCCATGACCAGTCGCATAAATTAAGGTATGGGTCACCGCCTTAGGTCGTAACCAGTGATATGATTTGCCGCATAAATTAAGGTGTGGGTCACGGCATTGGGTCGTGACTAACGGCGTGACTAGTACATAAATTAAAGGATGGGTCACGACCTTGGGCCGTGACCAGTCGCATATATTAAAGGATGGGTCACGACCTTGGGCCGTGACCAGCTGTGTGTATGGGTCATGGCTATAGTCCGTGACCATCTGCAGTGACCCCTCATTTGGTTAGGGATTTGGGCCGTGACCCACCATAATGGTCATGCCCGAAATGGTCACGGCCTTTGTCCATGACCCACAATTTTTGTCAGGGACTTTAGTCGTGACCATTCGCCTAATATGAGGTAGTGCTAGGAATAAAGATTTAGAAAACAAAAGTGTTTCTTTGAACCAAAATTTATGGGGCTTTCAGAACAGGTATAGAATTTCATTTTTGCCAAAAGATCTCCAAAAAATGAATCCAAAAAAGTTCAATTTATAGAAAACATGATTTTCTAGGTGACGGACTTCGTTCGAACGAAAATGAGACTTTATTCGAAAGAAATCAAGCTTTCATTCGAACGAGGTTAAGACTCATTTGAATGAATAACTTAATTTGTCCCAACAACCTTCTAACGGGTGACCCTCTTCCAGGAAGAGAATATGCATTGGAAGCTCATTTAATTCACGTTCTAATGAACATCAAACATTCGTTCCAATAAACTAAAACTTCGTTTGAACGAGAACAAAGTATCATTCTAACAAGATGCAAACCTCGTTCCAACGAACCAAAAATAACAAATTTCTTTTTTAAACACTCATTTTATAAAAATACCTCGAGTAATAAGTAAACACATCCCAAAATAAAACTGTATAAGTTAAAGTTAGGGACCTTATACCATATGCCTCCATATATTGTCATGACGGTTTCAATGGCTTGAGCTTCGGAACGTTGACCGGTCACTAACATGTCTTCAAAGATTATGGAAACATATGCAGATTTAGTGTTTGGTTTGTAACAGGATAGGAAAACTATCTAAACTATGAGCAATTATAAAATCTTTCTCTTACAAATCTCCCCCATTGGCTATTCTGGTAATAAAAAATAAAAATCGAACCAATTTAAAATCCTAAGATAATGTATTACTAATGCCCTCCCAAACCCAAAACGGAATGACATTCGAGAATTTGTCTTCAACTAAAATTCTTGATCTTCTGTAGTCCATGAGATCATCGTCAAGGCAAAAGAGACGTACACACATGAAACAAAAGAACATTGTGACGCATATGAGAGTTTAAAGCAAATAAAACCCACCTGAATTTGTTCTGCCACTTTTTATTTGTAATAGACAAAAGGGTTAGAAACTAAGAATGAATTATAAGCATCACCCGAATCCAAATGAAATAACATCTCAAAGATAATCAATTAAGCCCATGTGATGAAATTTCAAATAATCATACCAACTATTTTTGAAAAAATTTCAAAATTTTCAAGAATAAAAAGTATGAGTATAAAAATTATTTATAGGTACAAATACATCACACCATGGAATATCGTTAACATATCCGAATCATGAAAGTAGAATGCAATTATGTGAACAAGTTCCATGGGTAAATCAACATAGATACTCATAACAAAGGTGTACTAAGTCAATGAGTTATTTCGAAAGAAAGAACTTAATTTCAACCTTAGGTGTAAGAATATTGAACAAAATGAAATTGACTCTACTTATGCAACATGCCATGAATTTAAATCCATCTGAAAATAAAAATGTCAAACCATTTACTTATTTTCAAGAGAGTTCGTTGTGCAAACCCATTGTTCTTCTACTTTATAACACCCTAAAAATCTCAAATAATTAAAAATTCACTCTCAAATTTTTGAAGATGTCATAATGCTCATGTGTAGGGAAGCATCAATGAAAAAAATGGCCTTGGAACTTCTGTTTTTATGTGTCGTTAATATTTTAGGCTCTTTTGCAAATGGTGGCTATTAACGCAAAGAGATTTTTTTCTTTTGTAGCCCCTTTCCATTACTTAACATAAAATAAATTTTTCGAAAAATGAAATCCGAGAAATGATTCTTATAAGCACAACTTATCTCTAGTACATTTTGTTATTAAACACTATTGAAATGAGAACACATATTCGACACATGATAAGAAATTACAATGCTTAAAAAGTCCGTGCATATGTGCAATAAAGGTGATAAAAAGTCTAGCGGGAAGAAAGTAATCATTAATGAACAACGAAATGCTAGCAACGCATTATTAAGCACACTAAATGAATGAAGTCATGTATCAAAACACCATGCAAAAGTCACGTGAATGGATGGAATGTAGGGTGATTCGAGCATCTTAAATGCACATCCATACATGATGAAAAACAAAATACTAAAATCTTTTTGTCTTTTTCAAAAAATTTATCAAAAAAGGAAATCTTTTTGGACTTTTTTAAACTTTTTTCTTAAAAATCAAAACTGTTTTTGGTTTTTTCAAGGTTTTTTTTTAAATAAAATCATATATAAGCATAGAAATACAATCTAGCAATAGGGAAAAATGATATGAAAATGATAATCACCCTATATTAGATAAAGTACCCAAACTCAATCAATGGAACAAATACCCAAAGACTTTCTAAGATTCTCGAATCTAAGTGCATCTAACGGTTTTGTGAAGATATCGGCTAATTAGCATTTGATGCTTATAAAGCTCAAGGACACAACCTTCTCCTCAACAAGATCACAAGTGAAATGATCATGTATCCTAATGTTCTTCATACGGGAATGTTGTACCAAATTACGAAATATATGAATTGTACTCGTAATATCACATGAAATAGTCATTATGCCTTAGCAAATCCCATAATCTTTCAACATTTACTTCATCCATAAGATTTGTGTGCAATAACTCCTGACTGCTATATACTCGGCCTCCTTTGGCAATAAATAAATGAAGTTTTTCTTCTTGCTCAACCAAGAGACGAGCACTTCCAAAGTAAAAAAGACCACCCGAGGTGCTCCTACAACCATTAACATCCCCGGCCCGATCGGTATCCAAAGAGGCGGATTAATGGTCATTAATATCAAAGGAATACCAAATACCATAGGAAAGATTTCCACTTGTGTATTTGATGATACATTTAAGTGAGATCACGTGAGACTCTTTCAAGGACGCTTGGTAATGCATAAAAACTTCAATGTTAAATGCAATGTCGGGACAATTAGTGGTCAAGTAGAGAAGACTACCTATCATGATCCTATAAACGATTTGCTCACATACTTACCTAAAGTGTCTTTTCTAAGCTTAGTCGATGTACTCATATGCATGCGTGAGGGCTTAGAGGAGTCTAAACCAAACTTCTTTCTAGGTACCTAGCCTGTTTGAATTAAGATATGAATATCCCATCCTCAGCTTGATGCAGTTGGAGACGTAAGTAGAACGTAATCTCACCAATAATGCTCATCTCAAACTCACTCTTTATCTCCTTCTCAAATGTGTGAGCATGTAGGGAATGTGTGGATCCAAATACTATGTCATCCATATAGACTTCGGTAACCAATATAGCACCACTCCCTCCTCACAAACAACATCATATCCATTCCCCCCTTATTTAAGACATGAGGTAAGAGATAAGAAGTGAGCTTCTCATACCAAACACGAAATGCTTGCTTCAAACCATACAAGGCATTCTTAAGATAAACAACGTGTCTTGCGTGGTTTGGGTCTTCAAACCCCTTTAGTTGTTCCACATACACTTCTTCCTATAGAATGCCATTAAGAAAGGCCCTCTTAACACCCATTTGGTATAACTTGAACCGTAGATGACATGTTATGGAAAGTAGTAAGAGGACGTACTCAACCCTAGTAACAAGAGCTAATGTTTTCTCAAAGTCTACGCCCTCAATTTGTGTGTAGCCTTGAGACACTAACCTAGGCTTATTGTTAACTATGGTACCATTATCATCCATTTTATTCTTATATATCCACTTGGTACTAATAACATTAGTCTCGCTAGGTTAGGGGAATGGATCCCAAACATCGTTCTTGTAAAAATGAAGTAACTCATCTTGTATAGCACATGTCCAATGCTTGTCCTTGAGTAATTCTTTCACATTCTTGGGCTCTACTAAGGAGGCGTGGAAAAAGTAGCTAACTACATTATCAAGTTGAGCACAAGTTTTGACACCTAGTGAAGGATCACCAAGTATATTAGAAGGGTCATGACTCTTTCAAATCCAAAAGGGTGGATCCTCTAAATCAAGAGCAGGGTCCATCGAGGTAGTGTGAGGAATAAGGGGATTGTCACTTGGGCGTGTGCATCGTTCTCACACTCAAGGTCAGGATCAATATAGATATGCATCTTTTCGTCTCTAATCATGACATTTATTAATTCCATAACCTTAGAGATTGCAAGGTTAAACACCCTATAATCCCTACTCAACTATGAATAACCTACAAATATCCCCTCATCGCTTCGGGATTCCAACTTTACTAAGTGCTCTTTATCTTTCAAAATGTAGCAAGGACTCTCAAAGACTTAGAAATACAATAAGTTGGGTTTCTTCCCTATCCAAAACTCATATGGTATATGTAGATTTTATGGGTAAAGCAAGGTTCTAAAAAATGCGGGGCGTGATTGAGGCATGGAGGTCAAGCCTTAGAAGCCTAGGCGGGCCTTAGTCGTAAAAAGGCGTGAAAAGGCATTTAGGCCTTCTTAATATATTTTAATATTTTTAACCATAACAAGGCTATTAAAATACTAAAATTGTACATATCATAAAAATATGTCTGAATATATGTAAATTAAAATACTATTTGATTATTTTGGATGAGATAATAGTCTGTTTTGTAAAAAAATTCTTTAAAAGGAGATATCGTTTAACTAAGGAACTGTTGTTTTTAGAAAAAAGTACGCCTTAAGGGTTTTACCGAGAATAAGGCGTGATAAGCGTAAGGCGGTGCATTTATCCCAAGCCTTAAGCCTAGGCATTTTTAGAACAGTGGGATAAAGATATACTATATTCATCGTATGGCATGCAGTATTAATCGACTCTGCCCAAAAACATCCAGGCACTTTTCTCCTAAGAAGTATGGATCTAGACATCTCTTGAATCATCCAATTCTTCCTCTTAACAATCCCATTTTATTGAGGAGTACGAATGGTTAAAAACTCACGTTTGATTCCCATCCACTTTGGATTCTTTAAATTCAGTGTCATTTTGTCACTATACATTTGAATAATTGTGACATTGTGTTGGTTTTGTAGGATACGACACTTAGTTTTTAGGAACTCAACCACATCGGAATTTTCTTTAAGAATCCCCACGATAGAGTATCTTAAAAAATCATCGACCATCACGAGAATGTGTCTGTTACCACCAATGATCTTCATACCCATATAACCCATAAGATCCATGTGTATCAACTCCATCACAAGAGAAGTGATAATGGTATTCAACTTTTGACGGGGATTTTAAATTTAATTTCCATTTGGTAAGGACAAATAACCGAGGAAGTTGGTTTTCCAAGCGATGGTAAGTCACGAATTATGTCTTTCTTAACTAATCTCTCAATCTCTAAAGTTCGAATGACCTAGTCATTGATTACAAAGGTCCATAGAGGAGGCCACAGTAGTGTTGCATACAAAGGAGGACTTGGGAATTATCGCATAGCAATTATCTTTAGTCCTCACTCTTTGTAGTAATAGTTCCCTAGATTGATCATATACGTTACATTCGGACTGATTGAAATTTATCGCAAGTCTGTATCATAAAGTTTTCATTGTAAAGTTTGATTGTAGTAATTAAATTCGCTTCCAACCCTTCGACGTAAACACATTATCTAGCTTAGAAAATTTGGGTATCTCAACACAACCATGTCCTAAAATGCTATACCTACTCCTATTTCCAAAGGTGACTTTTCCTTCCTTACGATACACAAGGTCGCTAAAATATAATTTGTAATCACTCATGTACATAGATCATCCACTATCAAAATACCATTGGGATGTATCTTGAACCTTGAAAGCAACGTGTACAATAAGAGATTTATCTTCATGCTTAGGTACCCACGTGGAGTTAACCTTTTATTTTTTGCCTTATCGTTGTTGGCTCTAGTTGTAGCATTGAAAGAATTTTTAAGTGGCGTAGCATTTTTTTAAAACTTATTCCATTAATCTTTAAGAAGTGGAGACTGTGAACTTAACTTGCTCTCCAAGACTAACAAAGTCACTATAGCGGTGCGTGGGGGGTATGTGTACGTGGATTTCTTCCTAACTTGTAGAAAAACTCCCTAAGGTGATCTTTTCTTTTGCAATGGTTGCAAACATATATTTGTTTAGGTCTACCTTCGTTAGCTCATTTAGGTTAAAATTTCTTTTATGGGCCAGATCAAGGCCCATATGGATCCATCACAAACTTATGAACCAGTTCGGGTGTGGCATTAGAAGTGAATGCACCATCATAACCTATTCCTTACCTCTCTCTAAAATTTAAAGAGGAACCGAGGAACATCTTCCCCACCTTCTTAGATGTATCCTCGATAGTAACCATGACCTCTCGCGCACGTTCGAGATCTTTCTGAAGCTGAGATACAAGGTCTTTAAGTTTCTCATGAGTCTCCAATGAAGCTTGAAGATCCCTCGTTAGGCTAGCCACTTTGTTGGTCAATTCACCATTTTGCGTCTCCACTAACACAACTCTCTACCCCAAAGACACTCTCACTGAGGACCTGCTCTTTCTCGACTCTTTCAAATATTTCTCTAGTGATAACACCCTAAGAGCTAATTTTTTATTGTAAAAGGACTCGATGTAAATCTCGGCATAAGCGCGTCAGAGGCCACTTTCTCTCTCACTCAAAACGTCATATCCCTCGCTCTCTCTAGAATGACTACACTCACTGTCGAGGCCATTATATTTAGAAACTTCCTCATCGGCATGAAACGTACTTGATGCACTAATATGACTGACCATGAACGCAGTGAAGTTACATCCATGCGGTGATTCATCCCCTAAATCTACCGACTCGACACTATTATCTCTAAGAGTGGTATTGTAGGCAGTTTTGCCTTTGCCCTGCCTCTTTAGCCTCATAGAAGACTCTTGGGTTGTGTGAATCCTAACCTCACACTCATAGTATCTCTCCTCATCTTTTACTCTCCTCTCACTTTTCCAAAACTTTTCTTGCCCGACTTAAATTTTTTATTTTTCTCAAAACCTTTATTTTTTTGGAAGAATTTTATTTTCTATGTTTGAGAAAAAAATTGAATTTTTTCACAAAAAGAGAAATATCATCAAGAACAAAATCAAATTTGGAGTTAGAAAATACCTCCTCTTTCTTTTTAGATTGAGATTTCAAAGCAATCCCCTTTTCTTTTGGCTTTTGAATTTTAGGGAACATGTTAATTTCATTAGTTTAAAGGTATTATGTGAGTTCTTTTAACCTAAATTTATTTGAAATTACCAGAGAATTAAGGACCGTGACTTTAGGGATAAAGCGAGATTGTAGGGATCTCAAAATATTTTTCATAACTCTCGTCTCAAGAATTCTCTCTCCAAAATTAAAGGTAGAATTGACTATATCAGATAAACGTGCATAAAACTCCATAAAAGTCTCTGTCTCCAGCATAGTAATGGTCTCAAACTATGTAATGAGATTTTCTATCTTAGAAGAATTCACGACAATGGTGCCCACATGAGTGAGTTTTACATTATCCCACGCTTCCTTAGACATGGTACACGTCATAATTCGACGAAACTTGTCGAGAGTGACTGCACCAGAAATTGGAATCAAGACACGGGAGTCAAAATTTCTCCATTTAAAATCATCCTCTATCCAAGAAGTGACATGTTTAAGACTTATGACATCGTCATTAGTCACATTGGGTGGTGTTCATCCTCTTTAACAAACAATCCAGATTCTCTCTTCAATTGAATTCGGTGCAGACCTCATTCGAGCTTTTTAATATGCATATTTTGGCCTATAAAAAATAGGTAGCATACTATACATATTATCCATATAATTATAAAGTGAAGAACACACAATAAATTAGTATAACCAGCAGTGATACCAAATTTGAAAATGTTGGGTTATAAGGATTAACTTGAATGTTAGGTCACACACACAATAATTCAATTTTTACCCAAAATTTATTTTGTTTAGAATTAGGCGTGCATGGAAGATAATATCCAAACCAAAAAAAGTGCCAAATCAAAACCAAACCAAGTAGAAGAAGAGTTGAGGAAAAATACCTTTCAGGTAAAACTATATTCAACACTGTTTAAGATTTTGACAAACTCGAATAACTTACAGGCTACATAGAGATCCACTAAATATAATGCACAGGGTCTTCAAATCTTCAACAGAATGTGATGCAGTCCATCACCACCCACATAAAGCAGCTCTTCCCTTTATATCCATTGATTTCTTCTTCAGCAGTAGAGTCATGACTCCACAAATCAACAGTAGAGCAAACTCTAAAATGGTTTGATGTAGTCTACGGAACTAGGGTTTGAAAAACTCAACAAATCATTTTATGGATGAAGAATTGAAAAACAGAAGTTTTATTTTGAAATGAAGCTTATGGGACCTTTGAAACATGTATAAAAAATCCTTTTTACCAAAAGATCTCCCAAAATGAGTCCATAAAAGTCCAATTTATTGAAAACACGATTTTTAAGGTGATGCACTTCGTCTAACAAAAATGGGACTTTGTTCGAAGGAAATTAAGATTTCGTTATAATGAGGTTAAGACTCGTTCGAACGAACAACTTAATTTATTCCGATGAACATCCAACGACCTTCAAACGGGTGACCCTCTGCTAGGCAGAGAACACTCTTTGGAAGATGATTTGATACACGTTCTAACGAACTCCAAATGTTCATTCCAATGAACTATCACTCCATTCGAACAAGGACAAAGTCTCGTTCTAACTAAATACAGTTCTCGTTCCAACGAACAAAAAAACAAAAAAAATATTTTTCAAAAACTATTTTATAAAAATGCCTCGAGTAAAAAGTAAACACATCCCAGAATTAAATCTTATAAGTTTAAGTGAAGGACCTTATACCATATACCTCCATATAGTGTCGTGATGGTTTTAACGGCTTGAACTTCGGAACGTTGTTTGATCACTAACATGTCTTCAAAGATTATGGAAGCATATGAGGATGTAGTGTTCGGTTTGTAATGAGATACACAAAATTATCTGAACTATGAGAAAATATATAATCTTGATGTTACATTATTTTTCGTTTGAACGAGCTTTAATCGATCATCGAGTGAGATGTTTCTGTTTGGCATAAATGTTTTGTTCAAAGGTCGTTTGATCCTCATTCAACAAGTTTCACATTGTCGTTAGAATGAGTTTTTTTATCGAACAAAATTTATTACCAAGTTATAATGACCCTTATATTTTCTTTTGAACGAGTTTTCTCGAATTGCATGTCGACTTTAATTTTGCAAAAATTTATATATATGAGTTTTACACAATAGTTTTGCATTTTAAGGTTTCAAAAATAGTTCTTCATATCTAACTAAGAGCCTACTAAACCCTAGTTTACACCCATTATTTTAAGATCCAGGTTTTAACATCTTACGTCTATTTGATATCTCATGTGTCTGGCACCAAGATTCTTTACTCTTCATTGAGTGTTGTTTTCAGCTGTAAATTTCGTCTTTGTGTGGGACAGCTGGTACTAGTCATGCAATGGTAATATCGGTGGATACCAAAACATGATAAACTCTTACATCTAGTTACTATTGGAAGGCTTCTAATAGAGACTCTGAAGAAGGTCCAAGGAGCGAAGAGTGCATTAAGTTTTTAAGGAGTCGATTCGGTTAAGTAACTTAAATTTGTCCCTATAACAATACCGATATCATAGTGATTTGCTTGGATAGGTCCTACATGTGTTTTTTTTCATTGTGGGTTTGCCTAGTACATTGTCTTGTTGTGATTTTCTTTATTTTATTCTTCCTATATCACCTAGATGCATTCTTAGGTTAAGATAAAATTGGTAAACTGTTTAGACAACACTTATGTTAAATTAGTGCAAAGTTTAAAATCAGTTTAACTAATTTGAAAAATTAAAAATTGGTCTTTTCTTGAAAATCTGTGTAACCCTTAGGAGCACTAGGGTACTTTCAAAATTACTGTTTCATGTCAAATGTCCACTACGACCACATCTATGATAATATGTTTTAATTTGGTGTAGATGACTTTTGGTTCTTGTTATTGTTAGAAATATTCGATTTCAAGTGGGATTAAAGTTTATATTTTTTTTGCGAGCCATAATTAGGGTGGCCACCTCTTCTGGGGTTTCCACGTCCTCATCCCATGTAGCCTTGACCTCTGGGATAATTTTTAGCAGAATTAGCACACTTTTCTTGGAGTGAGAGTGCTATTGATCTAGTTGGCTGAGATGTATGGTTTTTCATTAATAAATAATAGTTCTTCTCACGTACTAGTAGACAAGAGATTAACTCTGAATACTTTTTGAATCCTCACCCTCGAAATTGCTGATGGAGAAACATATATTCAAGGCATGAAAGTAGTGAAAGTTTTCTCCAACGTATATTCATCCATCATTTTTTCTCCATATAGCTTAAACTTGGAGGTAATTTTAAACATGGAAGAATTGTATTCAGACATTATTTTAAAATTCTGAAGTCTCAGGTTAAGCCATCCATGGCTTGCATATGGAAGTATGACCGAGTTTTGGTGGTAATAACGGTCCTTTAGGGAGTTCCATAATTCGAGAGGATCTTTAATGGTTAGGTGCTTAGTATTTAGATTATTATGAATATCATGCCGTAGAAATATGAGATCCTTAGTTTTGTCCTACCACAACATAGTATTCTCAGGTGTTAAGGCATCACCAATATTTTGAGTTTGGAGATGGAGATCCGCATCTTAGACCAGTTAAGATCATTTGCCCTTGAAATGTCAAGTGCTTCAAATTCAAGTTTGGAAATGTCTTAAACCATTCAATTAATATATTTTAATTAGAAAAAATATAATGCATAATTGAAATAATAAAAAAGAATAATTCAATAAATGGAACTTTAGGTTCACAAATAGGGAATCAAGGTACTTAATTAAAAAGTAGTACTTTATGTTCTGGTTATTTATTTGCTGACCAAAACTTAATACTATAAAAAGAAATACTCTAACGAATCGAAAGGTCAAAAGATAAAGTTTTAATGGTAAAACCGTTGATAGGATAGTTAAAGTGACATTTAACCATTTAAATGGTATATAAAAAGACATTTCTTTTAATAAAGAAAATGGCAAGCCAAGAATTTGAGAACTCATGTTTTAATATTTAATTTATTTTGAACTTAAATCAAACAAAAAAAAATATATGAAGTTGCATGCCCAAAATAACTATTTGGGGACTTTTAATGTCCTCGCCCTTATAAAAAAACTAAACTTCAGGTTTGATTAAAGAAAAACTGTTGTTGGAACTTTGGGTCGAAATTCTAAATAAATGTTAGGGTACTTTGAGTATCACTTTCCACATTATATAAATAATCAAAACTTCAGGTTTTAATTTATTGGATCTTTAGGTCCAAAATTTAACATTAATTAGGAATTTGAGACCTCACTTTCGGTTAGTAATTGAAAACTTTAGGCCCTAAAATTTAAACAAGAATTGAGAACTTCAGGCCCCAAATTTGAAAAAGTGTTTGGAACTTCAAGTCCTAAATTTTAAATCAATATTCATAAATTTTAGAAATCTAATTATAGATATGAAAAATAAAATTAAGGCCAATGGCAATCGCTAAAACATAAGATTAAAAATTGGAGGGATTATATTGTAAATACAATAGTTCGTTCTTTTTTTCATATTGAAATTGATCTTATATTGTTTGTTAGAAACATTTTATGAATGTGAGTGATCAATAAATCGTAAAAATGCTATTATTGTATTTTTATTGGTAACTACCAAACATTATATTAATTTAATACATATTTTGTCACATCCAAGATTTCTATGTTGTTAATGGTAAGTAAGGAGTAAAATAATATAACAAATAAATTAAAGGTAGAGGAAATTAAAATATTTTTATTATGGGGATGCCTAGCATTTTATGACATAACTGAGTCTGAAATAAACAGAAATACGTAATTATTCGTACATGACATATAAAAGGTAAAACTTGTAGAAAATATTTGGGAATCATAAGAGCTGATAAGTTGTGGCACAGATATTCCAGTGGGGACTACCATCCTTGTTTGCTACCAGCCATACATAGGTAACCGAAAAGATTTTTCGAGGTAGTATAGAATAAAAGTCCAAACGTGCGGGAGGTATCTCATCATCCTCAGGTTTATCATCTATCAGGATGGAAAATAATTAAGCAGACATGCCAAGTAGATAATTTATTTTTTTATAACTGAATTTATTATTGATATCATAAAATCTGCAGACAAATTGAAATATCATAGAACTGTCAGGGGTATACTGGAGTCTATTGATATGTAAATGAATAATATGGGGTAGCAAGTTACCAAGATAAGGGTTCAGACTATAACAAGATAACCCATAAATAATAAGTTATAGGGGCTTAAAATACTAGACATACCATTACAATATCGTCCAAAGCATATCATACACTTGGACAGGCAATCCCAAAATTATTGGGAAACAAATATAATAAAGGCTTGGCACACTCACCTAGACTCTCACTCATACGTATGTAGCAAATAAAAACTAAGCCCTCACCATCTGAGTCCTACAAGCCAATTAGAACTATCGTGGTATATCGAGGTCTAATCCCTAAATCATAAGGTATGATACTAGGGGTTTCAATGATAATGGTAATAAATTGCAGGGTAATATGAAATTATTGTAGAAGGTTGCAGGGCTTATACCACAATTAAGGGTAAAAAGAGTTCAATGGATTTTACTAAAGTCGTAGGCTACAACGATTTATCGGGTTTATTAAATAATTAAAATATCGAGAGAATTAATATACAAAATAAATATGAACTGCAGAAATGAGTTCGTATTTATAACATGAGTTCAAATTTATCACAGAGTGATATAAAAATCAAAAAATTTGAAAGACATAAGCTCAATTTGTTTCGTACTGAAATTAAAATCAATTACTTTGAATTTTTGGATTCTAGGTTCGTGCATCTAATTCACTGGGGTTGACTGGATAGTCTGAAATCATGGAGAGTATAAGTAGGTCATATAGGCCTAAAATAATTGTTATATGATGCAGAAAGATACTAAATTGTAAGAAGCTTCAGTGTTAAAAAATAACTAGGAGGGTATAATATATTGTTTGTAAAAGTTCTGAGAATAATATTTTTCTTTATTTCTATTTGGATTTGGATTTAATGACAAGAGACGATTGACCCCATGTGATGGGAGTAAGGCAAGGATGATGATGATGATGATGATGATGATGATAAGAGACAAAATAACTTTATTTAAACTAAAGAATTTGTAGAAAAAGTTTAGATGTGTTTTGAAATACTTGAAAAATTGGTTAGGGGGTATATATAAAATTAAAACATAAATTTAAACTTTAAATGTGGTTTTGTCAAGAAAATGATTTCATGGGATCGAAACAGGATGACGAAATATACCATTTTGTTCAGAATTAAAAAAATAATTTTTTAAAAAAAAATTAGATTTTTCTGATTGGAGACGCGCTATCATGCTCTAAGATAAACAATTCACTCGCCTAGTTTGATCTTCACTCGCATGCGTGTAACCCACTCACCTTCGACCTTCGATCGTTTGACTTTAGGGTTTTTAAACTTTTACCTTAATTTTAAGACATTTTAGGAACCAATTTGAGTTAGTTCCTGAATGAAAATTGCATAACTTTTGAAGGGGAATCCAATCATATTGGTTCCAAGGATTTTCAAGGGCTAAATTGAGCTATTAAGTTTCTGTAAAAATGGCAAAATTTTGACTAAACATAAGTGACGGAAAGCTATGATTCTCATTTTAGCATCATACGGGTTTTGTTAGAGTTTGAAAATATAGCAAAACAAGCCTGATTTGAGGAATTTTGGTTAAGTAAAACTCTTGAATTTATTTTCTAAAAATTCCAGCTTGAAAAGTTCAAGATTTATTTTAAGGTATCAAAACCTATTCTTGGTTCAACTAAGCCATGCATCTAGGTTCCTGAGAACATAAGCTCAACTTACCTCACTTTGAAACTGGTTCAACGTCAAGGAAGCAGAATCTACAATTAAAGCTCAAGCTTTAATGGAGTTTTCTATTTTTTGAGTTATTTCAGTGCATACACACATTAATTAACACATGTAAATGCATAATTCTATTCTATGTATTCTATTCTATATACAAGCATAAACATAACCAAATTGAAGAAACAAACATTCATACATAAAATAATAGAAATGTAAAAACTTTTAAAATTTTACATTAAAAAATCTCTCAGTTGGGATGAGTTCTTACTGTGGTGAAGGAGGGTATTTATAGGGTTCGTGGAGAGGATTTGATTAGTGATTTTAGTGGTGAAGATGGAACCGGGTTTGCATAAGTTTCATTAAGGCTTATGTGGATGATAAATGGGTACCCATGGTACTTCGCCTGGAACATGCCATGTTGGCAGTCCAGCTAGTCCCATGTCAGTAGGGGAGTAAGTATAAATAATTTTGGGTTTGGGTTTAGGTCCTTGGATAGTTTTTGTATAGAATTAAGAGCTTCTAAGTTACTTTGTAATAGTTTAGGGGCTTATGTGCAATTATTTAAACCTATTGGATTTGGTTATGATATTCCTATAAAATATAAGTCATTTGGTCAAACTTTGAATGAAATTTAGTTTTTAATTGTTATATAAAAATATAAGTTAACTTAATTCTTCCTTTAGGGGTATTTTGGTAATTATGTAAAAACCTAGGGTTAATTTGTAATTATTACCTTCTAAAGGGACTAAAGGTATATTTAGAGTACAATTAGAGTGAGTTGTTATATTCTTTCCCCCTAAAAAAATTCCATCCGCGAAATTACCTGGAAAAAGTGCGAGGGATTATTGTCTCATAATGTGTTATGTTTCCCATGTTGCTTCTTCAGTTCCGTGGCGTTGCTAAAGAACTTTCACTAGTGAGATGGTTTTATGTTGGAGAACATATTATGCTCCATTGAGAATCTGAATGGGAATTTCCTCGAATTTGTGGTTAGGTTCAACTATCATATCTTTCCAAGTAATGATGTGACTCGGGTCAAAGATATATTTTCGCGATTGTGAAACATGAAACACATCATGGAGATTGGATTGTTCGGGAGGTAATTCTAGGAAATATGTTATTATTCCAAATGTTTGAGAATTCTAAAGGGACCAATGTAGCGAGGTGCTAATTTTCCTCTTTTTCCAAATCGAATTATCCCCTTTCTTAGAGATACTCATAAGAACACTTGGTTATTGGTGGGTGTTGGCATAGTTCTTTTATCGACTCCAGGCTGAATGTAATCTTTCCCGAATAAGGCGTGTCTTTTCTGTGTTTTTTATATGATCTCGGGTCCATGTGTATGATTTTGATTTATTCTAGAATAAGGGCGAATAGTAGGGTCGTCCATAGAGGGCTTTATAGGGAGTGGTCTGAATACTGGTCTGATAACTATTATTATAGGAGAACTCGATCAAGGAAAGATGATTTTTACATGAACCAGGAAATTCTACCGTCCAAGTTCGTAACATATTTTCTAGAGTTTGAATTACTCATTCAGATTGTCTGTCAGTCTGAGGATGAAAAGTAGTGCTTAGGTAGATTTTAGTTGCTAAGGATATTTATAAGGCTTGCCAAAATCTTCCAATAAATATGGGGTCTCGAACGAACACCATGGAAAGACGTACACCATGAATCCTAATAATTTCCTTGATGTAAAGTTCACTTAGTCATTGGAAGGAATCAGTGGATCTGGTTGGTAGAAAATGGGCGGATTTTGTAAGATCATCATTGATAAACCATATCGTAATGTACCCTTCAGAAGTTAGAGTCAATCCATTGTCAAAGTTCATGGTTATATGATCCCATTTCTATTATGGGATGGGGAGTGGTTGGAGTAAACCGCTGGGGTATTGATGTCTAATTTTCACTTATTGGTAAGTTAGACACTTTGCTTTGAAGTGTACAATATCTTTCTTCATACCGGGACACTAATTATATTGCTTGAGGGTTTGATACATTTTGTTGCTTCTAGGATGAATCATAAATTTTGAATGGTGAGTTTCCAGCAGGATTTCTCCTCATAATGAGGCTATGAGAGGAACACATAGTCGAGTTCTGAATTTTAGACCATGCTAGGGGTCCAAAGTCCAATCTTTTTCGAGGAGGTTGTTTCGAAGTTTTTTCTTTTGGAAATGCAAAACTTCATCCTGGTCTTGTAGGTAAATGATTTTCATATGCAGAATGAAACGAGCGACACTGTTTCATAGAACAACTTAGGTCTTGGGGAGTCTAGTTGTATATTGTAATATCCAATGGTTTCTAAGAATACAAACATATTATGGAGGCATACTTGGGCTTTGTGGCTTAAGGCATCAACAACTACATTATGAATAGAAATTATATCCATTATCTTTGCTGAAGGTTGAGATCCTTTTGCATGAAGTTGTACTTAAAACTCTAATGAACAGAAATTACTTGAAATTCTTCTCCAAATAGATAACATCTCCAAATTTTCCAGGCCAAGACTATTTTTACTAATTCCAATTCATGTAATGGATAGTTACACTCATGAATTTTTAATTGTCGTAATTCGTACTCGATCACTTTCCCTTGTTGCATCAATACACAACCGGGTCCTTGTAGAGAAACGTCAGTATAAACATTGTAGTTGTTATTACTTGAAGGAATGGCTACAACGGGGCGATGGTTAATTTTTCTTTTAAGGTACAAAAGGCTTATTCACATTCGGATGTCCATATAAATCGAACATCCTTTCTGGTCAACTTCATTAAAGGTAGGGTGATTCAGGAAAATCCTTCCACAAAGCATCGATAATATCTGGTAAGTCCTAAAAAGCTACGTAGTTTCGTGATGGTGGTAGGTTGAGGCCATTCAAGTAATGCGATGGTTTTGGTTAGGTCCACTTGTATACCTACTTCAGTGACTACATGTTCAAGGAACTTTACCTCTTTCTTGAGGAAATCGTATTTACTCTATTTTGCATAAAGTTGTTGTTTACGAAGGGTTTCTAACACTATACATAGGTGTTTTCGTGTTTGTTCCTCATCTTGGAATAATTAATTTGTCATATATAAATACGATAACCAACTGTTCAAGGAAAGGGTGAAATATTCTATGCATTAGGTCTATGAAAGTGGGGGGGGGGGGGGGGGGGCATTGGTTAATACAAAAGACATGACTAAGAATTCAAAATGGCCATATCGTGCCCGGAAAGAGATTTTGGGTATGTTGTTTTCCTTAACACGAAGTTGATGATATCCAGATCTTAAGTCAATTTTTGAAAATATCTTTGGCCCTTGCAACTGGTCAGACAAATCACCTATCCTGGGTAATATATATTTATTCTTGATGGTCACTTGGTTCAATTTTCGGTAATTGACACATAATCAAAATGATCCACCTTTCTTTCGTACGAATGAAACTGGAGCTCCCCAAGGTGATGTATTAGAGCTTATAAATCCTTTATTGAGCAGGTCATCCAATTGTGTTCGAAGTTCCCGCAATTCTAAAGGAACCATATGATAAAGGGGTATTGAGATAGGGGAGGTATTTGGCAACAAATTGATAAAAATATCAATTTCTCGAGGTGAGGGTATTTCGGGAATCGTCAAGATTTTATAAAGGGAGGAGGTTTCTTTTTCAGTTATCCGAAAAAGTAGAGGTTGGTGGGGATTTTGTCCTTGGAAATGAAATGAAGTTTGATAGGGTGGTTTGAATGTCACCATCTTTGCATGACAGTCAATGTGAGCAAAGTTCGAGGATAAAACATCCGTTATTATTATTAAATCGAACTCCGTTAAATCGAGGACTATTAAACCTATGGTTAATGTACTGGTTCCAAAATTTAAAGTGTGACGTTTACAAATCCTACTGGTAATGGACATCTTTCCTGTTGGCATTCCTATAGTAAAAAGGTGAGCTAATGGACTAGAGGATAATTGCAGATGAGTCAAACATGAACGAATAATGAAAGAATGGGTAGATCCATAATCAAATAATATATGTGCGGAAATATTGTAAAAAGGAAGATCACCTTCGACCACACCGTGGTAATTTAGATTCTTTGCTAGGAGAAAGGAGAAACTCCGACATTGGTTCCTATTGAGTGGTATTTGCTTTCTTTTACAAGGATTTCATTGCGGTGAACAGTTAGATTTATTAGTGGTATTTTTTATAGTAGATTTAATAATGTTAGGGGAAGTAGAAGGCGGAGGCATGCGTAGAATGGGAATTGGGGTCTAAGATTTTCTACCTGGTTAGATTCATGACAACACATCAAAAGTCTACTATGACTGTGTTGAATCTGAAAGGAGACTAGGCCATCCTTGGGCCTGTTATAGGGATGATCTCCATGATTAGGCTGGTTCCTAATAACATAGGGATTTCGGGAAGGAGTGGAGATTCGAGTTATGTTGGTAGAGGAGAGTTGTTTTTCTATAGGGGAGGTTATTTTGATCATTTGGTTAAAATCTTGGACTTATAAAAGGAATGGTGGAAGATTTAATGTGCTGGCATAAACCTCGTTAAAAATGCTTGCACCTTTTGGGTTTGGTGTCAACGTATTCCTGAGCATATTGGGATAATTCGGTGAACTTAGTCTTATACTGGGATATAGTCATTTGTAGTTGTTGTAGGCTTAGAAAATTTACTGTCATTTGATCTCTTACGGATTTAGAAAAGCACTTGGTGAAGAAGATTTCTCCAAACTTCTCTTAGGTTAGTTCATACAAATTTTGAGAACGTAAAATAGACTGCCACCAGAAATATGCTTCTCCTTCGAATAGATATGAAACCAATCTTACCCTAAATGCCTACCCCATTAAGTACTTTAAGTGTTTAATGGATCCATCTTTCTGCTTCAACCGCATCGGGCTTCCCAAAGAATGCTAAGGGTTTTTGTCTCAAAAATTCCTTAATGGCATTCATTCTCCGTGTTTCTTTTGATAGATCATCATTAACGAGGGGTGGAGGCATATTTTGTTGTCACTGGGTTAGTATGGTCAATTGTTTTAGACAACGTAAAATTCCTTCATTGGTTGTAGTTGGATTAAGCCTCTATGGAATAGAACGTTCCTCTTGAGTTCCATTGGTAGTTGCTCGAGTATTAACCATCCTATACAAACAATGTATTAAGGCATAAATTACAAGTAGATATATAGAAACATAATTGTTATATTATATCTCATTGGGTTACATAATAATACGCAGGAAAAAAATGTAAAGATGATTAGCTAGCCGTTAAATCTATTTTACAACAAAAGAACGCTTAACTAATATAAAAGAACTATTTGTTTAAACTATTTCACTCATTCTGAAAGATGGGTTTCGTCTACTTGCATGCGCACACCTCTAGATTTTATTTATTTATGGACATATTCCAAAGACAGTCTTTAAGCCACTTGAGGAACCGTTCGGTCAAACTCGAGATTTCGGTCAGCTTCAGAAGGATCTGAATCATTGGGGAAGTAATGGTATTTGTGGGGGAAAAGATAGTAGTGGCGGGAGAAAGAGAACCATACTTGATTGGTGAGGCACGGGTAGTAATTATGACTTCATTAACTGGTGACATTCCATGTGAGATGGATTGCTTGTTGAAAAGTGTCAAAGCCTTCCGAGAATCTCTTGGCCTATTGGGTTGCTTAATCCTCTCCTATAAGGTGACTAATAATAAGACCATGTTTGATATCACGAGTAGCAATTGCCTAGTCACGATCAATGTTCCTTATGTATTGAAAAAGATTTATGTAACTGACCTCTTTAATTTCTCATTCAAACTTTTAGTGAATCGAATCACGAATATCAAAGTAGATATCATCCCAAATATTTATTACTACAAAATAGTAAGAGTAACAAAATGTGATAAAGGAAATATTCATAGTAATTATAGTGTAAGTCGTAGGCGAAAGAATCTTGTATTTGGTCCGGTATAGGCATAAAACCGATGATGCTCTGATACCATGTTGTCGCATCCGCGAATTCTATGTTGTTAATGGTAAGTAAGGAGCAAAATAAATATAACAAATAAATTAAAGACAATGGAAATTAAAAGATTTTTATTATGGGGATGCCTAGCATCTTATTACATAGATGAGCCTAAAATAAACGAAAATAAATAATTATTCGTACATGCCATATATAAGGTAAAACTCGTTGAAAACATTCGGTAATCATACGAGCTGATAAGTGACGGTGTAGATATTTTAGCGTGGACTACCATCCTTATTTTCTACCACCCATACGAACATAATAAAAAAGTCTTTGAGAGGTAATATTAGGGCTGTGCTTTTTTTCCGAACATTCCGATTTTTCCGATGTCCGATCCGATATTTTCCGATTTTGGAACATATATAAGGTTTCCGATTTCCGATTTTCCGATTTCCGATTTTTCCGAATTAAATTGGATAGGAAATTGGAACTATGTTTTAAATTCCGATTTTCTGATTTTTCCGATCCGATTTTTCGATATTTTAGCCGATCCGATTTTTCGATATAATTTCCGAATATTTTTTCCGATTAATATTCCAAATATTATATATATATTTTTTACCTTGGATTTTCATTGTCTAATAATAAGAATGTTTACATTTATATTTCCCTTATTTTTTACCTTACCCATATATATATGTTGTTAGTTTTAGGGTTAGACATATCCTTCCTCTCTCTCTCTCTCTCTCTCTCTCTCAATACGGCGCATACCATCGAGTCCCCTCTCTCTTTCAACTCTCGTCCATCTACTCACCTCTCTCTCTGGTTTCTACGCTTCTCAGATACGGATCTGTAACGATTAGAATGCATCTCTTCATATCCAAGTCGAACGAAGGATCATTAAGCCCTTTTATCTGTTTCCCTTATCTGTAACGTTCGGATATGTAACGATCTGATCTGTTTATATTGTTATAGGATGGGATATGTAACGATAGGATTGTTATAGGATCTGATCTGTTTATAATATAAATTTTTTATCAGTAAGCTTTCATATCCTCGTTATGGGATAAACTTTATATTGTGTAACGAGCGGTTTATAGGATCTGTAAGATTATACATGTTATAGGATTGTTATAGGATCTGTTTATACATGGTTTTTTTGTTTCTATAAGATTATACATGTTTATAGGATCTGTAAGATTATATATTGTGTAACGACCGTTTAATTACATGTTTCTATATCTGTTTTATAGCTGTATTATATTGAGATCAAATATTAATTGCTGATTTATACTAAGATCAAATATTAATTGCTGATTTACACTTGTTGTTTCTATACCTGTTTTATACGTGTTTCTATACATGTTTCTATACCTATTTACATGTTGGGTTAATTGTAGAGTCTACACAAATGAAAAAATGGTTAAATCCTTACATATTTACATGTTGGGTTAAATCTTTTTTCCGATTTCTTTAAAATGAGAATTTCGAGTAATCGAAAATCCTATATTAATTTTTTTGAAATTTCGGAATTCCAAAATTTCTGAATTTTTATTATATGTTTTGAATTTCCGAATTTTTTCCGATATGCCGATTTTTCCGAATTCGGAAACTTTTTTGATTTTCCGAAAAAATTGGATAGGAAATTGGAACAATTATTTTATTTCCGAAAAAATTGGAATTTTTTCCGAAAGGTCATTTTCCGATCCGATCCGGCCGAAACACAGCCCTAGGTAATATAGTATAAAAGTCCAAATGTGCGATAGGTATCTCATCTTCCTCGGGTTTTTGGGCCATCTAGAAGGAAAATAACTAAGAAAAAATGTTAAGTAGATAATTTTATTTCTATACAACGTATTGGAGAAAATGTGTTAGAGAGTAATGGGATTTAATATTACTATCATAAAATCTGAAGAAAAACTGAAATATCATAGAACTATTAAGGGTATGTTAGAGTCTAATGACATGTAAATGAATAATATGGGGCAGCAAGTTACCAAGATTAGGGTTCAAACTATAACAAGACAACCCATAAATTATCGCTTATAGGGGCTTCAAGTGCGTAGACATACCATTGCAATATCGTCCAAAGCATATCATACACTTGGACAGGAAATTCCAAAATTATTGGGGAATAATAATAATAAAGTCTTGGCACACTTAGCTAGAGTGCCACTTATACGTATATAGAAAATAAAAATTAGGCCCTCACCATCTGAGTCTTATAGGTCAATTAGAACTATCATGGTATATCGGGGTTTAATCCTTTGTAGGGACATAATTCTATAATTGTTCGGGGTAGAATCTAGGAATTTTCTATTTTCTCCTAGATCACAGATCATATGTCTGATACCGCTACATTCGGCACGTCAACACGATCATCCTCGATGGCCTGTATCCGAATTCATTTCATCCACTTTCTTCACGTGCATCATGCTACATGCAACGTGCTGCTCAGTTCATTCCCACTACTCCACTACGCTTTATCAGTAATATGTTTTATTGGAGCTTTAAATATTTGGGAAATGTTTTTGAAAATTATTTTTGAATTCTGGATTAATTTTTTATCAAAAGCAGAATTTTTCTAAGTGTAGAAGAGAATGGCCTCGATCGACGAGATTGCTCGAGCGACTTTGCAAGTCGTTCGCTCGAGATAGACATGTCGCGCGATATCGTTCAAACGACTTATGTCCTTCGTTCGAGCAACACGCTATCTCGTTCGAACGAGCCACCACCTCAATTTTTGTATAAATATCTGATCTCCTTCTACACGTTTTTCAAGTCTTTGTGCAATCTCAATATTCTGCGAAATCTGCCCAGAATAAGACTTCACCTTTTAAGGTTTTCTAAACCTTTTTGATTCACAAAATCGATCCCATATATGTGTGTGAATCTTTAAACCTTAAAGAAGACCGTTTACTCATTTGGAGTACTTTGTGAGGAAGCAGCTCTCTTCATCACTGCTGCCCTATTGGAAAGGGATTGTTCCAAATGCCGACAAAATAACCGACACCCGAGGGTATTTCTGTGTCACTGTATTTTCATTGTAATCCGTTGTAAGCCGTTCTCTTACAAAAATTATTGTGAAAATAAAAGGTATTGCCCCGTAGGGGATTTTTACACATATATGTGTTCTTGCATGTTTCATCATCGTATTTAATCACATATAGATGCATGTTAAGGACTTAGGTGGTAAAAAATGTGTTTAATTAAATAACTTCCTTACTTGAACGCAAGCGCACTCTCTCCTTTCAAATTGGTATCAGAGCCAGTTACACAATTCTACCGTGTAATTTTCCGCAAAATTTTTCTAAGATACCAATTTTCTGAAAAATTTGATTTTTGAAAACGAGTGTGTTCATTATGGAGAAGTTATATAATAAAATGCCAGTTTTTGACCGGACAAAGTATGCATATTGGAAAGCCCGTATGAGATCTGCTTTAAAAGCCATTGATGAACATGTCTGGATTTTGGTTGAAAGAGGTTGGACACCTCCCTCCGTCACCGTTGATAATGTGATCAATTTAAAATCTGTCACTTCTTGGACTGAAGACGAATTTAAATGGTCATTATTCAATTCTAAGGGTCTAAGTGCTATTTCTGGGTCTGTCACACCTGATGAGTTCAAACGCATAATGACGTGTACCACGTAAAAAGAGGCATGGGATGTTTTACAACTCACCCATGAAGGAACTAATGTTGTGAAAGAGTCTAAATTACAAAATTTAACAACTCAATTTGAAACCGTCACCATGCATGAGACTGAATGTTTTGATGATTTTTATGCTAGACTTTCTGACATTGTTAATACTAGCTTTAATCTTGGTGAACATATTCCTAATGCTAGAGTTGTTAAAAAGATTCTTCGTTCTTTGCCTAAGCGTTTTATCCCTAAAGTCACTGTGCTAAATTCTATGGGTAATTTAAATACGCTAAAATTGGAAGAACTTGTAGGAGATTTGCAAACATATGAAATTGATATGTTCCCTAAAACTGCTAGGTCTAAAGATAAGGGAATTGCACTTAATGCCCAAGAGAGAAAGAGTGAGGGGTCGGCTAGAAAAAGGTTAGAGTCATCTAGAAAGAGAGAGACTGACACGTCAGATTCTGATTGTGATTTTGACTTAGATGATTTGGCTCTTTTTGCAAAAAATTTCAAGAGGATTCTCAAATTTAAGAAAAATGGCAATTTTAAAGATAAAAAGAAATTTGAGAAAAATAAGTTTGAAAAGAAAAATGAAAAAGTTTTTAAAGCTCCTCCTAAGAAAGAAAGTGAGAGATGTTTTGAGTGCGACGGTAGGGGTCATAGAGCCTTTGAGTGTGCCACACGTCTGAACAGAGAGAAAGGGAAAGCTGTCCTTAATGCAACCCTTAGCGACAACAGTGAGGTCGAGTTGGTGGATTCTGGAGTCAAGTCACCGCATGAGTGTAACTTCACTGCATTCATGGCTAGTCATGTGAGCACTTCTCGTTCTCCTCAAGACGATGAGGATGATGCTTCACAGGGACACCTTGACAGTGAGAGCGATGTGAGTGAGGGGGAGGATGACACAAGTGAGAGCGAGAGTCATATTCAACGCGCCTACGCTGAGTTATATTCTGAGTCATTTAAAACTAAAAAGCGTAACAAAGCGTTAGTTCTTAAGATCACCGCCTTAGAGGAAGATTTAAGAAAAGCGAGAGAGAGAGAGACTCCTCCACCTGCACCGCCCTGAGAGAGAGAGAATCTGCCTGTGTTGAGAAAGAGAGCTTGTTTAGAGAGAGAGAGAGAGTAATTTTGAGAAAAATAGAGGGGACTTGACTAAACAAGTGGGTAGTCTTACGAGTGAGCTCCATTCCTCCGTGGAGACTCTGAAGAAACTTAAAGCCCTTGTTGCCCAGCTGACTCATGATCTTGAGAAAGCATGGGAAGTCAAGGTACAAATCGAGGACAGATCTGGGAAAATGGGAAAGATTCTCCTCGTCCCCGCTTTAGGTTTTGGTGATAGGCAGGGAATTGGGTATGATGGTGCCTCCACATCCCAAATTGCACCCGGACCAGTTCCTGAGTTTACTACGACTCCATATGGCCATCGTCAAAAACCTCAAAGGAGATTTCGACCAAGAAAAGCAAACCAAGGCCCGCCTTTGACTGTGTTCTTTTGTACTTATTGCACAAGAAAAGGCCACCTCAGGGAGTTTTGCTACAGCATGGGTCGGACACGACGTACTACTGCTCCACCACGTCATACTGATGAGTTTTCTAGTTTGAGAGAGAGAGAGTTGAGTTCTTAGCTTCCACGTATAAGAGTTTGATGGAAGAATTTCGACGGATGTCTTTACCGTTAGTGAATGCTTCTCACATTCCAGCTAAAACCAACAACAACAAAGGCAAACAAAAGGTCACCTCTTCTTGGGTACCTAAGAAAGATAAAAAGGCCTTCATTGTTCATGTTGCTCTCAAAGCACATAATACCTCACAGTGGTATTTTGATAGTGGATGCTCCAGACACATGACAGGTGATGTCTCATTTTTTACCCACCTTGAGGATTATAAGGATGGTAGAGTCACCTTTGGAGATGGGAGCAAGTCTAGCATTGTAAGACGAGGTACTGTAGAGTTAACAGGATTTCCTAAGCTAGAGAATGTATTGTATGTCAAAGGTTTAAAAGTAAACCTTCTCAGCATTAGCCAGTTGTGCGACACTGACTTTGCAGTAAAGTTTGATCGGGATGCGTGTAATGTCTTCAATCAAGCAGAAAAAAATTTAATGCAAGGGGTGAGGACAGAGGATAATTGTTATGGGACTGTGCCTACTTCCTGACTTGTCTGCAACAGAGCCACGATCACTCCTATGGATCTGTGGCACCAACGTCTAGGTCACGTAAATATTAAAGATCTCACTCGCTTAGCTAAAAAGGACCTAGTACGTGGCTTACCATCTCTTGGAAGGCCAACTTCGACGGTTTATGGACCCTGTCAGTTGGGAAAACAAATTCGTAGTCCCCATAGGAAGTTGCATTCCATTACCACCTCTCGTGTTCTTGAGCTTATACACATGGATCTTATGGGTCCCACTCATATCGAGAGTCTGGGTGGTAAGAGGTATATCCTCGTGATGGTGGATGATTTCTCCAGGTACTCCATTGTAGGTTTTCTGAGAGAGAAATCCGATGTTGTAGAGTTTTTAACGACCAAGTGTCGTGTCCTGGAAAATTAACATGGAGTCACTATTAACAGAATACGTAGTGACAACGGCACTGAATTTAAGGAAGCAAAGATAGATTTGTATTGTGATAGCCTTGGGATCAAACATGAGTTTTCTGCTGTGAAGACTCCTCAGCAAAATGGGATTGTTGAGAGAAAGAATAGAACGATCCAGGAAATGGCTAGATCTATACTTCTAGGTCGTAAAGTTTCTAAGAGATTTTGAGCAGAGGCAGTGTCTACTGCATGCCACACGGTGAATAGGGTTTATCTGCATCCATACACACTTCAGACACCTTATGAGTTGTGGACTGGCAAGAAGCCCAACCTTGCATATTTCCGTATTTTGGGGAGTAAATGCTACATCCTACGGGTTAGAGAGCAATTAGGAAAGTTTGACTCCCGAAGCGACGAGGGAATTCTGCTGGGATATTCATCAAATAGTAGAGCGTATCGGGTTTTTAACCTGAAGAAATCTAAGGTTATGGAATCAATAAACGTCACCGTGCAAGATGACGAACCTCCATCGGTTATTGATCCTAACCTTCAGTGTGAGGATGAGGACACGTCTGATAGTGATCCACTTGTTCCCCACCCATACTCTGTGATCCCCACTCCTGTGTTAGGGGACACAACCGCTTGGGTTCGTAAGATTTATGACCCATCTGCCATTGTTGGCGATCCCACTCTAGGGGTCAAGACTCATGCTCAGCTAGAGAACGTTGTTAGCCATCTTTGCTACACATCCAAAGTCGAGCCCAAGAATCATAAAGAAGCACTCAAGGATGAACACTGGATATCTGCTATGCAGGATGAGTTACTTCAATTTAAAAAGAACAATGTCTGGGAACTGTCCCCCGACCTAGTGAGATAAATGTGATAGGTACCAGATGGATTTTCAAGAATAAAATGGATGAAAATGGTACCATAATCAGAAACAAAGCTAGGTTGGTCGCTCAAGGCTGCACACAGATAGAGGGTGTAGACTTTGGGGAGACATTTGCTCCTATTATGAGGCTTGAGTCCGTCCGTCTAGTACTCGCCATCGCATGTCATCTGCGCTTCAAGTTATATCAGATGGATGTCAATAGTTCCTTTCTGAATGGCATTCTACAGGAGGAGGTTTACGTGGAACAACCAAAAAGGTTTGAAGACCCTCAGCACCCGGAGCACGTCTAGTATCTGAGAAAAGCCTTGTATGGTTTGAATCAATCACCCCGTGCTTGGTACGAGAGGCTTACTTCCTATCTCTTATCCCGTGGCTTCAAGAGAGGGGGAGTTGATATGACGTTGTTCGTCAGGAGAGATGACGGTGCAATTTTGGTTGCCCACATCTATGTGGATGACATAGTCTTTGGATCCACGTGCTCTCAACATGCTCATCACTTTGAAGAGGAGATGAAAAGTGAGTATTAATGAGCATGGTTGGTGAGCTTACTTTCTTCCTTGGTCTCCAGGTTCGTCAGCTAGAGGATGGGATGTTCATCTCCCAATACAAGTATGCTAGAGACCTAGTGAAGAAATTTAGTTTAGACTCCGCTAAGCATGCACGCACACCTATGAGTACCACTACCAAGCATAGTAAGGACACTTCAGGCAAGGACGTAGAGCAAACCTTATATCGGAGTATGATAGGTAGTATTATCAACGTGACTGTCAGTCGTCCCGACATAGCCTTTACTGTTGGAGTCTGTGCACGATATCAGGCGTCCCCAAAAGAGTCACATTTACTTGCTCTAAAACGTATTATTAAATACGTGAGTGGGACTCTCTCATACGGTATTTGGTATTCCTTTGATACCGGTGACCGATTGTCCGCCTATTCAGATACCGATTGGGCCGTGGATGTAGATGGTTATAGGAGCACTTCTGGTGGGTGTTTCCATTTTGGTTTTGATCTTGTCTCCTGGCTGAGCAAGAAACAAAATTCCATCTCTTTGTCCACTGCGGAGGCTGAGTATATAGCCGCCGGGAGTTGTTGCACGCAACTCTTGTGGATGAAGTAAATGCTAGTGGATTATGGGATTTCACAGGACACCTTGACCATTTCCTTTTATAACACGAGCGCGATACACATATCCCGCAATCCAGTCCAGCATTCGCGCACAAAACACATCAGGATACGTGAGCACTTTATACGTCAGTTAGTTGAGGAGAAAGTCGTATCCCTGAGTTTTGTTCCCACCAACCGTCAGTTAGCCAATATTTTCATGAAACCTTTAGATGCCCTTAAATTTGAGAGTCTTAGGAAGTCTTTGGGGATTTGCACAGTTGACTGAGGGATTGGTCTATGTCTAGAATATGATGCTTTTTCATGTTCATATCATATGCTTCCTATTGCTAGTCTGTTTTATATGTACCATTGCTTTGTTGTACAGCTATTTATTTAATCTTTTAAAAAATCCAAAAAGATTTTTGTTTTTTGTATATAAATATTTCAGAAAAGCCCAAAAAGATTTTTGTATTTTTATATACACCTTTTATGGATAAACATTTAAGATAGCCAAGTCACAATTTCATTCCATTTATTCCTATGACTGTTTGATAGAGATTTGAGACTCTACATTATTTCATCCATGTGCTTTACATTGTATGGAGTCTTTGAGATGTAATTAGTGATATTTTCCTACATTTTTGACTCCTATCTCCTTTATTGCACACATGCACGGCTTTATTTGATTATTGTACTTGTCTATCACATGTTGGCTTGAGTGTTTCCATCTCAATTCTGTCTATACAACTTGCAATATGCGATAAAACTTGACAAGATTGGAATGCATGTAAAAACCATTTTTGTGAGACTGAGTGATTGTTTAAGGACGGGGAGGGGCTGCGAAAGATAATTATCTCTTCTTTGCGCAAAAGACACCGTTCAAAAGGACCTAAAAATGGAGGAATTTTATTATCCAGGGTCCAAAGAGGTTAAAAGAGCCCAAAAAAATTTAAAGGCAATAAAAAGAAATTCATACCAAATATAGGTCATTAGGTTTCACCATCAATTCTCCAATGTTTGAGAATTTAGAAAGCCTCTATTCAAAATTAATATCTGGGGGAGTTTGGTTGGAGAATATAAACGGGTTTGCACTTCCTTGACAGTCCTGAAAAAGCATGAAATAGTTTTGGACGTTATTGGTGTGGAAATCACTTTGAGCATTGATTTGTTGATTTGATTGAGTCAATGTCTTATATTTTCATTTTTTTACACCAAAGGAAGACTTTGAGTTCATTCGTTAGGAGTATCCGATATTCATCGTGCACATATATCATGTTTGTATGCATTGATTTTCCTATCGAATTTGATCACACCCCTTCATTTTCACTATCATTGACTTGGTTGTTTTTGTGATCTTCCATGGTGTGATTCTTTGTTATATACTTTGTGTGAAAAAAATTTAAAAATATAAAAATAGCAGTTTATTCCCGTGTGTCATTCTCCATGTGCATTCATTCCTGCTTCTCATATCTGTCTATTTGGGGACATCATAAAAAGGGGGAGAAGAATTATGGGGGAGAATTGTTTTGGTGTTTGGTTGAATTATGAATGATGTTCTTAAGCTTAATTGATCATCAATTTTTGCATATCATTATATTTCAAACTGTTGCTTGTCACGGGTATTTGCTTTATCTCATGTGTGTAGGTACATCATTGTTCATGTTTGGACTGCACACCCTAATGAGAATAGCTTTGAAAGTTTCTGAAGAGCTGAAGATTTGGGAGACATGTCATTTAATATTCTCGGTTTGAGGGTTTAATGGGGATATTTTCTTATATGTCATTTGATTGCATAATTCGGATTTTTTATGTATGTACCGGCATAGACATAGGGGGAGATTTGTAAGGACATAATTTTATAACTGTCCGGGGTAGAATCTAGGAATTTTCTGTTTTCTCCTAGATCACAGATCATATGTTTGATACCGCTACATTCGGCACGTCAACACGATCATCCTCGACGACCTGTATCCGAATTCATTGCATCCACTTTCTTCACGTTCATCAAGCTACATGCAACGTGCTGCTCAGCTCATTCCCACTACTCCACTATGCTTTATCAGTAATATGTTTTAATGGAGCTTTAAATATTTGCATAAATATTTGGGAAATTTTTTTAAAAATTATTTTTGAATTCTGGATTAATTTTTTATCAAAAGCATAATTTTTCTAAGTGTAGAAGCGAATGGCCTCGATCGACGAGATAGCTCGAACGACTTTGCAAGTCGTTCGTGCGAGATAGACATGTCACGCGATATCGTTCGAACGACTGTTGTCCTTCGTTCGAGCAACATGCTATCTCGTTTGAGCGACATGCTATCTCGTCCGAACGAGCCACCGCCTCAATTTTTGTATAAATATCTGATCTCCTTCTACACGTTTTTCAAGTCTTTCCGCAATCTCAATATTCTGCGAAATCTTCCCAGAATAAGACTTCACCTTTTAAGGTTTTCTAAACCTTTTTGATTCACAAAATCGATCCCATATATGTGTGTGAATCTTTAAACCTTCAAGAAGACCGTTTACTCATCTAGAGTACTTTGTGTGGAAGCCGCTCTCTTCGTCACTGCTGCCCAACTGGAAACGGATTGTTCCAGCCGCCGACAACAGAACCAACACCCGGGGGTATTTCTGTGTCACTGTAATTTCATTGTAATCCGTTGTAAGTCGTTCTCTTACAAAAATTATTGTGAAAATAAAAGTTTTTGCCCCGTAGGGGATTTTTCCTCATATATGTGTTCTTCCATGTTTCATCATCGTATTTGATCACATATAGATGCATGTTTAGGACTTAAGTGGTAAAAACTGTGTTTAATTAAATAACTTCCTTATTTGAACGCACGCGCACTCTCTCCTTTCATCCTTGAATCGTAAGGTATTCTACTAGGGGTTTCACCAATAATGGTCACAAATTATGGGGTAATATGAAATTATTATAGCAGGTTATAGGACTTATAACATAATTAAAGGTAAAAAGAGTTCAACGGATTTTACTAAAGTCGTAGGCTGTAACGGTTTATCGAGTTTAGGGATAACTGAAATATAGAATTAATATATGAAATAAATATAAACTACACAAATGAGTTTGTAATTGAAACATGAATTCAAAATTATCACAGCGTGATATAACAATCAGAAAATTTGGAAGACATGAGCTCTATTAGCTTAATACTTAAATTAAAATCACTTACTTTGAATTTTCGGATTCTGGGTTTGTGCATCTAATTTACTGGGGTTGAGTGGATAGTCTTAAATCATGGAGAGTATAAGTAGGTCATATAGGACTAAAAGGATGCTTATATAATGCAATAGAATACTAAATTGTAAGAAGTTTCAGCGTAAAAAATAATTACGCGGGTATTAAATATAATTTTGAAAAGGTTTGAGAATAATGTTTTTCTTTATTTTTATTTGGATTTGGATTTAGTGACAAAATACAAAATATCTTTATTTTAACTAAAGAATTTTTAGAAAAAAGTTTTAGGGTGTTTTGAAATACTTAAAAAATTGATCAGGGGGTTATGCATAAAATTAAAACTTGAATTTAAACTTTAAAACTTGCTCTCTCGAGGAAATTCTTTCCTGGGATCCAAACAGGGTGATGTAATATAATATTTTGTTCAGAATTAAAAAAAAATCAAAATTTTCTGATTGGAGACACAATCTCACGCGCTAAGCCAAACAATTCATGTGCCTAGTTTGACCCTCACTCACGCGCATGTAGCCCACTCTTCTTCAACCTTCAACCATTTAACTTTAGGTTTTTTAAACTTTGACCCTAAATTTAAGACATTTTAGGAATCCATTTGAGTTGGTTCTTGAATGTAAATTGAAAAATGCTTGAAAAGGAATCCAACCATATTAGTTTCGAGGATTTTGGTCGGCCAAATTGAGATATTGAGTTTCTGTAAAAATGGAAATTTTTTTACTAAATATAAATGACTGAAAACTATGATTCTCATTTTGTCATCATAAGGGTTTTGTTCTATGTTGACAATGTAGTAAAACGGGCCTAGTTTGAGGGATTTTTGGTTAAGTAAAACTCTTGAATTTGTTTTCTAAAAATTCCAGGCCCAAAAACTTAAAGCTTTGATTTGTGGTATCAAAATATGTTCCGGGTTCAATTAAACCTTGCGCCTAGATTCCTAAGAGCCTAATCTCAACTTACCTCACTTTAAAACTAGTTCAAAGTCAAGGAAGTAGAATACGCCATTGAAGCTCAAGCTTTAATGGAGTTTTTTAGCTTTTGAGTTATTTCAGTGCATACACACATTATTTAACACATGTAAACACATAATTTTACTCTATATACATGCGAAAACATAATAAAATTTAAGAAATAAACATTAATACATAAAATAAAATAACAGAAATATAAAAACTCTCAAAATTTTACATTGGAAAAGCTCTTAGATGGGAAGAGTTTTTACTATGGTGAAGGAGGGTATTTATACGGTTCATGGAGTGTGTTTGATTGGTGGCTTTGGCGGTGAAGATGGGGCAGAGTTTGAAAAAGTTTTATCAAGGCTTATGTGGATAGTAAATGGGTACCTATGGTACTCCACATGGCACTTGCCATTTTGGCAGTCCGGCTGGTCCCATGTCAGTATGGGAGTAAGTATAAATAAGTTTGAGTTTTGGTTTACGTCCTTGGATAGTTTTATTTTTATAGAATTAAGAGCTTTTAAGTTACTTTGTAAAAGTTTAGGGGATTATGTGAAATTATTCAATCCTAATGGATTTGGTTATGATATTACTACAAAATATAAGTCATTTGGTCAAACTTTGAGTGAAAGTTAGGTTTTAATTGGTATATAAATATGTAAGTTAACTTAATTCTTCCTTTAGTGGTGTTTTGGTAATTTGGTAAAAACCTAGGGTTTAATTGGAATTATTGCTTTTGGAGGGACTAAAGGTATATTTAGAGTATAACTAGAGAGGGTTGTTAAATATTTCATCTTAGTGTCCATGTTTTCTTATTAGAGAAACTAAGAAGTATTATTGAAGTAATATTTAGGACTTTTCGATGACCGTGGTGTATGTGTTTAATATGTACACACTACCAAACTAAAGAACTTGATATTTAGTGAGACGATATCATCTCAAGAAACATATAACTGAAAAAAGTCACAATTGTATATTAATACTCACTTTTATGGGTATGTGATTGAGTAAGAAATATATGTTGGAAGTATATTCAAATATCCAAAAAAAATTATATTTAAATGGTGATGGGAGACAACACATATAGGTGTGAAGTGTAGGTGTTAAAGAAACTACATGTAGGGTGCTATCGACACAAAAAGGTATTAATATCTTCTGGTTATTGATACAAAATAAATATTCACAATGAGATATCCTCAAGCTGTTGTGCCATGCGTCAATTTTCTCATGATTTATTTTTATTTGTCCAATCACATTTTGTTGGGTAAAGAGAGAGAGGGGGGAGAAACCGTGGGAACAACGTGTTGATAACGTATTGTAAAATTAAAGGGACATAGAGAATTAAGGAAATGATAAATTTTACATTTCATTATGTGCACAAAATCAATGGCTATCACCAAATTTATAGGATATGGTGAGGTATCCCTAAAGACATCTACAAGGAATATGTGTGGACATCCATATAAAAATACACATTTGTCCACAAATATGATATTTTTTAGGGATTAAACAATAGTTATTCTATGGGTTAATTACAGACACCTCCCCTGGACTATACCCCCTTATCACTTAACCCCCTTTAACTTTCATTTTTTGGACTTAACCCCACAAATTTTCAAAAACGACTTCAAATAATCCCTTACCATTAACAACGTTAATTTTTTTTTTTGAAAAAGTGGGTCATGTGCATGGCATTTGACTTTTTAAAAGTATATTTTGCTATTTTACCTCTAGATAACATACCCTGTAACCGTCATCGTACACACCTATATTGAATAATGGTTGCCCACCTCTCTTTCTCTCCTCTCTTAACCATGGTTGCCACTTTCATCTCCTCTCTTTTCACACACAAACACACATGGATTTAAATAAAAATACAGATGAACATCAAATCTGAATTGGTGACATAGACACACATGCACACACACACACACACACACACACACACACATTTGATTCGCGCACACGAACACCTGAGTCGATGGTGGCTGATGGATGGTTTGGCCAGTTGTGGAAGGGGTTTAACCGGTTGTCTGATATGAATTTTTGAATTTTTGCGTGGTGATTTGTACATCTTTTTTTTGGGGGGGGGGGGGGGTTGTCTCAATTTTCAATTTTTTGGCTGGTAGCTTAAACTTGGTTTCAACAGTGTTTTTGGCCGATGTTTTAAATCTCTTTTTGCCCTTTATAGTATTCCGAAAAATAGTTACAATCCAATTTTTAGAAAAACTTCTAGTTTTTTCTTTCAAATTTTTTCTACATTTTCGGTATTTTTAAATCTACGTTTTGTCAAATATTGATAATTTTTTTTCATTTCCCTATTTTCCAAAAAAAAAATTCTCACTATTTTCTAGAAAATATTTTCTTTCTTTTTCAACATTTTTTTGCATTTTTAGTATTTATAATATACTTCTTTGAAATGTTCTCCCTGCTTTCTAGAAAAGTTTTTAGTTATTTATTTTCAATTTATTTTTGCATTTTTCAGTCATTTTAAATATATTTTTTGTCAAAAAATTTTAAGTTTCTTTTTCATTTACAAAATTTCAGAAAATAAAAGTCTCTCCCGATTTTCTTAAAGGGTTTTTAGTTTATTTTTTAGTTTTTTCTCCATTTTTCAGTATTTTTTAAATATTTTTTATCAAATATTTTTTTACTTTTTTTGTCGTTTACGTATTTAAAAAAATATCTTTGCTTTCTAGAAAAAAAAATTATTTCAAATTTTTTTGCATTTTTTCAATATTGTTAAACCTTTTTTAGTTTTCTCTATTTTTCGGAAATGTTTAGTACTGTTTTTAATTGTATGCAATCTTTTTAATCTTAAAATATATTTTCAATCAAATGATTATATTGTTTTATTTCCAAGTTTTTGAAAAAAATTCGTTATGTTTTTCCTAGATTTTAAAAAGGTTGTTAAATGGCCTTCGATAATTTTCAGAATTTAAAATATATTTTTTGTAATTTCCAAATTTTTAGCTTCTTTGTAATTTTAATACTTTTTAAAAAGTTTTTCCACTATTTTCAAAATTTCAAAATACTTTTTAGTATTTTTTTAATATTTTAAATTGTTTTTAAGTAATATTTTCTGTTGAGACGAAAATTCCCTCATGTGCCATGCAGATGACGCATTTTTCATCTAAAAATTTACGGTGAGGGTTATTTGAAGTCGCTTTGAAAGTTTAAAGTTTTAGTGGTAAACTGACAATGGGGTAAAGTTTAGATGGTAGGTATAACTAACCCTTTTTTATATTTCCTAGGCAAAATAAAGAGTATTTGCACTTTTAATTTACATTTTAAATGGCAAATGATGGGACATCTAACGAACAAAATGTGGAGTGAATGTTATTAAACATGTGATTATTGTGCATTTGACACATTTTATTACAAGTCTTGAATATGATAGATCACTTATATCGTGCAAAATATTCAACTCAAATCAACAAACATTTTCCCAATTATTTTACGTCGGCTATCATAAGGATCTGACAAAGTTTTAAGATGACTGTCAGCTACCTATTGCAATCATCCCCCTTTATTCAGGCTTGGACCGACAGTGTACAAAATAAAATACTTTGCGTTAGTTTTCATATTCGATATTTTTCATTTTTTTAATAAAATATTTTAGGTGTTAGCATTATTTAGCGATATAAATAAATAGGCAATATTGATGTAAAACATATTTGACAAGGGTAATAAAAATTGCAGTGTAGATTCCTCAAAGTAAAAAAGACTAGTAGGAAGGGTCGGACTTGAGTTATGATAAGGGATATATTGCTTGTTAAGTTCCTATCGAGTCTAAATGTATTTATTTAAGTTTGCAAGCTCACAAGACTCTAATACCCAACTCCTCCCAAGCTCACTTTCATGTTTAATTTATTTTTTTATTAAAAAAATTAGGGTCTTTTATCGTTTAGAGTCCAATAGTTCTTAGTAATGGGGAGTTGGGCTCCATTAGTTACCATAATAGTTGGTTAGGGTCAAAATGGATATTAGTTGTTAACTATTTTATTTTCCAATTGTGTGTGGAGTTGCAGGCATCGAGCGAGTGAGATGTTACGCTCGGGGGGAACTACTTGTGCATTGATGGTGGATGCCCAAGAGTGCTTGTCTCCAGGCTGTCGTATCCCCCGACGTCGGGTTATCGATTTGACGTGGGTCGAAGGACATGCCCCTAGAAAATATTTGACGACATGTCCTTTTTGAGTCACACACCCCTAGTTTTAGGCCTATGCCTAAGTGGGTTCAGTTGGTTTTTTTAGAACATCAATTTGTTTTATATAAAAACAAACAAAAGATTCATGTTAGCCCTTTCGGGATAATCCTAATGCACGTTTAAGTCTGTGGTGGGTCTATAAATTCTTGTTATGCGAATTTGGGAATCGGGTTATGAGTGGGGAAGCTGTTAGGAACCCTACTTGTTCTTTATGATTACTTAATTGTATGCTTATTATCTCTCTTATCATTACTTGGCTACTTTTTAGTTATTTTTATAACTGGTTTAGAGACCTTAGGTTAAGAATCCCATAAACATAGATAGGTGCTTAGGTCAAACAATGATATTAGTGAGAGGTGTAAGAGAGTCACTTTAATCGATGAAGGTACATAAGGGTGCTTGTGGATGACTTTATGTTGTATAACGAGTGTCCATTAGTATGCATGTAAGTGTGCGAGAGAGCTCGACTTTGAGATAGTTTGATATCAATTTCGATGTTTGAGGAGAGATAGAAAGGTGATGTGAGAAATGTGTGCATCTCTTATTATGATAACATATCAAAGGATATATTACCAAGGCTCGCTCTCACGAGAAGGACTCAGTATTGTGCCTATGCACCCAAGAAGACTCGGGATCAAAGCCTGCTTAGTTCACAAGGGTTTAGTGTATATACATGTGTGCACATTTTTATAGGGGTATGCGAGAGATCGCGGATTTGAGATCGTTTGATATCTTAAGTGGGTTAGAAATAGGTAATGGATAAGAGAAGGGAGATAGAAGATAGGAGATGGGTGCCTCTCCATGGGGACAATATATCATGAGACATATTATCGAGGCTTATGCTCACGAGAAGGACTCAGTATTGCACCTACGTACTCGTGAAGCCATAAGATCAAAGCCTACATAGTTCGGGTTTTTCACGTACATCAACGTGATGTGTGTGTAAGTGTAGGACTTGGCTTGGGAGGTAGAGAAACTATCCATGGGCCATATGGTAGCTTTGGTTGAGGTTCAGAATGGGAGTCGACCTGAAGTTACTGACAAAGATATCCATCACCTGCAGGGAGATCATTATCTCGAAGGTGTTGTTGAACCTTTGGGCTAGTTTGATGGTGTAGCATTAAGGTTATCATGTTTTAAACATCTTTGGCTATGAAGGCTAGTAGAAGTCTTGGGAGTTTGGACGGGGGATAGATGCATCCCTAATAAATAATACGTCGAGGGACGTAATACGAGGCTTGGGCTTCACTAGTTTGGTCCGGTATAACACCTATGTATCCAAGGAGACTTAGAATTAGAGACAACATTGTTCCAATAAACGAGACATATTTATAGGTGTAGTAAACGTGATACAGGGTATATAATATACAACATAATGATATTTATGGAGCTTAGTCCTTAATATAGCATTTTCATTGTGTTGGATTGATATATTTATATGCTAAAAGTACGTTTAATCAACAATCAACGTTTGACAAGTATTTGATATGAAAACACATGCTGTTATGGGGATGGGCTTTGTTCATTTGGGGAAGCGATGAGAGTAGTCAAATTTTAGACTTTGGCTTGTGCAAATTTTCAGACTGACTGGGCTCACGGACACTTTCCTCATAACGGTTTTGAACAGTATATTTTGATGATTTGTAATGGTCGTTGTGTCATTTGAGTAGAATTTTATAACATATGAGCATTTCAAGTCAATTAACATATGTGCAAGGTAAAAAATGAGGCTTTAAATATAAAAGATTTAAAGTGCATACCCGATCCCATATGGGGTCGGGCTAAAAAAGATAAACAGATATGGAAAATTTATCATAATATATATGTGGGGTGTTTGACTCGAAATTTGGGAAGAGTTCCCTTACCCTTGTACAGTGAATCGTATTTTTCCCAGGGGAGCGTCCTTGCTCGAGGTGGCCGAGGTCGGCAAATCTCTTTTTAGTCGGGCAGATCTTCATTTAGAAGTGACAAATTTTGTGGAATGTACACAGAAGTTTGCCTATATTTTTCTTTCAGATGTGAATTTTTAAAAGTACAAACCTCATTGGGGACTGAAGTGGCTCTGCGAAAGTTCGATCTTTACCAAGGGCAAAGTGAATTTTCTGAAGTACGAACTTCTTCGGACTTTTTAGGATGAGCTCGAATATCTCAGATGCTCGGAGGAGAAGAATTTATAAAACTAAGATTGAAGTCAGGGTTTGGGGTTCTTTTAAATTTTGGTGGGGATCTCTATTTATATGGTCTAGTTTGAGTCCTTTAGACTGTCGATCTGAGGTGGGGTGACAAGTGGACGGTTGGGGGAGATATGATTGTATATGATAATCATTACCAGGGAGGGGGATGATGAAATGACGAAAGGTCCCATTAACTAAACAGTATAAGGTCATGTGGGATTTTAATCAAATGGTTAAAGGTCCCAGGAAGAGTTTTGGGCCTTTTACAATTTGCTTCTTTTTGAAAATTGGCCCTAGCATTACAAATCGAAGTGTCCACAAAGGCGGTCGACTAAGAGTGTGCACAGGTGGACACTTTTTGTCAAAATTTAAAGGAATAAAAATGGCTTTGCCCATTTTGGGGAAGTACGGGGGCATGGAGGTAAATGCTGGGAAATCCTAGGGGTCAAAAATGGGATTTTTTTATGCATGGGTGGGGGTTTTTCAAATGACAGAAGCTCCAGTTGCGTCTGCTCGGGTTTAATCAAACAGTTAAACATTTGGTTTAAGTCGGTCAAGGGATTTAACTGAATGTTCAAATGTTTATCCGTTCATCTTAAAGAACCAGTGGTCTCAAACCTATAGAGAGGGTTATCCTATTCAGTTTCCCCCTTCTCTCAACTACTCTTATTCTCTTATTTTTCTCTATGTGCATAACATTCATGTCTTTACTTGGGACTCTATTTCTTCACACTTCATGGATCCTATGGAGCCTACCATCATTGCAGAAGACGAGATTCGGGCATTGGGTCCAAATTAGGACGAAGGGGTATCGAGGTTAATATGATATTGGTGGTGCCGAACGGACTAGTGGAGGTAGAGCCTTGGCCCGAGGTATTCATTTTGGGGAAATCAAGGCACTAGGGTGTGACCCCTCATAATAATGATTTGGCGGGAAGTACTATGGCAGGGGGATGTGGCAGTGCCTAAGGCACGGATAGCTTATGACCCTCACCTTCTAGTAGACGACGAGGACACTTAGATCCTCTTACAGGAGTGCGAGAGCCATCGAATTATGGGGGATCGTCCTGAGGATGCTCCACACATAAGTTTTTCTGACTTTCATATTGTATTACATTTTTTTATTTGTCATTTGTTATTATTTTTCATTATATTTGTGCATGCCCGCTTTTATACGTTTGAAATATGATACCCGGATATTCGCTATGTCTCGAAAAATGATGAAATATAAAATGACAATATAGCTAAAATAATGTAAGGTAGTGGGTGTATATAATGTGGTGAAGAAGGGGATGATAAATATAAAAATAACAACAATTATAAAAGATAACAATGGAAGGTGTAAAATTCGAACCTAACTAGTCCCGTGATAAGGACGAAAAGTAATAATAATAATAATAATAATAATAATAATAATAATAATAATAATAATAATAATAATAATAATAATAATAATAATAATAATAATAATAATAATAATAATAATAATAATAATAATAACAAATAGTAGTAGTAGTAGTAGTAGTAGTAGTAGTAGTAGTAGTAGTAGTAGTAGTAGTAGTAGTAGTAGTAGTAGGAGGAGGAGGAGGAGGAGGAGGAGGAGGAGGAGGAGGAGTAGGAGTAGCAGTAGGAGTAGGAGTAGGAGCAGGAGCAGGAGCAGAAGTAGGAGTAAAAGGAGGATGAGTAGTAGTAGCAGCAGCAGTAGTAGCAGTAGTAGGAGTAGTAGTAGCAGCAGCAGCAGCAGCAACAGTAGTAGTAGTAGTAGTAGCAGCAACAGTAGTAGTAGTAGTAGTAGTAGTAGTAGTAGTAGTAGTAGTAGTAGTAGTAGTAGTAGTAGTAGTAGTAGTAGTAGTAGTAGTAGTAGTAGTAGTAGTAGGAGGAGGAGGAGTAGTAGTAGTAGTAGTAGTAGTAGTAGTAGCAGCAGCAGTAGCAGCAGCAGTAGTAGCAGCAGTAGCAGCAGCAGTAGTAGCAGCAGTAGTAGCAGCAGTAGCAGCAGCAGGAGCAGCAGTAGCAGTAGCAGTAGCAGTAGCAGTAGCAGTAGCAGTAGTAGTAGCAGTAGTAGTAGTAGTAGTAGTAGTAGTAGTAGTAGTAGTAGTAGTAGTAGTAGTAGGAGGAGGAGTAGGAGTAGCAGTAGGAGTAGGAGTAGCAGTAGGAGTAGGAGTAGGAGCAGGAGCAGGAGCAGGAGCAGAAGTAGGAGTAAAAGGAGGATGAGTAGTAGTATCAGCAGCAGTAGTAGCAGTAGTAGGAGTAGTAGTAGTAGCAGCAGCAACAGCAGCAGTAGTAGTAGTAGTAGTAGGAGTAGGAGTAGTAGTAGCAGCAGTAGCAGCAGTAGTAGCAGGAGCAGCAGCAGCAGCAGCAGCAGCAGGAGCAGCAGTAGCAGGAGCAGCAGTAGTAGTAGCAGTAGAAGTAGCAGTAGCAGTAGCAGTAACAGTAGCCGTAGTAGTAGTAGTAGTAGTAGTAGTAGTAGTAGTAGTAGTAGTAGTAGTAGTAGTAGTAGTAGTAGTAGTAGTAGTAGTAGTAGTAGTAGTAGTAGTAGTAGTAGTAGTAGTAGTAGTAGTAGGAGTAGTAGGAGTAGCAGTAGGAGTAGGAGTAGCAGTAGGAGTAGGAGTAGGAGCAGGAGCAGGAGCAGAAGTAGGAGTAAAAGGAGGATGAGTAGTAGTAGCAGCAGCAGTAGTAGCAGTAGTAGGAGTAGTAGTAGTAGCAGCAGCAGCAGTAGTAGTAGTAGTAGTAGGAGTAGGAGTAGTAGTAGCAGCAGTAGCAGCAGTAGTAGTAGCAGCAGTAGTAGCAGGAGCAGCAGCAGCAGGAGCAGCAGCAGCAGGAGCAGGAGCAGCAGTAGCAGGAGTAGCAGTAGCAGTAGCGGTAGCGGTAGCAGTAGCAGTAGCAGTAGTAGCAGTAGCAGTAGCAGTAGCAGTAGCAGTAGCAGTAGCAGTAGCAGTAGCAGTAGTAGTAGCAGTAGCAGTAGCAATAGCAGTAGTAGTAGTAGTAGTAGTAGTAGTAGTAGTAGTAGTAGTAGTAGTAGTAGTAGTAGTAGTGAGGATAGTATCATGATGGCTCGGCCTTGTGTGATATGTGTATTCTTACCTAATAACAAATATACAGAGGATTTCTAGTCACCTTTCGATTTATCCTTCCTGGTTAGTGGGAACTGAGGATAGGTAGATTAAACGTAGACATATAGTGTTTAAAACACTAAGATGGAGAAATCCCCGGGTGGTGTAGGGTATCTGAATTTTTTACTTTGATTAAAGATTCAAAATATTCCAACTCCTTCTATTTTAGGTCGCTCAGGGGACCAGAAAAAGAAATGAAGGGCTTGGGCAGCATCTATTAGGGTGTAGGATTGCCTCACAGCTGGTTAACCTATTTAGTTAGTGGGACTTGAAGAAAGGTGGATTAAATATGAATGTAGAGCGGGTAAAACACTAAGAGGGAGAAATATTGGGGGCAAGGTATATCGATTTTTTACTTTGGGTTTAGCAAAGTAATCTTCCCTCTGTTTAGATGATAAGTGATGGGGAATCCGAGGGTGGGGTTATCCATGTCGTTAGCTTCATCCAGGGTGCTCCTAAACGGGATGAATGTTAATACTATAAGTATCTCTACATATTTTACTCTTATCATTTCCCTTTTTTATATTTTTAACATTTAGATGTTTATCCTGACTCATTTTCTTTATTCTTGGTTTCTTCCTTTGGGTGCCTCGGGGTTTGTCCCATCATGTGTCAGGGGTGGGTGTCGCGTCGTGGGAGATATCTGAACGATGGTTATTGTTTGAGGATCCATACAGGGCTTTCTTTTACTTAGGTGAGAGGGTGACTCGCCAGTACATGTAATATTCCTCGATCAGTGTGCCATTCCTCCATTCTTACCGTATAAGGAATACAAAGGGGCTGATGGTGGTGGATCGACAGATGTTCAGGGAGGGTGTGCATGTCGTTGGTCTTTCAGGGAGGACCTTAACTACCAGGGTTTTTTGGAGTTACGGGTGATGACGATGTGTTATCCCATGCTTAGGGAGACTTTTCTATCCCGAGTAGCGATGGATCTGGAGGAGGAGGTGCCTAATGCGGTGGATAGGAAGATGGTAGCTCTAGTGGGTGAGTCGGGTGTGGCAGGTGGGGATTAGGAGGCGTTTGAGGTCGGTCAGAAGTGGTCAGATGCAGTGATTGGGGGTGGTATTAGGGCTTAGGGAAGTTTTTGAGGAGGAGGGTGGGGTTCAAGAGGTGGTTCCTGAGCGGGATGTAAGGGTATAGTGATGCACCCATGCGAGAGATGGTCTGGGGTGGCAGGGCTAAGGGGGGTCCTGATCCTTCGAGAGGATCTTTCCTTCCAGTACCACTGGATTTGCTTTGGCTGATGTGTTCAATGGGAGAAAATTTGCAATTGGATTCAGAGATGGCTGGAACTTTAGGTAAGGCTCGGGGGAATTTTGTTACCCTTCTTTTGGGCAGTTCATGAATTTTGAGGGGTTATTTTCAGTGTCAGTCTCTAGGACAGGTTTGGTGAACTTTGACCTTTGGCTTCATCAGATGTCTTCTGATGAGAGGGTCATGACGGTGGAGGATGGTGTAGCCTGGGGGAGGATCGAGATGGGGGTGGTTATCGCAACCCATATTGCCACTTTAGAGTCTAGGGTGGGGGAGTTTAAGGAGGCATCCATGCGACGGGAGAGGGAGGGAGGTGCTATTTAGGGGGAAGGAGGTGCCATTTAGGAGGGTAGTCATCCCTATTTATCCACTTGAGGTGGAGTCTCTAGATCATATTCTTTCAACTACGTATCCTCTTTCTTACTAAGTATCTCATTTGGACCTCATGGATCCTGGATTTATGGAGGCTCTAAGAGTGGATCGGGAATTTCCCTCTTTAACCTTACCTTTTGTTATTATTTTGGCTTTCTTTAATCCTTTCTACTCTCATACTAATTATTTTCCTACTTTGGTGTTTCTCAAGAGGTGGTGGTTTCGATGCTTGGCTTGCATAGGATGCTTTTTTTTCATTCGTATTGTATAGAGAGTGATTGTATTCCATCCAAGTTTATGGCCCCATGTCAACCCATGAGGGATGGATAGTGATCTGGGTGGAAATTTTCTCTCAGTATCCTACTCATATTTGTGCGCCTTCATGTCATGAGGAGGTTGCGAATTCCGTCATTGTGTTGGTGAATCTTTTTTCGTCTACTCGTGCGGTTCAACTGAGTCCCAGGCATCCCAATGATCAAGCGGAAGCAGATGGTGGTGATGATGATGAACAGCATAGAACAGCCAGTCATGAGTAGGACTTAGTTTTATTGGCTAGGTGGAGGGATTGTCTCCACCAATGCATACATTTGATTTTTCCTTTCTTATTATTTTATTACTGCTTGGACATTATTCTTTATTAGTTCTTGGTATTTGGATACGAGAGATTTGACATTTTTCTAATTTAAATGACCTTGATTTGGATTTCATTTTATGATTCATACCTTTTTCCATGGGGGAATATTTATTGATCTAGTAGGTGCAATGTTATTATTATTTATATAGTAATTCCAAGTATGAGTCTGAACATAGTGAGCCTAATCTCCTTTTAAAAATATGGGTAATGCACATGGCAGTAGAAGAACATAATAAAAATATAAAGGGACACGTATATGTATGGGAACCAAAGTGAGTTCACATTTTTTTTATTAAAATGGGGGTGATACAAAAAATAAAATACACAGATACACATGGAAAAAGGGACCCGTCCTTTTAAGACTTTTCTTTTATAGAGAGGCGAATTTTGTCTATTTGTTGGAGATTCCCTTATCTGTGATGATGTCAAAGAGGTGAGGGAAAAAAGTTCTCCTTTCTTTATTTGTTGATCGGGTATGATCCTTTTTTATGTAGCCTTGTAGATGGAGTGCCTTTCTTTGTCCCGGATAAGGTGCCTTTCTTTGATGGTTCATCCTGGGATACGGGGTTATTTGAAGGGATAGTATTTGGTGTTTACTTTATGGGAAGAAGTGTATATGGGTAGTGTATTCTCCCTTTTGGCTTCTTTTGACCATTTGTTTCATGGTATTAGCCTTCGTGTGATATTTCTTATATAAGGATGACCACGCGGAGTCTTAAAATTCCTTGGAGCACTATTTTGTTAATTGACACTTAGTTTATTTAGATCGCACCGACTCTTTAAGAGGGAGTTAAAAATGACCATAAGTCGGTTTTCCCATAAAATGGGATTTTTGGTATTTATTTAAACTAGGCCCAAATTAATATCTTGATTTGCCTATGTATATATGATTCAAGGACAATGGGATATTTGTATTGAATGAATGCGATAAAAATATAGCGAAGAATAGTTCTCTCTAGGTGATATGGTTAGGGGCTTAAAGTGTTTTTGTTGACTTTAAGCAAAAGGTGGGTGAATTAAGTGTTTTTTTAATGTAGGACTGGGAATGTCTATGGGCTTGCGTAGTTTTCCCCACCAGTTACGACCGATTATTTTGGTGTTTAAACTGGTCTTTTCCTTTTCACCACTAAAGGGTTTAAGGAAAGAATTTCTTCAATGGGTCGAGATTCAAAGGCTGGGAAAATATGACTCCATTGAGATCGGTTAAGGTATTCACCTCACAAAAGTTGATTTTGGTGACAAGGTAGGGTCCTCCCTCGTTGAGTGAAAATTTTCATCTAGGAGTCCGGGGAGCTTTGAGATTCTCTTTTTGGACTATGTCTCCCTCTTGTATGTTTTTCTTATTAACCCTCTTTTTTAATGATCGGGAGATATGTTCTTAGTATACGTGATTATGATAATCGACTTTCAGCCTTCTTTCATTTAGAAGAGTTAATTCGTCATAACAGGATTGCACATAGTCGATTTTGGCCACTTGTCTTTCGATAATGATCTGTAAGGATGGTACCTCACGTTATATGGGTAGGACTTCCTCCATTCCAAAAACTAAAGAGTAGGGGTGGACCCTATTGAGTTTTTCTTTGTAGTGCGGTATCCCAAAGGGCGTATGGAAGTTTTTATAACCAGTCGATGTAAGTCTCAGTCATCTTGTTGATGATTTTTTGAAATTCTTGTTAGTAGCGTCGACTACTCCGCTGGTTTACGGTTTCTATGTAGATGACTTATGTTGAGTGGTCCCATATTCATGTAGAAGGTTTGAGACTTATTTCTCAAATTGAGACATGTTATCTGATACCAACTCGTGGGTATGCCAAATGGACAGATGATGTTTTGACATCTTAATTTGGCCATTTTCTTATCATTTGGCACTGTGTAAGATTTGGCCTTGACCCATTTGGTGAAATAGTCAATGATGAATAGGATAAATTTTTGCCCAGTAGAGGCCTTAGGAGTTACCTTCCCTATGATGTCTATCTGTCTAGTGGAGAAAGGCTAGGGTGAGGTCAGGCAGTAGAGATATCGGGGAGATAGATGTTGTCGTGGGGAATAAAGTTGACATTTGAGGTGCCTCTTGACGTAGTCCATGCAATCCTTTTACATGGTAGTCCAGTACTATAACTGCTTGAGGATTTTTCTAGAGAGGGTGTTCCCACTCATGTGAGGGACACATTCGCTACTATGGGTTTTGTTCATGATTTCAAAGGTCTTGTCTTCGGTGATGCACCGTAAGTTTACTCCATAGAACCTCTTTTGTATAGTTGGCCCCCATAGATAATGAATTGAGATACCAATTATCTTAGGGTAAATCGATCATTTGGAGAGTCATCGGGTTGATTGTGGTTCTTATTGATCAAGTTTCATATATCGAAGTAACATATTTTGGGTTCTACTAATGTATCCTCGATGGCATCAACATTAAAGTAATTGGAATGGGTGCTCCAACTGGTCACGGTGAATATGATTTTCGCGATTCCTTCCGACGTGTCTATTATGGAGGATAGGGTGGAAACTGCATCTATAAAATTATTTTTAGCCCTTGGGAGAAAGTCAAATGTGAGATGTTCGAATCACAACAATGCCTCTTCTAAGTAGACATGATATGGATGTAGTTTATCATCTCGAATTTTCCATTTGCTAAATTTATGAATGATGACTAGGCTAGAATCTCCATAGTCTTTTGGGTTGACAGGGCATTTCGAGACCTGTAATGCAACCCTCATACTCGACCATGTTTTTGGTGCATTCATAGGTGAGTTTGATAGAAGTGGGGAGTCATCGTGTGTTACCCTTCATATGAGAGACTAGGTTATAAATTGTCTGCAACATAGCCTCATTTTTTCATGGTACTCCAATTGGTCAATCTAATCTACTGTGGCTCTGAAACTGATCCCAAACTTGAAATCTTGGATGTTGGGAGCTTCGAAGGACGTAGGTCCTTATTCATGGAGTTTGTGTCCTTTTTTGGGGGAGTAGTCCCATTTTTTCATCATCTCCCATATCTGGAGGTTAAAGACATACTCTTCTCTAGACCCTAGGAATGTGTTATCCTCGATGATTAAGAGATGGTCGAAGCAATCTGTAATTCCATGCTCGGGAAAGTGGGTGTAGTAGACATGGTTAGGTTCTTAGGCTAAAGTTCTTGGATTAGGCTTCGTTTCAGGCTTCGAACGTATCAGTCGAAAAGGATTGATGTCACCTTAAGTGTCTATTCCCATCATGTGGATGAAACTCAATATTCATTCCTCGGAGGATTGTCCTAGATAATAATTTTGTGTTATCTTTCGTATCAGGTATGGAATAGTATATGTGCGACCATGACCTATTAGTCTTCAGGAAGGAGACTTTATCTCTCTCTTGCAAGTCTTGTATGTTGGATGTAAACTATCAGTTCAGGGTCTACCCTCAATTCATCCTTCCTGACAGTGTCTCTTTGAGTGATGTGGGACCTGACTCTTTCTTCCTCTTCGTACAATTATTGATGACGGGTTCAAAATTTGATGTGATCATCTACCCTGAGTTGTTTTCCATTTTCACTCATCTGTGTTGGAGGTCTAGGATATCAGGGAACCTAAATTATGGGTCCCCCTATGTAGTGACTAGAAGATGTGGCACTCCTACTATTTCTTGTGGATTTCCCCAAAAGCATGTTGGATGTAATGGGTGAGTGAGTACCCTTGTTGGTCCCTAAATCCACGAGGGAGAATAGGTTTATCTCAGAGGTGGACCCCCCCCCCCCCCCCCACTTAAGAGGATTGGATTGATATTGTGAACGAGATATGCTTGATGTCTTGGAAACCTTCACCTTACATCTCCTCCCATTCGGCTGAGTGGTCCATTTCCTAAGGAGAAATAGTCAGGATCTATGGATATATTGAGAGCATGAATTTCGTTACCAAGACGAAGTCCAAGTTATCGTGGTTAATTCATAGAAAGTGAATATACATGATGAAGAATGTCATATAGTCGATGGTGGGCTTGATTTTTATAATGTTTTTAAGGCGGGTGACGGTGACCCCGGAGGAGTGGCTATTTGGATTTGGTAATGTGTCCTCATCCTCATTTTGTGATGAATGAAGACTATCAGTATGGAGGGGTCGATATTTGGAATGGGAGTAATCGATATGGAGTTGGTATCGGGGTTATGATGATATGGGAATGGGTTATTGGTGACATTTATCTTTGGCGAGATGAGACTGCCGACCTCAATGATGTCTTGGATGGCAAATCATAGGGCCCAATAATTATCAGTAATGTGATTGGGTCCTTGGTGGAACTTGTAATGGGAATCAGCTCGCCAGTTCTTATCTGCAAATGCAGCGGGTGTTCTAGGGTTGAGAGGTATAAAACGGCCATCAATTTTCAAGGAAGCGCATAGTTAGTTGATGGGAGCCTGAAGATTATTTAGATATCTGGGTTGGGTTATGAACTCTTTGGGAGGAGGTATAACTTGATAGTTCTAGGAGGGTATCCTTATTGAAAAGGTGCAGCAGTGGATAACATAGCTAGGGAAGTATTAGAAATGGGGTATGCTTCCGGTTCCGTACTAACCACGAGGGTTACGATATGCAATGTAGAAGTTCTAGGTGAGTTCTTGCGGGCAAAGAACTAATTTGTAGCTCGACGATGTTTACCAGTAGATTTGGTAGCCTTAACAACTAAACTTTCCTCAATTTTTCGCCCAATGTCGTTGAATTCTTCGAAGTAGGGGATCTATATGAGCCTAAGTTCATAATGTACTTTCTTCCAGAGGTTCTTGATCATGATCTCTATTTAATCATTTTCCAAGGGTATGTTGACCTTTTCACCAGCTTTCTCTCTCCAACGAGTGACAAAAGTGCCAACTAGTGTCCCTTCCTTTTTCTTTAGTATTTTTAAGTCTTTACGAGTGACGCAAATTTCTTTGTTGTATTCGTACTACTTTAGGAGAGCACGACATACATCATCCCATTTTTTATCAGTCCCCTCATGTTTTAGGCCCATATATGAGGTAAGGGCTCCTCCTGAAAGAGTGGAGGATAATGTTCTCTCTAAACCTACTAGTCATACATTATAGACCTACATTTGAAGGTGCTAGTTGGATAAGTGAGAGGTTAGGGAGCTTAGTCCGTTATAAATTTGAAGACTAGTATCTTAAATTTTTTTGGCAACTGGCCTTCGGGATAGAGGGGTATTTTCTTGATGTTAATGAGCTCATTGATGGATTTTATCTTACTGATGGCTTCCTAAAGGAAACACGATTATGATTTGACGTATGTTATCTTCTCATTTTGAGGTGGGGAAATAATCTCATCGACTGGTGGAGGAGCTATAGATTTAACTCGCGGGGGGCTTATAAATCGATGTGGGAATACTCGAGGTACTACCGGTAGGGTTCAAAGTATCCATATATGGAAAATGGTACTTGAAAGCGAGGGGTGTCGGTGTTCATAGGGGGATCAAGTGCTGGGACTGGTGCAAGCAGATCCTGGGGACTAGCTAGTACTGCTTCGACAGCCACTATAGGTAGTGTTCTAGTGTTGGGGATGGGGAATGAAGTATGTTATCTAATATTCCGATCGTAGTGGTGGCACCTTGCAAGCGGACTTGGTCTACTCTCAGTGCCTTTATTTTGGAATATATAATATTCCATGAGGTGATGATGTTTTCAAGTTGTCTCAAGATTTGATACATTCCGGATGGATCTTGATCTTATTCGGTAGACATGGAGCATACTGCGAAGGAAACTTGACACACGTGAATGGGGAGCTCGCTAAAGAAACCTAATCAGCCACATGCAATGTGAATTCGGCCTTCTGTGGTAAGAACTTAGTGTGATCTCCCTGATAATGATAGTCACTGCATAAAAAGTAGGGGCGCTTTGGTTCAAGTTTTTGCGGACAGAAGGACTGACAGAAGGATAATACATAGAGGAGAATGACTCACATATCATGGAATAAGGGCATTGGCATATTGTATTTCTTTTAACTTTATGTTCAACACAACTAACTTTCAAATTCAATAAAATTCTTGATTTTAGTTCCCTCAATTTTTTGATTTTTTCGGAATGCGGCGATATACGTCCCCCATAAATAACAAAACAATGTCTCTTGATCTCCATCTCTTGCCGATCAACAACACATACTTAATCAGGTTGAACTTATCAAAGTCATGTCTCACTCGATTAAGTTATGACTTCATGTATGACTTTGTATTAACAAGTCACGAATAAGAAGTCTTACCCGACCAAGTTAAATACAAGAATATACACATATATTCCTAACACACTTGGTCGCATTAATAATTTACTTCATGTATGACTTCGTCTTTGACAGGTTAAGAACAAGAAGTCTGTAAAACTTCGTATACAACTAAAATAGTTAAAAAAATTACTCGACTAAGTTAAATGCAGGAAGATATGTATACATTTCTAAATATGGGAATAGACACATATATTCCTCATACACTTGTTCTCCACTGATAACTGGTGCTAAACTTGGATCATCACAACTATTTGTAGTTTCATTTAAGTTTATTAGTAGAATCTATGGCCCTACAATCATAGTTTAATAATTAATTATTAAATAATAATTCAGTTGAATAATTGATTAACAAATCATAAGTTGACAACACAAAAGCATGTATTTTTATTCAAATGCTAACAGTGTTACATTCAAGATCAAATAAGTACCAAACACAAAAGAATTATTCAGCTAGAGGTTTCCCTTGTTATTTGGTTATATCAGAAGAAGTTTGTGATGCTCTCTCTCGTTTCACTCTCTTCATCCCAGCAGGAGGGTCATCCAGGGTATAAGGGTAGTTGATAAAGTTAAAATCCCTCAATATTTGCCTATTATTGTTGCTCGACCTATTGATCAGATGGGGAGAACGAATTATTTTATGCACATTTTGAAGACCATAATCTCCCAAGTATTTTGTGATTAAACACTAGGGAATTGCATCAGGAGGGATCCATTAAATGTCTAACTTGAATGGAGGCGTTTCACAATCAAGCAAACCAATTTCATTCCAACACTATAGCTCACTGTTTTGGTCATATTTTAGCAAGGTCAGTAAATTAGTCCATCCCCATCTGGAACCTTCACGATGACTCTGGGAAAGATGATCATCAACATGGCTAAGGGCATCGTTATAGACTTCCATCCAGACCTCCCTAGGTTGTTTGTGAAACTGAAAGGTTAACCTTTCAACCCGATGTTGAAGTTTCTTCAGGACATCACTCTTTACTTTCAACTAGACAAATTAATTAGTTATGGCTAGCTTCCAGCTAGTTAGACAAGTTAGCAATGGCCTCACTCATTGATTTCAACCGGGCAGCTTGGTCGGCTAGTGTTTTAATAGTCCTTGCCTCATCTACAATTAGTCAGATAGTCCTTTATTGCCTGGAAGTTTACCCAGGTTTGGCTTTCTGTAGTGCTTCAAGTTCTTCTACTAATCTAGCATTCTTAGTTTCCAAGAAAGAATAACCCTCATTAGCACCACTGGTAGAAGATTTCTTCAGGCTGTCTAATTTATTTTTGAGACTATTGTTTTCCTCCTCAAGCAATTTGGCTACCCACCGAGCTTCATCTAGTTCTCGATTCAACAAGAACTTTTTTCTTCTGTACAGGGAGGCATACTCTTCAAGCTTTTTTTCAAAGCCCCATCATTCACTCAATTCTTTATACTTAGCTTTATATTCGGCATGGAGTGAAGCCAAATAAAATTTGTGGCCTTCTTAGAAATCTTCAATCATATAATAATATGCAGCATTATTTGTCAATGCCCTGTCCATCCAGCAATGAATATGAATGTATAATTCCTTAATATGGTCGGACACATCATGGCCAAGCAAGTTGACTAAGTCTTCTTCGGATAAAGGAACATGGCCAACTTCTAGATGATTTTTACTCCGCTTGAGCAAGTCGGATTCAACGGAAGCTATGGCCTTTTTCCTTGTCATCAAACTGAAAATTACAGATGTAAGAACGCAAGTGTGATTACTGAGCAAATATAATACAAGGTATGTGACTTCATGAAGACAATTCAACCAAGAAAGAAGGCATAAGTATGGTAAATTCAACACATTCAGCCAAAAGGAAATGTTTTCATTAATAAACCAAATGGTGTTACATAATAACGATCATATTATAAAGTGGAAGAACAAAAGAAAAAATAAAGGAGTTAAACCTTATCCTTATCCAGGACATTAATCCCAGAAGGTAGCTAAGAAGAAGGGATGGATTCATCAATTAGCTTCAAGGCAGACTCAGCGGGATGAATGGAAGACTCTTCAGACCCTTCCTCATCATCAAAGTCTTCTTTCAAGTTTAGAGGATTGCCTGGATCGTGCCTCTAAAATAGTTGAAAGTCTTTAGCAGTGCCAACCTCCTTGAGGGCCTCCGACCAGCCATATTTGAATGATTTCTTACTGACATACTCAATTTGTAATGAGGTAGCCAGAAACGCATTGTCCTAACCCTTATTAAAGGAGTCTTACTTTATTTTCTTATTTTTAACCTTCTCTACAACTAGGTCAGTAGTCAGACCAACTGTTTTCTCCTCGGTAGACTTGAAAAGGGCTTGATTTTCCACCAACTTCTCCTCGACCACCTTAGCCCTGTCATTAGTATCTATCAGACTGGTCTCAAAAGTTGTTAATTTCCCCTCAGCAGTGGTGGCTCTATCGTTAGCCTTTTGTAACTCTCCTTCCCAAAATTTTTGCTTGGACTCTAATGCTTGTATTGAAGTCTCCAAAGACCACCTTAAACCTTTAAAGGCCTCTTCCACATCCCCTTCATAAGAACACAGTTGATCATCGTTATCCATCAACTGGTTGAAGTTCACCAAAAACTACACAAAGGAAAAGTATCAGATTACAAGAAGAAAAATAAGACAGCAAGGACACGTAACAAAGGGGAAAGGATTACCGAAGCCAAACTCTGGAAAGCATTTTTTGTTAACTTTAATCACGAAAATGAAGAAACAATTGCTTTATCATCAGAGCGAGTGCCAATTTTTATCAATTTTCTAGCCATGCTAAGTTAATAGTTACAGAGGATGACCCTGCAATATCCATGTCCTCTTGAATTTTCTCGACTAACTCTTGGTCAAAATCGCTTCCCTCAACTTGCTTCTTATAAAGACCTTTTCTTAACCTCTTGTATTGAGGCACATCAGTATCAACCTCCTCAGTAGTGATGACCTGAGGACCTTTTTCAGCAACTTTGGATGTTTTCTCTATCACAACAGACTTCTTGGCATCAGCAGCCTTGACAATTTTCTCTGCAGCTCTCTTGGTAGTGGGAGATAAAGCTCCAGTCATCAAGTCATGAATTTTCCTTTTACCCATAATAGAAAGTAGGGAGGTGGGAATACTAGATATGTCCAACGACTCAAAAGAAGAAGAAGTACCTAAATCCTTCTCAACCCCTGTAGACTCCTCAATCAAAAAAGTGAGAGATGGTTCCTCTTCTAGATTAATGGGCCTAGCAACAAAGGAAGTAATCAAACTCCTATATTGTAATAAGTAGGAGGATACTCTGGGGTATTCCTCGTAAATACTTTGATGAATGCTCCACGGGAATTTTAACTCTCAAAGATTGATGTTCACTTCTTTAGGACACCTTCTTTTGTTCTCAACTGTGCAAACTAGGACAAGAAACATTAGTCAACATATTATCAAATAGTTGGTTAGCGAAAAAGAAGAATACATTAATCAAAATCAACAACCTATTCCATGTCCTACTTGAGGGCATCTAGTCCCATCACACACTTCTCCTCTTTGAAGAGGATAATATTAACAATTCTTTACAATTACCCCATAATCAAAATAGTCTTTGTTGGAGTCTGGTAAATTGACGACTAAGGCTCTATTAGCAAACCTAGTTTTAATATAATAGGTATTGTCGCTAGTAACCATTTGTAACAAAACATCAACTCAGGGATGCCAATGTCGGTTCATTATATTTAGTTAAGCCTATATATCCCATTCACTACTCTCCAAAAATTGGGGGCTACTCTAGCAAGGACAACATCAAAATATTGACATAATTTCATAAATAAACGATTGGGGGGAAAAGTGAAACCACACTCAGTTATGAATAATGAGGGAATCCAGTAACCCTCTAGTAGTGATAACACTTCAACTAGTGGTACAGGGATTTTAAATCTACCCAATCAGGGATGTTTCTTTCCCGCCTAAATTTATTTAAAGAATACTCATGAACAATGTAAATCGGGGTTATAACAAAGAAAGAAAGAAATCAAAAAGAAGGGGAAGAACAAAACTTATAGATAAAATGGTGGCAAAAGCAAGTGTAGGATGCAAAGGAAAGCTCAAAGACAGAAATCTTGGAGAAGAAAGAGAGTTTGAAAGCTTGAAAAGTTATGGTGCAAAAAATCGACAAAACTCTCATCTCTTATAGCTTACCTAAAAAACTGTGCATGTAATTATTACTTGTATCGACGATTGACGTTCTGACGGCTGAACAACTCTAAAAATGTGAAAATACCAATATACCCTTTGGCGGTTCATTGATTTTCAAATTATTCATAAAACTTCCATCACAAAATTAAGGCAAGAAAAAATTTCACCAGTCCCACAACTCGTCTTATGCCGACCAACTTTGAAGAAAACATACTCGATCCTTTCAATAAAAACATCAAAAATGAATTATCGGGGGCTTCTGTTGATACCAAAAACTATCTATCTGTGTGAACCAATCAAAAATCGACACTTGTCTCCTTACGTGGCAACAATCCTAGTGAGCAACCACTTAATTAGCACCGAGGATAGTTGCTCGGTAGGCAGGCCGACCTACCTGACGAATGCAGATCATCAAAGTATATAAATATTCACAACTTCGAAAAATAACCAAGGGTCCTCCCACATGTGGACTAGACTATATAAAGGCATTCTAACCTTTGATCTCCAGGTCACTATAAATGCATTGTATTCCTTTGACAAAAGGAAAGATAAAATGGATTCTAGGTCATTATTCTTAGCAAGAGTCCCTAGCTTTTTGTAATCACTCAAATCAATATAATAACAGTGGACGTAGGCTTTCTTTCACAACCAAACCACTTTAAAAACTCTTTGTCTTTTGTGTGATTTATTTCATCGCATATTATATTTTATCTGTGATTAGAAAATTGGATTTAGTCCATTTTTTTACATCAACACAAGGTATCCACATTGTCATTCGGTGCAAATTAACATTATTGCCATGCATTGAATTTTTCTAACGAATGTAATGTTTCAAACTATTTTACAAATTTAAAAACTATTTTTAGTTTATCATTTTTACACTTAAAACAGTTTTACAAAAAAAAAAATGTATTTTATGTTAAAAAAAGCTTTAATTAAAAACAATTCCCAAAAAAAATTATAAACAAATTCATTTTTAAATTTTCTAAATTTTTTTTTCATTCTTTTTATTCTATTTTTATATAGTTTCCAATTAAAAGGGAAAATTAAGAAGATAAAAAGTAGGAAAAAAAATTGTTATTGTAATAGTGAAATTTATAAAAAACTCATTTTTAAATTTTCTAAATTGTCTTAGTAGGTTCTTTGTTATTTTTGTTCTATAATTTTTTTTATAGTTTCTAGTTAAAAAATTAAATTAAAAAAAAAAGCAAAAAATAGTTTTTTCCCTTTTTCTTCTAAACATTTAAAAAATTCAAACGGTTTTAATTTAGCATTTTTATATTTAAAATTTTTTTAGAAAACAAAAAGATTTTTTATTAAAAAAATTAATTAAAAACAATTTTAAAAAAGTTTATATAAAAAATGTTTGTAAAAAGATCATTCTTAAATTTTCTAAACTATTTTTTTAATAGTTTTTTCATTATTTTATTTGTATTTTTTATTCACTAGTTTATAATTCATCATCAACATCATTGCCTTACAATAGTTTATAGTTGTAAAGGAATATTTATGAAAATAGAAAACAGTTATTTTCTTAATACTTGTGAAAAAGAAATTTTTATTTCAAATAGTTTTTACTTTAACATTTTTGTACTTAAAAACAGTTTTAGAAAAACAATAATTTCTTCTGTAAAAAAATTATAATGAAAAATAGGTAAATTTTTTTTATAAAAAATTGTTTACAAACCAAATCAATTTTAAACCTTCTAAGCTATTTTTCATATATAGTTTTTCATTCTTTTATTTTATAGTTTCTAAAATGAAAAATAAGAAAAAAAAATTCAAAAATAAGTTTTTTTTTCTTTCCTTTTTACTTCTAAATAACTTTTTTTTTTTTACTTCTAATCTTGTTTTAGATTTCAAATAGTTTTAGTTTAGAATTTTTATACTTAAAATAGTTTTAGAAAAAGATATATAGCAATAACCTCATTTAGACAACAAACATTTTTTAATTGCTTTAATGATTCATAATACACCATGTTTCAATATTTTAGAAAGTCACAATATTTTAGACATTATACAGATTTTATTTAAAAAATACTTTATTTAGTGAGCAAAGCGTGGAACAATTATGGCCTCACGTAATTATTTTAATACACTCTTTAAAAATTATTTCGTATACACTAGTATTGTGCATATGTTTTATATTGTTCTGGGCTACATACTTCATTTCAAACCTTTGCTCAATTCTAAAAAAATCATAAACAATATATTTTGACTGATAAGGACACTTTAAACAAATTAATATATTATGTATGTAAACTTCAATTTGACAATAAACATATAGTGTTAGCAATAACCTCATTCGGACAGTAAACATTTTCTAATTGCTTTAATGATTTATATTATACCATGTTAGCAGATTTTAGACAGTTAAAATATTTTAGGAATAAAACTTTTATTTAAAAATACTTTATACCATTAATAATTTTTTAATAGTTACTATTATGCATATGCACTCGACATATGTATAATGATTTTTCTAAACTAAATCTTAAGTTTTAGACGATAAACAAATTATATGTTACTGACATATTTTGGCATATAATTTCATAAGAATAATAATAGTAAATCTTATAGTGACACTGACATATAATAATCACAAACATCATTTATTTGTAGACTTTGTTTAAAATGGTTTTGTTTATAAGATATGATATTAATAAACAAACACTGGCTATGTTTATCTCATTTCCCTTTGACAATATTATATCAAACTTTTAAGGTCATTATTACAAACGGGAGTGATAGTTTTCGTCCGTATCTAGAAAGGATTTGCTTGAAGTGTTAAATGAGCAATGTTCGGGTACTAATGTGAGTATTTATGTGTTTACCTAAAATGTTGGACTGATTTTACATTTCAAATTATTGCAATAACATTTGTTCTATGATTTGTTGACATGAAAAACAACCACAACTGAACAAGTTATCGACGCGTACATAAATATTTTGCGATAACAGGCGATGCGTACGCCATGTCGACTCTAGACAACTCGCTATTTGACCAATCAGTTCTTTTAGTAGCCTTTGTCGGGCAAGTCAATAAGAATACATATTTTTTAAACTAATGCCAGCCAATTTTTTATATGTTTTTACATATGCATTAGTATTAACATTTTTTCGCGTATATAGATAATGGTGCGGTATAATATGGATGGTTTACGTATGTGCTTCCTTGACAAAAAAAATTAAACCTACGTGGTGTCTTACAAGATGGTATTTATTCTCTATCATATTTGTGGCATCACGCGAAAGAAAATATGGACACCACTTCCATCTACTCGTACTTAACACGCACGTAGGTGAATAGAGGCACTACAACTCATTGATACCGTGGAGTGGAATAATGTACATATATCTGTAAGATTCTTTTACTTTGGTAAGTACATTGGTGATTGGGTATTATTGCAAACATTTACATATACATAATAAATATTTATTGTTTACTAATCCAATGTTTAAGTCACACACTAAAATTTATTGAATGCTATGACATTGGTCAAAATAACCACTATATATTTATTATATAATATGTAAGAAATTGTCATAGACATAAAATGTAATCTTTACTATTTTCTCTTTAATCTTACTATACATCCCGAATAGTCTATCATTCAAATTACATTTTAGGTGCTACAAATAATATTCGTGATGAGATTGGGGAAACACGTTTGACAGCAATTTTAATAACCCGATGTTTATATCAAATGTAAATGTGAAAACGCATGAAGTATCAATGACATTTGATAACTGCAACATGAACCATTGCCAATTTTTATCATTATCTGAATCAATAACGGCGAAGGCAATAGGAAACATGCCTCCAATTTACCCAAGAATATAAAATGTAAAAAACAAATAGTTTAAAAGTTGTTATATGATACAAATTGTAATTCAATTCTCATACAGTAAATAATTATCGTCTACATGCACAAAATATGTTATTCTAAAATCCACAAACACTAATGTTATTAACCTGAATATAATTCAGTAATAAAACACATTGAATTACTGAATTTCGTAAAGTATAAAGTGTAAGAACAATTTAAATATAGTCTAACAATCATTGGATCAACTAAATTTATTAATTTGAATATAATTTACCAACAAATGGTCACAAGATTGTCTACATAACACTCTGTTTGTATTCTAACGGTATATGTTAATAACCATAACAAAATATGATGTTCTAACATGTACATTTATTATGTTGTAAGTATAAGCTAATTTGTGTAAAAACAATTAATATATGTTAATGATACATGATTTTCTGTAATAGTTAACTTTATCTGCCTTTAAACATATTCATATATTAATATATTATCTCTTTAAATGTGCAAGTAACACTTTCAGATATGTCTAACAATATATATCTATTGTCTACATAACACTTTATGTGTTGTTCTAATAGTATACATTATTGATTACACATAAAGGGTTGTTACTAGCGTTACACGGATTATCTTGTAAATATAAGCTAGCTGGAGTAAAAAGACATAACATTTGTTAATGCTAAAGGATTTTCGTTAATAATTACCTTGATTTGTGTTTTCCCATGTCGCTGGGAGAATATTTCCTTTGTATTTTCTTTTAAGAAACGTACCATCCAAAAATATCAAAGGGCGACAATGCTTGAACCCTTCAATACACACATCATTTGAACCGACCACTACTTGAATAATACTCTATCCATAAATGACTAACTGGGTTAAAATTTATTATCACATCCATATACCATCAAAACTAGTCAAATGATAAAGATTGATCACCAAAACCTGCCTTTTCCTCTTTTACAGCCCACCACACCCTATTGTATTCAATATCATGAATGTATTTATTAGATATAAATTTCATGATATCAACAGGTCTGATCAAGGGATTTAATCGTACGCAGTTTGCAATTTTGTTAGCAATCAAACCAGAAGACAACTAACGGTGTGTACGAGTTCTATAAGATAGATCACATATGTGATCATCGATGAATTTCTTCATAATAAAAAAGTCTTTCTATATACCAACTCTACCATGTATAAACCAAAAACATGCCTTTGATGATTTATGATTAGACTTGGAAGTAACATGTATCGAATCATTCTTAATGTAGTTAAATTTGAATCCAACTTCAGCCGCATACTTACACAACACATCACAAAACTCAAGAACCCTGCCTCTGAATCGTTTTTCGACCTTATTGATTCTATCCAACCAACCAAAAGACATCAAATTTCTACTGCAATTATTTCGTGCCACACCCAATAAGTCATCTAAACTATCAAAAACCATCTCCTTTAGTTAAAATATCATCATGAATATCTTTAACACCTTCCCTATCAATAAGAACGATTTTTCTAGTCGATACATCAACATCTACTGAATCAATGTCTTGCTTACGACAAGATGATAATATCATCGCAATATCTTCATCAAAGTCCAATGCACATTGTGGATGTCCATCCAACACATAAGACAATAAAATATATTCATCCAAAATGCCAACCCACCTAGCTCGCATAGATGCAACAAATTCAGAAATCTTTGTTGTATCCTATAACATTCGGACTAGTGTGTTATCCATGTATTGCAAAATAAAGTCACGAATGATTTCATCATCACTGCAAAACAAAATGAACAATACAATAACATCATAATCGGTAAAAAAATTAAGACAGTATATGTCTACTGTTATGTATCAAATACCTCATTTATAACCTAGGAAAAATTGAAAAATAATTATCAATGCATCAAAAAATTGTGATTGTTACATTCATATGACACAACCAAAACGAGTTATGTTGATCAACAATAATGCTTGATATAAAAACAATTAATCACAAACATAGCACTATGCACCTAATAAAAAAATAACATCTAACAAAAAGCATAAAATTTTGATTCAGAATAACGAAACACTATACCAATTATTGAGACAGTTAATATGTAAACGAGATGTTTCTCCGAAAAAAACATATGACACATTTAAGCTTTTGTTTCAAAATAATGAAACACTATACCAATTATTCAGGCAATTGATATGTACTATCAAAACCATATATGACACTGAAAACTCTTTACACAAGATGTTTCACTGAAAAAAATGTATGACAAATTAAAACATCCATTATATAATGACACAAACAAAACGATATATATTGGCCAACAATAATGCTTGATATAATAACAATTAGTCATAAATATATCACTATGAACATAAACAAAAAAACATAAACTTTTGGTTCAGAGTAACGAAACACTACACCAATTATTCAGACAGTTAATATGTACTGTCAAAATAATATATGATACGAAAAAATCTTTACACAAGATGTTTCTCAGAAAAAATATTTATGACACATTTAAATTTTTGATTAAGAATAACGCAACACTATACTAATAATTCAGACAATGAATATGTATTGTCAAAATAATATATGATAAGAACAACTCTTTACACAAGATGTTTCTAAGAAAAAAATGTATAACATAATAAAACATCCATTAAATAATGACATACAAAATGGGAGGAAAATTATTTTTTGAATACACGATATATAACACAGTTATACACAGAATATGAAAATAAATGATAAAAAAAACTCAACATTAATGGTACATACAAAAGATTAATACTCATTGTTGATACCAAATTTAGTCTGCTGACATGGCCCAATTGAGTGAAGACACGTGGCAATTTGCGTGGCAATAACAAACACTTCCGAGCAACACCTTGACCCATCCAGATACTCCGAGCAATAGATACCATCCGAGGAGCCATACTGCGACGAGGAACTCTGCTTCCCCGATCAACTCAGACCCTCCGACCAATAAGAATTCTCCGAGGAACTTTAATACACCGAGAAACTTATGAGTATCGAGCTACTTAGGCGGTCCGAGCTGCACCTCGAACAGAGCATTAATTGCAGGATAACCAACAGATTAACTGCGCATTAAATGCTCATTATTATCATACATATGTATACGCCTAATGAATAGCTATGTACTACCCTTTCACATGAGCAGCCTGAGGGCTATAAATACATTGTATCATCCTCATTGTAAGGGGACCGGAATTTCTTGATAAAACTTGTAATCGAGATTTCTCAACAATCAGCAATAACAGAAACAGTGGATGTAGGCCATTCTTATAAGGCTGAACCACTTTAAAATTTCTTTGTCTCATTTTATTTTATCCACTACACAAAAATGGCCAAAATGTCACCTTTCAGCCGGCCACCCTTGTCAAGGTCATTGACCGTGACAAAAAACACGCATTTTATGTCACGGTCATTGACCTTGACACGATCGTGACAAAGAATTGTCACGGTCAATGACCGTGACAAGGCCGTGACAAATTTACTTGTCACGGTCATTGACCGTGACAATTCTTTAAATACTTGTCGCGGTCAATGACCTTGACACGACCGTGACAATATTTCCAGCAAAAACCCTTTTCCCCTTCTTTTTTCCCTCCCGCCGTTCCCTTCCTCTCTCTCTCTCTCGACGCTGCTCTCTCTCTACTTTCAGGTTTAATTCTCCCTCTCTCTCTCTCTTCCATTTATATATATGTTTGTGTGTATATATATGTGTGTATGTGTGTATATATGTGCGTGTGTGGGGGGTGGGGCAGGGTGGGGTAGGGGGTGGGGCAGGGTGGGAGTAGGGGGTTAAAAATGTAAATAAATAAGTAATTTTCTATAATTTTCCAAAAATAATATCCAAAAATGTAAATGTAAATAATATCCAAAAATATTGGATAACAATTTATTTTCATTCAAAATAAATAAGTAATTTTCTACAAATTTGATAAAAAAATGACGGCCGGCTTAATATGTGATTTAAGTGTGAAATAATCGCTATGTACTTATACTAATGGAGAAAAAACCATATATTTAAAGTTTAATAAAATAGGAGTTATAGAAAGAAAGGTGGGGTTTCCATAATCTTACTTTGTCACAATTAATTTATATGCCTCAAAGTTATTTTATCACTCTTAGTTTATATTTGTGATAATACTTTATTAAAGATTTTTATGGGAACTTGTTATATTAGAACTTAGATGAACACTAAGTGATGAAAATAGTCCTTAAAATTGAAAATTAAATAAAGTTTATAAAAGTAAAGATGCTGGTAATACATCAAAGATAAATTAATAAGGACTAAATAACAAAACGTGTTCAAGTGTATAACAAGAAAGAAAATGTGGTATTTAGATTGGGTAAAATTCTTAATGTAATGTTAAGGGACTAAAAGATCCAAGACAACTAGCCAGTAAGTCACGGACCGAAAAATTTATGACGGATGATGAAAGCCCGTAAACATGTTGGGGTGGGGGTGGGGTATGATTTATAAAAAGCACAAAACAATAGTAGAAATTCAATACCTGAAATTAACATTGAGATTATTTTAAATATACAGTCACTACTGTGTGTGTGTTTAAATTGAAAGAAGATATGAGAATTTTATTAAAGATTTTTATGTGTGTGTGTGTGTAATTCTCACTTTATTAATGCCAAACCCGACTCTCTTATAAGATATGCATATTGTGATAATATTATATCTGTACTAATAACATTTTTTTACAGGAAATGTCTCCTTCAGATATTAAGGCGAAGATGATGATGTTGTTTATGATGATGTCGTCTGGGGTCGGTGGTAGTGGAGGCGACGAGGGCGCTTCCGCCCCTAGGCTCCCCAAATATGGGAAATATGGGATTACCGTCGAGAACAAATCGGAGATATTAGCGAGATCCCTCGTTCTGCTAAAGACGGTCATCGGCCCGGGGTTTATGAGTTGGAAGGAGGTGCCATATGAGCTCAAGTTAGCTGTTTGGGCGGCACTACAGGTAATATATTTATATTTCAATTTCAATTTCAATTTCAATTTCAATTTCATATTTATATTTATATTTATATTTATATTTATATTTATATTTATATTTATATTTATATTTATATTTATATTTATATTTATATTTATATTTATATTTATATTTATTCGCAACTAACATTGTATTTGTTGGACAGGAACAATTCAACTTGGATCCAAAGCTACGCGATCCCGTGTTGGAGCAGATTAGGGAGAAACTCAAGTCGTGGAAAAAAAATATGCGGGCACGGTACTTTGGGAAAACACGAGAGTCGATTATCCAATGGCGTGAATCCGTCCCCCCCAAGGAGCCGATCTCATTGGCACAATGGCAGAAGTTCATTGACAATGAGATCGAGGATCGACAATTGGCATCTCGCCAATCGGGGAGGGAAAATCGGGCAAAAAATACGGACGTGCACTACTCCGGCCGGACCTTTTACGCCGAGGTGGAGCATAGGATGCAGGTAAGATTTGATTTTTCTATAACTACAGAAATATATTATTCTTCATTATTTTACTTTGCGGGGCCGATACTAATTTTACTTTACTTTATTTTATTTCAGGGGGTAGGGAGTGGGCTAGGGGGTAAGCCACATAGGCTCGATACTTATGTGGATCTTCGGACGAAGAAGGGGAAGGACAAGGAGGTGTCCCCGAGCGTCGCGGCCACGATTGTAAGTAATCCGACAGTTTAATTTTTGTTAATTACGTTATATTTTTTTAGTTTACTTATTTTACTAATCATGTGCTTTTTGTCGTTTCAGGCAAAGCTTAAGGAAGTGCATGAGTCGCAGTCTGATGCCAATAAGGCATCTTTGTCCACAGATGCACTCAGCCAAGTGCTTAGCTCTGATCGCAAGGGGAGGACAAGGGGGGTGAGCTCGCGGGTGGACAAATCTAGGATCATCAGATTGGAGACGAGCGACACCGGGTTGGCTCGAACGGTGGATTCACACGACGCGAAGCTGTTTTGTTTGGAGGCGACGGTCCAAGATATGTACGCATTCATGAAGCGTACGTTGGGCGGAGACTGTAAAGGGAAAGGGAAAGGGAAGGATAAGGCGGTGGAGGAGGAGGTGCGGGAGGACGAGGCGCAGGATGACGAGGATGTGGACCTCGTTGCTTCATCACCGACACGTTCCTACTTCGATGATCCACTTCCCTATTTGGAGCCCGTCAACAGACCAATGTCAACACTTGGTTGGTCGAGCGTGTTCATATTGGACGTATTTAATGGCCAGTGGATAGGACGGGGGTTGAGGGACCCGAATATCGTCCAGGGTGGAATAGTTCATGGACGTGCGCTTCAAGAGATGGAGTCCAGGGTGCTCGTCATGCATGTTATACCCGGGAAGGAGAACTCCCTGTTGTGGTTGCGTGAACAATGCGGCACGACGTATATTAGTGGGTGCGTCAATTCGTATGTCATGTGGCCTACTCACCTCCTCAGTTTTAACAATACACCAGACATGTAGTGACATTGTTTTAAGTTTGAATTGAATTGTTATAAGTTTGAATTGAATTGTTTTAAGTTGTTACATTTGAATTATATCGTGATGCATATTGTCTCTATTTGAATATATATTTGCATTATCTTTAGTTTGTTTGGATATATGATGTTTGGAACAGGTACAACGTTGCTATAACAGGTACAAATATACTACTGGGCAGTGGCAGTGGCCATACTGCCCAGCAGATTTTTTTTAAATTCTGCCCAGAATTATCACGGTCAATGACCGTGACAAGTCCGTGACAAAAAGTTATCACGGACGTGTCGCGGTCATTGACCGTAACAATTTTTTAAAAAGGGGTCACGGCTTAGTCACGGTTTATAACCGTGACAAATGTGTCACGGTCATTGACCGCGACACGACCGTGGCACAAAACGCGAGTTTTGTGTCAAGGTCAATGACCGTGCCATGACCGTGACAAAAAAAGTTGTCTCGCCTCGAAATGTCACGGTCATTGACCTTGACAAGTTGGATTTGTCAGGGTCAATGACCTTAACAATAGTGCAGATTTGATGTAGTGATCTGTGATTAAATAATTAGATATAATCTAATTTTTTACATCAACAGATTGGCGCCGTCTGTGGGAAACGACTGGTAATATCGTTTTTCATCAAAAACAATTCATTACAAATGGCTGATAATCCAGAACCCAGCAATCGAAACGCTGGAAGCCCTCCCAATCCATCTGCTCCGCCAAATGTTCCAGATCTGGCTGGAATAATGACAAATCTAGCCCAGGGTCAGACAGCCATGCAAGAAACTATGCGACAACTCATACAAACCCTTCATGGAGGAGTATCGACCCATTCAGGACATCGAAGTGTTCAAAGAAATACCCGTTTACTTTCTTCGCATACTAGGCGTACCGATTAATATGGTACTGAGGAGTCTGAAGATTTTCTTATCAACCTGGACGAACTTCGTCAGTACGAGCCACAGATACTGACCAACGTATCACTCTCTCTACAGATACTGGTTAAGCAGGGTATCTCCTTTTAATCGATTAGGTCCTAGGAGGAACAAAAGTCCTCCTAAGGCTGCGTCGAGGAGCTTTCAACGACCATCAGACTTAAGGGAAGGATCTGCTTAATCGCAACCAGCTGCTCATCAAGATAGATCCCAGGAAGCCACATCAACGCGATCAGTTGCTCGAACCAATAGGCCCGAGGAAGGAAACGATGCATGGAAAGGCTCTATTCAGAGGCTGGATGATAGATTAGGGGAAATGGCTAAAGCCAAGAACCCTCTACAACGAACTTTTATTCAAGGAACACCTTTTTTCCAGGCCATTGTAGATTTTCCCACACCATCAAAGTTCAAAGCACCTGTTGTGACCCCCAAATATGATGGAAAGACCGACCCTGTCCTTCATATAGAATAATACCAAGCTACATCCGACATCTATGTTGTTCCAGATGAGATAAGATGCAGAGCATTCTCGAGAACTCTTACCGGATCTGCTCAAATATGGTATAATAATCTTCCTCGAGGAAAGATCTCAACTTTCTTTAAACTCGCCGAGTTATTCATTGGGAATTTCTATTTTGGGGCAAAGCCAGTTAAACGAGTAGCGCACTTGTTAAGTGTTAGACAAAAAGCTGATGAGAGTACCAGAGATTATATAACTCGTTTTAATAACGAGAAGCTTGAAGTCATTGATTATGAGGAAAAGACAACGATTACCGCCTTGATGAGTGGACTACTGCCCAACAAGTTGTACTACACTTTGGCCAAAGATCCACCTAGAACCATGTCAGAACTGATGGGAAAAACGACCAAGATTATGAATGCCGAGGAGGCTATGGCTGCGAAGAAGAATATGGATGCCAAAGAAACCAAGGTGAAAAGTGATAAAGCTAAGAAGAAAGAGCATAAGAACAATGGTAGTGACAAACACTCAAAAGCAAGGTCGTCATGGGAAGTATTGAAGAAATTTGATAATTATACTCCTTTGAAGAAAGACATCAACCATGTTCTAGAAGAAATCAAGAACAACGAGGAATTAAACTGGCCAGAGAAAATGAAGGCAGGCCCTGACAGGAGGAATAAGGCAAAATATTACGAGTTTCACAAAGATCATGGCCATATGACCAAAAATTGCATAGCTCTTCAGAATGAGATTGAAACACTCATCAGACGAGGAAAACTGGCAAAGTATGTTGATCATAGAAATGAAAGAAAAAATAGCAACAGAACAAGAGAGAGGTCTAGATCTCCTCGGCGAGCAGAGGAGAACAAGAAAATAGACCATGAGGTTGATCCAGAAGACGACCCCGATCTTCCCAAGAGACCAAGGCAGCCAGAACGTGAGGTATTTTTGATACGCTTTGGGTCATTTGATTGTAATGTTATTACAGGTGGAGATGTAGGAGGAGGAGACCTTACTGCAGAGAGAAAATCTTACCTCTGTGAGGCTCAAGCTTGCTCATACATTCAACGAATAAATCTAGCTGAGGAGGATCACCCTAGAAAGGTAAACAAAGAAAAATTGGTCATTGGTTTCTCAAAGAACGACCTCGCAGGTGTTCTATATCCTCATGATGACCCATTGGTGATCAAAATAAGGATGAAGGAAGTGATGATTTTAAGAGTACTGGTAGATAATGGTAGCTCGGCAGACATCATGTTCTACTCGTGCTTCGATATTTTAAATCTAAAACTATCTCAACTGGAGCCTTATCATAAACCCCTCCTCGGTTTTGCTGGCGAGAAAGTTTTTCGACTTGGGACAATCAAGTTGGATATATTCATTGGTATGTGGCCTGCTTGTCGAACAGAAAGAGTATGCTTCTTCGTGATGGATAAGAATGTTCATTCATCATACAATATCATCATGGGAAGAGTAGGATTGAAGAAGTTCTAGGCTGTACCATCTACGGTGCATCAATGCGTGAAATTTCCAACAAATTTTGGAGTATGAGTTGTGAAAGGTGATCAGAAAGTAGCTCGGGAATGCTATTATTCATCCGCCGAGCAAGAGGAACTGGAGGAATCAAGGAAAAAGACTACTACCTATCAAGTGGATGAAGGTGCAGAAATTGAAACATTGGATCCTAGAGATGAGTCGCAACTCGTGAAAGGTCAAGTGGTGGAAGCTACTGAAAACATCATTCTGGACGAAGAGCACCCTGAACGAACTACTCAAGTAGGTTCGTCGTTGGAAGCCTCACTAAAATAGAAATTGATAACTTTCCTAAGAAGCATAAAGAAAACTTTTGCGTGGAGTCATGAGGATATGCCCGGGATAGACCCAAATTTCTTATGTCATGAGCTCAATGTGAATAAGGAGATCAAGCCTGTGAAGCAGAGAAGAAGAGTATTCAGTCCCGAGAAGAATCAAGCTATACAGGAGGAAGTCGAGAAGCTCCAGAATTCTTGCTTTATTGAAGATGTTAAATATCCAGACTGGTTAGCAAATGTGGTGATGGTGAAAAAGAAGAACAATAAATGGAGGATGTGTGTAGACTTCACCGACCTCAACAAAGCATGCCCAAAGGATCACTTTTCGCTGCCCCAAATGATCAACTAGTGGATGCTACCTCGGTACACGAGCTACTGAGCTTCATGGATGCTTATTCTGGTTACAATCAGATTAAAATGAAACCTGAAGACAGGGAGAGTACTTCTTTCATTACCCCTAGGGGAACTTATTGTTATAATGTTATGCCTTTTGGTTTGAAAAATGTTGGTGCAACATATCAGCGGCTGATGAACAAAGTGTTTGTAGAACAAATCAGTTGCAATATGGAAGTCTATGTTGACGATATGCTGACAAAGAGCAAGAAAGCTGTTGATCATCTAGTTGACTTAGGCCAGACCTTTGATCAACTAGATAAATATCAAATGAAGCTGAACCCGATGAAGTGCATATTTGGAGTACGAGAAGGCATGTTTCTCGGGTACATTATCAATCAGCGAGGCATTGAAGCTAATCCTGAAAAGATTAAAGCTCTGTTAGGGCTGCGATCCCCAATGACGAAGAAAGAAGTGCAAACTCTTACAGGACGAGTAGCAGCACTCAACAGATTTGTATCGCAAGCAACTGATCGATGTCTCCCATTCTTCAAGACGCTCCGAAAGACTTTTGAGTGGAATGATGAATATGAGAAGGCTTTTCAAGACTTGAAGAAATATTTGGGAGCACCTCCACTGTTATCCAGGCCAGTGATGGGAGAAAAATTATACTTGTATCTGGAAGTGTTCGAGAATGCAGTTAGTTCGGCATTAATAAGAATGGAGAATGGAGTACAAAAACCGATCTACTACACAAGTAAGGCCTTCCGAGGAGCAGAGATCAGATATCCAAAGCTAGAAAAATTGGCACTAGCATTGATCGAGGCAAGTAGAAGAATGAAGCCATACTTCCAGGATCATACTATAGTAGTATATACTGATATGCCATTGAGGCAAGCCCTTCATAAACCAAAAAAATCAGGAAGACTGATGTACTGGGCAGTAGAACTTGGTGAATATGATATAGTTTATGAACCCAGATCATCGCTAAAAGGGCAAGCGGTAGCAGATTTTATAGCAACAGGTTGTGGCGCAGGGATTGTTCTTAATAGTCCAGACGAGGTCGACATGGAATATGCCCTACGTTTCCAATTTAAAGCAACGAATAATGAAGCTGAATATGAAGCCATGATTGCAGGTCTTAGTTTGGCAAACACCATGGGGGCAGAGCAGGTTATTGTTTTCAGTGACTCGCAATTGATCATAAATCAAATGATGGGAGTATATGCAGCCAAAGGAGAATTAATGATCAGGTATCATACAAAGGCAAGGAAATTGGTATCAGAATTTGCTGCTATTCAGCTGGTTAGAATACCAAGAATGGAGAATGCGAGGGCCGACGCCTTAGCTCGATTAGCATCAGCTACTCGTACCGAGCTACGAAGAACAATCCCAATTGAAGTTTTAGCTGGTCGGAGTATCGATGAAGATTTGACGATGAATTTTATTACTCTTAATTTAGGACCATCTTGGATGGATTCCATCAGGGCATATATTGAGGAGGGGGAATTACCAAATGACAAACTTGCAGCCAAAAAACTGAAGTTTAAAGCTGCTCGTTATGTACTGAATAATGGTATTCTGTACAGACGAGGAATTATAACAGGTTTGCAAATATGTGTGCATCCCATCGAGGTGAAAGACTTGATTGAAGAGATCCATGAAGGGTCCTGTGGAGCCCATGTAGCAGGTCGGACGCTTTTGCAAAGGGTTATAATGCAAGGATACTACTGGCTAACGATGAGGGATGATTGTATAACCTACGCCAAAAAATATGACAAGTGTCAACGCTTCTCCACTATCCGAAGAACTCCCCAAGCGTTGTTGACACCCATTACCTCCCCTTGGCCATTTGCTATGTGGGGAATTGACTTGGTCGGACCACTTCTAACGACCAGAGGAAGATTTAAATATCTCGTCGTCGCAGTGGATTATTTTACTAAGTGGGTAGAAGCTGATCCTCTTGTCGACATGACGTACAAGAAGGTGTATCAATTTATTTGGAAAAATGTCATCTGTAGATATGGTCTTCCCCATGAATTCATTACCAACCATGGAACACAATTTGACAACGAGGAGTTTGCTGCCTATTGTCATCGGTCAAATATCTTGAAGATCCACTCAGCACCAGGCCATCCCCAAAGCAATGGACAAACTGAAGTAACAAACAAAACGCTACTGAATGGCTTGAAGAAAAGACTGAATGACGTGAAAGCGAATTGGATCAACGAGCTACAATCAGTACTATGGGCTTACCAAACTACTCCCGAGACGCAACAGGGGAATCTCCATATATGCTGGCATTTGGAAGTGAAGCCGTTATACCTGCCGAGTTGGGTCTTCTGACACACAGAGTACTAAATTGCAATTCTCGTGTCAGCGACTTAATGATAAGATTGGATTTAGACATGCTCGATGAAGTTAGAGAAGAAGAAGCCATCAGGAATGCTGCTTACCAACAACGAACAGCTTTGTTCTACAACAAGAGGGTAAAGAAGTGCGACTTGAAAGAAGGAGACTATGTGCTAAAGAAAGTGATTCAAAAGCACAACAAATTAGAAGCAAACTGGCATGGACCTTATCGAGTTACAGAAGTTGTTCGACCAGGAACCTATAGAATAGCAACTTTAGAAGGGCAGGAGTTTAAGAATGCATGGAATGCAGAACACTTGCGCAAGTATTATCAGTGATGTAATATCTCATGTAATACATTTTCGTCAGTATGAATAAAGTGACAGTGTTCTTCCCAGTTCTCTCCTTTTGTTGGAATTTTTTTGCGGAATACTAGTGCTACACACTAGTCAGCAAAACTCAGACTACTCAGAAATCTATTCCTAAAAATGCCAACTAAGGTTGGTTAGGAAGTAAATATATTCCCGAAAACGCCAACTAAGGTTGGTCGGGAAGTAAATCTATTCCCGAAAACGCCAACTAAGGTTGGTCGGGAAGTAAATCTATTCCCGAAAATGCCAACTAAGGTTGGTCGGGAAGTAAATCTATTCCTAAAAATGCCAACTTGGTTGGTTAGGAAGTAAATCTATTCCTAAACATTCCAACTAAGGTTGGTTAGGAAGTAAATATATTCCTAAAAATGACAACTAAGGTTGGTTAGGACGTAAATCTATTCCTAAAAATGCCAACTAAGGTTGGTTAGGAAGTAAATCTATTCCTAAAAATGCCAACTAAGGTTGGTTAGGAAGAAAAACTATTCCAAAAAGTGCCAAAGATTGGTCGGTAAGAAAAATCCACTAACTATGGTTGATCGGGAATAAAAACCCACTAACTGTAGTTGGTCGAGAAGAAAAATTTACCGACCTTGGTTGGTCGAAAACATTTTATGAGTACGAGAAAGTGATCGAGCAAAATTTTTGATACTCGTGACTTTTTAAACTACTACCAAGTTGGTCGAGAAACAAAGTATCATCAATTTTGGTTAGTCGTCAAATGATTACCACAAATTCAAGATAGTCGACAATAAGTTTTAACAAACTCCAGTTGATCGACAAATAACACAATGTTGTTATCTTTTTAACAGATATACATGCACAGGTGTAAAGTGTTTTATGATTACAAGACAATGACAGTCAAGATTTGCAAATAAAATTATTTCATTAAATGTAGACAGATATACATGCACAGATGTAAAGTGTTTTATGATTACAAGACAATGGAAGTCAAGATTTGCAAATAAAATTATTTCATTAAATGTAAAACAAAATACATCAAGAATGAAATACAAATTTATTACATCAAGATTCCTATTCTATTGGTTTCTTCCCCTCTGCTTTTGAAACAGGTTCCTCACCAGCAGGTGGATCATTCAAAGCATAAGGGGAATTTATGAAGTTAAGATCCTTAAGCATCCTGATGTTCATCACAGATGGTCGATCAAGTAGGTGCTCGGGACGAGATATCTCAGCATTGGAATGGAGATTGTAATCGCCAAGGTATTTGGAAATCAAACACCGAGGGATGGCCCAAGCAGGGATCCAACTCATGTCAAGCTTGAATGGTGGCACTGGTAGGTCGAGCAGCCTAGGGTTATGGTAATCCCACAGGTAATGACCCTGTTCCAGTTGCAGTACACCTAAGGCATTCAACCATCCCTGTTTGTAACCCTCATTATTTGCATTTTGGATACGATCATCCAAATGGTAGAGAGCCTCATTGTAGCCAGCCATCCAGAATTCTCTGGGATGCTTGTGGAATTGATATGTCAATCTTTCCAGTTGCTCGTGGAGATTTTTTATAAAAAGTTCTTTATTCTCCAAGGCAGACTTCTGCGTAGAAAGCTGCTCGTCCAGATTAATGATCTTCTTAGACATTTCAGCCAATGCCTGGTTCTTTGCCATCAGTTGGATGGCCTGGTTCTCCAGAGCAGATTGAGTTCTCTGTTCCTCGACAGTAATCCGAGGAGCTCTTGCTCATCCCCGAGTAGATGTAGAAGGGCCAGCTCTCTTCAAGGTTTCTAATTCATCCCTCAGGTTGGCGTTTTCGACCTCTAAGAAAGAGAATCCATCGTCGTTCACAGGGACCAAAGTGTTTGAGGTAGAAGTTGTAGACTTCAACTGAGACACCTCTCTTTGCAGGTCATTATTTTCCTGCTCTAACAACTCAGTTATCTGTCTGTGCTCTTCGACCTCAGCCTTCAAAGTTCTCTCCCTCACATCGTAAGCAGCGAACAGTTTATCGTATCCCTTATCAGCATTGAGTTGCTGATACTTCTTCTTGTATCCTTCGTGCAAAAGGGCTGTAGATTCCTTATATTGTTGCTGAAGTTCTTCAAGAGTTCCCTGGAGATCTTCAATCATATCATAGTATGCTACGCTGTTAGCCACTGCACGGTCGAGCAGGCACTTCAAATACTGATAGGCTTTAATTTCTTTCTCTAAAGCACGTTGACCGATGATATCAATAATTTGAGCTGCACTCATATCTGAATGACCAGCTTTGAAATACTCATTGCATTGCCTTAATAGTTTTGTATCGTGAGCAGATAATAATTCCATCCTGGACAGAAACTAGTAAAGGAAGAAAAAGCAATAATCAATAAGAGTACAAACAGAGCATGAAGAAGAGATTCAACAGTATGCATAAGCAAAATTTCAAATTTTATTACATCATAAAGGAGAAGTACAAAGTTAAGAGTTACATTTGATAAAGAAAAATAAAATAGAGAGAAATCCGAACAACTCTACACCTTTTCCTTGTCTCCCAAAACTTTCTCGGGAGGCTGGGACGAGGAGGTAGGTTGCTCGGATGGAACAGAGGTTTTCTCGGGAAGTGCTGGAGGTTGCTCGAATGAAGTAACGGTTAGTTGAAGTTCCTCTCCAATGGGCTGGATAGATGGGGGATGAGAAATTTGATCTCCCATCACCATGGAAGATTCCTCAGAGGCAGCTTCGTGCTCTTCTTCTTCTTCAGGAGTTGGAGGGGGCCCGGGATGTGTCGCTGAAATAGTTCAAAATTTTCATCAACTTTCATCTCTTAGAGAGCAGCGACCCATCCATATCTAAAGTATTTGAGGCTTCCATATTCCACTTTCGACATCATGGCAGCCAAACCTTTATTCCACCCTTTATCCCAGTCGGCGCTGAAGGATTTTTTGACAGCCAATTTCCTGTTTGTCTTCTCCGAGGTCAGCTTCTCGGAAAGAAGATCATCAGCAGCCTTCAATTTATTCTCAACTTCCTCCTTCTGACGACTTACTTCCCGAAGTTGATCCAACTCCTCCTCAGCAGTCTTGAGCTTATTTTCAAGCTCCCCATCATTCTTGAGCTTCCCTCCGAGCTCTTTATTCTTCTCCTCCAAATCATTTATTTTTTTCTCCAACCCCTTGGAAACCTCAATAACCTGAGCCTTATCTTGCTCGATCGAAGTGAGCCTCTTCTCCCAAATCTCCTTGTCCTCAGCATACTTCTGATGAGAATCCTTCAGCGATTGCGTCAGACCTACCAAGGCTTCTTCTACACCTGATGAGGAGCTTGAAGCTTTAATAGCTTCATCTTTCTTCAGAATTGTATTAAAACAGGTCATCAACTGGGAAAATAAAAGCAAGTCAGTGCACAGATATAAAAAGGAAAGAATGAAAATTTAAGACTATAAGACTTACAGAAGCAATATGACGAGCTGCTAATGTGGTAACCATGTCCCGAGAAAGGTTTTCTTCAATACCTTGTGTGGATACCAAGAATTTAGAACTATGGACCTGGACGAGTAGCCCAGTCCTGGCGGCCCAAAGTCCAGGCCCCTCATCTTTTATAATTGATCCGGTCTCCTCCCACGATCCCATGAAGGAAAGTTATGGGGGAAATGGAAAACATGGAGGAACCCATAACCTCCACTCATCTACATGCACATGTATATATTAAACCCTAGGTCCGGGGCAAAAGGACAAGTTGTATTCTCTGTAATCACTCTCCGGAATATATACAAATAATATCGACTGCACCACCGTGGACGTAGGCACATCTTGGCTGAACCACGTACATCCTTTGTTGTGTGATTGGCGTCTTGTATTCCTTGTCTTCTTCTTGATAATCTTTCTCTCATATTTATTTGTGTTGCGTAATAATCGCATCCATAATTGGCGCCATCTGTGGGAAGCGTTCATCTTTCCCTGAGAAGAGCCCACATCAAGAAAGGAGTTTAAGATGTCTGGTCACAACAGCAATGCCCCCCAAGTAGGAGATATTCAAGAGCCACCTGCTCCTCGCAGGATTAGGTCTGAAGTCTGACGTTCAGATCAGAGAGCTCGCTTAGAAAGACCAGCCTCAGAAGAAAGTCAGGGACCAGTGAGGTCCACGCAGATATCCAGTTTGATTGATGCGTACGAGGCAAGGCTCCACGAGCAGAGGGAGTCTTCTCGCAGATACGAGACTGAGAATGCTCGCTTGAAAAGAAGACTGGAAATACTAGAAAAGGAGCTTCGCCCTGATAACCGAAGACGCACATATCGCACTCCTAGCCCTCAGGCGAGCTAGTCTCGCAACCGAGGAAGGAGACCTAGGCGAGAATCTCAAAGGGACGAAGGAGGCGAATCAGACGCCGACCTCCGCGAACAGCTGCGAAGAGCTCGCCGCCACCAGAGCCCTGCTCGCAGCGACGAGCACATACGAAACATGGTCCGCATGGAGATGGACCAGCATCCCGCTCACCACGGAATAAGATCAACTAGAGAGCTCGCGAAGAGAGCTCTCAAAACCCAGATGAAGTCACCTTTCACAAGAGAAATCGAAGAGGAGGAAGCTCCCAAGAAATTTGCCATTCCAAGGTTCAAGATTTACGACGGAAAAACTGATCCCATCGATCACGTCAGGCAATACCGACAGGCCATGACCCTCTGGAGTCACCGGAATGCCCTGATGTGCCGTATTTTCCCCTCGAGCCTTCATGATGTAGCACAGAAGTGGTTCGAAAGACTCCCCCACCGGTCGATCAAGAATTTCAAATCCCTAGCCGAACTCTTTACGGCCCGATTCATTACCAGTAGCTCCCATCCTAAAAGGATGGATGTTCTACTGACAATGAAGAAAATGCCTCAAGAGACCCTCCGAAAATACGCGAAGAGGTACTGGGAGTTATTCAATGAGATCGAGGACTGCGCGAAGGAGGTGGCAGTGGCCTCCTTCAAAATTGGGCTCCCTAGTTCTTCCCTCCTCTACCAATCCTTGACGAAGAAGGAAGCTATGACTATTGACGACCTTATGGCCCCAATCGAGAAATACGCAAAGGTGGAAGATGTCACCCGCTCTAATACAGGAGAAAACAGTCGAGCTAAGCTCACTACCATGGTAAGTGAGAAAACTGAGAACCAGAGGAAAGGAGGAAAGAATGGAGGCAAAAATGGCTCCAAGAAGGGAGGGAACCAGGACGCGTCGAAAGCGTTCCAGGCGGTCAACACCGTCTTCAAAGAACCAATTTACAAGGTTCTCGCGAAGATCAAGGATGAGCCATTCATCAAGTGGCCCAGGAAGATGGGGGAAGATCCCTCGAAGAGGAACAATGCGTTGAGATGCGCTTTTCACAAGAAGGGAGGGCACAAGACCGAGCACTGCAAAGCTCTTAAGTCTCACCTCGAAGAATTGGTCCAGTCCGGGCATTTGAATGACTTTGTGGAGAAAAGGGCAGAGAAAGTGACTGCCAACAGAGAGATGAGACCTGACAATGTGCTGGAGGATGATGCTGGACATGAGTTCGCCGTAATTCACGGAGTATCTGACGTCAAGCAGATATAAGGGAACTCAGCTCAAATGGAGATGAAAAAGCTTACAGCGGTAATGCAGGCTTTTCAAATCGATCCAGCAAAGTCACAGTCAGGAAAGCGTCGACGAGCAGAGGACGTCAACTATAACAAGCATATTGTTTTCACGGATGAAGATTTGATGGGAGTAAGAACCCCACATCATGATGCCCTGGTCATTACACTCAGGATAGCCAACTTTGACATCGACAAGCTGCTCGTTGATCAAGGAAGCTCGTCCGAAGTAATGTACCTCGACCTGTTCAGGAAATTGAAGTTGAGCGTCGCCGACCTAAAGGAAGCTACTGTTCCTTTGGTCGGCTTCGCTAGGAAAATGACCATGCCCCTAGGCAAGATAGAGCTGCCAGTTCGCGCTGGGAACGTCTCCAAGATGATTGAGTTTTTGGTAGTTGACATCGAATCACCGTACCAGGCCATCCTCGACAGAGGATGGCTTCATGTAATGAAGGCGGTCTCCTCGACCTACCATCAGAAGCTCAAGTATGTAACTGACCGATGAGTAATGGAGATCCACGGCGACCAAGCGATGGCGAGGAAGTGCTTCATAGTAGCCATCCGACCAAAGCCAGAGAAGAAAGCCGGTCAACCCAGCAAGAAAGTTGAAGAGGGTGTGATACCTTCCAAATAGCAACTAAAGTATGGAAGATTAGGAGTAAAGGAGACCAGGCTTCTCCCCTCCGAGCGTGTCATCGAGGACCTGGTAGAAGTTATAGCCGAAGTTGGTGACAGTAGCAGAGTCTTCTTGATTGGAGCATCTCTCACCGATCAAGAACAGAATGAGTTGACGACCTTGCTGAGGCAAAACGTAGATGTTTTCTCATGGGAACCATACGAGCTGCCTGGCATTGATCCTGATATGGTCTGTCATCAGCTGCACATCGACCCCACATTCAAGCCAGTCACGTAGAAGGTACGAATAACTGCACCCGAGAAGGCTAAAGCGGTCGAAAAGGAGGTCGAAAAACTACTGGATGCAGGATCCATACGGGAAGTACAATTCCCCAAGTGGTTGTCCAACCCAGTAGTAGTTTCGAAGAACAATGGGAAGTGGAGAGTTTGCATCGACTTCACTGACCTCAACAAAGCATGACCTAAGGATAGTTTCCCCCTCCCAAAGATAGACCAACTAGTAGACGCCACTGCAGCTCACGAGCGAATGAGTTTCCTGGACGCATACTCAGGATATCACCAGATCCCCTTGTATGCCCCGGACCAGGAAAAAACGACGTTTATCACGACGGTTGGGTTGTATTGCTACAAGGTCATGCCATTTGGGCTCAAGAATGCAGGGGCAACCTACCAGCGGCTGGTCACAAAGATGTTCAAGGATCAAATAGGAGACACAATGGATGTCTACATCGATGACATGCTCCTTAAGAGCAAGAAGAAGGAAAATCACCTCTCAGACCTATCAAAGACCTTCAAAATACTCAGGAAGTACCGAATGAAGCTTAATGCGAGTAAGTGTTCCTTCGGTGTCCAGTCAGGAAAATTTCTTGGATACTTGATCAGTAAGAGAGGCATATAAGCTAATCCGGACCAGATCGATGCAATCAACAGGGTACAACCCCTCGAACAGTCCGAGACGTGCAGAAGCTCACTGGAATGCTCGCTGCCTTAAATCGCTTCATTTCCAAATCCTCCGTGAAGTGCAAGCCTTTTTTCCAGCTTCTACAAGGGAGTAAACCAATAGAATGGAGCCCGGACTGCTCGCGAGCTTTGGACGAACTCAAGTCTTACTTAAGCTCTCCACCACTGCTTGTCATACCACAGCAAATGGATTCTTTATACCTGTACCTCTCGGTGTCCAGTCACACTTCCAGCTCGGCGTTAATATGCGAGGTCGCAGGAATCCAACACCCCGTCTACTACGCGAGCAAGACCTTATTAGACGCCGAGCAAAGATACCTGCCATTGGAGAAGCTCTCCTTTGCACTAGTGATAGCCTCGAGGAAACTGAAGCATTATTTCGAAGCTCATACTATCATCGTCCTCACATCGCACCCCCTTAAGGAGGTCCTAAGGAAAGCGGATTTGTCGGGCAGATTGTCTAAGTGGTCAGTCGAGCTCGGTCGGTTCGACATCCAATTTCAACCAAGGACCGCTATCAAGGGTCAGATCCTCACTTATTTCATAGCCGAATTCACTGGCGAAGAACTCCCCGACCAACCTCAACCAACAAAGCAAAAAGAGGACCCAGCAATAGTGGAAATCGGAAACTATTCGTTGATGGTGCCTCCAACTCAAAGGGGGCAGGCGTAGGCATCGTTCTTATCACCCCAGAAAACACCATCCTTGAGCAAGGAATCAGGCTTGGATTTGCAGCCTCCAACAAAGAAGCAGAGTACGAAGCCCTAATAGCCGGTCTCCAAAAGGCACAAACTCTGGGAGCAAAATGTTTACAGGTGTTCGACGATTCTCAACTAGTCTCCAATCAGATAAGTGGAGATTACAACGCGAAGGATGAAAGAATGGCAGCCTACCTCACCCTGGTAAGGAAACTAATGACGAGCTTTGAGGAGATCAACATTCAGCAGTTTCCCAGAGGGCAAAACAGTCATGCCGACGCCGTAGCAGCCCTAAGCTCGGCAGTTGATTCTAGCCTTAAAAGGGTCATTCCCATCGATTTCCTCATTTGTCCAAGCATTAACCACAACAGCAAGCTGCCAAACGTGGAACAAATACTCCAGGTGGGATCAGCCCCCAGTTGGATGGACCCCTTAAAAGACTATTTAAAGGAAGGCACGCTCCCCGAGGACAAGAAAACTGCCCACCAGATAAGAGTCAAAGTTGCTCGCTTTCACTTATCCACAGGAGGCGACTTGTATAAGAAGTCCTTCTCTGGTCCCTACCTTAGATGCGTCCACCCAGGCGATGTCGAGCAAGTTCTGCACGAGCTTCACGAAGGAATCTGTGAAAGTCATGTCGGAGGAAGGTCTCTAGCCTTTCGAGCAATGAAGGAAGGCGATTGGTGGCCATATATCCAAAAGGACTCTGCAGTATATGTTCGCAAATGCCCAAAATGGCAGCTTCACGCTCCAATGGTCCACCAACCTGCCAGCGACCTAAAATCCCTAACCAGCCCGTGGCCCTTCGCCCAATGGGGGATGGACATCGTGGGACCACTGCCCACTGTTGCCGGTAATCGCAGATACCTGTTGGTTGCAACTGACTACTTCACCAAATGGATCGAGGCAGAACCATTGGCAAACATCCAAGATGCTGACATGATAAGATTCATATGGAGGAATATCATCACTCGATTCGGAATCCCCAGAACCATCATCACTGATAATGGGACACAATTTGAGAGTGGCCCCTTTCAGGACTTCTGTAATGAACACGGGATCAGGCACAACTTTAGTTCGGTGGCCTACCCTCAGAGAAATGGGCAACCAGAAGCTTCCAACAAAACTGTGATCGATGGATTGAAGAATCGACTAGAGCGAGCCAAGGGCACATGGGCAACCGAGCTACCCCATGTCCTATGGGCATACCGAACAACTCCTCGGCGAGCAACAGGAGAAACCCCATTTTCGCTAACATATGGCATGGAAGCATTCATTCCACTAGAAGCTGGCTTGCCAACAATGAGATCCGACCTTGTCGACCAAGGCCAGAATGATGGGGCGTTACTCACTGAACTCGACCTCGCCGACGAGCGTAGAGAACTAGCCCTAGTGAAGCTTGCGAGCTATCAGCAACAGCTCGCAAAGCATTACCACAAAAGGGTTAACCTGAGAAGATTCCAAGTTTGGGACTATGTTCTAAGGAAAGTCCTGGGTAACACAGTAAGGTCGTCAGACGGCAAGTTAGGCCTAAACTGGGAAGGACCCTTTAAAGTAACTAGGGACGACCTGCAAGGTACATATCATTTGGAAACGATGGAGGGCAGAGAGATACCACGAGCATGGAATGCAGCTAATCTCAAGAAATTCTATTTTTAGATTCTCAAGGAATTCTATTGTTGAATATCTTTCTTGTATTTGTTATGTGAAAGGAACAGTTCATTCCCCTTATTACTAATGAAATCAGTAACTGCATTTTATCACACATCTTTTTCCAAATCACAGGCACGATGGTCGATATAGCAGGGGATACCCCTCCTCAGGTCATCGTCATGAAACACGAGAGACCTCTTAGCATTGCCCCTGGAAATATATAAATCCCTACAGAGGATTCTTAGGCAATGCGACCAGATTTTATACTGGCCATCAAACCTACTTTAGTTGAGCAAAATCCTGAACGGATGAAGACATCCAATACCAGGTGTGTCCTCGCCAATTGCCCCACTTAGGCCTAAGGGAGTGTGACGACACAACCTAAAAGGTAAAATGGGGCACAATGGTATTTTGGTATTATACTGGACTGGGGGGACACTTGCATGGCAAAACAAAAAGAATTATAAAGCAGCAAGAATATAAAAAGATTGGATGAACACGTTTAGTCGGCAAAATTGACCAAAACACGAACTCTTCATTAACCTCTTATATTTACAACAGTGATAATACATGTTTAGTCGGCGAAGATCACCCAAAGCATTTACATTATCAAAAAAGACAAAAGAATAACAACTTGTTATATTCACAACAACGATAATACACGTTTAGTCGGCGAAGCTCTCCCAAAGAGTTTACATTATCAAAAGAAAAACAACTTGCAAAAAATTCAAGAAGGTGGAAGCCTCCGAACAAGATAGTCTGCCACTCTAGCTCTTCGTCCATCATCAGGAGCAGGAACCAGCTCTTCCACGACCTCATCTTCGTCCAACTATAATAGCTGCCGAGGAATAGCATCAATGGGGATCCATCTATCATCCCTCCTGAATGGATTGGGCATCAGAGTGGAGGAGGACATCTCGTGACGGTACCATAACATCGAGTTCCTCGGGACCTGAAGATCTTTCAAGGCACTCAACCACCCTCTGATGAAAGAAAGTTCCTTGAACTCAGATAGTCTTGTGGGAGCATCCAGCCAGCCTTGATCATAACCGTCCTCCCACGCTTCTCGAGGACCCCTCTTGAATAAATACCGCAATCGAGTAACGTCCCTTTGAAGCTCGGCGGACATCATCACGGAGCTCTTCCATCTCCTTATCCCGTTGTTCTTCTTCTACCCTATTCCTGCCCCTGGTGCTCCTACCAGCTCGCGGGAGGGGAGGACGAGTGGAACCTCGCGGCATAGGAGGAGTATGTCCAGCTCGCGAAGACGAGGAGCCTTGCAGAACCGCTGAAACGGTGCTCGGCGCATGCTCTCTAAGTTGCATGACTTCCCTCCTCAGGTTTTCATTCTCCTGCTGCAGGAATTCCCCAACTTGATTTATCTCGGTGGCCTCCAGCAACCTAGCTCTCAGTACATTGACTTCCTCTTGTACAGAAGCACCAATGCCTTCCATTTCCTGGAGCCTGTCCTTTAGCCTAGTCACTAGCTCGGACTGCTCCTTATACTTTTGATTCCTCGACCTAAGAGACTTGCAAAGCCTAACAAAGGCCTGACGAACCTGAGGACTGGCATTGGGACCAAGAGTCCTGCCCAATTGAGATGTGGAAGGAATATACTCCTCTACATCAGTTAACTACAAGACATAAAAGGGCAAGGGAAAGAAAAATCAATCAATGCATTGGAAAAATAAGCCTTTTTATTTCATTAATAAAGGTCAAATACATCGAACAGAAAATGGAAAGATTACAAGCAGAAGTACAAAAATAATCCTAAGAGAGGATTAACTAGCAACCTCAGGCAGCCCAGAGGTGGCTGGCTGCTTCCCCTTGTCAGCAGCAACAGAGGCATCCCCCTTTACAGGGATGCCCTCATTCTCCTGGGCAGGACCATCATCGGCAGGAGTGGTCTGAGAGGTAAGATCAACACCCTCGATGGCTGGGGCAGGGGCTTCTTCGTCCACGGTTGTCCTTGGACCCGGGTCATGCTCATCGAACAGAAGAGACTCAGTATCAACACCAGCAGCTAGGAGGGCCTTGTTCCAGCGCTTCTTGAAGTTCAAAAGGCTGATATAGCCTATCTGAACTTCGACGTCTTCATAAGCAGCAGTCCACCCGGAGTTGTATGAATCCTCCTTGATGGTGGCTACCTGGGACTCCTTCTCCTTCAGCTGCTCGGTCAGAGCCTTGTTCTCCTCCACAACACCCAGCTTACTCGAGTAGACTGAGTCATAGGCCTGCCTCAGCTCGCTCAGCTCCTTAATCGCCGCATCCCTCTCTCGGTTAGAATTGATAAGGGCCAGATCAGATGAAACTCGGGCGGCATCAGCAGCCTTCAAATCAGCCTCCAGCTGAGAACCCCTGACTTCCAGAGCGGACTTCTGCTGCTCCAGCTCGCCATTCATTCTCACCAACTCGTCACGATAACGGTAAAGCACGGCGAAGTCAGTCACAAACTGCCAAAAATAAAGAAGAAATCAAGAAGGAGAAACAATTAAAACTTGTTAAGGAATTGAAAAAGGGAGAGAACCTTACCAAGGCTAGTCTCTGGATAGCTTAAAGGGCTAATTGGTCAGACCCTAGTGCCCTCTGGTGATCTGCAGGAAGAACTGCCCTCTCGAGCAGCGCAGGAGCCAACTGAGGAGAAGTGGCAACCGAGGCCCCCTCGGGCAAAGCAGACACCGGGACCAAGGCTTGCCCAGCCTTCGTCCTCGACTCCATCCTCCTCCTCTCTTCCTCTCTCTCCCTCTCCATCCTCTTCCTCTCCTCCACCCTCTTCTTTTCCTCCATCTTCTTTCTCTCATCCTCCTTCTTTCTCTCCCTCTCTCTCACCTGCTCTTCCTCTCTCCTCTTCCTCTCTTTCTCCTGAGTGGAAGACCGAGAACCAGTAGCCACGGACCCAGAAGAAGACTTTTGTTTCTTTGACCTCTGTGAAAGAAGCACATGGTCCTCATCATCATCGTCTCTAATCAGGTTCTTCCTTGGAGGCATCTCTTCGCCTGAACTGCTGGAAGTGCTCGACGATCCTCGAGCTTCAGAATCCTCTTCAGAAGAACTGCTACTGTCAGAGCTCTCTCCACCCAAATTACTCGCAGCTCCTGCAGGCTCACTCTCAGAGCTGCTCTCCTCTTCGTCCAAATGGATAGGCTCAGTAGTAGCCTCTCCGAAAGAATCAAACTCTGGAACACTATCCACAGGCCATGCTATGAAGCTAGAGCCTGCGTTCTTGTACTCTAGCAAAAAGGCAGCAGACCTGGGATGCTCGCCGTCACCCAGAGGTTCCCTGATATTCCAAGCTTTAACCAACTCCGAGATACGAACCTCGCTGAGAGCAGGCTCCAAATTCTTTATCCTCGTTGTGGGAGAAAAAGCAAAGAGAGGTTAGAAAAGTCACAAGTCAGCAAAGCTTGAAGCAACAGTACAATGTCTACCTATATATTCTTCCCCGTAAAAAGGGACGGTGAACCTCTCAGACCTCGACCCTTCAAACTGGGAAGGGAACTGCCAATTCCTAACAAGGAAACCCTCTTGCTAGTAGTCCTTATGGGAATCTGGTAGGTTTACTACCAATACCCTATCAGGACTCCTAGCTTTGAGGTATAAGACACCTGAGCTAGTTCGAGAGAAGAAATAACAGAAACAGATCTCGGCAAGTCCTAACTTAGTACCATACAACTGGTTTATTCTATGGACGCTATTTACTATCTTCCACACATTGGGCAAGCACTGTGCGGGAACAATATTGAAATAACAAAAAAAAACAGAAATAGATCATTAGGGGGAAAAGTAAGTCCCCCCTGGGAGAGCAACAAAACATGGATCCAGTGGGCATCCTCTATATCCCTAATGTTCCTAGGAGGGGAGGCACAACATTCAATATCTACCCACTCAGGAATATTGTAGAACATCCTGAACTCGGAGATTGACCTATTTCCAATCTTCGCCATTGAAAAACTCAAGAAATTATACAAACCAAAGAGAAAGTGCAAAGAAAGGGCACAAGAAACTTACAAAATAGAAGATCGGTTCGAGTGATGAAGAAGCACGAGCTCAAAACGACTAAGAAGCAATGGGAATGGGGATTCAGAGAAGAAGGTACGAGGCGCTAGAGTTCTCAGGAGAAGGAAGAGTACTGGAAAGGCTGAAACGACGAAAGAAAAAGTGGCTATCCCAACAAGCCTTCAATTCTAATCATAACGCACAGATAGCGAAGCGAGTGCCGCCAAAGCAACTTCACAGTTTTCGAAGAATCACAAATCAGCCATAATGGCTGATCATTTAAATCCATTGGACCCATAAACGAGGCCCAGCAAATTTAGGGGCAATTGTGGATACCCGAAATTTAGAACTATGGTCCTGGACGAGTAGCCCAGTCCTGGCAGCCCAAAGTCCAGGCCCCTCATCTTTTATAATTGATCCGGTCTCCCCCCCACGATCCCATGAAGGAAAGTTATGGGGGGAAATGGAAAACATGGAGGAACCCATCACCTCCACTCATCTACAGGCACATGTATATATTAAACCCTAGGTCCGGGGCAAAAGGACAAGTTGTATTCTCTGTAATCACTCTCCGGAGTATATAGAAATAATATCGACTGCACCACCGTGGATGTAGACACATCTTGGCTGAACCACGTACATCCTTTGTTGTGTGATTGGCGTCTTGTATTCCTTGTCTTATTCTTGATAATCTTTCTCTCATATTTATTTGTGTTGCATAATAATCGCATCCACACCTTGGATCTCGGGAATGATCCAAGTCGTCACCGAGTTCATAGCAGAGCTCGGGGTAACAAAAGTGGGAACACCACTAGTCGGGGGTTGAGAGATGGATTCAGCCAAATTGATAGAGGAGCTTTTCTTCAGCCTCCTCAGTGGAGCATCAACGTTCTCAACTAACGATGTAGTCTTAGTCGGAGAAATGACAATCACCTCACCTGGAGCAGCAGCCTTGCTCGGGGCCACTGGGGGCTTCTCGACAACCTTCACAGGAGCAGCCGAAGGAGGTGCATCAATTTTTTTTGTCCCCTCTCCTGGGACATCAAGCTTACTTTTCTTTGCCTCTCCAGCACCAGAGGCAGATTTCTCAAAAAGGGTAGGAGGTCTTCTTTTCTTCATCCTTTCACTCAAGGGAATATGTGACTTAGGTGAAGAACTTGTAGAGGCTGGTATTGGCTCTGCGTCGCTTATTACCGGACGAGCAGTAAAAGAGGAGGTGTAACTCTTGTACTGTAGCAAATATGAAGTTGACCTAATCTGCTCGTCGGCAACAGTCTGATGCAAGCTCTAGATAAGTTTTAAATGCCTTATGTTAATGTCTGTCTCTTTTGGAGATTTTCTTTTGCTGTCAACTGCAAATAAATCAAAATTAAAATATCAGTGACACATTTTATCAAACACAAAAGAAGCATAATTTTGAAAATAAAAACAACCTATCCCATTTGCATAGGGAGTACATCTGGGACCCTGGTAAACATCATCTCCAATTAATGGAGGGTGTTGCCAATTTTTCATAACAACCCCGTGCTCAAAGTAGTCCCTATTGGCATCTGGGAGATTGACCACTAAAGCTCTATTTAAAAACCTAGTTTTTAAATAAAAAGTATTATCACCCACAGCCCATCTATAACAAAACATAATCTCAGGAATTCCTATACGAGTTCCATGAATTTGATTTAATCTATAAACTCCGTTAACTATTCTCCATGTATTAGGGGCTATTCTTGCAGGAACCACGTCAAAGTATTGACAGAATTCCAGACATAAAGGGTTTGGGGGAAAAGAAAAGCCACATTCAGTGACAAAGAGGCTGGGGAACCAATGTCCCTCAGTCAAACGAAATTAGTCTGAAGGCTCAGAAAGCTCTTCCAAAATAACCAATAGAGAAATCAGAGTGAAACTTATCAATCGATTCTACAGGATAAACCATGATGAAAGAAGGAAATCAAAGAGAAAGAAGAAAATCTTACAGGAAAGGGATGAGTCTATTGACAACTAATGATAAAAGAGATGAATGAACGGGAGAGAGAAACAATGGAAAACTCAAAGAGACAAATTTGAAAAAGTAAAAGACGAGGGGATTTTCTGCAACATTTAAATACCTTGTTGTTAACGCAAAAATTCTCCATCTACTAGGACCAATCAGAAAAGGACACATGTCATCCTACGTGGCAATATTCGGCACCCGAGGAGAGTTGGTCGGCACCCGAGGAGTGTTAATCGGCACCCGAGGAGAGTTAGTCGGCACCCGAGGAGAGTTGGTCGGCATACCAACAGGGAAGATCAAAGGATAACTACGCATTTAATGATCATTAATGTACATTTATACTGTAGATGACAACACATAGCATACCAAGCAATTCAACAATTAGATTCGTTGAATGTAGACATAATGTATAAATGTCTACATACAATGAATCTCTTTATCTCCCATCACTATAAATACATGTATTCCCTTAGCCAAAAGGAGGAGATCTGAGAGATTCAAGAAAACCAAGAACCAAGAAACACCATACACAAGATTCACACCTTTTTCTCTCTCTACCACATTGTGCTATTGTAAACCTCTGGGAATAAAATAACAGTGGACGTAAGCCATTCTTATAAGGCCGAACCACTTTTAAAATATTTGTCTCTTATATGTTTGATGTGAATGTTTATCTTCATCTTCAATCTCATCCTCATCATTTATCTGCTGTTGACGCCACTAAAATGGCAGTGGCCATTTTCTGTCTTCAACAGATTGGCGCCGTCTGTGGGAACGTGTTACAAGCATTGTTCTCCATCAAAAGCTAAGTTTTTATTTTCTATATGATTCAATCATGATTTTTATGTTTATATATATAAATTAATTGTCCAATTTTTATTTGCAAAATATTTCATATCATGATTTTAAAATCATAACTGTTCGATTAATTCTTATTTAGAAATCTGAAAAATAATGGATTTCATAAATCATAATTTTTTGCTTGATTCTCAAGTTTCAATTTTATATCATGGAATAAATATTTTAAATGATTATATATACCAATATATACGATGATGATAAGATTTGATCATTTTCATTGTTGATTTTGAAATAAATTTTATAAGATCTTTGATGTCTATTCAAATTCCCATCATATTTTAATAAAAGAATGGGAAAAGGTTAAAGACAATAAAAAGTTTTCTCATGGAAATCATGACCCAGATCTATTTTCTCTCTTCAAGTTTGAGTCTCTTTGCATTCATTTTTATGAACTATATACTTAATTTGGTTCAGCTTCCATTTATGTCAATAAAGTCAAATTGATTGATTTTTGATATAAATTTGGTAATAACTTTAATCATTCACCATATTTTTATCTCTCCAAATAGGGAATAGGAATGGATCAATATAAAAAATAATTTTCTCTCACCTGAAAAACCCATTAACTGTAGTTGGTCGACGAGGAAAAAATATTCCAAACTGTATCAACGTAGTTGGTCGACAAGGAAAAAATATTCCAAACTGTATCAACGACGAGGAAGAAATATTCCAAACTGTACCAACGTAGTTGGTCGACGAGGAAAAAATATTCCAAACTGTATCAACGTAGTTGGTCGACGAGGAAAAAATATTCCAAACTGTATCAACGTAGTTGGTCGACGAGGAAAAAATATTCCAAACTGTACCAAGTATGGTTGGTCGGGGATAAAAACCCACTAACTGTAGTTGGTCGACGAGGAGAATTTATCGAACTTGGTTGGTTGGACACATTTTATGAAAAAGACAAAAATTTACCAAGTATGGTTAGTCGGGGATAAAAACTCTCCCTAACTATAATTGGTCGACGAGCACAATTTAACAACCTTGGTTGGTTAGAAAAATTTTAAACATTTTTATACTCATTACTTTATTATTAAGTGATCGAGCAACATTACTAATACTTGTAACTTTTTTATTACTAAGTTGGTCGATGAACAACACAATATTGTTATCTTTTTAACTTATACATATGAACAGATGTAGAGTATTTTACAAGACAATAGCAATTAAGATTGCGAACAAAAATGAAAGTCTTTCATTAAAATAAAAAACAAAATACATTAAGAATGAAAATGTATACTAACTATTACATTGATATTCCTACTCTATTGGTTTCTTTCCCTCTTCTTTTGAAACAGGTTCCTCGCCAGCAGGAGGATCATCCAAAGCATAAGGGGAGTTTATGAAGTTAAAATCTTTCAGCATTCTGATGTTCATCACAGATGGTCTGTCCGAACAGCTCTTGCTCGTCCCCGAGAAGCTCTTGCTCCTCCCCGAGCAGGAAGTTTCTCTTCAAGACTCATGATCTTCTCGGACATCTCAGCCAAGGCCTGGTTCTTTGCCATTAGTTGGAAGGCTTGATTCTCCAAAGCAGATTGAGTTCTCTGTTCTTCAACAGTTACCCGAGCAGCTCTTGCTCGTCCCCGAGAACCTCTTGCTCGTTCCCGAGCAGAGGTAGAAGTCAAAATCAGCATCTACAACACTGAGATCTTTTGCTACTACTGTCTCGATCAATAATGAAGAAGAAGTTGTGTGAAAATGTTTCGAAGTCCACCACTAGCTTGGTACTAATCAGATTGAAGAGTTGGGTTCAAAAGCTAGTATGTTACTCGACCAAGTATTTAGAGGATCATAAATCCGAAGAATCAAGCGCGTGAAGTTAGCACTCAGTGGCTCGGCACAAGGGGCAGTTGGTCGGCTAGCAAACCAATCAACATACTTGAAGATTATGACAAGCTACAAGCTGCATACTATGGCATGGCTGCATCCAAATTCCAAGGGGTGATACATAGCACACGGAGTTCCTCAAAAGAAAGATTAGTAACCATCGATCAGCCTGCATCATATGTCGTCCAGGAGATAATGCACTTTATGTTAAACAAATAAAGAAGGTAGATCAAGAATTTCACGAGCACCGAGAAACACTGCAGAATAAATACTCCATCCTTTCAAGTAAACCATCAAGCATGGAGCATTAGGGGCTTCTGTTAACGCAAAAATTCTCCATCTACGAGGACCAATCAGAAAAGGACACATGTCATCCTACGTGGCAATATTCGACACCCGAGGAGAGTTGGTCGGCACCCGAGGAGTGTTAGTCGGCACCCGAGGAGAGTTAGTCGGCACCTGAGGAGAGTTGGTCGGCATACCAACAGGGAAGATCAAAGGATAACTACGCATTTAATGATCATTAATGTACATTTATACTCTAGATGACAACACATAGCATACCAAGCAATTCAACAATTAGATTCGTTGAATGTAGACATAATGTATAAATGTCTACATACAATGAATCTCTTTATCTCCCATCACTATAAATACATGTATTCCCTTAGCCAAAAGGAGGAGATCCGAGAGATCCAAGAAAACCAATAACCAAGAAACACCATACACAAGATCCACACCTTTTTCTCTCTCTACCACATTCTGCTATTGTAAACCCCTGGGAATAAAATAACAGTGGACGTAGGCCATTCTTATAAGGCCGAACCACTTTAAAAATATTTGTCTCTTATATGTTTGATGTGAATGTTTATCTTCATCTTCAATCTCATCCTCATCATTTATCTGCCTGTCTTGGGAATGGGTAAAGATAATGATTACAAAAAGAGACGATTATGTTACCGGCGGCTAAAAAGATAAAAAAGGGCACGGATATCGAAGCGGTCATAAAAATTCAAAAAGTTCGATTCTACGAATTTGGAAGGAGAGATAAATACAAAAAAAAATATTCCTAAATTTCAGGATGACCATTTAAAACCGCCATATTTCGAGAAAGAATGTTCCACACTCCTCAAATTTCGAACTGTGAAACATTGGGGGCTTCTGTTGATACCAAATTTAGTCTGCTGACATGGCCCAATTGAGTGAAGACACGTGACAATCTGCGTGGCAATAACAAACACTTCCGAGCAACACTTTGACCCATTCAGATACTCTGAGCAATAGATACCATCCGAGGAGCGATACTGCGATGAGGAACTCTGCTTCCCCGATCAACTCAGACGCTCCGACCAATAAGAATTCTCCCAGGAACTTTAATACACCGAGCAACTTATGAGTATCGAGCTACTTAGGCGGTCCGAGCTGCACCTCGAACAGAGCATTAATTGCAGGATAACCAACAGATTAACTGCGCATTAAATGCTCATTATTAATTGCAGGATAACCAACAGATTAACTGCGCATTAAATGCTCATTATTATCATACAGATGTATACGCCTAATGAACAGCTATGTACTACCCTTTCACATGAACAACCTGAGGGCTATAAATACATTGTATCATCCTCATTGTAAGGGGACCGGAATTTCTTGATAAAACTTGTAATCGAGATTTTCCAACAATCAGCAATAACAGAAACAGTGGACGTAGGCCATTCTTATAAGGCTGAACCACTTTAAAATTTCTTTGTCTCATTTTATTTTATCTGTGATTAAATAATTAGATATAATCTAATTTTTTACATCAACACTCATTACACAACAACCACAATGGTAGTAAAATAAACCTTAGAAATTTAAGACATACTTGAAAAAAATCAAACAATAAATGACAAATGTGAGGTACCAGATACATCATTTGTAATAAAGGAACACCTCTATCAACAATTGGGTCTCCGAAAAAATCTATAGCACAGTTAAACAACCATTCCATATTTAGTCAATCGAAATGGGATGACAATTATGGTTTTAACACGCTAAATAAAACACATTTTATACAAGGAATATGACGAAAAACCCTACAAAAACCTTTTCTTAAAAAACATATATCCATCTAGCATAACGTTAGTGGATCTATTCAAACATGCAATCATGGGTAAGTTCTTTTATGCTCATCCATTAATCGATATCATTCATAAAACCCTTCCTACTTTCTCTCTTAAAGACGTGTACACGGTTGGATTACATGATCAGAAACATATCCTAGTAAGACTTAGTTGTGAAGAGAATTTTACTAGACTTTTGTTACGTGATCAATGGTACATTAGTAAATATCCCATGCGAGTTTTTAAATGGACACCAAACTTCAAAAATGATGAAGAAAGCCCTATTGATCTAGTTTAGATCAATTTTCCAAATCTCCCTATCCATTTTTTCGGCAAAATCCTCTCTATATTCTACCGGAAACCTCATTAGATCCTCCCCCCCTCCCCCCCCCCCCCCCCCCCCCCCCCCCTTCCCCTTTCAAAATGGATGTTTCCATTGCTTTCATAATAAGACCTAGCTTGGTAAAAGTTTTTTTGTTGAACCCCACCTCTTATGAGAACATCCTAATAGAGTATGGATTGCTTGTGGAGATTGTGTTTTTTGGCAAGATGTTTTATATGAAGATGTTCCTCAGTTCTGTACTTACTGTTAAAAGAAAGGCCATGCTATTAGTTCTTGATTTTTCAAATTTAAAAAAAAACATCAAGTGATTAATGTTGAGAAGACAATGGAGCCAAAAAAGAAATTCCAACCCCCTCCTGACCCTGCTCGCACACAAACTATTGAAGATCATAGGGCACCAAATCATTTACACGTTCAGCGCAATGTAGAAACCCATTGTCAATATTGATGCCCCCATTCAACCAATTAATAAAGCCAAAAACAAGAGCTCCCCCAACTTGAAATAAGTGGTGTTGATGCAAAAAAACTGGACCGAATCCCATTTTTATGATCACAGATAAATAGATAAAAGCAATCCAATCAAGCACATGAGAGACAAAGATTTTTAAAGTGGTTCGGCTATAAGGAAAAGCCTACGTCCACTGTTATTTTATTCCCAGGGGTTTACAATAGCACAATGTGGTGTAGAGAGAGAAAAAGGTGTAGATCTTGTGTATAGTGTCTCTCATCCTTGTCGGATCTCCTTGGTTCTCTTGGATCTCTTGGATCTCTCCTTTTTGTCTAAGGGAATACATGTATTTATAGTGATGGGAGATAAAGAGATTCATTGTATGTAGACATTTATACATTATTTCTACATTCAACGAATCTAATTGTTGAATTGCTTGGTATGCTATGTGTTGTCATCTACAATATAAATGTACATTAAGGCTCATTAAATGCGTAGTTATCCTTTGATCTTCTCGGTTGGTATGCCGACCAACTCTCCTCGGGTGCCGACTAACTCTCCTCGGGTGTCGACTAACTCTCCTCGGGTACCGACCAACTCTCCTCGGGTGCCGACTAACATTCCTTGGGTGCCGACCAACCATCCTCGGGTGTCGAATATTGCCACGTAGGATGACATGTGTCCTTTTCTGATTGGTCCTCGTAGATGGAGAATTTTTGCGTTAACAGAAGCCCCCAATGCTCCATGCTTGATGGTTTACTTGAAAGGATGGAGTATTTATTCTGCAGTGTTGCTCGGTGCTCGTGAAATTATTGATCTACCTTCTTTATTTGTTTAACATAAAGTGCATTATCTCCTGGACGACATATGATGCAGGCTGATCGACGGTTGCTAATCTTTCTTTTGAGGAACTCCGTGTGCTATGTATCACCCCTGGGAATTTGGATGCAGCCATGCCATAGTATGCAGCTTGTAGCTTGTCATAATCTTCAAGTATGTTGATTGGTTTACTAACCGACCAACTGCCTCCTGTGCCGAGTAACTGAGTGCTAATTTCACGTGCTTGACTCTTCTGATTTATGATCCTCTGAATACTTTGTCGAGTAACATACTAGCTTTTGAACCCAACTCTTCAATCTGATTAGTACCAAGCTAGTGGTGGACTTCAAAACATTTTCACACAACTTCTTCATTATTCGTCGAGACAGTAGTAGCAAAGATCTCAGTGCTGTAGATGTTGATTTTGACTTCTACCTCTGCTCGGGGACGAGCAAGAGGTTCTCGGGGACGAGCAAGAGCTGCTCGAGTGACTGTCGAAGAATAGAGAACTCAATCTTCTCTGGAGAATCAAACCTTCCAACTAATGGCAAAGAACCAGGCCTTGGCTGAGATGTCCAAGAAGATTATGAGTCTTTAAGAGCAACCTCCTACTCGGGGACGAGCAAGAGCTTCTCGGGGATGAGCAAGAGATGCTCGGACAGACCATCTGTGATGAACATCATAATGCTGAAAGATCTTAACTTCATAAACTCCCCTTATGCTTTGGATGATCCTCCTGCTGGCGAGGAACCTATTTCAAAAGAAGAGGGAAAGAAACCAATAGAGTAGGAATATCAATGTAATAGTTAGTATACATTTTCATTCTCAATGTATTTTGTTTTTGATTTTAATGAAAGACTTTCATTTTTGTTCGCAATCTTAATTGCTATTGTCTTGTAAAATACTCTACATCTGTGCATATGTATAAGTTAAAAAGATAACAATATTGTGTTGTTCATCGACCAACTTAGTAATAAAAAAGTTACAAGTATTAGTAACGTTGCTCGATCACTTAATAATAAAGTAATGAGTATAAAAATGTTTAAAAATTTTCCAACCAACCAAGGTTGTTACATTGTGCTCGTCGACCAATTATAGTTAGTGAGAGTTTATCCCCGACTAACCATACTTGGTAAATTTTTGTCTTTTTCATAAAATGTGTCCGATCAACCAAGGTCGATAATTTTATCCTCGTCGACCAACTACAGTTAGTGAATTTTTATCCCCGACCAACCATACTTGGTTCAGTTTGGAATATTTTATTCTTCCAGGAACTTTTATATTTTCTGTAATAATCTTACCTCCCGACCAACATAAGTTGGCATTTGAGAGCATATTTTGTTTTCAAGCCAACCGAGATTGGCATTTTTAAGAATGTTGTTCTTGCCCTTTTACCAACCGGAGTTGGTCATGGGTTTGAACTATCATGTCCACTAACTCTTTTACCAACCGAAGTTGATCACATTAGTGTACGCCTCCTATCCAAAGGAGTATAGTTTGTTCTCGCTATTTTACCAACCGAAGTTGATCACGCTCGAACTATCATGTCCACTAGTTATTTTACCAACCGGAGTTGATCATGCTAGTGTAGGCCTCCTAACCAAAGGACTATAGTTTGTTCTCGCTATTTTACCAACCGAAGTTGATCACGCTCGAACTATCATGTTCACTAGTTATTTTACCAACCGGAGTTGATCACGCTAGTGTAGGCCTCCTAACCAAAGGAGTATAGTTTGTTTTCGCTATTTTACCAACCGAAGTTGATCACGCTCGAACTATCATGTTCACTAGTTATTTTACCAACCGGAGTTGATCACGCTAGTGTATGACTCCTAACCAAAGGAGTATAGTTTGTTCTCGCTATTTTACCAAGCGAAGTTGATCACGCTCGAACTATCATGTTCACTAGTTATTTTACCAACCGGAGTTGATCACGCTAGTGTATGCCTCCTAACCAAAGGAGTATAGTTTGTTCTCGCCCTTTTACCAACCGGAGTTGGTCGTGGGTCTGAACTATCGTCTTTTTTTTGCTGTCGAGCAGCGTAGTGTTGTACACTAGTATTCCCCGAAAAACTTTCAATAAAAGGAGAGAAGATGGTGAAACATCATCGTTTTATTCATATTGATAGAACTTCTTTACATTTTACATTACTGATAATACTTGCGTAGGTGTTCAGCATTCCATGCATTCTTGAATTCCTCTCCTTCTAGAGTTGCTATTCGGTAAGTTCCTGGTCGAACAACTTCTGTAACTCGGTAAGGTCCATGCCAATTTGCTTCCAATTTATTGTGCTTCTGAATGACCTTCTTTAGCACGTAATCTCCTTCTTTTAAATCGCATTTCTTCACCCTCTTGTTGTAGAACAGAGCTGTTCGTTGTTGATATAAAGCATTCCTAATGGCTGCTTCTTCTCTAACCTCCTTGAGCATGTCCAAATCTAATCTTCTCATCAAGTCACTGACTGGGGAATTAAAATTCAGCACTCTGTGTGTTGGGAGACCCAACTCAGCAGGTATTACAGCCTCACTTCCAAACTCCAGCATATATGGTGATTCTCCAGTTGCTACTCGGGGAGTTGTTCGGTAAGCCCACAATACTGATTGTAGCTCATTAATCCAATTCGCTTTAGCCTCACTTAACCTCTTCTTCAAACCATTTAATAATGTTCTGTTCGTCACTTCAGTCTGTCCATTGCTTTGAGGATGGCCTGGTGATGAATGAACCTTCAAAATGTTTGATTGATGACAATAGGCGGCAAACTCCTCGTTATCAAACTGTGTTCCATGGTCTGTGATGAAGGCATGAGGGAGACCATATCGGCAGATGATATTCTTCCAAACGAATTGGTACACCTTCTCGTATGACATATCAATCAGAGGCTCAGCTTCTACCCACTTGGTAAAATAATCCACTGCGACGATGAGGTACTTGAATCTTCCTCGGGTCGTTGGCAGTGGTCCAACCAGATTAATTCCCCACATGGCAAATGGCCAAGGGGAAGTTATGGGTATCAACAATGCTTGTGGAGTACGTCGAATGGAAGAAAAACGTTGGCATTTATCACATTTCTTAGCATAGGCTATACAATCAGCCCTCATCGTTGGCCAGTAGTATCCTTGCGTCATCACCCTTTGCAAAAGTGTTCGACCTGCTACATGGGCTCCACAGGACCCTTCATGGATTTCTTCAATCAATTATTTCACCTCGGAGGGATGTACACATCTTTGCAAGCCTGCCATAATTCCTCGTCTATACAAAACACCATTAGTTAGTACATACCGAGCAGCTTTAAACTTCAGTTTCTTGGCAGCGATCTTATCCTCTGGTAATTCTCCTTCCTCGACATATGCCCTGATGGGATCCATCCAAGATGGTCCTAAATCAAGGGAAATAACATTCATCGTCAGGCTTTCATCTATGCTTCGACTTTCTAACACCTCAATTGGTATCGTTCTTCCCAACTCGTTACGAGTAGCTGATGTTAGTCGGGCCAGTGCGTCTGCTTGTGCATTCTCCATTCTTGGTATTCTGATCAACTGAATGGCATCAAATTCTACCAACAACTCCATCGCCTTTGCATGATACTTGACCATTAATTCTCCTTTAACTGCATACGTTCCCATCATCTGATTCACAATTAATTGAGAATCACTGAATACCATCACTTATTGCGCTTCCATAATCTTTGCTAAATTAAGACCTGCTATCAAGGCTTCATACTCAGCCTCATTATTGGAAGCTTTGAATTGGAATCGTAAGGCATATTCCACGTCAATCTCGTCTGGGGTGTTCAAAACAATCCCTGCTCCACAACCTGTTGTACAAGATGACCCATCTACATACAATCTCCACGTAGGTAACTCGTCTTCAAAATTCTTATCTGACAGCGTTCCTCGGTGAAATATTTACTGTTTTGTTTCATCCTCCCCTGGTATTTTTTGCTCCTCGTCGACCATCTCTTCTCGCCCTTTTACCAATCGGAGTTGGTCTGGGTTTGAATTTGATGATCTTTCTACATCCACAAGCCCTTTTACCAACCGAAGTTGGTATGAGCTTATGTCTGTTGATCCTGTAACATCCACAGGTTGGTCAGCGAGCAACTTTTGTTCCTCGGGGGTATCAGGATATGTAAACTCTGCTATAAAGTCTGCTACAGCTTGCCCTTTTAAAGATGATCTGGGTTCATACACAATATCATATTCACCGAGCTCTATTGCCCAGTACATCAGTCTCCCTGACTTTTCTGGCTTATGAAGGGCTTGTCTTAATCGCATGTCGGTATACACGATGATGGTATGGGCCTGGAAATATGGCCTCATTCTTCTACTTGCTTCAATTAATGCCAATGCCAATTTTTCCAACTTTGGGTACCTGATCTCTGCACCTCGGAAAGCCTTACTTGTGTAATAAATTGGCTTCTGGACTCCATTCTCCAATCTGATCAATGCCGAGCTGACTGCATTTTTTGATACTGCCAGGTATAAGTACAACTTTTCTCCCATCACTGGTCTGGACAGCAATGGAGGTGTTCCCAGATATTTCTTCAAGTTTTGAAAGGCTTTTCCACATTCATTATTCCACTCGAAAGTTTTTCGGAGTGTTTTGAAGAATGGAAGGCACCTATCAGTTGCTCGAGATACAAATCTATTGAGCGCTGTAACTGGTCCTGTAAGACTCTGCACTTCTTTCTTCGTCGTTGGAGATCGCAACCCTAAAAGAGCTTTGATCTTTGCTGGATTTTCCTCAATGCCTCGCTGGTTGACGATGTACCCGAGGAACATTCCTTCTCGTACTCCAAAGGTGCACTTTATCGGGTTAAGCTTCATCTGATATTTATCCAGTTGATCAAAGGTCTGACCTAAGTCAACTAGATGCTCAGCAGCTTTCTTGCTCTTTGTCAGCATATCGTCGACATAGACTTCCATGTTGCAACTGATTTGTTCGGCAAAAACCTTGTTCATCAGCCGTTGATATGTCGCTCCTGCATTTTTCAAACCAAAAGTCATAACATTATAACAATAAGTTCCCCTAGGGGTAATAAAAGAAGTGCTTTCCCTGTCTTCAGGTTTCATTTTGATCTAGTTGTAACAAGAGTAAGCATCCATGAAGCTGAGCAGCTCATGCCCCGAGGTAGCATCTACTAGTTGGTCAATTCTGGGCAATGGGAAATGATCCTTTGGGCAGGCCTTGTTGAGATCAGTGAAATCAACACACATTCTCCATTTATTGTTTTTCTTTTTTACCATCACCACATTTGCCAACCAGTCCGGATACTTCACATCTTCAATGAATTGGGCTTTCTGGATCTTGTCGACCTCCTCTTGAATAGCTTTATTCTTCTCGGGGCTAAATACCCTTCTTCTCTGCTTTACATGCTTGATCTCCTTATTCACATTGAGCTCATGACATAAGAAGTTTGGATCTATTCCTGGCATGTCTTCATGACTCCACGCAAAAGTTTTCTTTCTGTTTCTCAAGAAAGTTATCAACTCCTGTTTTATTGAAGCATCCAACGACGAACCTATCTGGGTTACTCGTTCAGGGTGTTCGTCGTCCAGAATAACATTTTCTGTAGATTCGACCACCTGTCCTTTTACAAGTTGGGATTCATCTCTCGGATCAAGTGTTTCAATTTCTGTACTTTCATCCACCTGGTAAGTAGTAGTCTTTTTCCTTGACTCTTCAAGCTCCTCTTGCTCGGCAGATGAATAATAGCATTCTCGAGCTACTTTTTGATCACCTTTCACCACTCCCACTCCGAAATTTATTGGGAATTTTAAACATTGATGTACTGTAGATGGGACTGCTTCGAACTTCTTCAAATCAACTCTTCCCATGATGATGTTGTAAGCTGACTGCACATTCTTATCCATCACAAAGAAGCGTATTATCTCTGTTCGACAAGCAGGCCAAGTTCCAATGAATATATCCAACTTGATCGTCCCAAGTGGAAAAACTTTCTCGCCAGCGAAACCCAGAAGAGGTCTGTGATAAGGCTCCAATTGAGATAATTTCAAATTTAAACTGTCAAAGCATGAATAGTACATGATGTCTGCCGAACTGCCATTGTCTACCAGCACCCTTGAAATCACTATTTCTTTCATCCTCATTTTGATCACCAAAGGGTCATCGTGAGGGTAAAGAACACCTGCCAGGTCATTTTTTGAAAAGCCAATGGCCAGCTTCTCTTTGTTTACCTTCCTCGGACGATCTTCCTCGGCCAAATTTATTCGCTGAATGTACGAGCAAGCTTGTGCCTCTCCGAGGTAAGCTTTTCTTTCTGCAGTAAGATCTCCTCCTCCTGCATCTCCTCCTATAATAACATTACAATCAAATGACCCAAAACGTATGGAAATACCTCTCGTTCTGGCTGCCTTGGTTTCTTGGGAAGATCGGGGTCATCCTCGGCATCATCTCCATGGCCTCTCTTCTTTTTCTCCTCTGCTCGACGAGGAGATCTAGATCTTTCTCTAGTTCGATCATTATTTCTTCTTTCACCTCCCCGATCAACATACTTTGCTAGCTTTCCTCTTCGGATGAGTGTTTCAATTTCGTTCTGAAGAGCTATGCAATTTTTAGTCATATGGCCATGATCTTTGTGGAACTCGCAATATTTATCCCTGTTCCTCGCATCAGGGTCTGACCTCAGTTTCTTCGGCCACTTTACCTCCTCACTATTCTTGATTTCTTCCAAGACATGATTAATACCCATTTTCAAGGGAGTATAATTATCGAATTTCTTCAGGACTTCCCATGACGACTTATTATTTCTGGAACGCTTGTCACCGCCATTGCCCTTATGCTCTTTATTTTTAGATTTGTCGACGTCCACCTTGGTGTCTTTATCCATATTCTTCTTTGCAGCCATAGCTTCCTCGGCATTCATGATTTTGGCCGCTTTTGCCATCAACTCTGACATAGTTTTAGGTGGATCTTTCGCCAAGGTGTAATACAACTTATTAGGCAACAACCCACTCATCAAGGCGGTGATTGTTGTCTTCTCCTCGTAATCTATGACTTCCAGCTTCTCGTTATTGAAACGAGTTATGTAATCTCTAGTACTCTCACCAGATTTTTGTCTAACACTTAACAAGTGTGCTACTCGTTTTACTGGCTTTGCTCCAAAATAGAAATTGCCGATGAACAACTTGGCCAACTGAAAGAAAGTTGAAATCTTACCCCGAGGAAGATTGTTGTACCATATCTGGGCTGCTCCAGTAAGAGGTCTTGAGAACGCTCTGCATCTCATCTCGTCGGGGACAGCATAGATATCGGCGGCAGCTTGATATTGCTATATATGAAGAACATGATCTGTCTTTCCATCATATTTGGGGGTCACTACTGGTGCTTTAAACTTTGACGGTGTAGGAAAATTCACAATGGCCTGGACAAAAGGTGTCCCTTGAACAAAAGTTCGTTGTAGGGGATTCTTCACCTTAGCCATTTCTCCCAATCTATCCTCCAACCGCTGAAGGGATCCTTTCCACGCTTCATTTCCTTCCTCGGGCCTATTGGTTCGAGCAATAGATCGTTCTGAAGTAGCCTCCTGAGATCTATCTTGACGAGCAATTGGTCGTGATTGTGCTGATCCTTCTCTTAGATCTGATGGTTGTCGAAAACTCCTCGACATGGTCTTAGGTGGACTCCTATTCCTCCTAGGGCCTAATCGACTGAAAGGAGACACCCTACTCAGTCTTTCTAAGGCACTGGGTCTTTCTGGAGTGAGAGTGATACGTTGATCAGTATCTGTAGCCCTTATTGACGAAGTTCGCCCAGGTTGATAAGAGAAATCATCAGACTCCTCATTACGATATGACTCAGTACGCCTGGATCGTGAAGAAAGTAAATAAGTTTGCCTCTGACCACTTCACTGTCCTGAACGTGCAGGTGCACCGCCATGAAGGGTTTGTATGAGTTGCCTCATTGTTTCTTGCATGGCGGTTTGTCCTTGAGCCGGATTCGTCATAATCCCGGCCAGATCTGGAGATGCAGAGGGATTTGGAGGATTTCCAGCATTTCCAGCGTTTCGATTGCTAGATTCTGGATTATCCGCCATTGATGATGAATGATTTTTGGTGAAAAACGATAATAACAATCGTTCCCACAGACGGCGCCAATCTGTTGATGCAAAAAACTGGACCGAATCCCATTTTTATGATCACAGATAAATAGATAAAAGCAATCCAATCAAGCACATGAGAGACAAAGATTTTTAAAGTGGTTCGGCTATAAGGAAAAGCCTACGTCCACTGTTATTTTATTCCCAGGGGTTTACAATAGCACAATGTGGTGTAGAGAGGGAAAAAGGTGTAGATCTTGTGTATAGTGTCTCTCATCCTTGTCGGATCTCCTTGGTTCTCTTGGATCTCTCCTTTTTGGCTAAGGGAATACATGTATTTATAGTGATGGGAGATAAAGAGATTCATTGTATGTAGACATTTATACATTATGTCTACATTCAACGAATCTAATTGTTGAATTGCTTGGTATGCTATGTGTTGTCATCTACAATATAAATGTACATTAATGCTCATTAAATGCGTAGTTATCCTTTGATCTTCCCGGTTGGTATGCCGACCAACTCTCCTCGGGTGCCGACTAACTCTCCTCAGGTGTCGACTAACTCTCCTCGGGTACCGACCAACTCTCCTCGGGTGCCGACTAACACTCCTTGGGTGCCGACCAACCATCCTCGGGTGTCGAATATTGCCACGTAGGATGACATGTGTCCTTTTCTGATTGATCCTCGTAGATGGAGAATTTTTGCGTTAACAAGTGGGAAGTTATAAACTTTTTCAAAGAAATGCCAACACAGTCAATAAAGCAAGGCCAATCCCTCAAGAAGTTATCAATCATCATATTGAGAGAATTAAACATTATGATATAGTGGAAGATGAAGCTATCATTGTGGATTTTTGTAAAATATCTCTTACGGCCACTGACCTCCAAAATTATGAGAAGATTCATGGTAGTGATAGACTTTATGTGTCAGAATCAAATCCTAGCAAGAATGTGGTGATTCCTATGCATGAAAAAGTTGACGTATTTACTTTTAGACTTGATAAAAAGATCACTAAATACAAAAGTGACAGAGAAAAAGCCAATAAGAAGTCAGCTCCTTCAAAATTATTAGTTCATCTTCATGTGTCTGCTGCTTCTAAGAAACGAAGCCCAAATCCTCTTTTTAAGAGGATTACCAGTCATGGTAAAAAGTCAATCTCTAAACTATCTACCCCAAAGTTTAAATGATTAATTTTATTTGTTGGAATATTTGAGGTGTTGATAACAAACCCTTTAAAAGAATAGTTAGGAAGCTTATAAAGCTCATAACATTCCTTCATTTGCTTTGCTTGAGCCCAAGATGAAAGCTCATGGGACCAACTCTTTAAAGATGAAGTGGAACTTTGATGGTGGTACTCATAATATTTTAAATAAAACTTATTTGTTTAGATATTTGGCATGAATGCTACTATGGCTTTTTTACTCGAACCCACTTCTTGGCCACAAAATTAATAATCATATTTTAAATAAATAAATTATCTTCTTAGTGGTTTATGTTAAATGTATCATAAATAAGAGGGTATCTTTATGTAATGACCTTAAAGACTTGTCCTTTACTTTTAGAGATCGGACAATTCAAGTCATTAGGGATTTTAATGTTGTGGCTGTTGTTAATAAGAAAATTATAGGTAATAAGATTTAATCCAATGTTGTTCAGGACTTTAATGACTCTATTATTGCCTCTGGATTCTCAAATATTAGTTATAATGGTTCTAAATACACTTGGTGTAACAATAGAGATGCTTAAGACCTTATCTTTTTTAGATTGGATCGAAATATTGCTAATTATTCCTGGTGGGATGACTTTCCTTCCTCCTTCATTAATCATCTTCACAGAAACTGCTCATATCACTCTCATCTCTTGCTCTTTATCAAAACCACTTTTGATGATATTCCAACACGTTTCAGAGTTCAACCGATGTGGTGCACTCATCCTGACATTGAATCCTTAATTAAAATCAACTGGAATATGATATTCACTCTCATCCTATGAAGTATTTTTCTATGAAATTGAGAAGGTTGAAAGTTTGTCTTGTGGAAACAAAGACACTTTCAACGACATTTTTCAAGCTATGAAGATTCTTGAAGATGAACTCCTTGAAAAGAACTCTTATTTTAATAAAATCCCATTCCTGTTAATAAGTATGATATGTCAAAATACAAATCAACACTTAATGCAGTTTTAAGAACTGAAGAAATCTTCTAGCTGTAGAAATCAAATTTTAAGTGGCTGAAAGAAGGATATTCAAACTCTAAATTCTTCCAATATTATGTTAAATCTAAACGGAAGACTCTTTCAATTCATAAATTCACTAATGCAAACGAGATTTTGATTGAAGACTCAAAATAAATCTAGCAAACATTCATTGGTCATTTCCACAACCAACTCATCTCAGAAGCCACCATTGACCACCCCACTTGATTGATGTGATTCCCGAATCTATTTCTAAAGACTGCAGTGGTCATTTAACTTCACTCACATCTGAAGAAGAACTCTTTGCTTCAATCTCTAATTTAATGACAGAAAATGCTCCTAGAGTTGATGGATGCTCGGGCTTCTTTTATGCTAAATTATGGCATATCATTAAGGATGATCTTTTTATAGACATTCAATATTTTTTTGTTGGAGCATTCATCCCTACTATTTCATCAAGCGCCGCAATTGTTCGTATCCCCAAATAATCTAATCCATCTCTTTGTTTTTATTTTTTACCAATTAGCATTTTTAATTTCTCTTTCAATAGCCTATCCAAAATTCTTTCATCTAGAGTCCGTTTGTTTGCACCTCTGAAGTCTGAATTTAACCCATTCAGATTTCAGAGACAACGAACATATGTTTGTTTTGGGGAGTTTTCAGATAGAAACGGTAACTTTTCCCTCTGATCGATTCAGATGTTTTGAAACGTCTGAATCTATAATCTAATATCTGAACTGAAATATGTTTCCTATAATACCCTTATTATTTCTATAACATCACAAAAATATGGATAAGTCATCTTGGAATCGTATCAGAATAAAAGAAAATAGAGAGTTCAAGACACAATAAAACTCTTTGTAAACAAGATCTATATATAATCACAGAAACATACAAAAAAAATGCGTAGAAGAAATTTGACATCTCCACAATCTTCAACAGGTATTTTCTTCTTTTTTCCGACGTTACTTCTTCTTCTCCTTTATTTTTTCTTAAAATATGCGCTGTGTTGTGGCTTCGTCAAAAGCAGAGGAACTTTTATAAAAGAAAGCTAGTGACATCCTTTATTTATTTAGAGGATTGGAGTTGACATATGTTAGCAGTGGACATATGTATGACATATGTCAAAGACTTTTATTACCTTTAAAGCCAAGATAAGAATGGATCATGATATATGCACATATGCCAAGATATGATTATAAATATATATATATATATATATATATATATATATATATATATAAATTCTCATTTGCTTCTTAAGTCGGTGCATAATTATAAAAATAAAAAATTATGATTTAGAACAAAATAATGAACTAATTTTTTCCACTCTACTTTCATTTGCTTCTTACGGTTTATTTTAAATATTCTTATGGGGTCCGTTTGATACACATTGGGCAAAAGTGTTGGCATGACAAAATTTAGCAGGGCAAATTTTGCCTAGACAACTATTTTTTTCTCACATTATGCTATCAAACACCAAATGAGGTAAAACAAGTTTTTTAGGCAAAACATTTTAATAACACATTTTCGTCCATATTATCATATATAATAATAAAAAATATGGGGGTTTTTTCGTCCCAAGTTTTATTTAATAAAAAACGGTATTTTTTTTCTTTTTACTTCCCGTTTTTATTTATTAAAAAAGTAACAAACTGTATATAAAAAAAGTTTTTTACCCCAAAACTATTAATTAAAAACAGTTTTTAATTTTTAGATTAAAACAGTTTTTATATTAAAACAGTTTTTACATTAAAACAGTTTTAAATTTTTTACATTAAAACAGTTTTTAATTTTTTACATTAAAACAATTTTTACATTAAAACAGTTTTTACGAAAAAACAGTTTTTACATTAAAACATTTTTTTATATGAAAACATTTTTCACATCAAAAGAATTTTCAATTTTTTACATTAAAACAGTTTTTACATTAAAACAAATTTTTACATTAAAACAGTTTTTTACATTAAAACGTTTTTTACGAAAAAAAAGTTTTTATATTAAAACAGATTTTAATTTAAAACAGTTTTTTTAACTATTTAAAACAATTTTTAAAATATTCATAACATGCTATGAATAAATGTTACCCAACATTAAAAAACATTTCATGCACTATTTATTTGTTTATCCCATTTCAAATTGTATTTTAGTTATGAAACGAATAATTTTTCAATACTATAAATTTTTCATTAGGTGGCCTAAATATTATAAACTTAAAAAAATGATTTTATGTGTTGTTTTTTGCATTTTTATTTGGTTGTTTTAGTGTTTTGTAATAATAAAAGTGATGTCAAACATGTTACTTTTATAAATTTCGGTCGTGTTCGTGTTAGAAAAAAAAAATTCGTCGTGTCGCATTTTCTTACCTATCCGTACACGATCCAAATAAAATCAACACGACACAAAATCTTATTTTGTTCACCAAAAAAGAATACAACCCAATTAAAATGTACACAACGCGTTTCTTATTTTTTTTAGTAAACACGATTCCGACCCAATTAAAACAGTGCCCGACGTGTCGTGTCTTTTCTTTCTAGCACGGATCCACATCAGTTATTGGATGTGGGTCCGCGCCAGCAGCACTAAAAAATCGATTTTAAATTTTGTTTGTGGTGACGATAATATTGTGTTAAAAGTAGTTTAAAAAATATTTTTTTAATTAAAAATATTTTTTCATAAAAAAAAACTTTTGTTTTTGTCAAAATTGTTTATATTGTTAAAGTCATCTTTTGCTAAAAAAATATTTTTTCTTTTGTTTTTGTCGTGTCGTGTCAAAAACAAAAATATTTTTGAAGACTATGTCACCAGTTAATTATAAACATCTGTTTTTTTTTATAATTAAACATCTTGTTTTTTTTTTATAATTTACTTCTTTCATCTAATAACCTAATTACTTTAAATAGTTTTATATATGGCTCCAAAAGAATCGAAAGTAACTCCACGGTCGAAATTTGCGGGCACTAGCTTAGGCAAAGATTTTATAGACATGTGTCTGAAAGAAGTTAGCAGGGAAGGGTATAGTGGAACTTCGTTGAAGACTGTGTCGTGGAATAGGATCATTCAGGAATTGAAAACGAAATACAATCACGAATTTGATAAAAAAACAATTAAAGAACCAGTGGGACTATCTTCGAAAGTCTTATTCCACTTGGAGAGTGCTTGTGAATAGGACTGGTCATGGGTATAATGCAGAAACAGGGACTTTCGATTGGCCAGATGATGTTTGGAATGATATTATAAAGGTAAGAATTAAACAATTGTTTTGTTTATATAGTGATTTATCATAAGCTATATATTATTTAAACTTTTTGTTCTTAATTTGATTGCAATGAACAGAAGTACCCTGACACAAAGAAGTTTAGAAACAAGCCTCTGGAAGATAGAGATTTGCTTACGACGTTGTTTGAGGCCACCATGGCAACTGGGGATGAGGAGTTTAGCCCTATGCATTCTTTACCTCAAGAGAACCCCCGCAATCAACGTTCACTGGAAGATGATGATGTATACGTTTTCGGAGAGAATGAAACACTTAACACTGAAGGAGATCAACCAATATATGATACCTATTTCACTGATTATACCTTTCAGGATGTACGTACCAATGCTACTTCAGAACAGGGAGGAAGAAAATCTTTAGACCCAAAAGAAGGAGGGAGAAGTGACGTGGGATCCTCACGCCAATCAAAAAAGCGTACTAGAAGAGAGAATGTTGATGACCCCTTAATGAAAAAAGTTGATGATCTCCCAATTATTATTTTACAGTTTACATTTTTTTAATCATGCAGTAAAATGACTCCAAAGCAAAGGTTGTTGGTGTGCGTTGTTGCAATAATTATAATGTTCAGACTTATTAAACAGCGTACACATGTGAGACAAAAGTTGTGTACATCATTGCTTTCGGGAAAGGCGTATTTGCAAGAACTGTTAGATGGATCTCCCACACAAATGTTTGATTTATTTCGGATGAGGACAAATGCATTTCTTCAGCTATGCGATCACTTTCGCGAAAGAGGGTGGCTTACTGATAGTAGGCATATAGACGTCGAAGAGAAAATGGCATTTTTTTAGGCATTATTGGTCACAATCATCGAAATCGAGTAATAAAATACCGATTCCAACATTCCGGACAAACTATAAGTAAATATTTTCATGAAGTATTGTGGGCAATGCTTCATTTCTCCAAAGAGATTATAGTGCCTCCAGCATTTAATGGATCTACTGGAGAAATTCGATCACATCGACGTCTTAGGGAAAGACCATTCAAAGGGGCTATTGGAGCACTTGATGGTACACTAATTAATGCACATATTCCGGTTGATAAACAAATCCCTTTTAGAGGACGAGGCGGAAAGGAATGTTTTCAAAATGTTATGGTCGTATGTGATTTTAATATGAAATTTATATATGTTATGGCCGGATGGGAGGGGATAGTGCACGATTCACGTGTGTTAAATGAGACTTTACGTCATCCAAACAACAAATTTTCATTACCCCCTGAAGGTGATATTTATTTTATTATTATTTTTTGTATAACTATTATATTTGTTTATTACTATTTGTCTTATTTGCATTTTTAATTATTGTAGGTATGTATTATTTGTGTGACGCTGCATACACCCACACTAGGGGTTTTATGTGCCCTTATAAAGGCACACGATACTGGTTGTCGGATTTTAGTCGTGATGGTCAAGCTAGAGATAAAAAGGAGAAATTCAACCATGCACATGCTAAATTAAGAAATGTGATTGAGAGGACATTCGCTGTTTTAAAGAATAGATTCGCGATATTGCATAGAATGGCTCCTTATAGTTATCGAACCTAAGTACACATTGTTGTCGCATGCATGAAAATACATAACTTCCTTCGTCGAGTATCACTTAATGATCCATTGTTTCAGATATATGAAGATGATGATGTGGACTTATTGGCCGAGCCTTCTGTAGATAGTGAACAAGCAGAAGCTCCACCAAATTATGATCAAATATTTGGACGAGCACCGCAACAAGAAATGATTAATTTACGTGATCAAATTGCAGATCAACTATTTAGTAGAACTTATGATTTATAATTCAGTGTTATTAATATTTTGTGACTTCTAGTAACTACTTAATCGTTTTTAAACATTTTATACTACACAAATTCCTTATTACTTGGAATGACTAATATTATTTACGTATTAAATTGCATATTGTGTGTAATAATATTTATTTACGGTCATGGATGTTTTAAATATACATTTTGTATATAAAATAAATATAAGGGTAAAATGGTCCAAATAATCTTCATTCAGATTTCAGACATAAATCTGCAAACAAACAGTATACATTCAGACGTTTCATTCAGACAGCAAACAAATAACTTTTTCCGATTCAGACTTCAGATTTCAGATTCAGACTTCAGATTCACACAAAAAAACAAATGCAACCCTAGACTTGTGTCCATCCTTCCCCAAATCATCTCTTTAAATCAGAATGGTTTCACCAAAGGCAGGCGTATCTTGGATAATATTCTCTTGGACCAAGAAATAACTCATGACTTGAGTAAGAAAGTTCATGGTTCTAATGTGATTGTGAAGTGTGATATGGAGAAGCCTTATGACACAGTTTCTTGGATATTTTTTCTCAAATTTCTTAGGAAATTTGGATTTTTTTAAGGTTGGATTGATATGGTTTGAAGGTTGCTCTCTAACAATCAGTTTTCTATCTTGGTAAATGGAAATCTTTCAGGATGCTTTAAATCTTCTAAAAGCGTAAAATAAGGTGATCCTCTTTCACCTAATCTTTATCTTTATCTTTATCTTTATCTTTATATACTATAAAATTCTAAACAAGAATTAAATACTCCTCTTCATACAGAGTGTCCACGTGGAACTCTAATTTTATGAGAATTTCCTCTCTTCTCTCTCTACTAATTTTCTAGGCAATCAATATTAATGCACATAACCTTTCATATTTCCCTCGCCTTTATGGTTGCCAATGGTACATCAACAGTCCACAAGTTACCTTATCTCTCCTCAATTATAACAAAACTCTTTATCTCTACTCCATTAAACAAGAATTAAATACTCCTCTCCGTACAGAGTGTCCACGTGGAACTCTAATTTTATGAGAATTTCCTCTCTCCTCTATCTACTAATTTTATAGGCAGTCAATATTAACGCACATAACCTTTCATATTTCCCTTGCCTTTACGATTGCCAACGGTACATCAACAGTCCACAAGTTACCTTATCTATCCTCAATTATAACAAAACTCTTAGTCTCTACTCCATTATAAAAAATGAGACAACTCATATTCTCCCCAAACCCTTCTCTCCCAAAACACCTAAAACTCATGTAACTTTCATCCCTTCCAAGCGGTCGGAGTTTCTTCCTCACATCGGAAGCTGATTTCGTAAGTTCATGTTGACTTTATTATTTGGATTATTCATGTGATGTTATTTGTATACGAATTATTCATGGTTGGTTTCTTCTGTGTTGAATATTTTTTTGTAATTTGCGTCTTGAAAGGAGATGTGGGTGAAATCAAAAAAGGGAGGGGAGGGTGATGTTAAACATCCGATGTAAATGAGAGCTGGAACTGCTGCATCGGCTACAGGAATTCCTCCAACAAATGAAAGGTATATTTAAAATTAGTATAAAAAAATTTAGGTTCATTGATTGGTAATGGAGTATGTCGCCAGCGTGGGTCTGGTATGGAAGTATTCCAGTTGGGGAGGTATGACCAGGTATGGTTCTTGGTTGTGGGTTGAAAATGGGTACGAAGTAAGCAGGAAGGTTGCTCGCGGGTTTCGCTGGCGAGGATGGCTCAGGCCGGAGTATTTTTTTTTGTTATTACCAGTGCCGAAGATGGGTGTGTATATGGTGGTTAGGCCGAAGCTCGAATTTAGGAGGGTGAAAATGGCAATAAATGGTTTGGCGGGTTTAGGAGCAGGTATGGAGGTTTTCAGTCGGGTAAATGGCTGAAGGACTGCGGGTTTGATGATGTGGAATGTTTGATTTTATGGGTCTGGCATGAATGTCATGTTTGCGGGTTAGAAATGGGGCTGGAATAGGGTCTTTTGAGTACAGCAATTGGGTTCATGGGTATCGGAGCCACGAACAATGGCTTATTAGTTGCTTATCAAAGTATAATACTTTTACCCCGTTTACCCAAAACTAAATCTGAGTTAATTTTTCTTACCAAAGTAGTTCATTTTGTTAATAAATTTGGAATAACTTATTATTGATGTTGTTTATGTATAAATGTAAATTTGAGTTGTTCCATTTTTAATGGGTTGCTCACCTTTTATATTTTTTCAGTGCCCTGTGAAATTTTCTATGCTCAAATTTTTGCATTTGTTGATTTGATTCGATTATGCTCACTTTAGCCTATCATATGTAACAGGTGTTTATTTACATGTGAGGGTTTTAATGTTTTTGGGCAGGATTGAAGCTTGAATGCTAGATATGGTGCTATAAAAATTGAATATTTTGATGAATAAAATTGTTTATGGAATGATCTTGTTGATTATCAATGTCATACATGGTCATGTCATATAAAATATATATTCAAATAAATTTATAATTATGTTGTGGACATTTGGTAATACACTACAGTATTTTTTATTTCGTCGTGTGACATGAATCGTATACCATTACTCTGTTTTCCTAGGACATGTAGTTATATTTGTTTTACATGTTTTGTAATCACAAATACTCTAGAGTTTTCAATCGAGTTACTATTTTAATTTACCATCTTTTACAAGTTTACAATTTCTAAGGTCTGTTTTCTACTCTGACGTATAAACCGCGCATCGTGCGGGTTTCCAACTAGTTTGTTTATATTTGCAGAAAAGGACTTAAGTAGGAGCCTTAATCATCTCATTCTCCATAAGAAAATTGTTTCTTTTTCTACTCCTATTGGGGGTTAGTTTCGTTCTCAACTAAGTTTTGCAAATGACATAATGATTTTTCTCAATGGGAGTCACATAAGTTATAATAATCTTATGAAGTTTCTTAGACAATATGAAAAATCCTCGAGTTAGTTAATCAATAAAACAAGACCTATTTCTTTTATTGATGAAAAAGTTGCAACTAATAAAATATTTTTGATAGACAAATACATCGATTTACCTTTAAAGAACTTTGCTATGAAGTGTCTTGGTAACCCCGTCTTCAAAGGTAGAAGTAAATCAATGTACTTACTGTAATACCCCGTATTTTTATGGCTTTTAAAATTGGGGATTTATTGAATTTAATTAAGATATTAATTTAATATTAATCTGGAAATTATTTTTTTTAATATTTACTAGCATGATGTTGGTTAGTAATTATTTGAAATTTGTTGAATATTATTAGATGAGTAGAGTAATAAATGAGATTGATTTTATTAAAATTGTCACGACTGAATAAAATGGCAATTATGGAAATTTAATTCGGGACGCACCTGTGTCGTGTCAGGACTAAATTATTATTATTGAAGTGAATAAATTATAATTCATCCGTATAGTCATTTTGAGTGCGCCAAAGTGTCCAGAAGGGACGAGATAGTTAGAAAAGTGTACCCGGGGGTTTAGTTTGGGTCTCGGGGAGTTTTTAGGCCTAATTGACACCCCCGGAGGGTATTTTAGACATTTTGTATTTTTGGGTAATTAAACCCATGAATTTTCTTGGTATTTATTAGCCATTTATAGTTGTCTCTTGGGGTTAACAAAAACAAAGCCTAAGCCAACCATTAGAGAAGAAGGTGAAGTGATTAGAGAAGAATGTGAAGAGTTTTTCAAGCAATCCAGGGCCTAGAACTCACCCGATTGCACCGCCACCACCACCAAAATGTAGATCGCATGACGACGCATCCATATAAATTTCATAAAAAAATATTGTCCTTGAATCTCAGGCAAGTATCTATCTTGCTGATTTCCAAGTTAATATACCTTCCATGTTAGTTTAGGAATGAAAATCATATGTTTTAATGGAAGAATTATATATTTTGGAAGAGAATTTATATGTGTTGTAGGAAGAACCCATGTAGTCTAAAATCTTGATCATATGTAGAGGATTACCCATGAATTTATTATGATATTTGGGAAGAAAATCTTGATTAAAATAGAGGGTGGTGATTATTCATGCCAAATTTGGTTTTATAAAGAGAATTGAGATTAAACCCCTTTTTGATTGATTCGTTGAGGATTTATTGATGTTGTTACGTTAGAACTCGTTTATATATATTTATTAGACATTTGGATAACGTTAATGGGAGTTTGGGATGAAATTATAGAGGTTTGGAGGGGTTAGAATGATTGAACCCGTAGGTTGAAATTTGCAGCAAACTGGGCAAGAACTGCTTGATCGATCGATCGAACAAGATCATCGATTGATCGATGATCGATCGATCGACCCCTCCTGGAAAACTGCATATTTTTTCCATTTATGTTTAGTCCAGTTAAAATGCTTAGGAACCCTTGATTATCATTGATAGAGTATAATGGGTTATGAAGATTACCAATAGGGTCTAAGTAGACTCCGTTCAGTGAAATTTATATGAGATGAAATGTTGGATTAACGGGGAGCTATTTATACTTTGGAAATTGGGCGTACGTCTACTAAAAGATTGAGACTCGTGAAAGATTTAGACTAGAAGGTAAGTGAGGGTATACCTACTGAAATTTATACTTAGTGAGAAAGAATACTTCGAGAGATGAGAAGTAAGAACGAAGTAAATAATAAATGAGAATAAAAGAGACGAATCCATTATGAGAAATAATTGAGTAAATTTTGTGTTGAGAATGGATAATAACAATTATGGGTCATGGGCGAACCTAATTTGGAAAATATGAATATTTATATGTATGACTGTGTGATTGTGCATATATTATGTATCTGTGTATGACATACCTAGCATACTTGCTATCGATGGGAGGTTTGCGCGTGAGGACAGCCATATCCTGATGAATCCATGGGATTTTTTATTTGTCGCTCGAGAACATAGGACTATGAAAGACTTATCGGTGAGTTGATAAGTCCGCTGACTATGGGAACGTAGGTATGTGCGTGACCCGTGGGTATGAGAACTATGTTTGCCTCCAATTAATTGTGATTTGATATTTGTGGTTCGAGGAATCTTTACCGAACCTATAGTCCCCTATAGAGCGACGTGGTGTATTGGGACAAGATAGCAGAGTAATGCAGCACCACAGCTGTGTCTCGGGGTGAAGTATAGTATATATATAAAATAGTGAACATATATATATATATATATATATATATATATATATATATATATATATATATATATATATATATATATATATATATATATATATCCATTTAGATTCAACATGGATAAGTCCCTTACTAATTCAATTCACCTAAGTGTTTTCATACATAACTACATGTGATGATATCTACAAAGTGGCTAAAGTAGAAATGTAAGATAGTTATGTATGAAAACACTTAGGTGAATTGAATTAATAAGGGACTTATCCATGTTGAATCTAAATGGATATATATATATATATATATATATATATATATATATATATATAACATCATTATATGTATTATAAGGTTAATACGTGGGAATAATTTGGGCTATAAAGAATGGATACATGTGGTTAATCTAGTTAGCGTGGGAACTATAACTAGGATGTCCTAGAGGTACGGTAGGAGTGCACACTAGATGAGAGGTGATGATTCTCAAGAGAGTGTCGCATACTAACATGGTTGTGATATTAGCCGGTAAGCATTTTAAATACTTGCTAAACTATTTTTAAAACTGTTTTACACTCGGGCTCTGACCCATTTTCTGTCATTTCTTTCTCTTTTGAATATATATGTATGTATTACAGGTGCCCAGCCACAGGGGCGTCATGCTTAGGTTCTTTGGATTGGACGTGACGCAACTTATGTGGGAGTTTCAGGCCCTTTCTTTAGACGACTTTGTCATTGAATCAGTTCCTACTTTAGATCTTCATAGTTAGGGCATGTGTCGCCCGATTTCCTATTACAGTTGGATTTGTTAGAGATTTAGGATATTTTCAGCATTCGGTACCCCTCGGGAGTTAACTCTTGTCTGGATGATTTCATTTATAGTTCATAACTTGATTTGGTTTATCTAGATGGTTTAAATGGTAGTGTAGTTATTGTTATCCTTTTATTTATGTGATTCTTAAACTGTTATTATTAAAAAGGTTTTCATATTGGTATTTAATAAAGGGAAAATGATGTTTTAAATGGTTTTGACACTTAGCTTAATTATTTAGGGTGTTCAAATTGGAAATATTATTTTGCGACAGTGATGCTGAGAATGAACTAACCGTTCACCTGGTTTTTAATTTAATAAAGGACTGATCACCCGGTATTTAATTATGCGGGGTGTTACACTTACCAAATATTATCTCCAAAATGAGGTCTAGATTGAGAAGTTGGAACTCCAAGTTTCTTTCTCAAGGTGGAAACCTTATATTAATTAAACATGTGTTGAGTTTTATCCCGTTACGCACTTTAGGTGCTCTAATCCCCCAAAGGAGGTGGTTTCTGTGACACCCCGCCTAATTAAATATCGGGCGATCACTCGTTTATTAAATTAAAATCAAGGTGAACAGTTGGTTCATTCTTAGCATTACTGTCGTAAAAATAACTTTTCCAGTTTAAACACCCTAATTAATTAAGCTAAGTGTCAAAACTATTTTTAGACATTACTCTCTAATTTTATTTTATAAATCAAGATTTAAATGTATACAACAGTTCAATAATAAAGAATCACACCACAATTATCCTGGAACCTATAATCCAAATAATTTAATCATTCAACAACTAAATCCCAACATTTAAAACTTAAAGTAAAACATCCAGACAGTAATAAATCCCAAGATGACAAAACTAGAAATAAATGAGTCATACTGCCCAATAAAACATCTGAATAATGGAAAAGGCGACACGTGCCCCACTAAATGAACGTGCTAGGAGTGGAATCAAATAAATGAAGTCGTCTAAACAAGAGGCCTGCAACTCCCACCTAAGCTGCAGTGCGTTCCTTCCAAAGGATCCTATGCAAGACGCCCCTGTGGCTGGGCACCTGTATTATATACATATATATATGCAAGAGAGAAAGAGAAATAGAAACGGGTCAGAGCCCGATAGTGTAAATGATTTAAAATTAGTTTAGCAAGTATTTAAAATGTTTACAGGCCAATGCAACAACATATTAGTGCGACACTCTCTTGAGAAATTCTCACCTCTCTTCTAATGTGCACACCTATCCCACTAACCTTCCCAACGGTTTATCTTATCTTATATCGCACTAATCTTCCCAATGATTTAACTTATCTTAGGTTACTCGTAATATTTAAAACTGAACAATATATTTTTTAAAAGAATAATTTCATTTGATCACAAAGTTCTCATTTAAAACTCATTTGCTAATAAAGTTTCACATTACACTCTTCAAATCAAGTATTTCCAAATTGAAGTCATTATTCATTTCTTACTCACTATAAACACAATAGGAAGTTCCAAATTTCAGAAGCTCATATATATATATTAAATACTCATGTAGTATATATATATATTCTAACAGCACCCCACATAAAAATTATGGTGCGGGCATACTCTGATATCCAATCCCCGTATCAATCGTACTAAGGGGAATACAAGTTCGGAATCACTCTCGAACTGTATTAATACATACACAAACAATATTGAGGCGAAGCATAGTTTCCAAGTCCAAGAGGTCAGCACATACCCTCGCGTCTCTTAGGACCGTGACTATCGATTCGATAGTCTGTACCTAGGATTCCTATCTTCTAGGGTACGAGTCAATATCCCCCATGAAGGCCCATTCGAGATAAGACCGTCCCAGCGCGGTAACCTCGGGGATAGCAAGTAGCGCGGGCATGATTTTCACACGTATATAATATATGGATACACACAGTCATATAAATATACTACTTTTATCATATCAATTTAGGTTCATCTCATAACCCATAATCACGACATTTATCCTGATTTTCCCATTATTAATTATCACGTATAACGGTTCGAATCTAACTTTAATTCGAGGGATTTTTTTAACTTACTACGTAATACTTATGGACTCTATCCTCTCAAGTGTAAAAATTCAGTAGGTATTCATTTATGTTCCAACGTAACTATCTTACGCGTCTCTCCCTTTAATACATAGTTTCCTCGTCCCTTATGTGTAAATAATCCAAAAATACAACCCTCGTCTTACATTAAAGGTCCCATAATTATTTATAAGTCCTACTAGTCTTCTTCATCTCCCAAAATATTTTAATAAGGGTGTCCAAGGATTATTTTTCATTAGATTGAATTCAACTAATTTAAAAAGGGGAAATATGAGCCTGCCAGAAGGGGTCGATCGATCGAGGTCTGGGGCTCGATCGATCGAGGTCTGGGGCTCGATCGATCGAAGCTCTTGGCTCAATCGATCGATCAAATAGGTATGGCGAATTATGCAGTTACCAGTTACGGGTTTTCTCACATAACTCCATCTAAATCCAAACTTTTCATTCCCAAAGGTCCAGAAATTTGTACTACTAATAGTATAAATCCATTACATACATCTTTTACGTAAAGCATGCAAATTTCCATTAATAATCATGGATTAACGGGCCAAAATTTATGTAAATCTCAAGAACCCTAGAATTCTTTTTAACATGGTTCTAATCAGTCCTTTCCATAATTTTCTTCTTCTAAAACATAAAAATTTCGTGGTTTAATCCTCTACATGTTAAGGGGTTTCCAGATTAACGATTCAAACCATTATTACATGCGATTTCCTATCTCAAATTTGGGTTTTCTTCCATAAAATTCATCATAATCATCCCTAGACTAACATGAGTGATGCATTAACGAAAATAAGCAAAATAAACACTTGCCTGGGATTTTCGACGTTCTGGTTTGATGACGAATTTGGTGTAGTTGCGTTCCCCGTCGCGCGATCTACGCGTTGGTGGTGGTGGCGGTGCAACCGGGTGAATCGTTGGCCTTGGATTGCTTGGAAAAGCCTCTCCTTCCCTCTCCTATGGCCGTCACTTGTCTTTGGTTATTTTAACCCTAGAAGACAACCTTAGACATCTGATATATCCCTTGAATTTTCGTGGGTTTAATTACCCAAAAATGTAAAATGTCCAAAATGCCCTCTCGGGGTACTAATTAAGCCTAAAAACTCCCCGAGACTCAAACTAAACCCCCGGGTACACTTTTCTGACTATCTCGATTCTTTCGGACACGTTGGAACACTCAAAACGACCATACGGATAAATTAAAAATATTTCACTTTTATTAATCAATATTTATTCCCGACGCGACACAGGCGCGTCCCGACTTAAATTTCCAAAATTATCATTCTATTCACTCGTGACATTTAATAGAACCAATATTATATATTACTTTGCTCATTAGTAATGTTCAACAAGTTTCCCATAATTACTAACTCACATCACGTTAATAATTATAAAATAATTAATTTCCAGATTTATATTAAATAATTCATTCACATTAAATTTAATAAATCCCTAAATTAAGAAAGCATAAAAACACGGGGTATTACAGTTTCTTATTTAGAAAGACTCATTTCTAAAATTTTCTGGGTTGAACCTAACTTAGAGGATAAGAAATAGTAGTGGATTAAATGGAAAAAATCATGTTATTAATCATTTTTTGACATTATTCATGCTTCAGGTATTACGTGTTTATGGACTTTAGTTATCAAGAAGAGTTTCTGTTCTAGCTACTTAAAGCACAAATATAAAAAAATATCTTCTAATAGGTACTTTGGGTTTCATTATTATCAAAAGGATTAGAAATTAAAAAGACTTAGATGAACCTCTCCTCACCATTCAAGAAGACAAAATCATCTAGAAGCCTTCTATTACTAGGGAGTTCTCTTTTAAATATGCATTTGAAGTGTGCAGGAGTCACAATACCACATCTCTCCATTGGAAATATATATGGTATAAGCACCGCCCCGATAAAAATTTTATTTTTATTTGTAAGATCCTAAATAATTTTGTCCCACTTGATTCCCTCATTCAATTTAGAGTTATCTCCACGACTTCTAGATGCAAATGAAGTTTTAATTCTATGGAGACATTAAAGCATACTTTACTTAATAGCCCATGGGCTAGAAAAGTTTGGGAGTTCTTTGGTAATCAATTGGGGATTAAACTCCATTACCATTTCTGCTAATATATGATTCTCTCATGAAGTCTTAGAGTTCCAAGACAAGATTATCTCGAGTTTATTCCCACTAATATTTTGCTGATTATGTTTTGGAAAATCTAGAAAGCTATAAACTGAACTATTTTTTAGGGGAAATCAATGGTTGTTGAGGTCATCATTCATCACGCTTATGAGTTTTTATCTAACTTAACCTCTGCAGTGGTTTTTTCTGATAAGATTAGGATGGATCATACTTTCTTAATAAACAAATACCACTTAAAAATTAGAAAAGCTCAAATTGTATACAAAGTTATCAAATAGTAAAAATTAAGTGAGGATGTATTCAAACTCAATGTAGATGGATCTTCCAAGGGTAATCCAAGATCTTGTGGGGCAAAAGGTATTATAAGAGATTATGGTGGTGATTATGTGGTTGTTTTTCTGTGTTTTGGGAATTCAACGACAATCTTTATGCAGAATGTCTAGCTATGGAAAAAGGGGTTGGAATCGTATGATTATTTAGGCCTTATTTATTTTTTATTCTTTGGTCCTTCATTCAATCATAAAAAGAAACCAAAAATCTTTTTGTATTTTTCATAAAGTATGGAAAAAGAAAAATATAAATACAATGATAGTACACACTAGCAATAGGAATATATGATATGAGAATAAGAAACACCATATTCTAGTAAACAAGTCTCAATATCAATAATTTGGCCCGGAGGAGTTCTCCAAAGGAGATGACATCATATGAAAAAAACCCATCAAATCTTGTGAAGTCTTGACTATATACTCTACTTTTTATCGAATATTCTCAAAATCTCTCATGTGATGTGAGGGAGTTCGTGTGGGAACTCATGTAGTAGCATATCGTGGAAGATACCTATGAGAAACTCTCCCTAGATTAGAGCAAAACTCCCTAAAGTGACCTCTTTGTTTGAAATTTGAAGGTCTCCTACGAGTTCTTCTAACCTAAGAATATCTAGTATCCCTAACGAATTTAGCACGGTAACCTTAGGAATAAAGTGGACAGGAGCGATTTTCAAATTTTCATAACTACACGCGTCTCAAAAATTTTCTCACCTAAATTGAAACTCGAGTTTACTATATTAGGAAGACATGCATAAATCTCATCAAAAGATTCAGACTCAGGCATAATGATTGTTTAAAATTATGTGGTGAGATTTTGTAGCTTAGGAGCTTATACAACATTGGTTCCCCCGTGAGTGAGCTGGAGGGTATTCCAAGCTTCTTTGAGACGTTGTGCACGTCATAATGCGGTAGAACTCGTCAAGGGTGATGGCTCCAGAGATTACACTCAAACCGTGCAAGTTAAAATTTCTCCATCTAAAATCGTCCTTTGTCCATGTAGAAACAGGTTTTAGACTTATGACATTATCAATTGTCACAGTAGGGAATATAACCCTTGAAAGGTGAAGGTTCCTCATCAACCTTATCTTTCTCTTTGTTATTTCCCTCAAGGTTTTTCTTATTTCAGCTCGAGTTCTTTCATATACAAGCCAAACACGTTCATCTATAGATTTTAAAGTGGACCTCATTCTTTCTTTTCAGTAGGCATAGTTTGACCCATTAAAAATAGTAATCCTATTATACAAATTATCCATTAAATATATTTTTAAATAATCACACAAAAACTTAGTGCAATCGACTCTGATACCAATTTGAAAATGCTGGGATTCGATGGATTGATTTGTATATTAGTTTTTCACACACAAATCCATTTTTTACCAAATTTTATCTTTGATTAAATTAGGTGTGCATACGAGATGTAGTCCAATTGTAAATTAACAAACCAAGCATGCAATAAACACAAACAAGTGAGAAAAAATCCCTTAAAAGGGCAAAACCTATATTCAGCGCTACAGAATGATTGAAAGACAATCGACTTACAAACTACTTAGACAAACTAGGTATAATGCTCAAAGTCTTCAATTGTCCTATAGAAAATGACTCAATCCAGAGCCATCCACAAGAATCCAACTTCCCTCGGTAGTGAAACCACGATTTAATAATTTAGCAGTAAAAAATTCTCTCAACAAAGGTTTTTGAACTTGAAGCCTTCTTATTGATTTGGTAAAGTGATCTTTATGATTCTAAAGTGTTTGGAATGATTATAGAAGTATTTGATCACAAAGAGAACTCAAAAAGGTGTTTTAAATGGTAAATGTAGTTCTTTAGAAGTCTAATCCCATGCATCCTATTTATAAGAAGGTTTGTTATAAAAGGATAAACATAAAAGATTTGGATTAGAATTAATTGAAAAATAAAATCTCGCCCGGTCATTCGATACTTTTCATTCAAATAGGTATCGAACGAGATTCTATAGAAGGTCCAAAAGTGGTTCGTTCGATCTAAAAGGTCTCGTTTGAATGACCCTGGCAATATTGTTGGAACGAGGTATCTAACTCGTTCTAACAAGGTGACAAATTTTTTACCAAAACATTCTTTCAAAATATTTAAAAATCATTTTGAAAAACAACCTCTTTAACAATTCTTATACCCCTAAAAAAATAAAGTAACTCTTTACAAAATAAATCCATAAGTTCTTCTAAGGTTATTTAGATGTACGATTCTTCAATCTTTCAAATGTCATCAACGTTGTCATCATATCCGGAGAAGTCCTGTATATGTAGTGTATGTGTAACGAGATAAGCCAAAATACAAAATAAAATTGAGCAATTATAAAACTTACTCTTACAAGATTCTAAGCAGGCAGTGGATCTGATCATTGGAAAATGTATTCCCCTATGGAGATTAGTTATTTCTTTAAACAAGTCTAAAAGTCTTGTGAATCAAATGTGTGGGAATTGCATTCATATATGGAGGTAGGCCAACTCCATGGCTGATAGTTTGGCTAACTATGCTTCAACAATGAAACTTCCTTATATTCCAACCCTTTCTCCTATCTTCTAAACATCATCAAGGGTCTTAAAGTGGGCAAGTTGGGGTTATCTTCAATCGGAATTTGTTATAAGTGAGGCTATGGATTTATTTATAAATTTCCAATAAATTTCATATTATTCTTTATCTCTAAATTTTGTAAGGGGATATTTATAAATCTCCTCTTTTCAAGATTTTTAAAGTTCACTTATTGGGCTCAACAGTTGACTGGTCTTCTTTTAATTCATGAGCTTGTTCATGCCACATAGGAGAGGCTTTTTCTCCTTTTATTAATAAAACTCATGGGGGCTCTGTCCCTCTTCCAAAAAGAAGAACCGAGGACAAAAAATACACCTAATTTTTGGCAGAAATTGATCACCAACACTTCGAAATCACCAAAATGGTCTCAATTTACTTGTTACTTCAACAAATTACTTGAAACAGAGAGTATGATATCAGAAATAATTGTTTCTGACGTGGGGTTACTCGAAATGTTTGAAAATTTTAAAATTTAGAGGCCGAATATGGATGAAATTCAAATGGAAACCAACGAGATTTGAATTGGAGCAAAAAAAAATACGGGCCTTTGAATTGATTAGTTAGAGGGGTAGGGTATTAATGTCTCTTTTTTTAGTCCGTTACCGCTTAAAATTCAAAATTAGGACTTACATAATGAAAACTATTGAAAAATATGAGTACAAAAGTAGTGAAAAAATCAATGGGACTTGTTTAGTTTGAAACAGAACCTCTATATAAAAAAAAATCTTAAAACTTTTATTTCTTTATTTTTTTTAAAACCCAAATCAATAAAAAAAAAGTATTAAAAAAATCCCAATTTTATAAAAATAGTTTAAAAAAATTGTTTTATGTTTTATTTTTCATTTTTTTCATCTATAGTCGTTCTATTTAAAAATCAAAATTAAAAAAAAAAAGCAGAAAAACTTTTAAAGAATTCTCTTTGTTTATATTTCAGATGTATTTTTCGATTTAAAAAGGTAAATTTGAAAATAAATTAGGAAACAGTTTTAAAGAATTTAACGTTTTTCAAGAACAGTTTTTTCCTTTGTAACGGGAAAAAAGATTTTTTTTCTTTTTTTCATTTCTATTTTTTTATTTAAAATTTAAAATTTAATAAAAATATAATTTTTTATAAGTGTTTTAGTCTTTTTTAATTAAACAAATTTTCTGTAATTTTTGTTGTTTACAAGAAAAAATTCTTTTTGTTCTAATTTTGTTTTTTTTTTTCTTCAAATGTTGTTTAGAAAATAATAATGATCATATTTTCTTGAAGTGATTTTTTTTAACGTTTATCATATTTTCTAAAACAATTTTTATTTTTTGGGAAAACTTCAATCTCTAGAATTTTACAAAAAGTAGAAGCAAGTGTATTGGAATACGAATGATCATCTACAAATGTTTTTTTAGAGAAAATATGATATAAAATAATTTCCGATTAATAAAAGAAATTCTAGATTTTTTTAAATTGTTTTTAATCAGAAATAATCTATTGGGCTGAAACCCCCTAGGCCCCGTTTGGTTGTTCCAAAATAATAAATTGACTCATTTATAAATTGGTCCATTTACAAATTGATACATTAATTGTGTTTGGTTTCATTAATGAAATTATTCAATAATTGTCTTATTTTAGCTCATGTGTAAAATTTGAAATTGAATCATTTCACAAAAAATGTGAAATGCATCCATTTGAAATAGGAGTGACATAATGTGCATGTTCATTTATCTGTATCCCTCCCTTCTCCCAACACACACACACACTCACTTAGTTTGTTTTAATCTTCTTTTTTCTCATAAAATCTTAACATCAATTTTAGATTACCAAACATTACGTAAAATTGGATTTAAACTCATTTCAAATCCACTCATTTACAATTCACTAAGTCACAGTGAACCAATTTACATAATCAAACAATATGCGCAACCAAACAGAGCCATAAGAATTTTGTTCGTAATGTTTTTTACTTTTTCATTTCATGGGTCTTGTGAGAATCCCCACTAATTTGTCTAATTAATAGTTTGTCATTGCTCAACAATTAAGGGTAAAATGAACATTTACATAATGTTTGATGATAAAAGCTTTTTCTGGATAAATTTCTTTGAAAATGGCGGCAAAGATATAATATGAAAAATATCGAGTATTAAATTCAAAATTTGACAAATTAGAGAGGACCAACCGCAGAATGACCCTAAATTGTATACCTTAACTAGTTGGGATATGGCTAAATTCTAATCTCCTCTGTCCCTTACTCTTTTTCAATATCATACAATACACATGTATGACTTATATTTTTTTCATTGTACTTTTCTTGAATTAAATTAAATGTTTCGTATTTCATATCTTATACGCACTATTCTATGGATTGAGTTTCCTCTAGTGTAGTGAAATAATTCTAAAGAGGTACTATTCTACAAATCATTACTATTCATTGGAAAATAGATTATAGTTAATAAACCACATCAATTTATTATTTTTGTAAAACATCAACACTAAAAATTATTTTTTTATTACATGAAATAATCTTGACCTTTTACTTTTCAATGGATGGTTAAAATGATTACTTCACTTTTTAGAGTTGGGTCTTTACTAGCATTGACAAAATTATGCGCTGGACCTAATTTAAGAAGATCAAATATGGGTTGCGCTAAATATGGGTTGGATCAAATATGGGTTAGATTAAATGTGGATTGTGCCAAATATGGACGGACTAAATATGGGTTGGGCTAACCCATTGTTTTTCTACTAAAGTAAGTATTACAATTCGAGGTATATGTAAAAAAAAAATCATATTTTACTCACAACTTTTAAAAATAAATATTATATTTGATTCGTATCTTTTAAAATTGGACTCTATATTTGATTTCTCGCTTTCAAATATGGGTCCAAATTTGACTAATATCTTTTAAATATGCGCTCCATATTTAGATGACGTGGCTAATATGGTTTGTTTTATTAATTGAACATATTTTGTCACTACTAGTTCTGATCAGTTTTATGATTAATTTTATATGTTCCCTCACTATAGAGGGGTATCAGTTTTATGATTAAAACATCATTGGTTGATTTTTAAACAATCCCCATATGTACCCAATACATTAAGGGTCCGTTTGGTTGACGTTATTTGCCATGGGTATTGACAAATAAGGTGGCAAATGGAGTATTTACCTACAACTTAGTATGTTTGGTACAAAAATTTGCCTACAAGTTATTTGTCAATGTAAAACACCTCATATGTTCAAGCTGTGGACAAACTTTGCTTACCTATTTGAGTGAAAAATATTTGTCAACTTCTTAAACGGTTTTAATGTTTTAAAAAAGAAAAAAACTGTTTTAAATAATTAAAAAACTGTTATGAATATTTAAAAACTGTTTTTAAAAACTGTTTTGTAATGTTTTAAAAACTGTTTTTAATATTATAAAAAAATTGTTAAGAAAATGTTTTACAAATTTTTTTAAAAATCGTATTAACAGAATATTGTAAAAACTGTTTTTAACATTTTTAAAAACTGTTGTGAATATATTATAAAAACTGTTTTAAAGTATTAAAAAATAATTTTAAAAACTGTCTTAAATAGTTAAAAAACTGTTATAAATATTTAAAAACTATTTTGTAATGTTTTGAAAACTTTTTTTAATATTATAAAAAATTGTTAAGAAAATGTTTTACAATTTTTTTTTAAAAACCGTATTATAAAAATATTTTAAAAACTGTTTTTAACGTTTTTAAAAACTGTTTTGAATATATTATAAAAACTGTTTTAAAGTTTTTAAAAAAAAATTAACTGTTTAAATAGTTTAAAAAATTGTTGTGAATATTTGAAAATTGTTTTGTATTATTTTAAAAACTGTTTTTAATATTATAAAAATTTGTTAAGAAAATGTTTTACAAATTTTTTGAAAAAACGTAATATACAAATATTGTAAAAATTGTTTTTAACATTTTTAAAAACTGTTTTGAATATAATATAAAAACAGTTTTAAAGTTTAAAAAATATTTTAAATAGTTAAAAAAAACTGTTGTGAATATTTAAAAATTATTTTGTAATATTTTAAAAACTGTTTTTAATATTATAAAAAAATGTTAAGAAAATGTTTTACAATTTTTTTTAAAAAAACGTAATATAAAAATATTGTAAAAACTGTTTTTAACATTTTTTAATATAATATAAAAACTGTTTTTAAATAATTTAATTAGATTGACTTTAATTTCGCCTAATGGTTGTTTGATAGCGTCATGTGAAAAAAATAGGTAAAATTTGCGTATGGCAAAATTTGTCACTCTTTTTTCCATTGTCAACCAAACGAACCCTAATAAATGATTTTCTTACTACTAAACATGGTATATGATTTGAGGGGTACAATTTGAATATACATGTATAATTACTCCATTATTATATGAACTTGCTATAATGGAGAGGATTTAAGTATACTTAGTTGGTACCTCCCGCCTACCACCACAGCATTTAAGTATGATTTTTTTTATTAACCAAAATTTAAATCTTTCAATACAATGGCAATGAATGATTACAACATAAAATTTTAAATTAACATGACATTGGTATTCCAATAATGAAATGAATTGCAGTAGAGAAGATACTTGTGCTCCACTTGACCTTCTTTATTCTGCCATCCAATGCAATAGTGTGGGTGGGGAAGATATTATTTCACTGCATTACGGTTGAGGACAGCTTCAGACGATATTTCCAAGCGGATAAGATATTTTTGGCTCCCCGCACATGAGCTTTCATTTTCTATAGGGCGACCAACATGGAGCTAAATTTAAGTCTTCAGGCGGGTACGTCAAATTTTAAATTTTATAAATTGTTTTGGAAGAAACCATGGCCACATCAACACTTTTATCATTGTTGGTTGGGGCAGCTTGTGTTGTTGGATACTTTTATTTCTTTTACTACTTTAATTTTTCTCTCTAAAAACCTTATGACATAACAAGATGTTGTGAAGATTAAAATTCACTATTGACTTAAGTTTAAACATGAAGTGAACTACGTGATTTTTTATTTTGTTTATAAAATTAGACTTTGACACATCATTATTGAAACCGTTATTCAAAAGGTGATAGAATAAGCTTCTTTTTAAGGGTCCGTTTGGTTCGTGGTTAAATATTTTTTATCGCGTTAAAATAAAATTCACCTAGGTAAAATATGTGTTTGGTTGGGCATTTAACACGGTGAAATAAAATGAATATGGTGAAAAGTGAGGTGAAACTTTAATCATTTTAAACCATTGGTAAAGTGAATAATTTAACAGGTGAAAACAATGAAATTTATCTTATTACTAAAGTAACCTTTCTTATTTCCACTTACAATTATCACACATTCATTTCACCCTCTCAATTAATACGATCATCAAATATTCATTTTAAAAAAATATTTTTTTTCTAAATTTCATTTTTTATTTTAAAAAATTAAAAAAATTAAAAAATTAAAAAAAAAATTAAATAATATAAATAATTAAAAATAAAAATAAAAAATAAAAAATAGAATAGCTATTCCTACACCCTCTATGTCTTTCCCCACACCCTTTTTAATATTTAAATACTAAAAGATCAAAAGACCATCTATGCAAATATGATTAGAGCAAATATAATCTTTTGCCCAAAAATCTATTATTTAAAAAAAAAAAGTAATATTAAGAAAAAATAAAACATAATATTTTGAAAATAAAAATCCTAATATTCTAGAAAATTAAAATTTTAATATTCTGAAAATATAAAAATTATAAAAGTTATTTTTTCATTTAAAAAATATTATGTTATTTATAAAAAAACATATTACTTTTTATTTAAATGGACGTTGATAAAAAAACTATTTCGTTATTTATTTTAAAAAATGGACATTCTTTTTATCATTTCTAGTTAAAAAACTGTTTCTTTTATTTATTTAAAAAAATTGTTTCGTTATTTTTTTTTTCAGTTAAAAACTATTTTTTTCTATTTTAAAAATAATCTTTTTACTATACAAAAAAATGGTCCGCGTCAGCGGTATGTATAGGCAGCTCGACCACTTATACATACCGTTGGCGCGGACCAACATATTAGACAAAAATGCTCCGCGCCAGCGGTATGTATAGGTGGTCAGACCGCCTATACATACCGCTGCCGCAGATAATATTTTTTAAAAATAGTAAAAAGATTATTTTTAATATAGTAAAAAAAAACAGTTTTTAACCAAAAATAATATTTGTAAATAAAAAATAAAACACTTTTTAAGAAATAAATTTTACGTTTTATATACAGTTTTTTAATGAAACAAATAGATAAGATTTTACGTTTTATAAACAATTTTTTTTATTATTACTTATAAAAAACAATTTTTTTTATTGAAAATATAATTTTTTTGTTTTTATCAAATGTAATTATTTTAGTTGGAGGTGAAAAAATTGGACACTTTGCTTTTATAAATTTAAGGGCGCAATTGTCATTTATTATTCAAAGGGTGTGGGGGAACATATAGAGGGTGTGAGAATATCTATTCCCATAAAAAAAATGAATATTTGTTTGGTGCATGGTAATGTGTTGGGAATTTAATTACTAATTGGGACGGTTTCATAGTTGGGAACTAATTTTTTTTTTAATTCTTTTAATTGGAACACTTTTTTTTATAGTTGGGACTTTTTTTTTAATTGGGATTGCTTTTTTTTCAATGTTGAAAACTTTTCTTTTATTTGGGACTGTTTTTTCATTGTTGAGAACTTTTTTTTTTATTATGGACTACTGTTTTTATAGTTGACTTTTTTTTTTTTTAATTGTGATTTTTTTTTTTACAAATGATAGTTTTTTTTCATTGTTGGAATTTTTTTTTTTAAATTGGGACTGTTTTTTTTTTAATAAGGACTTTATTTTTAATTGGTATTGTTTTTTTACTTATTTGTCTTGCGTAGCGAAATATGACTAGTTGTGTGGGGGGGGGGGGGTGATTATGTCAAATTTTAGTTTGGGGTAAATGCATATTTTTTAATGGCCATTGACACTTGTGTGATGAAAATCAAAATAGTTATATGCATTTGAAGTATGTGGGTAATATGGTCATTTTATTTTTTCACCATATTAATCTTGACCATCCAAACAACAAATGGTGAAAAAGTTAAAATTTTCACCTAGTGAAAACTCGACCATCCAAACGGAGATGGTGAAAACAAAATCACCGCACTAATAATTCACCTTTTACTTTTAACACGGTGAAAAGTATTTCACCACGAACCAAACGGACCCTAAGTGCCACATGTTTATAGAAAATGTCTGCTGCTTATTTTTTCCAAGGCATTTCAATTTAAAGAGTTAAATGTGATTGTTTTAGAAGGAATAGTGATATTATAAAGCCGGGCACACGTGTGTGACAACGGTTTAAGGATAAATAGAGTATTTTGAGAAAGTTTTATTACAAAAATTCAATAGGTCAAGGGTTGTAATGAGTTTTTACAATTCATTATGAAGGTATTTATCAACACTATTCTTGAAAAATAAGAGTTCAAATCATGAGTGAAAAATTTTTGATGTCAAGGTGACCATTTAAAAAAAATGAGTCCACCATTATATGTATATAATAATCGTTAAAACATACATACATATATATATATATATATATATATATATAGTGGTGGAGGGAGTATAGTCATGGGGGGTGCACATGCATCGTCCAACATTTAAAAAAAAAATTAAAAATCTAAACTAACCTAATATACCCCATCAGCAGCACAAAGTCACACAAACACAAATACAATTTCTTGCTCAAGTTCCTTGCCTCTGCTCCAATCCCATGTTCCTTACCTCTGCTTCGGCCCTCTGCTCAAGCCCGGTGATACCGGACCTTTGCTCCGGTGATACTCAACCTCTGCTCAAGCTCTACTCCGATGATAACCCCTGCTTAGCCTCTGCTCCGGCCCTTACTCCAACTCCGAACCTCTGCTCCGGCCTTTAATCAAGCTTCGGACCTCTCCTCCGGCCTCTAATAAAGCCCCGGTGATGAAGGTATAGCTACTATTACTTTTTTTTTACTCGTAATTTTTTTATAGCATCCTTTAATTTGATAAAGATATACTTACTCTTATTTTTTTTAAGTTCATTCAAAGATATAGTTACTCTTAATTTTGTTAAAGATATACTTACTCTTAATTTTTTTTTCTAATATCCTAATAAATAACCCTAAACATGTAAAAATAACCCAAATTTTTTTCTAATTTGTAAAAACGTATAAATAACCCTAAATTTTTTTTCGCCCCGTCCTTGGGTTGTGCCCCACCTAGGTTAAATTCCTGACTCCGCCACTATATATATATATATATATATATATATATATATATATATATATATATATATTGTGAATGCAAGAAATCACAATTAATAATTCTAAAAGCAAAGGAATTTAAAGAGCAAGTAAAGATCACAGCATACGGGATATATGAGGTTCAGCAACTGCCTATGTCCACAAAGGGTTTCTCATTTTTTATTAATTCTTTTAGAGGTTCGGAATTACATGTCCCATTGCCTCGGGGTGGAGTTTTTTATTTATAGTGATAAGAGTGGTTGAGCTGTGCACAAACTCTCCCAGCTCCTTATTAACTCATTGACTGATCTCTGTTTATCTCCTCCGAGAATGTAGGTAACCAGGATGAGTTTTTGTAATTATCCACGTGATACGTGTTCATAATTATCCATGGGATGCTAAATCTGATTTGGATAGCATGTTGGGCCTGTTTGGGCTATCGAATATTGGGTTATTATGGCCACAATTGCTCCTAAAAATCTTTGTCAAAGATGGGCCGAATAATTTTACATTTTTTGTTGGCTCAAATTACGAGTTCAAAGTTTTAGTTTTGCACATGGGCATGTCCGAAACTACTTGAGAATATCAAGGGTACGCTGGTCCTATGCAAGAAATGAATTGTCAATTTCAATCTTGGGTCCTGTTCCATATGATTAAACTCTTGGAATTCGACCTTCACTTGTTTCAAACTTTGTACCGCTACTTACCTTCCTTCTTTTCTTGCTTAAAAAGACTTATTTGAGCTCCTCTTTACTCAATCCACATTGTAAGTCTTCTTTGTTTTAGCTTACTTCATCCATCTTCGAAGTTCCTTCTGTTTATTTTCATTGCATATTCTCCTTCCACTCTTTTTTTCTTTAAAAATGGTCTATACTGTTAATGAGAGGATCGTGGGGGATTTTAGAAAAACATACACAATTCCCCCATGGATTACGATTGAATATGCCTTATTACCTAGAAACTGCATCACTATTAAGGGTGGCCATTCGATCCATACCCTTTCAATGGCTGAGAAGGGAATACCATTTCCCCCAAACTAACTTTTTTTGGAATTTTATGAGTTTTTTGACATTGTACCCAAACACATGGCAGATTACAAATGGATTCCATAGAATAAATGAATTGTATGGGACCAATATAGGATCCCAAAAATTAGATATTGTTATTCTTGGTCCCACACAACAAATGCCGTATTATACCTGAAGAAGAAAAAAGCTGAGAGAGTCTTAATAGTTAATCTCCCCGATTCCAACAAAGGGTATTGGGATCAGGGTTTTATTGACCGAAATTGGCAACATCCACCTCTTCTAGAGGGCGAGCAATACTAAGGAGTTTTGTGCCCATATTGGGGGAGTGATATAGGTTAAAAATTGAATTTTGCTTACTCTTGAATTTTTACTTGATTGTATGTATACTGATAAAATTATTTCTTTTTTCTGACCAGCTTGATTGAAGAATAAAGAACCATCTCTTACCCATATAAATAAGGAATAACTGATCAATGTCTAGAAGTTGAGGAAGCCCTTGGTCGAAGGTAGTGATCACCCCCATTCTGCTTCCTTTCTTCTTTAGTACAAGAACTCTATCGGTAACTTCACAGCTCGCTCAGTAGACACAATTTTTGATCTTTCACTTCCTTCAGCAAGTGAGGAAGCTTCCATTTCTTCCGCATTTAAATCCTTAAACATTAAGTCCATCCCCGCCGAGGAAGAAGACTCGATGACTTCCAGAAAAAGAAGTTTGATGATCGAAGACGATGATGTCAATCCTTCCTCCCCAAGGCTAAGTCCTCAAAGAGGACTAAATAAGAGGGCCCTTCTGCCACTGAATCGGACTTATCAGTCCGAGATAAGGGTAAGAAGGATAAGGCCCTTTCTTTCATGCTTCTGCATCCCTCCAAGAAGGTTGATTCCCCCACCTTTAGGAGAACTCGACAGGTGATGTAGGCATCCAAGAACCCATCGTTGGCCTTTAGTCTACTGAAGGGGGGTGCTCACGTCTGACCGTGAGCACGTTAGCCAGATGACCTATGACTAGCTCTCAACTTATTCCGCTAAGGCATTGTCTTTGGTAACCCAATTTTTTTTTTATTACTTGAAGTTATTAGATTCTTTATTCTGTGTTTTGAAATAAATTTTATTTATCTATTTTTAGTTTGTGGCGGACTTCGTCGCCATTTTGGAGAGTCACTCAGATCAATCCAAAATAAATAATGATCTGACGACGGCCTTAGATAAGTCCAAGAAAGCCCTTGCTGCTGCCAAAAAGGCATATGACGAGGAGAAGAAGCCCACTAACGATGCCACGAGCACGCTGAAAAACGATCACGACAAGATCAAGGTTACTAACGACCAGCTTATGGTTAAATATGATCGTTTAAAGAAGGAATGTAGAGATCATTCTTTGTCTAAGAAGGCCAACTATGATAAGGGCTACACTCAAGCCTTCGAGGACGCCAAATGCCTGTTAGCTTACATCAGGAAGTCCGACTTCAAAAATGGCTAGGACGTTGCCTTTGCAAAGGTAAATATCCCTATTAATTATGAGCTTTTTACCGAGCACAACTCTGGTTCCCCGCCAAAAGCTGATGAGGAGTCTACCACAGATGCCCCAACTGACAGACTTCCTCTGTAAATGCCAAAGGCAACGCCCCCAATAGAAGGTGAAAAGCAAGGAGACTAGTTAAAAATAATTAGCCTACACACCCTTCTATTTTCTCTTTGGTCTCTGTTTGTAAGAGCTTTGCCCATTTTGATTATCAATGAAATATTTTTGTTGTGAATTTTAATTATGTCTTCAGTTATTGCTAAACTCTCCCTTTTTATTCTTAATTTCTTTAGCATATCAATATTACCCAAGAGATTCCTTCTTTTTCTGGCAATCTCTATGTCATTCTTGGTCAGGAGGTAAGTGCTCAAGCTCATCGTGCATTTGTTTCTATTTACAAGACCCTCAAGAAGATGATTAATGCCTACAAAGTCGAGTTTGTCTTAGTGTACAGGTTTAAAGATGATGTGAAAGACTTGGGAGATATGGGCGATCTCATGGAGGATGTGAACTCCTTAAAGAAGAAGCTGGCTAAAGTTAAGGATATTGGGAATGTTGGTGTCACACCCCAAACCCAAATATATTCTAATAATTTAATTTATATTATGATTAAATCATATTCTTCAGTCCATTTGAACTACAATTCATTTATCAATATTATTTTTCATGTATAATAAACATAATCATGTTCTTTCTACCATAACATAATTAACATTAGAGTCATAATTAAACGAATATATTATACTATGATTGACTATGATTAAATATTACAATCATAAAATCAACCCATGCTAACTCAATATATAAGATGTGCAAGTGTAGTAAAACCTCAGTGTGACAATGACAAAATTCCCACGTCTAATCCCCAGATCCTTCTGACAGTGCAACTCTCAAATCACCGATCATATGATATCCTAACTAGCATCGTACAGACCTGAAAATGTTAAAATATAAACCATAAGCATTAAGCTTAGTGAGATACTCCTTCCCTGAAATGAAATAACAGTTCTTTATCAGATATGTGGATATAAAATCCAAATAATCCTGCCCTGCTATGAAATAATAATATTATATCAAATATCTAGATATAAAATCCAAACAATCCTTTTCTACAATGAAATGACAATTCTATATCAAATCTGTGGATATATAATCCCAATAATCCTGCCTTGCTATAAAATAATAGTTTTATATCAAATCAATGAATTTGAAATCCAAATAATCCTGCCCTGCTATGAAAAAATAGTTTTATATCAAATCTGTGGATATGAAATCCAAACAATCCTGCCCATTGGCAATAACAAATCCGGGAACATAAGTTCCAATAAATCCTTTTCATAAGACAAATCAAATTATTGGAGCATTGTCCAATTCCAATCCTGGATCAGAAGATCCAAACAAATCCTGAATACCGAAGTATTCAAACTAATCCTAGATCATAAGACCCAAACAAATCTTGGATATTTTAATATCTGAAAAAATCCTGAATAGCGAAGTATTCAAGCTAGTCCTGGATCATAAGACCCAAACAAATCTTGGATATTTTAATATCCAAATAATTCCTGAATACCGAAGTATTCAAACCAATCCTGGATCATAAAACCCAAATAAATCCTGGATATTTTAATATCCAAACAAATTCTGAATACCGAAGTATTCAAACCAATCCTGGATCATAAGACCCAAATAAATCCTGGATATTTTAATATCCAAACAAATCCTGAATACCAAAGTATTCAAACCAATCTTGGATCATAGAACCCAAATAAATTCTGTATATTTTAATATCCAAATAAATCCTGAATACCAAAGTATTCAAATAAATCCTCTCTTAGATCTATATCCATATTTATATATGAAACAAATCATAAGTACACTAGCCTTGACAGTTTAACTGGCTTTTCCCTTGCCTTTGTTCGATACTTGTTCAATCAATTCTTCTTCCCTTCCTATCATTGTTAAAATATTAGTATCATCATAAGAATATTAAAAATCCAAAGAATAACTTAAACATAACTCCATTCATAAGCATCATATGATTCCATTCAAATCATTTATCACAAGTGAAGTTTCATCTAAATTCATGTTAATATATTTGATATATCCAAATCATAGGCCAAACACATATTCATTTCTTCTTGGTAATTAAATCCTTATCATATTATAATTCTAATACAAAATACGGCGCATCATTTCAAGCTTCCTAGAGCAAGATAGGCCCATTTCTTTACTACATCGCAAATATGCCATATAGGCTCCTCTAGCGTTCAATTAAATTTCAGGAATTTTCATAATTTTTACCCATCATAAATTTCTATGATATTATTCACAATATCAGTAAACATAGTTAATAATATAAAATTAAAGTTTCCTAATTTTTTGAGTTCATTTGCTATGTCAAGCAAAACATCAAACATATGTTGTGCATGTTTACTCTTTTGCGACAGATTCCATACCCGAACTTCAAACCATCACCCAAGATTCATTTCTTTATATTTTTACATGATTTTCGGATATACTATACATATATGAGTCTATTTTAATATCCAATTGTAATAAATCAATTCCAGTAAGCATACAAAAGGATGTGGAAATTTTAATAAACAAGATTTCTAAACAAAACAATTGTAAGGGTTTACACGTTCAATCCTTGCGTAAATTTGTATCTATTCATACATGTAAACAAAGGGATGAAAGTTTTATAAACAATATATGATTTATACTAATTTAATCAGTAACACAAGAAAAATAACAAGATTTACATATAGAATTACCTTAAGGACTTTTTCGTAATTTCCCATAATTTGTCTCCAATTTTTCTCCTCAATTTCTCTTCCTAAACTTCTAATTCTCTTCCTCTCAAGATAAACTCTTTAATGGATGAAAAATTATGAAGATGAAGATTATCTACAACCTTTAAAGTCGGCCGATCCCACCTCCTTCTTTAACCAATCAAAATTTACCATTTGTTTGCCTAATAAGACGAAATATCATTTAACGAATGGACAAATTTGTCCCTGTTTCGTAATTCTAGCATAACTTCTTGCTCGGACCTCTGTTTTACACACCGTTTATTGTGTTACAAACTTAACTCATATATATACAACTACCTAGTTTTCACCTCCAATCAGTTATTATATTATAGTGGCCAAAACCAGTCCCGACCTGGAACATTCCTACCGAAGACTTCACAAATTTTTGTTACTAATTTAATATTTCATGATTTATAAAGGTAGGATTAGAATAAACATAATAACTTAACAATATATATATACTAATAACATATTGTCCATATCACATAAGCTAATCATGATTTAAACATAATTTATCATAATTATATTCGAGTTGTCATAGTTGGGGCCCTTTTTCAAGCTGGCAACGACTAAGGCCCACCATTATAACACGAGCCCTTTTTCAAGCTGGCAATGACTCTCTTAAGAAGAAACCTATTGAGGCATATGATGATTGCAAAAGGGCTCGTGTTATAATGGTGGGCCTTAGTCGTGACATCCTCAAACTGCATTATCTCTTTAGGATGGGTCCTCGAGAAGCGTGGTTTGCTGGCTATGAAGAAAGGTGGATTGATGCCCCAATAAAGCTAGACAAGGCAAAGAAATTAGCTTACAAGTATGGTTGGCTAAATTCCTTGGGGATATTAAAATTTCCCAAAGACTCTCAGCTTTGGTATATGTACCAAGTTAATTGTCGGACTTATAGGCATCCACTCTTTGGCATTGAAGAAACTTAATTATGTTTGATGTCTTCCCTCTCCAGTTGGACAAAATATAGTTGACATATCATGAATGTGACGATGAGTTTCGACCAGATCCTGGTGATAGCCGAAGAAGAGCCATTATTGCGACTCTTAATAACCGATAATAATTGTTGTCTATTTTGTCCCTTTTATTATTGTAAATGGACTTTTTATAAATTATAACTTTTTTAACAAGTTGTTTTTATAATATCATCATTTTATATTTCTCCATTCTATTATGTCGAGCATGTATTTTATTGTCTTGTCTTACCTTTTAGGGTGTGTCCTCATACCACTTTAGGCCTAAAATAAACCACGATAAAATGCACCTAGTTTTAGGGTCATCCACCTGTTAAGGATTTTGATCCTACCATAGTCGAGTTCACTCCATGCTTAGGGATTCCTTGTAGCTATTTTGTTTGCCTAGGCAATTCATGAGGTCTTTGTGTTCGTCATAACGAATACCTTGAGCCCTTAGGTCCAATTGTAATTAGACTAAGGTAATGTTGATCAATACTATGATCATTAATTTAAAATGTACGCTTGCCATTTTGGAACAATGTTAAGATACTAATTGAACCACAATAATAGATCAAATCATGAGCATCATAAGTTCAAAAATAAAAATAAGCAAAAACTAATTAAGCTAGAAATACTTAAACAAAAGAGAAATCAAAAGTAAAACTTCTTGAGATTGGCTGCATTTCAAGCCTTGGGTATCTTTTTTCCCTCCGTTGTTTCTAAATGATAGTCTCATTGTAGATCGCCTCCGATGACCTTGAATAGTCCCTCTCATTTAGGGTCCAACTTGTCGTCTAAAGGTCTTTTTGGCACTTCAAAGGACTAATCTGAGGGCATTTCATTGATATGGAATTTTCTCATATTGGCGTCCTTATTATTAGGGGTGGGCGCGGTCCGCTCTGCTCCGGTTTTTTATCATTTTACGTGTCGGACCGAATTATCCGATATTGTATTTGAGAAGATCGAATTCGGACCGATTTAATCAGTTTAGCCTATTTAATCGGTCTAGGCTATTTTCGGTCCAGTTCGGTTAATAATCGGTCCATTTTTTACATTTATTTACTTTATTTTTCAATAAAAAACTGTTAATTTTTTGTTGTTTGTACTATTTAAAGGTTGTTTTGAACTTTTTAGTGCTGTTTTTGCACCTTTTAGGTGCTATTTTGAACATTTTAGGTGTTGTTTTGCCATTGAAATAGTGTTGTTTTGCACCATTTAAGGTGTTATTTTTTCCTTCAAATGTGTTGTCCTGTTTTGCGTAATTTTGGTAGAATAAAATGTTGTTTTGCCCAATAATATGCAAACATTAAAATAGCTTCAAAAGAAAATATTACATGTCCACCCTAAGAAAATATTACATGTCCACCCAAAGAAAATATTACATGTCCACCATATTACAACCCCAATATTTAAGAATAAAAACAAAATAGCTTCAAAAGTAAGCTAAAATAAAGTCCTCGAGTCTCCTCCACCACCTCCAAAAGGTGCATCAATCCACCAGAATAGTTGAAATTGAGGTCTTGAATCTTTCTCCCAATATTTCTACAAAAATACAAAACAAAGATTATGTTAAATAAAAATTCAATAACAAAGTTTAACATTTAAATTATGAAAAATATACATTAAAATTTAAAATTAACTACCTGAATCAAGTTTCTCCATTTGTTGAATTTCATCAAGTTTCTAAAATTCAATAACAAAAATTTAAAGAAATTCTAGAATCATCATCAATCATCAATTTAAATCCACAAACAGAAAATTTTAGAATCATCAATCATTAATTTTAGTCCACAAACAGAAAATTATAGAATCATCAATTTAAATCCACAAACAAAAAGTTTCTTTAAATTTCCCCAAATTGGAATATAAAAGCCTTGCACTAAAACATATAAAATTAAGAGGCCCCTCCACCATCATCGATTGATTTTGGGTAAATGCTCCATATTTAATATGGTACCAATGCGGGTTCAAATCCTACCATACACGAGTCTGCATGTTGAGAACATAATATCCCGCATTAAAAAAAAAGCTACACTACATTATACAATCAATTTTTCATTGGACGCACTGAATTTGACATTAATGCCATATATTTTATTTGAGATTTATCGATGTCATGTGATCACACCTGACTACCTGTGCCAATACACATAACATGGATCACAAGGAATGTGATTAATAAATGTGTTGTGAATATGTGAGGAAATATGCTTCCCTTCTCGAATAATTTGTATAAAATATCCATGAAGACTGATTTAAAGGTGCAGGTTGACAGTAATTCCTATCTATGGCCCCTTCATTCAAATTACAGATTGAAACACTCGGGAACTTCTCCCATAACCCCTCGGCGAGTCAACGTAAATAATAGTGTTATAGGCTAAGTTTAGTAACCCATTTTCCCATATAATATTAATCACTACAAAAAAAATCAGTGCGCGCCACATAATTCCTTATATAGAAAATGTACCCTCATTCGTGGGTGGTGGTTGTTGAATCGCTGCCTGATGGACGTTATATACACGCCCGTACTGACCCCGTTGCACGGGTGCTGTTGAATGAGAGGTAGTGCTAGCACTGGAGCTGGAGCTAGAAGAGCAGCTGGTGGAAATACTGGTATCTGTGGCTCCTGTCGAGCATTTTGTTGTTGAGGAAGTTTGTCTTTATCAAGAAAATCTTATCATTTGTGGCCATACTTGCCACACACGAAACATTTTCCAGCAAACTTTCCACCATTTTGTCCCTGTTGACCCCGACCTTGCTGGCCATTACCTCCTTTCCCTTGGCCCTGATGAGCTTGCCTCTGGCCCTGATGGTCTTGCACATTACCTCTATCCGCAAATCGAGAATCTCCAGATCATAAACCTTAGCATAATCCCTTTTCTTGAAACCCTGATCATTCTGACGCTGATGACTTTGACCTGGCAGAGTCCCACTAGAACTGCCCCCATTAGTCTTGCCCTGCAAGCTTGACCCAAACCCCCGCTTGACACCTTGAGCATGTAAGCAATTATCCTGGAAGTGAAGCAATGAAGTATTAAAAACATCTGCATAAGTTCGGAGTGAAAGATTTCCCAATAAATTCTGGCGAATCTTATAGTTCAACCCATCAGTGAACATTATAATTCTCCTCTCCTCAGTGAGTACCTCTGCTGGTACCAAATTAGTTAGTCTTGTAAATTCTTCCTCGTATTCTACCACCGTCTTCTCTCCCTGCTTTAAATCAAGTAATTTTCGCCTCATCTCTGTTTGGATGGCGGAAGGAAAGTACTTTCGATCAAACCGTATCCAAAAGTCTTGGATAGTCATTGCGTCTCTCTCTTTGATAGTAGTCGTAGCGTCCCACCAGTGCAAAGCTACCCATACTAGCTTGAATGTGGCTAGTATTTGACACAACAGAATAGCTGAAGAACGTAGGCGTAAATAGAAAAACAATAATACTCTCATATGGGCTCTACATCAAAGAACGCTAAGCTGAAAACATAGTAAGCCGTACAGACCTTAAAGGACACTAGAACCTGATGCTCTGATACCACCTGTAACACCCCGCCTAATTAAGTACCGGGTGGACAGTCCCATACCAAATTAAAATAGAATATACAGTTGGCTCATTCTTAGCATCACTGTCTAAAACATTTACAAACCACTCAATACCCAATTAAGCTGGTGTTAAAAACTTTTCAAATTTTAATTTAAAAAAAAAATATTTTTAGTTTACAAATAACACTACACATATTATTCTAAAATACTAATAATCGAACAGATAACACAAAAGAATTTAGATGCATTTGGAATAAACATTCCCAAGTAATAATTCAATACAGTAATCCCATCAATAGTAAATGTATTAAAATGACGCGAATATAAGAGTATTTGACTCAGATAGCAAAGAGATAACTAAATTCTTTTAGGCGACATGCCCTAACTAAAAGAACAGTGTGAATCAAATGAAGATATGAGTCTAAGTAATACTCCATAGCTCTTCATAATCCTCTAAGGTTGGCGTCCCTGCTGCTGGACACCTGATTTAGAAGATACAATAGAAAAGAGATATTGTGCAAGGAAACGGGTCAGAGCCCGATGTAAAATGATTTTGAAAACAGCAAGTATTTAACATGTGAAATAAAGCATTTATTATGTGCATGTTAGTATCCATACTCTCACTTACTATTCTCACCTCTCATCTAGAGTGCACGCTTAACGTTTCCTATTAACCTCCTAGTTAATGGTTCCTCCTCACTAGTTTCCATAATATGATTCTATCCCACATCATAACCCCGTATGTCCCATACCATACGTCGTATAATCATTCATATACATTTCCCATTAATATGTATCGTTTCTCATTTATATGAATTAAGCTTTTCAAATCTATAAGAATTAACATTCATTAACTTAATCCAATTCTCTTTCTCTATTCACGCTTATCTACAATTATCACATAATAGATTGATTCAACCACTATATACATTCATTCATTTAATTCATTATATATATACATATATAATACGGCACCCCGAGATACAACTGTGGGGCATGCATTACTCTGCTGTCACGTCCCAATATCGCTGGTCGCCGAATCAGGGACTAAAGGTTCGGTAAGGATTCCTCAAACCACAAACAACAACACAAATATTGGAGGCGAACATAGTTCTCAAACCCACGGGTCACGCACATACCTACGTTCCCATGGTCATCGAACTTATCAGCTCCCCGATAAGTCTTTCATAGACCTATGTTCTTGAGCGACAAATCAAAAATCCCATGGATTCATCAGGATATGATTGCGCTCACGCGCAAACCTTCCCATCCATACCAAGTAAGCTAGATATGTCATACACATAAATCATCAATCAATCAAGTAGGCATTATCATCCATCTATAGATATAATATCAACAAGGTACTCACACTACCCTAAGATAATTCCCATACGTAGCATTATATCTCTTTAAATCCTACGTATTAAATTATTATGACTTTACTCTTTAATTTTATGCTCCCCGAGTCTCACTCATTACTCAAGGTTTAAATAGGCTTTTCCTCAATATATTTACTCAGTAAGAAGTCACAAATATCCTACTGTTTCATATCATCTTATCTCCCGAAATACTACGAATTAAACTCTCCCTTAATTAGGATTATAACCGATTGTTTCTAATCTCTTATAAATACCTCTTCGATCACCTAGGATTGAACCCTCTTATAAACTTAAGGATGCCCAGATAATTTATTAAATTTCCCCTACTGGATCTATCCTTAATCCTCATGCATATAAATTAAAATCCAACAGATAAATCTAGCAACCAAAATCTCTTTCAATTTAATTATCATAATTCTAATCAATTAAATCCCAATCAAATTAATTGGATTCTTATCTAGGGCTTACTGAAGCTTCCTAAGTCCCATTATATCCAATTAATAATCACCAAAGATTTAGAAAAGGTTTGGGATAAGAACAAGCATTAAAAGAAACAACTTCACAAATTCTGGAGAGGTCGATCAATCGAAGGCAGGGGATCGATCGATCGATCGCCCAGATAACAGCCCAGTTTTCTGCATTTCTTCTACTATGGGTTTCATCACTTTTGATCATTAAAACCTTCATATTAACTACCCAAATTCCTTATAAACCTTACTACATGATATAGCAACATATGTGAATGATTTCTAATGCTCTAAACATCCTAGAATCATCAAGAGTTTGGATTAAAAGCATATATTTATCCTGTTTTTCCAGAAAATTATAAACATGATATCTTCAAGAACACAACAATGATTCTTAGAATTTCTTCAACAACTTAATGATTATTTCGTGGATAACTATCTACATTCAACATGAGTTTGATTGCTATATAGTTCCATTTTCCAGAAATCCATTAACAACTCCATCTTTATCTTCCAAATATGAAAAATCTCATCTTTTTATAACTATCCCAACATGGACAATATACAAACTTAGATTGCAATCATCAAATACTTACCTCTAATGAAGGTCTGATCCTTTGGGGTTGTATATCACAGGTGGTTCTCCCCTTCTCCGGCCATCTTTCGGTGGTGGTTGGTGGTGGTGACCTTTGGCCTTTGGTTCTCCTCCTTCCCAAGTACACTTTTCTTCTTCCAAGCAACCTTTCACTCTCTTTAAGAAGATGACCTCTCAATATTGTGTAGAAGAGATGAATGAACCCACATACAACTAATCTCCAAATACTTATAATAAGACAAAATTCGAAATCACTGTCCATCCCCTAGTAAAAATGATCAAAAGACCCTTTTGGGCTGTCTTTTCATTTTCAAATGACCTGAGACCCAAAATCAACATCCAAATAGACTTTTCTGACTATTTCAACCCTTCTGGATGCAACGACGCACTCAAAATGATTATAAGGTCGATATAAAATTAAATTTTCTTTTTAATTTAATAAATTAGTCCCGATACGTCCCATACCGCGTCCGACTAAAAATTCAAATTTCTGAATTTATAGCTCACAGCAATATCAATAACATCACATTCATATATTACCTAAATATCTTTAAGTAATATTCAGAATCATTCATTTTAATATCCACAATTCGAATAAAACCCAAATGAATTAATTTATAATAAAATCTAATTAATCCATTAATTTAAAATATAACCCATTTTTAAAAGTCATTAAAATTACGGGGTATTACATACTTCCCCCTTATAACATAATTTCGTCCCAAAATTCGGAAAGATAAATCATACTGGTAAGGTCAACTCTGAGTATACATCTCACATCGCAAGTAATCTATGTCGTACCGCCCATACAGTACATTACCAAAAATCCTTATTGACGTTACACCAAGTCTCACCATATAGTTTCAACTGAACGAATTTAAACTTTACGCAATTTTTCCTTTACCATCCTCGTGAAAAAAATTGGAAAAAAATGATCCTCACTTATTAAACAAATAAATTCTGAAGTCACAACTATTTACTGTTTCACAATTTTGAAAAAAATTACTACAATCCAACCATCTAGGGCGCCATACACCCTATCGTGCATCGTTCTTTATAAAAAGGATATGGTTACCCGCATAATACTCTGATTTATCGCAAAGGTTATAAACTCATATCCTAAATACCTAACTTATTTCGACTCCCAATGTTTAATAGTTTCATGCGTGGGGTGTCTCGCAAGTGAAATCCAAACAAGGAACCCCCCGATACACTACTACCTAAAGTAGTCGGTCACCGAAACTCCTCAGGTCCTTAGTCACTAGTATATAACCTCTCTATAGGTTTTATTGATTTCAAATAAAAGTCTACTCATCTACCCTCTTATTAAAGACGAGATGCTGGCTAGTAGTAGTACATACGCTCTCATATACCACAAGTCAATGCACGCCGCTAGTCACATCATATTCGAACATGCCTAAAGTAAGTAATTCCGTGATAAAAAATCAAACCGATGTGATGACATGTAAAATATAGGTGTCCCACAACCCCTTGGTGAGTCTACGTAAATTACAGTGCTATAGGCTAAGTTTAGTAACCCTTTTGCCCATACAATATTAATCGCTACAAAAAACAAAATCAGTGCGCGCCTCATTATTCCTTAGATAGAAAACGTACCCTCATTCATGGGTGGTGGTTGTTGAATCGCTGCATGATAGACGTTATATACATGCCCGTACTGACCCTGTTGAACGGGTGTTGCTAGAATGGGAGGTAGTGCTAGCACCGGAGCTAAAGTTGGAAGAGCAGCTGGTGGAAATACTGGTTTCTGTGGCTCCTATCGAGCATTTTGTTATTGAGGAAGTTTGTCTTTATCAGGAAAATCTTGTCGCTTGTGGCCATACTTGCCACACACAAAACATTTTCCAACGAACTTTCCACCATTTTGTCCCTGTTGACCCCGACCCTGCTGGCCATTACCTCCTTTCCCTTGGCCCTGATGAGCCTACCTTTGGCCCTGATGGCCCTGCTGTCCTTGCCCATTACCTTTATCCTCAAATCGATAATCTCTAGATCGTAAATGCTTAGCATAATCCCCGGTTTGGGAATCCTGATCATTCTGACGCTGATGACTCTGACCTAGCTGAGTCCCACTAGAACTGCCCTCATTAGTCTTGCCCTGCAGGCTTGACCCAAACCCCCGCTTGACACCCTGAGCATGTAAGAGGTTATCCTGGCAGTGAAGCATTGCAATATTAAGAACATCTGCATAAGTTCGGAGTGAAAGATTTCCCAATAAATGCTGGAGAATCTTATAGTTCAACCCATCAATGAACATTAGAATTCTCCTCTCCTCAGTGAGTAGCTCTGCTGGTACCAAATTAGTTAGTCGCTTAAATTCTTCCTCGTATTCCACCACCGTCTTCTCTCCCTGCTACAAATCAAATAATTTTTGCCTCATCTCTGTCTGGATGGCGGAAGGAAAGTACTTCCGATCAAACCGTATCCAAAAGTCTTGGATAGTCATTGCGTCTCTCTCTTCGATAGTGGTCATAGCCTCCCACCATTGCAAAGTTGCCCTAACTAGCTTGAATGTGTCTAGAATTTAACGTAACAGAATAGCTGAAGAATGTAGGCGTAAATAGAAAAGCAATAATCCTACTCATAGGGCTCTATATCAAAGAACACTAAGCTGAAAACACAGTAAGCCGTACAGATCCAAAAGGACACTAGAACTTGATGCTCTGATACCACCTGTAACACCCCGCCTAATTAAATATCGGGTGGTCAGTCCCATACCAAATTAAAACAGAATATACAATTGGCTCATTCTTAGCATCACTGTCGAAAAATTTACAACTCAACCAATACCCAATTAAGCTGGTGTTAAAAACTTTTCAAATTTTAATTTCAACAAAAACCATTTTTAGTTTACAAATAACACTACATATATTATTCTACAACACTAATAACTGAACAGATAACACAAAAGAATTTTGATGCATTTGGAATAAACATTCCAAAGTAATAATCCAATACAGTAATCCCATCAATAGTAAATGTATTAAAATGACACGAATACAAGAGTATTTGACTCAGATAGCAAAGAGATAACTGAATTCCTTTGGGTGACATGCCCTAACTAAAAGAACACTGTGAATCAAATGAAGATAGGCATCTAAGCAATACTCCATAGCTCGTCATAATCTTCTAAGGTTGGCGCCCCTGCTGCAGGACACCTGATATAGAAGATACAATAGAAAAGAGAATATGCAAGGAAACGGGTCAGAGGCCGATGTAAAATGATTTTGAAAACAGTAAGTAATTAACAAGTGCAATAAAGCATTTATTATGTACATGTTAGTATCCATACTCTCACTTACTGTTCTCACTTATCATCTAGAGTGCATGCTTAACGTTTTCTATTAACCTCCTAGTTAATGGTTCCTCCTCACTAGTTTCCATAATATGATTCTATCCCACATCATAACCCCGTATGTCCCATACCATACTTCGTATAATCATTCATATACGTTTTTCATTACCATGCATCGTTTCTCATTTATATGAATTAATCTTTTCAAATCTATAAGAATAAACATTCATTAACTTAATTCAATTCTCTTTCTCTATTCACCGTTATCTACAATTATCATAAAGTAGATTGATTCAACCACTATATACATTCATTCATTTAGTTCATTATATATACATCTATAATACAGCACCCCGAGACACAACTGCGGTGCATGCATTACGGTGCTATCACGTCCCAATATCGCTAGTCGCCGAATAGGGGACTAAAGGTTCGGTAAGGATTCCTCGAACCACAAACAACAACACATATATTGGAGGCGAACATAGTTCTCATACCCACGGGTAGCGCACATACCTAAGTTCCCATAGTCAGCGAACTTATCAAATCCCCGATAAGTCTTTCATAGACCTATGTTCTTGAGCGACAAATCAAAAATCCTATGAATTCATCAGGATATGATTGTCCTCACGCGCAAACCTCCCCATCGATAGCAAGTAAGATAGGTATGTCATACACATAAATCATCAATCAATTAAATAGGCTTTATCATCTACCTATAGATATAATATCAACAAGGTATTCACACTACCCTAAGATAATTCCCATACGTAGCATTGTATCTCTTTAAATCCAACGTATTAAATTATTATGACTTTACTTCTTTAATTTTATGCTCCCCGAGTCTCACTCATTACTTAAGGTTTAAATAGGTTTTTCCTCAATATATTTATTCAATAAGAAGTCACAAATATCCTACTGGTCCATATCATCTTATCTCCCTAAATACTACGAATTAAACTCCCCCTTAATTAGGGTTATAACCGATTGTTTCTAATCTCTTATAAACACCTCTTCGATCACCTAGGATTGAACCCTATTGTAAACTTAAGGATGCCCGGGTAATTTATTAAATTTCCCCTACTGGAACTGTCCTTAATCCTCATGCATATAAATTAAAATCCAACGCATGAATCTAGCAACCGAAATCTCTTTCAATTTAATTATTATAATTCTAATCAATTAAATCCCAATCAAATTAATTCGATTCTTATCTTGGGCTTATTGAACCTTCCTTAGTACCATTATATCCAATTAATAATCACCAAAGATTTAGAAAAGGTTTGGGATAAGAACAAGCATTAAAAGAAACAACTTCACAAATTCTGGGGAGGTCGATCGATCGAAGGCAGGGGGTCGATCGATCGATCGCCCAGATAACAGCCCAATTTTCTGCATTTCTTCTACTACGCGTTTCATCACGTTTGATCATTCAAACCTTCATATTAACTACCCAAATTCCTTATAAACCTTACTACATGATATTGCAACATATGTGAATGATTTCTAATGCTCTAAACATCCTAGAATCATCAACAGTTTGGATTAAAAGCATATATTTATCATGTTTTTCTAGAAAATTATAAACATGATACATTCAAGAACACAACAATGATTCTCAGAATTTCTTCAACAACTTAATGATTATTTCGTGGATTACTATATACTTACAACATGAGTTTGATACCTACATAGTTCCATTTTGTAGAAATCCATTAACAACTCCATCTTTATCTTCTAAACATGAAAAATCTCATCTTTTTATAACTATCCTAACATGGACAATATACAAACTTATATTACAATCATAAAATACTTGACTCTAATGAAGGTCTGATCCTTTGGGGTTGTATATCAGAGGTGGTTCTCCCCTTCTCCGGCCAACTTCCGGTGGTGGTTGGTGGTGGTGACCTTTGGCCTTTGGTTCTCCTCCTTCCCGAGTACACTTCTCTTCTTCCAAGCAACCTTTCACTCTTTCTAAGAAGATGACCTCTCAATATTGTGTAGAAGAGATGAATGAACCCACGTACAACTAATCTCCAAATACTTATAATAATACAAAATGCGAAATCACTATTCATCCCCTAGTAAAAATGACAAAAATGCCCTTTTGGGTTGTCTTTTCATTTCTAAATGACCCGAGACCCAAAATCAACATCCAAATAGACTTTTCTGACTATTTCAACCCTTCCGGATGTAACGACGCACTCAAAATGACTATAAGGTTGATATAAAAATAAATTTTCTTTTTAATTTAATAAATTAGTCCCGACACGTCCCATACCGCGTCCGATTAAAAATTCAAATTACTGAATTTATAGCTCACAGCAATATCAATAACATCACATTCATATATTACCTAAATATCTTTAAGTAATATTCAGAATCATTCATTTTAATATCCACAATTCAGGTAAAATCCAAATGAATTAATTTATAATAAAATCCAATTAATCCATTAATTTAAAATATAACCCATTTTTAAAAGTCAATAAAATTACGGGGTATTACAGGTGATCCAATGGGGGGATATTTGACTTATACCTAGAGTATATGAACTTGGATATGTGATATAGGTTACATAGGATAGTTTCGACGGTTGAATGGGAGCGTAGGTATGTGCGTGACCCATTTAGCTGGTGAGTATGCTCACCTTTAATATTTGTGTTATGAGATTTATGGTTCGTGAGAGACGCCGAGACAATTCTCCTTTATGCAGCGAGTGATGCACCAGGACATGATAGTAGAGTATGCATTGCGCCAAGTGGTCTTAACCAAGGGGTGCAAGATTAGTATATATATATATATAGGGATGATGTGACTATATGTATATATATTTAAGTGCTTGTGGATATTTCTACTTGGTGACACTAGTAGATACGGTAATAATAATAATTGCTTTGAGCCAAGTGGTATTAACCAAGGGGTGTAGGTGTAGTATACATATATACGGATGATGTGAATATATAAATGAATAAACTTGGGAAAATTCTACGGCGTTAAATTAGTAGATATAATAACAATGAGAAATAAAAGAATCTTAGTTGGTAAAAGATTAACCGGTCGGACAGTGAATAATGATGTTTAGTTATGAGGGATAAACTATTTCAATAACGTATTATATGGGCGATACGTATATACTACTAGTGACATAGATGATGGTATGGTGACTTCGAACAAGTTAGGCTGGGTAGCATAACTAATAGGGGGTAGATGTAGGTTAGGCGTGCACAATAGATGAGAGGTGATAATCTCATGTGAGAGTTCGAAACTAACATGCACATAATACTTACTTCAGTGCAGTTATAAATACTTGCTAAAATAAATATTTTTACAACTCGAGCTCTGACCCGCTTCTTACTATTCTTCTCTCTTTTGCTATATATATGTATTATATCAGGTGTCCAGTCATAGGGTTACCAGACTTAGATGCTTGGAATGTTTAGCGAGCTGCAGCAGTTGTAGGAGTAACAAGTCTTTACATTTAGACGCCTTCATCATTTTTTTCAGTTCTATTCAGACTTTTCATTTAGGGCATGTGTCGCCCATTCTCAGTCGCTTTATCAGAGAGTTGTACTTAGTTTACTTTTGTAGTTCTTTTTAGTTGCGTTGAGTATTATTATGATCTATTGGTTTGAGAACTTGAACTAGGATGTTTTATATATTCTTATTTATTTCAGTAATTGATTTATGTCCAAAATTTATTATATTCATGTGGGATGCCTATAGCTTATGTCTTAAGGAATGACAATTTATTAACGGATTATTTGGGTATAATTCAAATTAAATGTTTTGACACTTAGCTTAATTATTTATTAGGTGATAAATAAAATAAAATTATTTTCGACAGTAATGCTAAGAATGAACCAATCGGTCACTTCGGTTTAATTTAATAAAGGACTGATTACCCGATATTTAATTAGGCGGGGTGTCACACTACTTAGCATGACAAAGTATAACGGGTAGAGTCTTCCAATCTTATATAGAATACGTCCTAGCCTATTGTCGTCCACAACGAGCGGTCTTCCCTCAGTATCCACCGGTCAACTTTCTTCTTTAGCAATAGAATCTTAGTTCCACGATCCAGTAATAGAGATGGACTCTACAAGGTTTTATGCAAGGTGTATGGAAATTAGGGTTACATGATCTCACAAATCATATAGAGGGATATATGATTTGGAAAATAAAATCTTATTTTGAAAAAAAAAGTATGAACACTTTTGAAGTAGGTGTTGGAAAATTATTTCGCCAAATTTTTCGAGAATTTCTGAACAAAACTAAATTTTATAGCAAAAACACGAATTTCGACGCAGAGGGGTCGCTCGAATGAAAATTGTATTTTTGTTCTCACGACATCCAGTCTCGTTCTAACGAAACCTTATTTTCATTTGAACCGCCTTTTAATGAGTTTCGAACGACAATGTTCTATCAAGATAGGAAACTCTCGTTTGAAGTTCATTTAAAGCTGGTTCAAATGAAAACACACATCTCGTTCGTTCGAACGAGATCCAATATAGTTTGAACAAGACTAAAAAAATTTCCTTTTTTGAAATCCTTTTATAAAATGCCTCAATTTTAAAATCAAACATCTCAGAATACGTTTTATATTAAGATAAGAAAAACTACAAGTTTTATACCTCCATAAAGTGTCACTGATGAATCCCGAAACGGTGCTCGGTCACTAACATATCTTCGAATGAACTTGGAGATAATGCAAATGTAGAATTCGATTTGAGATGTCGAATTATAACGGGATACGCCAAAACTATCAAAAAGCCTAAGCTACGAGTAATTTAAAATCTTGCTCTTACAAATATCCCCCCTTGGCTTTTTCGATATAAAACAAAACTGAAAACCAAATTACAATAAAACCCTTTTAATACAATGAATCCTAAAGCCTTCCCAAACCCAAGAAATAGAATGAAATTTGAAACTTTTTCTTCAACTGAAATTGTTCTCCCCTTGGCCATATTTGTCTTCATCTTGTGTAGTCCATGAAATCATCATCAAAGCGAAAGAGACATACACACATGAAATAAAGAAATAATATGACGCATACGAGTTTTAAAGAAAAAATAAAACTCCCCCTTAATTTGTCCCCCCCCCCCCCTTTTGTTCGTAATAGACAAAAGATTAAAATCTAATCATGAATATTAAGCATCACATGAAGAAGCAAAGATATCATCATAATGATAATCAATAATGCTTATGTAATGATAATCTTAAAAGGCATAAATTTCTCCACCTACTATTTTGAAAGTTTTTCAAAATTATCAATTATAAAGAATAAAAAGTACATATAGGTACAAATAATAACACTAAAATATCTTAATCGTGAAAATCGAATGTAATTGTGTGAACATTTTCTATAGGCAAATCAACATAAACATTTATAACATAGGTGCATGAAGTCATGAGATACTTCTAAAGAAGACCTTAATTTCTACCTTAGGTGTTAAAAAATTAAACTTAAAAGAAATTTACTCAACTTGTGCAATATGCTAAGAATTTTAATGATTCTCAAAACAATAATGCCAAAATATTTAATGCTTTTTAAGAAGGTTTGTTGTGCAAATCCATTGATCTTATACTTTATAAATCTCTCAAATATAATAACTCACTCTCAAATATTTTGAAGAAATCATAATGCTCAAATCTAGCGAAGCATCAATGAATATAAACTAAATGGACTTGGCTATTCTATTTTTGCGTGTTGTTAATATTTTTAGGCTCTTTTTAAAAATGGTGGCTTTTAACACAAAGAGTATTTTTCTCTTTCGTAGACCCTTTCCATTGCTTAACATATATCAATATTTTTCAGGAAATAAAATTTGGGCAATAGTTCCTATAAGCACAACTTATTTTTACATTTGGTTCGTTATTAAGCAGAATTAAGATGAGAACATCGTATTCGATACATGACAAGTAAGTACAATGTTCAAGAAGTCCATGCAAGTATGCAATAAAGGTGACAAAGAGTCTAACATGTAGAAAGTAATCATTGATGAGCAACGTAATGATATCCACACATTATTAACCACATTAACAAAACAAAGTCACATCTCAAAGCACTATGAAAAATTCACCTGAGTAGATAGAATGCAAGGGTGACCCGAATATCTTAAATGTTCATCCATATAGGATGAAAAATTGAAAATACAAAAATATTTTTGTCTTTTTCAAAATTTTATCAAAATAAAATATTTTTAATTTTTCAAACATTTTCTTAAAAACCCAAAATCTTTTTTTATTTTTTTTCAAGTTTTTCATAAAAATCGAAAATCTTTTTGGAATTTTTCAAATATACAAAAAAGTTAAACATATGAATACAATAGAAATATAATCTAGCAATAGAGATATAAGAAATGAATATGATAATCACCCTATTTTAGAAACAAGTCTCGGCCTCAATCATTAGGTCCTGAAGAGCTCTCAAAAGGAGAAGACATCCTATGAAATTCCTCCATCAAATATTGTGAAGTCTTGACTAAATACTCTACTTGCTCTCAAAAACTCTTAAAATCTATATGTTGATATGCGAGATCATGTGGAGTAAAATGTGTGGGATTGCATGCGGGAATATGTGTAAAAACTCAAGTGGGAGAATATCGGGGAACACACATATGAGAAACTATCCCTATCTTAAAAAAACTCTCTAAGGTGACCTCTTTGTTTGCAATGGGAACAAATATAAATGGGCTTGGTTTCACCTTGCTCAAAACGTCCAGAACGAGCTCTACTTGGTAGCTTCGGCCTCCTAGGGTGGTTAGGACGAGGGCCATAAGGATCCATCACAAACTCGGGAATCGGTTCGGGTGCGATATGGGAAGTGGATGCACCATCATAACCTATTCCTTACCTCTCAATGTTACCTAACGTAGGACCGAGGATAATCTTTCCAACCTTCTTAGATGTGTCCTCTAAAGTAGCCTTGACCTCCCGGGCATATTCGAGATCAATATCGAGTTGGGATACATGAGATTCAAGTTTCTCATGCTTCTCCAATAAAGCTTGAAAATCTCTCTTAAGACTAGCCATGGTGTTGGTCAAATCAGTCTTCTCTCTATTAATAACAATCAACTGCTCACACAAAGAAGCTTTCACTTTCTCGAGTTGTCTCACCGATGTCTCACACTCTTTTAAAACATTCACCTCCTTATCTAAATCAAACACCCTAAGAGACAAATCTTTATTAATCTTTTATTTTTATTTTTAAAGTCTTGGTGTAAAGATTACGAAAGCCTTTTTGGAGTCCACCTTCTCCCTCACTCAAATTCTCTTCCTCACTCTCATTCTCACTAAAATGATTCAAAACATCGTCAAGGCTCTCACGTTTAGAAATGTCCTCATTGGCATGGAATAATCTAGAAGTACTCACGTGACTTGACATGAATATACATAAATTTGGTTCATGCGGGGATTCATTCTCGGAATCCACCCACTCAACGTTGCTAATGCTAAGAGTGGATTTATTTACAATATTCTCATTGCCCTATATTTTTAGCCTAGTGGAACACTCATGGGCTTTGCCCTCACACTCATAACATCTCACCTTATTTTTCTCACAAGCATTCTTACCCTCATTCCCATTTTTATTTTTCTCAAAAATCTTTTCTTTGGAAGAATTTTCTTTGGCCTCTTTCATGTTGAAATTACATACTCATTGACTTGAAAGTTTTAAAATTATCATTTTAGTCAGTCCCTGTTCAAGCCCATTCCAGAAAAGAACCAATAATTCATTTAGAAATTAGAAATGCATAACATTTTCAAAGTGCTGGAAGCGGAAAAAGTACATAAAATTGATAGCGGGGAATATATGAAATGGAAATCGTTAAAGTTTCATGCATTCGTTTACTTAGTAGTTATCTAAAGTTACCACGCCAATCGATCATCGAGTATTGATTATGCTTTATAGTTATTATTCTTTCTTTCTTTCCTTCTTTTTTTCTATAAGAAGTGTACAAGTTATTGATGAAGATTAAGATGTAATTGCAACATGAAAGAGGGCATAGAGTCCTTTAAACAAGGACATAACAGACAAATATTGAACAACATTTTAAATCCCTCCCTCCAGTAGAGACATCTCACCATCTGACTTCCACTAATACGTTAAACCAATATATATATAGACCACAGTGTAAAAATTTCATGGTTGAAGTTTATAGTATGTTTGTTGCATATAAGATAATATGTGTCTAAAACACTGCCATTACGTGTCTTGTTAATTGAGGATTCAAATTTTCTTATAATAAAGCTTTGAATTACAATAATCAATAACTGTGTATAACGTAGATATTTTCATACTGAATTGAAGTTTGTCTCCGGGAAAAATATAGGTTTAAGAAGCAGAAGAAATATGACCCCAGAGTACTCTTGAGGCGTCCTTTACACGAAGGTAAATTCTAGTTCTCTTATATACACTCCTCGTAAGATAATAAGAAATTAGTCTTCTTGTTTTAACAATTTATAAAATTATAAATGATGTAAGCGGAATCATTTTCACAATAACATTTGAAATAATATGTTTTTCTCTCTTATTCATTCATCTCTAAAAGTAAAGTGGTTATAATGAATGGCCAATGACCTTATTATAAGTATGTAAAATGACTAAAGAGGGCACACTAAAGACATTTCGAGGAAATGCCTCCCTCTAACCTAATATAACAACTAAAGGAGAGAAAACATAATAAAACATGAGTAAAAATACACAAAAACTATAAATATATCAAGGTATATATCACTCTCCCCAATTGAGAAAAGCTCGCCCACGAGGGTGAAAACATGAGAGGTGACAGAGACATTCAAACACTGCCATTATCCCCAATTGAGATAGGAAGCCATCCACTTAAACTCCCGACATATCGACGTGTAGACGGGTGGGGGCGACTAATTTGAAATCCTAATAATGGGCATTGGGGGTGAAAACTTAAGACAACAACCTAGTATCCTAAAAATAGGTACAAACACATCAAATGATATAAAAGTAACTTGTCTAAATTAACCACGTTCTCATCATACTCTCGGTTGGCCAAATTGACTAGCATATGCTTCTTTTCTGGGTTAAAAATGAGAGTTGGGGGCGAAAACTGCAAACAACAGCCGAACGGCATAAAAATATGTATAAATACATCAAGAGAGACCAAAGTAACTTGTATAAACTAACCTCGTCCTCATCGGACTCTCGGTTGGCCAAATTGACTATTATACGCTTCTTTTGGGGTTAAAAATAGGCGTTGGGGGATGAAAACTGTAAACAACAACCTAGTTGCCTAAATTTAGGTATGAACACATCAAGCGATACCAAATTAACTTGTCTAAACTAACTTTATCCTCATTGGACTCTCGGTTTCCCAAATTAATTATTATACGGTTCTTTTGGGGTTAAAAATGGGTTTTGGGGGGCGAAAACTGAAAGCAGCAATCTAGTGGCCTGTGTTTAGGTACAAACACATCAAGCGATACGAAAGTAACTTGTCTAAACTAATCGCAACCTCATTGGACTCTCGATTGTCCTAAGTGACTAGTATACCCTTCTTTATAGGGCTAAAAATGGGCGTTGGGGGGGGGGGGGGGGTGTCATAAAATAACAACCTAACGACGTAGATTTATGTACAAACACATCAAGCAATACCAAAGTAACTATGGTCATTTGTTGTGTATCGATTATTTCCCAATAAAATAAACGTGTGTCAATGGCATGAGAATGTAGTATTTTTTTTATATGTTATTTACTCATTTATGATTACATATTTACTAAGGTTGATTTTTTTCAACAGGTTCTTATTGGAAAATAGGAAGATTATTTTTGGTAGAATGAAGTCTACTTTTGCAAGGAATATAATGAAGAATATTTTTGGGAGAATAATATGTGTAGAACTTTAATGATGTTATACTTCTTTTCAATTTTGTGGTTGAAAGATAGATGGTTTATCTTGTACTACATTTTCTTTTGGGAATTTTAGTGGTTATGAATGACATATAGTTTTAGATTAATTTAGTATTATCTAAATATAGTATCATTCCTTTTGTCACCTATGTTTTAAGTGAAAGTTGTGGCCATTGGTTCTACATTGCCATTGGTTGAGCACACGAGTTATTACTAGTGTATTTATATCTATTTGTTTAATGAGAAATTAATATTTTTTTAAAAATATAATGATATTGTTAACAGACTTTAACCGTTACAAATAAAAACATCTGTTAGAAATATACGATGCTCCCAATCCGTTACAATGTATTTTGTAACAGTTTTATTTGTTACAAATTCTATATTTGTAACGGGTCAAAATTGTTATAATTTCATAAATCCGTTACTAGTATATGTGATGTGTATCAACGTCAAAACCGTTACAAAATAAATTTCAACGGTTTTAATTCGTTACAAATTTCATTAGTAGAATAAATAACGCTAATTTTCTAGCGGATTTAATCCGTTATAAATAATTTTTGTAACGGTTTTTGCCCGTTACAATTGACCTGTTTTGGTGTAGTGTTTAGCCTAAAATTCTTGCAATGAAGGAAAAATTATTAAGACATTAATTATATATACCTCACATAACAAATACAATGAATCGAGAATCACAAATTTATGAAATGTCGGGTAATAAAAAGAGAACAAAAGATGCAAAGTTGAGAGAGAAATCTAACCCATTTTATGAAAGAGATGGGGAAAGAGGATGAGAATAAGAAGAAAAACAACTGAGTGAAATAATTGGGTTAGTTTGAAGCAATAACGGGAATTAGAAATGACGCCTAGGGAAATTAAGAAAGGGTCCTAATATTTACACCAATTTCTTTTCTACAAAACACCATTTTCTATAAAACACCACATAGGTACATTGTATATATACATAACACCAAACAAACACAACACCACATTAGTATTGTCCCCCATATAAAAACCCAAAAAATTTTAAACCTCACTTTTTTAATTTCCTCTCTCTCTAACTTCCCTCCTACACTCTCTTTCATCCTTACAAACCCAAATATAGACCCATTTAACAAATCCTACTATGCACTCTAATATGAACATCGACAATATATTGAATAAAAAAGGAAATGGACAAACTAGGGTTTTAAAACAAAACAAATTTTGAGAACCCTGAACCTACAGTTGAATGTCGCTGTATGTTGGTTTAACTCGATCAAAGTTAACCGTATGTGAGTTCATTTCGGTTGCATCCCATCGTGATTTTATTTGTTTTAGTTGCTTTCCACCGTAATCCACTTACCATGGCCACTTGCTACCGTAAAAACTGTTTTCACGGCCACTTCCAACCTTGGAGAAATATGTTACGGTTACATTCTATCGAAACTACTCATCACTTACGGCGACGGGGGGTGGCGTAAGTACAATTAACCAATTTTTTTTAATATGATCTTCGTTTTATAAATAATTTTAGACATTATACACTTTGTATATGTATTTTGCAGACTATTGCAGTGTATGTTTAGGGTTTTGGGGACAAATGAACAAGGTGAAATAGTTGGATTATTTTGGAGTTGAAGAGTTTTGAGATTTTGTATTATGTGGTGTTAGCATGTGTATAATTTTTTATTTATTTGGGGGTATATTAGACATTTTGAATGAAAAACAAGGTACAAAACTTTTGGATGTGGTTAGAAAAAATTTGTGTTTTTTTTTTGTGTTTTGAAGTAAATTTTTCGGTGAAAATATCAAGCCCCATTAAAAACATTTGTGAAAATAGAGGGTGAGAGAAAATAAAGGAAAAAGTGTTAAATGGGTGCCAAAATTTATTACATTACTTTATTTTGTAATATTATAATAAATTTATTTTCAGAATATGTGTGATTATGGAAACCTTGGACGTTTGTGGCTCAATACACTAGTTAAGTAGTTTTATAACTTTATGAAATTCAAGAGGGTACAATATGATTTCTTAAACATAATTACAGGTAAAAATAATTTTTTTCTATCATTTTATGATGATCCAATTTTAATGAGAAATCTATATTATAACTATACTGGAATTGTATTAGAGTTATGAATTCCCATTTATGACAGAGGTTAATATAAATCGTATGATTCCAAAGATCGTTTTCCCCTTGACTCTCCAAATGCCATGAACTCTTCAATTTTCTTTTGCCCATACATATTTCCCCACATTTATATATGGAGATTTCAATCCCCAAGAAGCTGCAAGCGTCTTCAAGTATTGCCCACTTGACTGTAGTTTGAAAGTATCGGAGGTAAGGTTCACAGGTTTCAAAGACGGCGTGGGAAAGTTATTAAAAGCACGTTAAAGTGTGGGAGCAATCACTGACCAAATCTACTGAGAATCCGACCATGTTTGCTCTTTGTTTGATGCCGAGAGGTTTGAAAGCCCTCAACAAACACAGGCCACATAGGAGATTTTCAGTTTTCGGCCACTGCCATGCTGTCCCAGGGGATCACGATGGTCTTTATGCTTTTGGGAGAAGATTAAATAGGTTTGCTATTGAAGATGAGAGATGATTCCATGATTCTTCAGATGCTTCCTCATTGCTTCGGGTTTCAGCAGGGTTATACTCACTCTTGCTTTGTCATTATCAAATGAGTTTTGGTAAGTAAATTGCTCGTCCTACCCACAAAAAAAAAGGGTGTGGAATTTGATCATTGTAGAGGTTTGTTAATTTTATTTATTTTCATTTATTTCTCTCTAACGTTATAATATTGATTGTTGGGTCTAGTTTTGTGTTTTAATATAGGTTTTGAAATTGGATGGTAACATAGTAACAGATGACAAAAAGATTCATGTTATGCTGAAATGAGTTAATTGGTTTTACATCTCAAAAGAATTTATAATAATATTTCTAACAATGAGGAAAATTTAATGTGTTTTTTAAAATAAATATACATATTTTGGTTTGTTATTTGTTGTGTTAGAATGACATTACACTTATGAGATATAGAGGCTGCCATGTGAACCTTTTTTTTTTTTTTAATCAATGTTGGAGTTTTTTTTTAATGGAAACCATTTTATTTTCTAGAAATTTCATTTTTTTGTTGGATTTTTTTTTCATGTTTTTTTATCATGGTTGGAATTTATTTTGGCAATCTTTTTTGTTGGATTTTTTATGTATGTCGAAGAAGTTTTTTTTTTTGTTCTTCAATCAAGGTTGGAATTTTTTTTGGCATTTTACATTTTTTTTGAATATTTTATTCAACATTAGTAAGACTTCTAAAATGTTCCATAATTTTTAACACTTTTTTCAATAATATTCAAACTCATTAAATGTTTTTCTATTATTTCCAGTATATTTTAAAAAAAAATTTCAATAATTTCCAGCTTTACAATTTTTTTTTTTTTTTGTAATTTCCAAATAATTTTCTATTATTTCCAGATTTAAAAAAAAATAAATTTTCAATATTTGTTTTCTATTTTTCAAGATTTTTTAAAGTTTTTAAGAATATCCATCATACTTTCTATAAGTTTTTCTATTTATAAATTTTGATAATTTTTTCTCATTATTTCAAAATTCTATGAAAAATATTATTTTTGGATTTTTTAAGTATTTGTTTAGTTCGTATTAGTTTTCGTGATTCCCAAATTTTTATAATAGCAGAAATCCTTAATAAAAATTCAAATAGCCCAGGATTCATATTGAAAAAATATATTATGTTCAACAATATTCATATTATGTATTCAAGTTTATGCATAGCGCAAAATAGATGCTAGTGCTTCTTAAAAAAGGAGGAGAGTAGGGAGAACATAGTTAATTTAAGAGTTTATAAGTGCGAAACAAATTTCAGTTTGTGTGATACTTAAGATCGGTGGGACTGTCTCATCTCATTTGTCGTCTTTAAGTGGATATTCTTATCTCTAAGTCTGGAACCGGGTCCTTGAATTAAATAAACAAAAAGTGAAAAAAGAAATGAGTTAAATTGAAAAAGTGCACAGTGGTGGGGGCATTTTTTTCCTTCCTTAAAGACTCTGGCTTGAAACGAGAATATGGCTCCGCTTCAGATTCTTGTTTCCACGTTATAAATTATACGTATTCGGATATGCACAAGTCTCCAACCAACCCCCTCGAGCCACATATTTTGCCTTCAACGTATACCAAACTTCTCTCCCTGTTTACGATTACTTCAAATCTTGGGAACTCCAAGGATCACTGGATCTAACCCCTAATTGATGCTCGATTCTATCGATCTGGGTTGTCTTCTTCTACCTTGCCAAGATCAGAGGTAGGTAGCCTAGGTTGACTCAATATTACTATGTGTTTCTTGGATCACTTGATTAGATTATGTTTTGTGGTCACTCGCTTGAATAAAATCGAGATTATGAATTATGAATTATGCCGTGACACTGAGGTCATGTAAAAGTTAGTTCTTGATTACCTAGTTGGTAGTTAGTTTGTGAAGTTAGTTGGGTTAGTTTCAGTAGAGTGTATTGGGCATCTAGGAAGAATCTAATCCACAATTAACTTGACAGTCGAATATTGAAGTGGCTTTCTCAGCTTTTAATTATCTACCCAGTGAAATAAATTTCGATTCATTAAATAAATATACAAGTATAGATTCATAGGACATGTTTAAACCAGCTTGTGTCTCCAGTTTACATTTTGAGGATTTTACCATCATGTCCTTGGGTATTTGAACTCATTGATTAAGGATATTATAAATTTTTTTCTTATAAAAAAATCTAGTTGGGATGCTTGTGATTTATACACTTCAGCTACTTAATATTAGACACTCCCACTGCAATCATTGGTTCTTGCACTTTGATTAGATCCACTTTGATACTAAGCACGGGCCCTAATGATATTCAAGATGTGCTCTCCGACCCGTTTTTCTTCCGGGGCTTTGTATAGATTCTCACCTTTTTGTTAAATCATGTGGCAACATGTTGTTTCTCGTATATGTGAGCCCTCTATTTACTGAAGCTACTACCTTGTTCATTTGTTCCAATATTCAAGGTAAAGAGTGAGGTGGTTTCCTTGTTTATGACTTAATCATAGTATTGATCTTGAGCAGGTGAGAAATTCAGCAAACTTTGCAAGCGTCTGAAGGGAAGCTAATTACACGAAAACACAAGCTATATAGTCCAACACATCATGTCTGATCATGTTGTACAATCATATCATGATTCTGATGGGAAAGCTGAGCAGTCAATGCGTTCTTCCCAATCTGTCTGGATGGCACATTGGACGCGAACAAGCTGCAATGCAGCACCTCAAAATCATAATCATTTTTCGCGTCCTTTTGGAAACAAGGAAGATGATCGTTGCGCCGAGCAACGTCAGTTAATGAATGGGAGTGACATTTCTAGATCTGCTAAAGGATTCCAAGAAGTTGAGAACAGAACTTTTGAGATCATGAATGAGAGCCTGACAATGGGTTCTAAAAACATGATAAATGAAGGATCAGGTTTCCAACCCTTTCCAGCCGTTAACCCTTTCCAACAGTCGGTCTTTCCAACGGCCTCTCACATTGTGCCCCACAGATTCAAGAGTGCAGCGCCACCTTTCATGCGTGGACAAGAAGAAATCAAGCAATTAAGCTCTGCGATTTTGGTTTGCGAGAAAAAAATTGACAAGTGCTCGAATTTTGGAAATTTTTTAAATCCGTACATAAAGCAGAATAATGCAAACCTGTTACCAAACATTCCTTCTATGACCAATACTCATTCTCCAGTGTTTGGTGGAGAGCAGTACCTGATAAATCATTCTGGTAAATTATTTACAAGTCAGAGCAGCCCTCCAGAAATGTTACATAATGTACGTCCCTCTCTACAAGGATTGCCACAGTCTGTTCATGACGTGGAGCATACGAGAGTATGCACATCTGTGGATTCTGTTGGGGGATTAGCTGAAGCTCCTCCTATATTTTCTCAGACAACTCGTAGTTTGTTGATCACGGAAAAGACTGATGTGAACTTGTGTGAAGAAAACCAGATTTTTAGAGAGTCAAGGGTATCAACCAGAGGAAATACTGTGGGTGGCCTTTATAGTCTCTCTCCACTTTTTGGTCATGGTCGGTTGGGAGTAAAGCTTCAACCTCTAGGTAGCTCGACTGATAGTGAAGGAGAAGAAAATGTTAAAGATGCCAAAGCTTTTAAAGTTCTTAAGAATGAATCATCAGCTGAGACTGACACCATGGACATGGATTCTATAAAGGAGGAGAACCACCTTTTTGGTATGTTTTTACTATACATCTTGGCTTGAGGACTTAGTTAAAAAGCATTTTATATCCAAGACAGTTTAAATGTTCTATGAAAACTTAATGCATTTGTGGTCTTGCCTGGTTGTAATCTTGAAGCTAAAATCACTGAACAATGCAAATTTTGCCTATTTAATAAATGTCTTTTGTTTATATTGTTGCAGGTGAAAATTCTTCCTCATCAAATAAGGTACTGTTGTCGTGTCTTCAATTCTTTTAAATTATTTAGACTCTTTGTTTGCTTTTAAAACAAACACATCTATATTATTTCATCCATCTAATTCGTTTAAAAGTAAGGAAATGAGATAGCCAAGGAGGAATGCTAATAGTCAAGGACATGGAATGTGAAAAAAGAAAATGCAGCAGTCTCCTTGTTAGCTAGGAAGCACGGGCACTCTTAAGAAGACAGCGTGTCCGTGTCCGACGTGACATTCTCCCAACATGTGTCCGACACTCCTTTCCACGTGTTCATAATTTAAATTTACAATTAACGTGTTTGACAGGTATTTGCACGTGTCTATACTTGATATACAAGTATATAAGTATATTTGATGTGAACCAAGAAGCTCGAGGTCATTTTCGTTATTTTTAGGGTTTTATAGTATTTTTTTTGTTATGTTGTATTTTCTTTTTGCTTTCGTATTTAGGGGTGGGGGTAGTAAAGGCTGTTAGGAGTATACTTGTAATTAGATTTTTTGCTTAAAGCCTAAGCTACCTACCCACTATAAATACTCATATTGTAGCGTCATTTGAGGCATTCTACCTTTTTCAGAGTTTATGAAAGAGAGTTTGGACGAGAGATATGTGACATAATGCCTAATAAAATACCGGGTGATCAGTCCTATATCAAATTAAACATAAATCTGATCTGGTTCATTCTTAGCATCACTGTCGTTGATTCATTAATTACTAACCACCTAGTCGTTAATTAAGCGGATGCCAAATTTTATCTTTATTAATTTAACAAAAAAATAAATAATAGAACAATAGACAATCCTATACGAGAATAAAACTAAAACATGACACAAAGTAAGTACAATAGTCTGTCGAACAACGTCGACTACAAGCCGTCCACAAATGTGAATATAAAAGTATCTCAATACATGCCAAGACCGAATATAACCGTACAAGTCCGAAACTATAACTTGACAAGATCCCTATCTGAGATAGAATGATATGAGCGACTACATCAAAGAAATCACAGCACTCCACCTAGCTGCAGCCTCGTACCCTGTAGAAAGGAATCATGCCTGGCGCCCTTGTGGGAGGACACCTAAAAGGTTATTGAAAATATTTTATAGCAAGGGTTAGTACCCAAAAACATTTAGCAAGTGAATTTAAATATGAGAAATAGATATGCAAATGCTCTTCATATTTAAATTAGTGTCACGCACTCCCTTGAGTTTACCACACCCCTCAACTAATGTGTACGCCTAACGGATTAAACCTAATGCTCCCAGCCACTTCTCTCATAACTAGCATTTCCCAAATACTATACTAATTACCCCACTGATACACCCTAAGTGAGTATAGTACATAGTTGTCAAATCGAGAATCGTATCGTGAATCGTTTACTCCCCGAATCGCGAATCGTGAATCGAAGCGGTCGAATCGGAACCAAATGATAATAATGTAGTAAAGCATATGTAAATGGATTTAACACTATAGAATTGGTAATTAAGCATGATATTGACAATCATGCATATACATTAATACATATAGAGGAAACTTACAACATTTCATAAATAAGATTCAATGTTTCAGAGATTTAATTTGTGAAATAATACCTGAAATGAGGAACAATTCTTCCAATCCAAATGCAGAAGATACCCCTCCCCCCCCCCCCCCCCCCCCCCTTCCTCTCCCCTCCCCTCTCCCCCCGCCTACCTGCCTAGGTGCTAGAAGGTCCCTTGCTGCCCAACTAGTCCCTACCTCCTTTTAGAACATTGTCTAAAGCCTTTCTTCTCAATATATCTGAAAAAATATACCTACCTAAACAAATGTTCAATTAACTAATAAGTCAATAACTATCAAGTGCATGAATCAAGTAATCAACAACATATGAAGGAATAAAGGGAAAAAATAGGACCTACCGTCGATCTGGCCATTGGTACGTGAGTCTGTCACTGTCTAATGGAGTGGAAGATTGGATCGGACTAGTGGTGAAGACTGGAGCGTGGACAGGAGGAAGCGATTAGGAGGGGAATCAGAGATGAAGTGATTTGAGTGGAGTGAAGTTACTTGCGCCGCCGTTTGGGAAACAAGAGAAAAGGAGGGCTTTTTGACTTTTGAAATTTTTGATTCTGTACTCTTTTGCAAGGCTGCAAGGGCTTTGTTTATTTATTTAGATTATGTAAAATTAGGACTTAAAATATTTGTGGCTATGCGTTTATGACAATCAACATTTTTTATAATATAGAAATGGTCCCTATTTTTTCATTTTTCTCTAACACTCCCATCACTGAGCATTACTTGTTGTATTGCAAATATGTATTTTTAGGGACCAAAAATTGAATGAAAATGTTGGGAGTCCTAAATTAATAGAACCCCATTTATTTTTGTTCGTTTCGCAAGTTGGGCTATGACGCAGACGGAGGTTTTGTATTTGAACTGGGCTATAATTGTTGCGACTTGGCTGGACCATATTCTTTAGCAGATTTCTTTTAATTTCCCTGGGCTACAACACTGGTCATCCCAGCCCCTTATCTGTCGTTAGTATCTATTATTTAGTAAGCATCTCGGAAACCTGAAAAAAGCTGGAGAGCTTTAAATGATATATGTGGCTCTTCTATGTTCCCACTTACCTCTATGCATGTCAACGTGTATGCTTGTTTCTATACTAGTACTGGGGGGTAGGCTTTTCTTCTTTGAAGTCTTGTTGTAGTACTTTCAGTGTTAGGATTTGACAAGTTGACTGAACAACAAACATGTGTTATGGCCCGCCTTTTTTGATATATAATACTTGGATGATGATATTTACCTTGAGACCATTTAATCCTTTATTTAAGGAGCATTTCTGTGTCATAGTCTGCCCGTTCCTGCCCGACAGGCCTAATAATTATTCAGAGTTTTTTCGTCTGACTAGCTTATGGGTTGTTTACTAGCATTCGTTATCCAAGTCACTTGAAGCATAAAATCATTTTTTATAAAGATTGTTTTAACTGGGTGGTGGAAGGGGAGGGGAGGGGGAAGTAAAACCTCTTGGCCAATATAGAGATTGTGTCCAATGAAGTAGGATTTATCATACTTTCATAGATTCTCAAATTGGTAAATTCACATATGAAGTTTCATAATTCATGTCAAGAGTTTGAATCATGGGATGCCAATTTCTTCCCCGATGTCAGATTCTGTATCTAAATTTACCAATTTGGTTTTCAGAAAACATAAAAATCAAAGCGGACAAGCAGTAAGAGCTTATTGAGAATCGATCAAGAGGCCACCATTTTATATGTGAATTTACGAATCTGTATTCTTGAAAATCACAAAATTCGAACAAGACAAGCACTAAGTTTATGCAGCAGGAATTATATTCGAGCCATAACCCTTTTCTTTCTTAATTCTGTAGGTGATCACAGCGGACCCAAAGTTACTCCCTCAAGCTACTATTCATTCACCTGGTGAGGAAGTTGGATATAGACAGTCTATCACCAAGTTACCTGATATGAACTTGGAGCCACCTGCCTTGCCAGTTGCAGCAAACTCAACCGACAACACAGAGCCAAGCACCTCAAAAACTCAGAGTTTAGACATGGAACTAGTTGTACGCGCTGAGCAACAAAGTAATTCGAAATCGAATCACTCCCAAGATGGTCCTCTCGACCCAAGTAGCAGATGGATTAAGCGTCTCAGGTTGAGCACCCCAAAGTCAGCTCTTGGTACTAAGAGCTCAGATTTGGGTGAAGCTTCGTCTCACGAGAAAGTGAACAAAAGCTTCAGCAAAATCATGAAAGGGAGAATTAGTGGCTTGGAACAGACATTGGTTGAGCCAGATCAGACAGCAGGTTTGTTGAGGAATGGTGGGCTGGTAAATAAAGGCAGTGATATAACGCTTTCACATTTTTGGATACAGAGGTGGCGCCATAGTGGAGTTGAAACTTCACAAGACAAGGCTGAGGCAATGGTGGTTTGTGAGCCGAAAATCTGTTCAAAGGTGGGGTTGGAGGACTTTCAAAAGAAGCAGTTTCCTAGTATTGCTGCTATGGCGCTGATGGGGAAAGCCATGACTGGTTTTCAACCATGCGATATCCAAAAGAGGGGATCTTTTGTAGTCTGGAATTCTAGGGTTTCTGAAATGTGACTCAGTTTATGCTGGGGATGAAGAGTATGAAATGCAGACTTTGCTGTTTATCAGATAATGCCAATTTCGTCATGTTTGTTTTGACAATTAGGACAAGAAATGATCTTGCTGTCTTTCAGCGAACTTATCAGGCATATTTTGGAGATCGAATTGGCAAATTATCGGCCATTTTGCTAGGCCTGTCATTGCATTAGTAAGTATTTAACCTGTATCGTGTTTAATATCCTGTTCTTGTCTTCAGAGGGTGATTTTCAAGAGTGAGCAATTTTATGAAAAAAGCAGACAGCCATTTGTGTTGTAATTGGCAAGTAGATGGGTCCAGTGCTCCAATTTTATCTGAATGATCTACTAGTTTGTAATTTTATAATAGCATCCATGTAACCTTTACGTTCAAAGATGATCGAAAAGTTTTAAATTGCGCACATGATCTTTGCAGTGTAAAAGAACTTTACAGGATGATTAACCTAGTATGTGCTTTCTGAAATCCTTATCATCCTTGCATTTAGTTGTCAACCAGACCCCTGGATTCTTCATCATTCAAGTAGTTCATAAGGTTTCATTAAGAAGTTCTCGTAATTTTGTCCATTCTACTTCAAATCCATTCATTGAGAGGTTCTCAAATTCTCTCATTAATCTTGTTTTAATGGTGAGTAGTAATGGCAAAATGGGTCCCAAATAATAAAACAATCAATATTAGCCTAGTCATTTAAATATGTGGCCCATTTTTAAAAACTGCTTGTCCAATGTCAGTTTTTTTTACATATACTTAACATTTGTAATACTTGGGTAGAAAAAATATTGGTTGCTCCAGCCCATATTTGGTTCGGTCATATTTGGCACAATCAACATTTAGTGAAATCCATATTCGGCTCCCCCAAATTAGGCCCAACCCATAGATTTACTACTATTTATGGTGAGCATGCATTATCTAAGGATTACAAGTAAATCTAGCTTATAATTGAAAAAAACAAACTACAAATATTTTAATCCAAATTTAACTTGCCAGTATTAGACTCATATATCATTTGAGCAAAACCATATGTGAATGTTTGATGAACATCTGCATGCACACTCCAGTATGCAAGTAAAAGCTATTTAGTAGTCTTATAAGTGTAATACATACCTTATAAAAAAAAATAAGTTTAATACATGATTTGATTGTAGTACTTGTTACCACAATTCTGGGAGCTAGAACTTTGCCAGGAAGAGACCATCTAGTTGGTTTTATTCATAATTTTCACTCTTATGCTATTTTTACATGGACATGAGATTCTATGTTACAGATGGGATTTGCTTCTTATCAAGAACTCATCGCGATCACCATCGCTTGAATGAGCTTCCTTAGTACGAACCCCAAAACTAGATAGATCAAACACAGGTACTTGAGCTCGGTTTTATATAACTGTGCCATCGCTGATTGTTGCCTTCTCCAATATAACAATGATCCCTGACCGGATATAAAATCCTTCCTCGGGCTTATCTGCTTCTTGAACACCCTAGTAAGTGAAACCATTTGAAGTGATTGTATAAAATGCAAATTTTATCGAAACCAATTATCTTATAAAAATTTGAAATGAATGGAGAAAGAATTCAATGAGCATGGAAGTAGAACTAGGCTTACATCTTTATTCATGATGACGACGTCTTTTCCAATCTTTGCGTTCTTGTCGATTATACAGCTTCTTCAAACATAACAATGAAAGCTTTATTAGAATTTTAGATCTTGATATTCCTTTTCATCCCATAAAAATTTCTGTATCCTCTGTTTATTATTATTACCTAATTTTTGTATTACACCCAATCCCAATTGGGACCTTCCCTTCTGCTAGGAGAGATGCAATTTCAGATTCTGTTTGGTAGTAGTCTGCCCCCAACATTAGGGTATCCTGTGAACGGAAAAATAAAAACAAGAAATTAAATGTGTACATTCAATCTAGCTCAATTTTATCCTCTCAAGTTTAAACAAAAACAAAAGAATGCAAATATGAAGTGGGGAAGAAGAAAAAGGGTATTTTTGTCTAAAAATTATTATTAGTTTTTTTGGGTGTGGGAGGAAAGTCAAAATATGAATTATCGTGATTTTTTAATGGGAAATTAACAATATTAGAAGAGCTGTGTCTAATTTTTAATATATTAGGAGATTAAGTCAAAATGCGCTATTATTACAAGGGCCTTTAAGTCAACCTCCCTTTTTTTAAATACTACCTGAAGAGCTTACTTCACTAAATCCAAGTAAGATTTGATTTTGACCATTGGATTATGTTAAATGTACACTTTTCTTAAATATTAGGACTAGAGAGTACTTAAAGATACGACATGTAATAGCATATTTGGGTTAATAACATATCTGTCCCCTGAAGTTTGGGGGAACTCTGAGTTGAGTCCTGATATTTTAATTTTCTTAATCAAGCCCTCAAAATATCATATTGTTTCAATTTCCTTCAAATTTTAACGGAATGTTAACTCCTTCAATGGAATTGACATGTGTTACTCATATGACGGACTTAATCGAGACTGAACCAAACTTAAGGGGACAATTTTACTAAAAGTACTAACTAATGTAATTGTTTATGTCATTTTCTTTTATTATTCTTGTTTTTAGTGCATTAATATATTCTCATTTTAACTACAACTATAAAAGTGGTAATTTTGTAAATTATTTACTAATAAATGTCCATTACTTATATTTACTAATAAATGTCCATTACCTAAATTAATTTTCAAATTATTTACTAATATATGTCCATTACATAAATTATGTTTTAAAAAGTACATATCTATTATCGACCATTATTAATGTTAACGGTCCTTAATGCACATTTTAACGCCTATCTCAAATTTTAAACAAGGTGGTGGTACTAGAAAATTTATATCAGAAATATGGTGAAATTTCGAATCCTCCTAAGTTTTCTTATTAGTTATCAGAATAAATTATATTATTTATTTATGTACTAGCTAATTATTTTTCTAATTAGTCCATTTATTAGTTTAATTATACTTTTCATTAATTTAAAAAATTAACATTTTGTAATTTTTTTTTTAAATTTTAACCACGGGCACGGCATGTAGGTGTATCACAAACATAAAAGTTAATAAAATTATAGATGTGACATTGTCACATGTGTTATTATTATTTAAGACAAATATAGGTAGAGATATATTAATTAATGAATGATATCAGTTTAAATTACAAAAAAGTCTATTTTTATTATAATTAAAATATGTTAAAACATGAAAATATAGAAGAAAATGATAAACATTACAATAGTTTGTGCTTTTAGTAGATATATCCCCCGAAGTTTGGTTCAATCTCAATTAAGATCTCCACGTGAGTGACACATGCCAATTCCATTAATGTAGTTAAATTCCAGTTAAAATTTAGACGAAATTAAAATAATATGGTACTTTGAGGGATCAATTGAGAAAATTGAAATATAAGACACTACCCTTAAACTTGAGGGATATATATGTTATTAACCCAAAATTTTATTTATATATTAATCCAACTTTTTTTTTTGAAAAATGGTAGAGGGACATGGGATTGAGACATAAAAGCATGACTTAATGATGTGGAAGTGCCACATCCTCCTCCACATCATTAAAACCTAATTTACTCTTTCTTTAATTACACAATACTCATTTATTTCAAAACATCTTTTATTTATTTGTTTTATGTGCATAAATTTATTTATTTTTTAAAAATATAACTTTCAAGTTAAAAAAAAACAGCCCAATAATTATGTGTTAAAATACATCATTGTGTTAATTTTTTTACTTAACGCAAACCAATTAAAAAATTACACAGTTCGATTATCAATTTTTTATTTTTTAATTAACACGATCACGATCCAAATAAAACGCGACGTGACATGGAGTCGATTTTTTTTCATAATCGCTAGCGCGAATCATTTTTTACTATTTTAAAAATAATCTTTCTACTATTTAGAAAAAATGGTCCACCCCAGCGGCATGAAAAAATACGACTCCGTGCCACGTCGCGTTTCATTTGGTTCGTGATCGTGTAAGTTAAAAAATAAAATATTATAATCGCATTATGTAATTTTTTAATTGGATTGTGTTAAGTAAATAAATGATCAATTACCGAAAAGTCCCTCAAACATTTTTTAATAGTCATTTAGTCCTAGCATTTTTATTTTGTTCCAAAAGTCCATCAAACACTCATTTAATCAATATTCTCTTATTTTTAAAGGTTCGCACCAGCGACACCCTTTATTTTTTAACTTAATTTTTTTTTTATTTTAAAACATTTAAAGCAATTTTTGTATTTCTTAAAACTGTTTAAAGGCCCGCTTTAAAAATTATTCCAATGATACATTGTTTTTTTAAAATTATTTTTAACTCATTTAGCCCCACAAATACCCATTTTCCTCATATTCTCTTATTTTTGAAGGTCCGCGCCAGCGACACCCTTAATTTCTAAACTTAATTTTTTTTTAATTTTACAGCATTTAAAATATTTTTTGTATTTCTTAAAACTGTTTAAAAGTCCGCTTTAAAAAAAACTATTCTAATAACAATTTTTGTATTTTTGTATTTCGTGTTTTATCTTGTTGTATTTTAACACATAATTTAACATGATTTTTTATTAGACTGCTGTAGTGATAAAATAAAGGAGCGTGATAAAAAAATATTTTGAAAAAAAAAATATTTTTTCTTATTTTAAGAGATTATTCGCTTTTTTTTTCAGCACTAAAAATCATTTTAGAGTAAAAAAAGTGTGTCCCTTCGTGATGTGGCAAGTGCCACATCATTAAGTAGGATTTTTAAGTAGGTAATGTCGGTCGCTGTAGTCAAGCTCCTTTTTTTTTTTAAATATTAGCACAAGTTTAGCATAAGGAGAAATGCTTCGAGTTCCCCAAAAATTCCTCATATGGTACAACACATATTACTGATTAAGGAATTAATTAGAAGATATTTTAGGACTTCTCATAAGGATAAACTTGTGACATTGATATGTTGGAGATTTTTAAAATAAGAGAGTAAGAGTTTTTTGGGTGTAAAAGCCTTAAGAGCTTGTCCCACATTGGAAGTGTGAGGAAGAGGTGGGAAGCTAACCCAAATATAAAAGGGTATAGTGTCCCACATTGGAAAATGTACAAAGCTAAGTGTCACCACTAAGCTATAAAAGGGGTGGGCAACCTTTGAGTCCCACATTGGAAAAATGTTAAGAATTTGTACACTTAATAAGTACAAATGGAAGATGAAGAGTTAATTCATCTAGCATTTAAGAGGCTATTCAAGAGACCTCAATACGGTGCGAATCACCGTACGCACACGCACACGCGCGCGCGCGCGCGGGTGCGGGGCAGTGGGCTGTAGAGGCGCTAGTGGCCGGCTCGGGCGCGGTCACTTTTTGGTTGACCCGTGCAAAACCGATTCGGTATTATTATACCTGTTCGGAAAGGACTTAAGACTGTTGGTAATTAACAGTCATACCTGTTCGGAAATGACTTAATTCAACAGTCATGACTCTTGAAGACAAAGCCTTTCATTTTCTATAAATAAAGGCTGCCTAAAAACGGAATTAAATTGATAACAAAAACCAGTTTCAGATTTTCAGACCCTGCTATTACTCTCTTACAATTTTCAGGAGATACAAATTCTCTTATTCTGTTTTGTGCACATAAACAGAATAAGAACTTGATTGACTGTTCTTCGCTGTTACATCCAAGGGCTGTCTTCAAATATACAAGTTGCAGACAGTGCAATTGCTTCATTGTATCTTGAGTACGGATTTGCTGATTCCCGTTTGTATACCGAAATTCTTCGTGTGGGGCAAATACTGTATTTAGGAAAGTGACATCACGCCTTGAAGTTTTATAGTGACTATTCAGAAATTACATTGTTGTATTGAAGTTGACTTTTTGAGATATATAAAGAGTTCCATTTCTGTATTTGCATTCATAATATCCAACTGCTTACCTTAATATCAACACCATTGTCCAAACGCGAGCGCTCGCCCACTATGGAGCGTTCAACACTACATTCTCGCAAGAAACACCCATGCGATACTATTGCATCCTTGATCTGCAAAACACAAGTGAACTATGAGAACCCTGACACTTTTATTTAATATATAATTCATAATCCGAGGAGAATAACATGGTGTCCATCAGGGGCGGCCCTGAGCATGTGCTAAGTGAGCGATCGCACAGGGCCTCCCATTGATCCATTTTTATTACTTATATATTGAGGGCCCATTTTTTACATCAATACAAGTAAAAGGGGCCTATTTTACAATTTTTACACGACGCCTTGTCAATTTTTATCAATCTCAGAACCGGCCCTGGTGTCCATGTAGCCACTAATCCCTTATACTATCTCACCTGACATTTATCAATTTTGGTTGGCGGTAAGAACCGAGGAGAAGTGAAGAAGGGTCTCTTTGAGTCGTAAAATTCAAATTTTGGCACCTGTATGAGCCGTCAGAGTCACATTCAAGAGTTAGTATGAGTTCAACAAAAAAATATGATGCTCAGAAAATTGATGAAAGAGAATCAGAATTTGCTCAAGAGAACAACAATAATTAGAACAGGATTTAAAGAAAGCAAGAAATAAGAATTATTCAATCAACTAATGATTGACATCAATTACTTCCATGCTAATTCAAAATACAAATTCTAAATATAAAATTGCATTATTCCTTAGAGGCCCGTTTGGTTGCATAAATTATTTAATTTTATAAATTGATCAATTTGAAATGAATAGATTGTCGATGTATTAATTTTAAATGGGTTTAAATCTAATTTGTGGTGTATTTGGAAAAGAAAAATGGAGTTATTTACTTTTGATGTGTGTGTGTGTGTGTGTGTAGAGAGAGAGAGAGAGTAGTATGGTGAGAGGTACTCTATGGGAGTGGTGCATTTAAGATTCATGTTGTAATTATAAATTGTGCAATTTCAAACTTTTGGTGAAATGAACTAATTTAAGTTTTTGTGAATCAACATGAATTGGTTCATTTTTGAATTTGTTCATTCTTGTAACCAAACACTAATAATATGATAATTCATAAATGAGTTAATTTTAAATGGGCTAATTTACAATTTTGGGGACAACCAAACAGGCCCTAAGGAAATGTTGCTGATGGAAGTTAGTACAATAGGAAAAAAAATCAGTTAAGCAGGATTTTAAATTGGTAGTGCGATGACAATAAGAAATGGTAAAAAAATATAATGTTTGTGTTGTAACATTAAAATCAACCTCATTTGTCAGGGACAAATTAGCATCGTAGAAAGACCTTATCGTTCCAATGTCCTCCCAGTAGTCACTGAATAAATACGCCTATTGAGAAAAATTAGTATTTTTAGCCACTCAGTGCAGATAACATAAAATTGCAAATAAGAGGGATTTTATTCTCTAGATTACTTGGACATTATGCTCCATCACAGCTGCAGGAATAATTTCAGATCCAAAGTCATTGAATGTAGGATATTTCCTCTTCAGAAGCTTCAACAAAAAGTCTGTCTTAAACACATACACTCCCATTGAAGCAATATATGGAGATTTTGCAGCATCTTTCGGAGACAACCCTAGTCGGGTAGTATCTACACGCTGCAGTAAGCAACATGAGTTGTGATGAAATAAAAATCAATTTGTATCTGATGGGGATAGCATTGGCTAATGGTAGTTGTGACCATTCACAATATGTTTTGATCTCAATAGGAAGAAGATTACTAAAATAATCTCGTCGCTGTGCTGATTTTGTTAAACAAGAGATCATTGAAGATATGCTTTGATCTCAAAAGTATAGAAACCTCACAGAAAGGAAACGGTTTACTAACAGTTGCAATAAATTGCAACATATTTTCTCTCTTTGCCTTTCTCTGTTTTCTGAGAATTTATGGAAAGGTATGCTTACCATTGCTTTCAGATCATAACCCTTGGGTTTTTCAGCAAATTGTATGACTTGCCCTCTGCTGTCAATCTTCATTAATCCATAATCTGAGGCACGGCTGAGGAGTGAAACTAAACTTGAGATGAAATGACAGCAGTGGGGGAAAAGAGAGAAAAAATAAAATGGGAAGCCAATAATGTGTTTCTTTCTCTATCGCCCTACTATCATTCAATAGCAATAGAAACATATTTTAAGAATAATTTGAACATATGAAGTGACCTTACACCATATATGTTCTGAAAGATAATAAAACCAATATATATAGATCAGAGAAGATACAACAAACCTGTCCCCAACTGGTACACATGAAACTGTAATGTCAGCATTTCTGTCTATGTGGTTCTGTATGCGTATCATAAGTTATTAGCGCAAGTTTTATAAAAGATAAATTGAAAATAAGCCAAAGAAATTATGCCTGCACAAAGTCCATGTAGTCCATTCGATATAGTTGATCCCCTGACAAGATCAGTATATTCTCCATGTCCTTGTTCTTGGCATCCTACAAGTTTCAATGGAAATTCCTTATTTCTAAAAAAAATAATAAGTATAAGCAACAATACTAATATTAAATAAATTAACAAGAAACAATTGAATTTCATCAGGATTTGTATCAAGTTGATTCGAGGATACGTGAATCAATTTTAGGAAATTTCCATATATATATATATATATATATATATATATAATATTGCTCTTGTGCAGATTAGTCTGTATTTTAAGGGTGGGGACCGGACCTGTGTCACCTGGCGGTGAGCCTAGAAGTTACTGGTTAAATTGTAGACACACTCTTTTTTTTCTACGCTCACCGCCAGGTGACACATGTCCGGTCCCCACACATGTCTGGGCTAAATTGTAGACACATGTTCAATCCGACAAGAGCATTACTATATATATATATATATATATATATATATAGAGAGAGAGAGAGAGAGAGAGAGAGAGAGAGATGACTCTCCAACATATCTCATTAAACATACCTATGAACATGCCATTTTTTTTAAATAGTAAGAAAAATAATTTTGAGTTGATATTTCTTACATGGGTTCATAATATTTCAACGTGCCCCTGTAAAAATATTCAGCTTAAAATAATATATTTTGTTATTTTTAAAAAATAATTAAAAAACCTGACAATTTTAAAGGGTAAAAACTGTCAGCTTTTTGATCTATTGTTTAAAAATAACAAAAATATTATTTTCAATTTATTTTTTTATAGAGGTTCACTGAAATGTCATGAACCCATAAAAAAAATATCATATTTAAATTATTTTTTTTATTATTTTAAAAAAATGATGTACAAAATTAGTGTGCATACTGGCTCTCTCTCTCTCTCTCGAGCCATTATGCACACTAATTTTGTACATCATTTTTTTAAAATAGTAAAAAAAATATATAAGAGTAAATTTGGATGAAAACTCTAAAAACACCAACCTCAAACATCCATGTAAATTTCCTCACAGCGTCTGCAGTTCCTTGGAACCAATTCATTCCTGCTTCACCTGGTGTCTGAGTGGCAGCCAAAACCTGTATCACAAGTAGGTTTCACTTTAAATCACCATATAAAAATGTGTGAAAAAAAGAATTATTTCTACTCCAGGGTTCAGTAAGTTTTGGTATCTCACTTTGGGTCAAAAGCTTTAACTATTTGTATTTTGGTGTTCATTTTCATCTTTGTGACACTCATGATAAAAAGTGTCACAAAAAAAAATGCATTAATTACTTGTATCATACGTGTGTCCCGCCTCAATGTACAAATACTAGATACATATTGATGATGTTTTGGGGGATATGTTTGAGGTGCATGCCATTATTGTAGAGATAATATTCCTCACAACTGTTGTCCCATGATGAGAGCGAAAGAAATGTACATGGTTGTAGAGAGAATTAATTTCAGTTCGGTTTGCACCATATGTGTAAACTTTCTTTCATTTCTTTATTTTTCTTTCAGGTCAATTATTATGCATGTTACTCAAAGGAGAAGACCTGCTCAATAAGTTACTGATTGTTTGTTACCTCCACAAAACCATCCCCAAAGTTCACTCCATTTCCAAAATATGTACTCGCTATGTGACGATTCAACGAAGCAGAGTTGAATTGAGTGAGCACAAAAATTTTGTTTATGCCACTGTTGATGCAGTTGCTCAAAGGAATGTCTATTAGCCTATAGCATCCTCCAACCGGAACCTGTTCACCGTAATTATGAATTATATCACCCATTTTTTGAATTGTGAAGTACCTCAAGATGATAATATCTTCACATAAACAATTCAATTAAGCAATAATTTAAAAACCTTAATGATAATATGAGTAATCAATAACGTACAGCGGGAGTTGCCGTTTTACTTGTAAGAGGAAACAGTTGGGCCCCCGCTCCTCCACCCAAAATAATGGCAACCACATTTCTTGGGTTGGCTCTTTGTATCTCAAGTCTCGGTGCGTCTATGGTCTGATAATTAGATTATAAATTTCACGATTAAATTGCAAATCCAATAATAAGCCTAATAACATGTATTGATATGATAACTATAAATAAATTGGTCAGTAATTAAAATCAAGTTACCACTGTGAGTTTGTTATTATCTGTCGTGATGACAGAGAAAGCAACCCCAGGTTTGATCTTCCTCACACTTTTGACCAACTTGACCCTATTACTAGTGTTGTTTATGTTTAGACTCCCTTTCAACCTCTCCCCCCAAAACCCATCATCTCCATTATTGATTATTTTTGGACAATGGGTACTGGTTTTCAGTGTGGCACAGCAAAAATCCATTGAAGTTAATTCACCAATTGCTACTCTACAAATCAGTATTTCATTACAAGCATAGTTTAACACCAAGTTCGATGAGTTTCCTAACAAGTGAAAATGTTAAGTACCCACAAGTTGAAAAACTAGGAATCTTGGGACAGGAAGAAGAAGAATATTATGAAAAAAAAAAAACAGTTGAAGGTCGATTCTATGAAAATTGCAGGGAGTATAGCGAACTACTGAAATTAGGGGGGAGAATAGATGATGTTGAAGGTGGTGAGTGGTGAGCTCTGTTGGAACATTGGTATTTATAATGTGAAAAGGGTACTCTCGCTTAATATGGTATATAAAATATAAATTAAAAAAAAAACAGAATTTTTTAAAAAATGAATGTCATTTAGGGTATCAATTCATTTTCGAGGGATAAAGCAAATGAAATACAATTGTAATTCACTTTTTTTTTTTTTGAGCTTTTACTTTTTCTATTTTTTTTTGTTTTTTTAAATATTAAAATAATTGGGTGAGGTGATGATTTAAACTAAACTAAATTTGATTTGATATGATAACAACTAACTGGAAAGTTACCAAAATGAAAAATAAAGTCTAAACTAAAATAAGAGATAAAGTGAAGTAAATAATTGTGAGAACAATTAAGGAATGGGATTATACCACAAATTTTAATTATTCTAACTAATTAATTTAATTAATTGAATTCTTCCAAATTAATATTAAAATTACAAATCAAATCTCGTTATAATTGTAATTTTAATAATAATCTTTTCAAAAATTAAATTTAATACTTCATAATTTTAGAAAATAAATCTATACTCCTTTTAATTAAGACCAACTTTTGTTCTAAAGCAAATTTCAAGCAGTTCTATTCTAATCACCAAATTTGACGGTGGGTAATAGAGCATGTCTCACCACCACTTGACAAATTGCACATTAATCACTCCACTAATCTCCAAGTTGTGATAATGACTTCCCTGATAACTTATTACAATGATTCAAATTAAAAAGTTTGCCCAAACAGACTAAAGTAGTGCATAGTTTCATGTTGATAACATAATTTCATATGGTTCATGAGGTCATTGAATCCTCATATTGGTCACATCAATTATAAGAAGTTATATTCCAGTGTACCTAATAGATCAAACTAATAAGAGTAATGCTTATATTACCCGGGAGTTAACGCCGGTTACTACATGGAGGGAATCTTTTTTTTTTTTTGGTTTTTTATGTGATTTATTAGTATTATTTGGCTTTTTTTTTTAATTTAAAAAAACTGTTTTATTACAAAATAATATTTTTTATAATCTAAAAAAAATGTATTGTTAAAAAACACTATTTTAATATAAAAATATTTTTTTTTGGAAAAAAACTGTTTCAAAAAAGAAAAGTTGTTTAATATAAATATATTTTTTACATTTTTAAACAGTTTTAAGAAATACAAAAAATGTTTTAAATGTTGTAAAATTAAAAAAAAAATTAGTTTCAAAATAATGGGTGCCGCTGGCGCCAGGGCCGATCCTGAGATTTGTAGTACCTGTGCGATACTCAATTTAGGGCCCTTTCAAAAAAATATTGTACAAAAGTATTAAATACCTAAAAACTCATTGAAAAATTGTTCTTCTAGCATTTCGACTTGCAAAATCACTAATTAAAGTTTTACAATCAGGTTTATCTAGCAATTTTAGTCTAGAAATATCTCAATTGATCGAATATAAAAAATATGGAAAAATATCACCTGGTTTGAGCCTTTTATTCCCTCTCCAATTTCATCGACTTGATTAATGTAGAAAGAAACAACCTGATAAAAAAAATTAATTGCATAAAAAATAGATTAGTAAAACATTGATGAATTTATAAAAAAAGAGATTATTAAAAAAAATAGTAATAAAAATGATTTGCATATGTATAAAAAAATAATGAAAAAAGAAAACAACTTGCCTTTTGCTGCAAAAGAAGATAACAACTTGCAAATGAAAAAAGAAGACAACCTCCAACTTCTGCAAAAATGAAAAAAGAAAGCTTGCACTTAGGGGTGATAATTTTTGACACGACACGATAGCCGACACGAACTCGACACGAAGTTTGCGGGTTAGGGTCGACAATTTCTTGACACGAGCCCGAATATGACACAACTCGCCAACACGAATAATAAACGGGTTGGGTTAGTGTCAAACACGTATAACTCAAAAATGACACGTATAAACCCGCTTAACTCATATTTTATGGAGAATATATTAGATAATTTATATATCTTGATAGGCATTCTATAAAATTCATGGAGAATCAAATGATAAATTATTTATGTGTTGAAAGAAGTTGAAATTAATTAAATTTAAGTTATTGTAGGCCTATGATTGGTTAAGAGAGAAGAAAAAAATTATTTTATAGTTTACTTAATGGGTTATGTGGGTCAACCCGAACACGACACGATAATAAATAGGTCGGGTTAGTGTTTGCTCATCTGACACAATTAGTTAGATGGATCGGGTTAGGGTTGACTAATACTTGACACGAACCCGATATGACACGACCCGAACACGACACGACGCACACGAATTGCCACCCCTACTTGCACTGCACAAAGAGACAAAGAGAGAGAGGGACGTAAAGAGAGATGAGAGAGGGAGAGAGTGGGCCGACGTGCAAATGAAAGAGAGAGAGAGAACCAAAAAAATTTTGTGGGTAGTTGAAAAAATGGCTCCTAAAAAAATGGTAATATTAAATGAGTTGGGTGAGATTTTTTTGGGAAGTTGTATCATTCTTTTTTTTGAATAGTTGAAAAAATGCGCCCCTAAAAAACTAAACTCATTTAAAAAAAATATTTTTTAATATATAAAAAATATTTTTGGACCCCTAAAATTAGGGGTGTGTTTCGGATGGATCGGATCGGAATAGGGGTGTTCGGAAAAAATTCCAAAACTTTCGGAATTTTAAAATCCTTTCCAATTCGGAAAAAATAAAAATCGGAAAACCATTTTTTTTCCTATTCGGCTGAATCGGAATCTTCGGAAATTTCGGAAATTTTTTTATTCGGAATACTCGGAATTATCAGTTATAATATTTTCGGAAAATATCGGAAATATAATTTTTGAGAACAATGTTTTTAAAATAAATATAAAACACTCCACATTAGTGTTATAAATAAGAATGGACAACCATAATGGAAGTAATAACCAAAGAAATGGAAGAAATTAAAGTTAACAACTATTGGAACGAACATTTTTGTAGTTATACACAAAAATGGATAGTTAAGTAGTCTTATACATCAAATTTAACATTCAATTGTCATTCTCCAACGTCTACTAGCATCAAATTTAACAACTAGTTTTATAACACAATGCACTACACTATCTGCTCGGGGGACAAATAATTCGATGCTATAGCCAACGTCTACTCGCACTACACTAATTCGATGCTATAGCCAACGTCTACTCGGAAATTTCGGAATATATTTTGGATAAATCGGATCGGCATGATATTGGAAAATTCGGATCGGAAATTTGGAAATTCGGAATTCATATACGATTTCCAATTCCATTCCAATTTTTTTTGGAAAATTCGGAATCGGAAAATTTGGAAATCGGCGATTTTAAATTGTGCCATAATCGGAAAAATTCGGATCGGAAAACGGAAAATTCGGAAGTTCGGAAATAACTGACACCCCTACCTAAAATACACATATATCGGTACTTATTGTAAAATGGGCCCTGTGCCATTGCCCACCTGGCACATGACCAGGGCCGGCCCTGGCTGGCGCGGACCTTTAAAAATAAAAGAATATTGGGTAAATGGGTGTTTTAGGGATTAAATGAGTTAAAAATAATTTTAAAAAAATCGTATTAGAATAGTTTTATTTTTAAAAACACATATTTTAATTGAAAATACAGATTTATATTTTTTTTGAAAAAAACTGTTTCAAAAAATTAAAGTTAGTTTAATATAAATAATTTTTTTTTTTTACATTTTAAAATAGTTTTTAGAAATACAAAGGGGTGCCGCTGGCGCGGATCATTAAAAATAAGTAAATTTTGAGTAAATGGATATTGAGAGACTAAATGAGTTAAAATAATAATTAAAAAAAAGTAAAAAAAAAACTAATATTAGACAACCCGAGAGATAGTGTGGGGCTAATTAAAAAAAATAAATTTAAAAATAATCGATGCCCCTGGCGCGGACCTGTAAAAACAAGAGAATATTGGGTAAATGGGTGTTGAAGGGACTAAATGAGTTAAAAATAATTTTTTAAAATAAAAAAAAAACTATAGTTTTATTTTTAAAAAACATATTTTTATTGAAAATAAGGATTATATATATATTTTTTTTAAAAAATTTGTTTCAAAAAATAAGGTGTCAACTAAATAAATGAGGTGTCAACTAGATAAATGGGAACAAATAAGGACCAATGAGATTGCCAACTAGACAACTCGGTACTAACCCGGTACTAGCACCCAGATTGTCTAGTATTATTCAACTAATAATTAGGTAGAATCGTTAAATGCAAATAAATCCCTTTGAAGGTGAATCTATCTAATATTATAATATAAAAATGGTATATTATTGCACTTTGTTTATTCTATATATTGGATGATGATTAATGAGGGCAAATCTCTCATTCAAGGGATGAACTAAAGCCCTCATGAGTCCAATTTAGTTAGTTTGCTTGTTAGCACAATTTTTGTTTTCTCTTATTAGATATTACATCTTAGTTACTACTTTAAAAATTAACGTAGTTAGTTAATTAATATTTCCTTAAAAAATCATAAAAAATTAATAATATGCAAATGAATCTACCTTTGTCTTCACATATTTTGTTCTTCACGCATTAAAGTGGATTGACATCCTTACTTACAGCTATGCATATATTTTCGTATTTCTAGGTTCAAAGGGATTTTGATTGGAAAGGAATTGCAACAACGATACAAACATAGAACAAAATTTCTTTTCCATCACAATTCTCGACTTTTTTTTTTTTAATATAAATTTGTAATGTTTTCTCTCTCTTTTTTTTCTTTTTTTCCCTTCTTCTAATTACTATTATACTTTCGAGCTTCCACTGTTTTTATGTATCGCAATTTTAACAAATTTCACAATAGGGGTTCTTATTCGTTCATGCATTTTGGTTTGAGCCTAGAAGAATTTAGGTTAGCTCTCTCTCTCTCTCTCTCTCTCTCTATATATATATATATATATATATATATATGAAAAATCTCTAAAATGGACCTCACTTAATAGACCTTAAAAAACGGATCAAAATAGTAAAAAATATTTTTGAGTTGATTTTTTTTAATGATTTTTAAATATTTCAAGGAGCCCATAAATAAATCAGTTCGAAATAATTTTTTTTGCTATTTTAAAAAAATCGATCAAAATATGCTAGTGTTTAAGGTGCTTAAAAACTGACATATTCTGAACAGTTTTTTCAAAGAGATAACAAAAATTATTTTGAGGTGATTTTTTTTATTGGTTAGTTGAAATGTTTAAAAACCATAAAAAATCAATTCATTTTTTCTTACTATTTTAAAAAAAATGATCCGTTTTTAAGATCGGTTAAGTGAGGTCTGTTTTAGAGTTTGTTTTTTCTTTCTCTCTCTCTCTCTCTCTCTCTCTATATATATATATATATATATATATATATATATATCATAATTTATCAAGTTTTCTTAGCATTTTTTTTATTCCGCCTGCGCATCTCGCGGGGCTTAACACTAGTTTTGCATTGTTTTCATATCATATTGAGAGTTGGCCAAGTCGAATTTGTTGTACTTATCTTAACGGTAAACAATTTATATTTAGAGGTGTACACTTATATTTCCCCAAATTCATACTTTCGAGTTTCATACACAAAATCAAAACTTTATTGGTATCACCATCACCTCTCAACGTATATAAAATAAGGTTATTTAGCCCTTCTTTTTCATTAGTATGTCTAGTTTAGAGATGATCCATTCATTCACCGGGGAATTGTAATAATTATCAACATTTAGGGCCCGTTTGACAATCCAATTCCAAGGCTTGGAATTGGAATTGGAAGGCCAATTTCAATTTCGTGGAATTCAAATTGGCCTTCCAATTCCAATTCCACGACTTGGAATTGGGTTGCCAAACGGGCCCTTAATTGAATGTTCTATTTTGAATTGTTTGGACGTTTGCTCCACTACTTTGTGAGTTTATAATTTTGTTAGTTTTTTTAGTTACCATTTAATAGTTAATTTTTTAATTGACCGTTTCATCAAAATGGAGGCTAAGGATACAATAATAAAAAAATTGAGCGTCAAACTTTAAATTGAAGAAATTTATGGGTGCGAAAGATCAAATAATCCATCGGGACTTTTGGAGAAAGGTCCAACCTAACTCAAAAGTGTGTAAAAATAGGACACAACATAATTTTATAAATTTAGTCCCTGTACTAAAAAGATCATGAAAAATGACCAATACACCATTTGACTACTCATAAAAAAAATCCATCAAAATTTTAAAAGTTTATAACTTCAAATCTACAAATCCAAAATTCATAAAATTTATATATTTGAATTTGAAATCTACTCGTCGAGATCTATCCAACAACACCCATATTCAATATTTTTTTACAATAAATCGAAACAGATAAATTTACTATTTCACTAAAACCTATATTTTTTCCAGTGAAAACTTTATTTTTTCCGACGAAAACTCCATTTTTTTTGCGAAAAACTTTCGTCCCCAGCACTGGCAATGGTACTGTTGGCGGGGACCAAAAAAATAAAAGAGATTGACAGAGAGAGAGAGAGAAATGCATAGAGAGAAGCAATCTGACGAGGATTCCGACATTGCAACGAGGATTCCGATGGGTGGGGTGGGGTGGGGTAGAGGTGGGGTTATGTGTTTATTTTTCGAATGAATATGACTATCTCTTTCACTAAAATAAATAAAATTACCTGTTTTGTATAGTCCTAACTCTGAAGGGACCACACAAGTAAATGTTATTGTACTACAAGGACTATATTTATAAACCTAGAAAGTAATGTCTTATAAATCCAAGTATTGGATGGAACATGACCTTGAGATTAATTCTCTATAATCCATATAATAATCCATCAAAACATCCCATAACATTTACAAAGTCATTTAAATCAAACTAAATTCAAATTAAACTAAACTCATGCGTATACATTCCTAACTGGTTTTACATTTCGATGATCGCACCGTCAATATATTGGTTTTGACGACAATTTGACCGTTATAATTTGGACTGAAATGAAGTTTTCACTCTGTCATTTTAATAATTATTGTTTATCATTAATAAAAATTAATGTAAGTCTCGATAATACCCCGTAATTTTAATGACTTTTAATATGTCTTATATTTTAAATTAATGGATTAATTGAATTTTATTATAAATTAATTCGTTGGGTTTAAATCCGAATTTTTGGATATTAAAATGAAGGTGATGTTATTGATATTGCTGTGAGTTAATAATTCAATAATTTGATTTTTTAGTCGAGACACAGTATGGGACGTGTCGGGACAAATTTGTTAGATTAAATAGGAAACTTATTTTTACACCAACCTTATAGTCATTTCGAGTGCATCGTTGCATCCGGAAGGGTAGAAATAGTCAGAAAAGTCTATTTGGATGTTGGTTTTGGGTCTCGGGTCATTTGGAAATGAAAAGACACCCAAAAAGGGCATTATAGTCATTTTTACAGGGGGGATGAATAGTAATTTCGAATTTTTGACTTATTATAAAGATTTGGAGATTAGTTGTACAAAGATTCATTTTCTCTTCAACATAAAATCGAGAGGTCACCTTTTGAGAGAGAGTGAAAAGGTGCTTGGGAGAAGAGAAGATTGCTTGGAAAGAAGAAGAAACTCTTGGGCAAACCAAGGAGGACTAACCACCTTCTACCACCAGCACCACCACCGAAAATTCACTGGAAATAAGGAAGATAGTCCTACGAAATCGTTACTAAAGGTTCATACCTTCATTACCAAGGCAAGTGAATATGTTGTTCTATTTGGAGGTTTATAATATACATGCTAGATAGGATCAAGAATCTGAAATGAGGATTAATTGGAATAACATCCTTTTTATATAAAGGAAATATCCCACAAAATTTGGCTTCAAATGATAGGGATATTCTGAGTTTACATGTTTTCATGGAAGATAGAAAGTTATGAAAATTCTGGGAATAAAGGGATTGAACCTAAACCAATTGATGATTTTTAGGTTGTTTGATTGTTAGTAGTTGATCATATACCTTGTTATATCATTCTAGATGAATTAAAGGAAGTTTGGGATTGATTTAAATGAGTTTTGATGATTTTGAAGTATCAAACCCATATGAACAAAATGCAGAATCAGGGTTGTGAACTGGGTGATCGATCGATCGATCCAAAAATGTCGATCGATCGACCAGAAACAGTCGATCGATCGACTACCATTGGAAACCGATATAATTCTTTTTATTGTTTGATTAAATCCCATATTGTTAGAAATCGTTATTGATGATTACTTGATTATGATGGAACTTAGGAAATAACATTAGGTTATACTTGAGGCTCGAGAAATTTATTTTTGGAATGAGATTTAATTGGGAAAAGATTATGGGGGAAAAAGGATTATATAAAATTATGTTCGAAATAAGCTTTTGATAAATTTTGAGAAAATAACCAAATTATAGAATACTTGGGTCAAGGCTGGAAAATTATAGATAAGTGAAGATAAAATGTAATGTGAGAGATATCTTCATTATTAGGTTGGATAAATTCGGTTGGAATAGTTTTGAAAGAAAGAGTTGGGTTAATGTGGGAAACTAATATTGAAGTGAGATGTTTATTTTGTGAGTGTCAACTACATAATATTTATATGAGGTTAAGTACTAATGTATTAATAAATACAACGGGTACGCGGGGATATGATACATTCCTAGTATTATATAAGTAGATGTTAATGCCTATTTGTATGATTGATAATTTATGTGTAAAATCATACCCGCACTACTTGCTATCACGGAGGTTTTCGCGCCGGAACAGTCTTATCTCGATTGGATCTTTATGGGGGATATTAACTCGTACCCTAGAACGTAGGATTCCTTGGTACAGGCTATCTGTATGATAGTCAGACGGTCCTAAGAGACGTGAGGGTATGTGCTGACCTCTTAGTAACTTGGAACTATGATTCGCCTCCATTTGTATGTGTTTTGTATTCATACAGTTCGAGAGTTGTTCCGAACTAGTATTTCCCTTAGTACGAGTGATACGGGGACTTGATAGCAGAGTATGCCAGCACCATAGATTTTATGTGAGGTGCCGATTAGTATATATATTGTATATGTGATTTATATATATACATATAGCTGGGATTCTTCTACTGTATACGTAAGTAGATAAATATTGATTAATGGTTTCTAATCATAGTAAGTGCTTGGAATTTCAAAGAATTATTGAGTTATGCATATTGACTTATATTATTAAGATGTTGTCTTAATTAAATAATATGGACATACGGTCTCGCGAATCAGAATTGATGAGAGGAGAATTAAGTTAGAATTCATAAGCCATTTTAGAGGTACGCTATGTGTGCACTATAGATGAGAGGTGGGAATCTCAAGAGAGAGTCCAATAACCTAACATGAATATTATAAGTGATAAATATTGCAATATTTCACTTGCTGTTTTCAAAACTATTTTTACATTGGGCTCTGACCCGTTTCCTTGCATATTCTCTTTTCTATTGTACCTTCTATATCAGGTGTCCAGCAGCAGGGATGCCAACCTTAGAGGATTATGACGAGCTATAGAGCTATGGAGTATTGCTTAGATGCCTATCTTCATTTGATTCACATTATGCAGTGATCCTTTATTTAGGGCATGTCGCCCAGAGGAATTCAATTATCTCCTTCCTATCTGAGTCAAAATATTCTTGTATTCGTGTCATTTTAATACATTTATTATTGTTAGGTTTACTATATTGAGAAATTATTTGGGAATGTTTATTCCAATTGCATTTAAATTATTTTGCGTTATCTGTTCAGTTATTATTGTGGTAGAATAAAATGTGTAGTGTTATTCATAAACTAAAAATGAATTTTGTTGAATTAAAATTTGGAAAGTTTTTAACACCAGATTAATTGGGTAGTGGGTGACTTGTAAATGTTTTCGGCAGTGATGCTAAGAATGAGCTAACTGTATGTTCTGTTTTAACTTGGTATGGGACTGGCCACCCGGTATTTAATTAGGTGGGGTGTTACAGGTGGTATCAGAGCATCAGGTTCAAGTCTCCTTTAGGGTTTGTACGACTTACTGTGTTTTCATCTCAGCGTTCTTTGATGTAGAGGCCTATGAGTAGGATTATTGTTTTTTTCTAGTTACGCCTACGTTCTTCAGCTATTCTGTTATATCAAATACTGATAGTATACTCTCGTTTCAGATGTCTCCTCGACCTGCACCTCAGCCCGCCCTAGCTCAGGGTACAATGACTGTGGCCGAAGTTGCTGCAATTGTCGCTCAAGCAGTCAATGCAGCTCTTGCTGCTGTTTAGCAGGCTCCAGCACAAGCACCAGTTGTGCCACCCGAACAAGGGCAAGTGTTTTCTACTGCATGGGAACGAGTGAGGGATGCCTTCCAGAGGGCACACCCACCTGAGTTTCGGGGAGGATCAGATGTCGTGGCTGCTAGCCAATGGAAGAGAGATATCCAAAGGCACTTGAGAATGCTCGAATGTACTGAGGTTCAACGTCAAATACTATCCACATTCAAGCTAGTAAGGGCAGCTTTGCAGTGGTGGGAGTCTACGAGCACTATCGAGGAGAGAGACACAGTGACTATCCAATACTTTTGGATACGGTTTGATCGGAAGTACTTTCCTTCTGCCATCCAGACAGAGATGAGGCGAAAATTACTTAATTTGAAATAGGGAGAGAAAACAGTGGCAGAATACGAGGAAGAATTTACGCGACTAACTAATTTGGTACCAGCAGAGGTACCCACTGAGGAGAGGAGAGTTCAAATGTTCACTGATGGGTTGAACTATAAGATTCGCCAGCATTTACTGGGAAATATTTCACTATGAACTTATGCAGATGTTCTAAATGCTGCAATGCTTCACTGCCAGGATAATCTCTTACATGCTCAGGGTGTCAAGCGGGGGTTTGGGTCAAGCCTGTAAGGAAAGACTAATGGGGACAGTTCTAGTGGGACTCAGCCAGGACAAAGTCATCAGCGTCAGGGTGATCAGGGTTCCTAGACAGGGGATTATGCTAAGCGGTTATGATCTAGAGATTCTCGATTTGAGTATAGAGGTAATGGGCAAGGACAGCAGGGCCATCAGGGCCAGATGTAGGCTCATCAAGGCCAAGGGAAAGGAGGTAATGGCCAGCAGGGTCGGGGTCAACAGGGACAAAATGGTGGAAAGTTTGTTGGAAAATGTTTCATGTGCGGCAAGTATGGCCACAAACAATAAGATTGTCCTAATAAAGACAAACTCCCTCAGCAACAAAATACTCGATCGGAGCCACAGATACCAGTGTTTCCACCACCTGCTCTTCCAGCTCCATCTTAGGTGCTAGGATTACCTCCCATTCCAGCAGCTCCCGTGAAATAAGGTCAATATGGGCGTGTATATAACGTCCATCAGGCAGCGATTAAACAACCACCACCCGCGAATGAGGGTATATTTTTATCTAAGGAGTTATGAGGCGTATACTGATTTTTTTTGTAGCAATTAATTTGTATGGACAAAAGGGTTACTAAACTTAGCCTATAGCACTATTATTTACGTAGACTCACCGAGGGGTTGTGGGACACCTATATTTTTTCATGTCATCACACGGGTCTGATTTTTATCACGGAATTACTTACTTTAGGCATGTTCGAACATGATGTGACTATCGGCGTGGATTGACTTGTGGTATATGAGAGCGTATAGACTACTATAGCCGGCGTCTTGTCTTTAACAAGAGAGTAAATGAGTAGACTTTTATTTGAAATCGATAAAACCCGTAGAGAAGTTATATACTATTGACTAAGGACCTGAGGAGTTTCGATGACCGACTACTTTAGGTAGTAGTGTATCGGGGGTGTTCCTTGTTTGGATTTCGCTTGCGAGACACCCCACGCATGAAACTAAGAAACGTTGGGAGTCGAAGTAAGTTAGGTCTTTAAGATATGAGTTTATAACCTTTGCGATAAATCAGAGTATTATGCGGGTAACCATATCCATTTTATAATGGAAGTTTGTCACGAGGATGGTATAGGGAAGATTGGGTAAAGTTTAAATTCAATTCAGTTGAACCTATATGGTGAGGCTTGGCGTATAACATCAATAAGGATTTTTGATAATATACTGTATGGGCGGTACGACATAGATTACTTGCGATGTGAGATTTATACTCAGAGTTGACCTTACCAGTATGATTTATCTTTCCTAATTTCGGGACGAAATTCTGTTATAAGGGGGGAAGTATGTAATACCCCATAATTTTAATGACATTTAATATGTGTTATATTTTAAATTAATGGATTAATTGGATTTTATTATAAATTAATTCATTGGGTTTAAGAATTTTTGGATATTAAAATGAAGGTGATGTTATTGATACTGCAGTGAGTTATTAATTCAGTAATTTGAATTTTTAGTCGGGACGCGGTATGGGACGTGTCAGGATAAATTTGTTAGATTAAATAGGAAACTTATTTTTACACCAACCTTATAGTCATTTCGAGTGCGTCGTTGCATCCGAAGGGGTAAAAATAGTCAGATTAGTCTATTCGGATGTTGGTTTTGGGTCTCGGATCATTTGGAAATGAAAAGACACATAAAAAGGGCATTATGGTCATTTTTACAGGGGGATGAATAGTAATTTCGGATTTTTGTCTTATTATAAAGATTTGGAGATTAGTTGTATGTAAATTCATTTTCTCTTCTATATAAAATTGAGAGGTCACCTTTTGAGAGAGAGTGAAAGGGTGCTTGGGAGAAGAGAAGATTGCTTGGAAAGAAGGAGAAACTCTTGGGCAAACCAAGGAGGACTAACCACCTTCTACCACCACCGAAAAGTCACCGGAGATAAGGAAGATAGTCCTACGAAATCGTCACCAAAGGTTCATACCTTCATTACCAAGGCAAGTGAATATGTTGTTCTATTTGGAGGTTTATAATATACATTCTAGATAGGATCGAGAATCTGAAATGAGGATTAACTGGAATAACATCCTTTTTGTATAAAAGAAATAACCCACAAAATTTGGCTTCAAATGATAGGGATATTCTGAGTTTACATGTTTTCATGGAAGATAGAAAATTATGAAAATTCTGGGAATAAAGGGAATGAACCTAAACCAATTGATGATTTTTAGGTTGTTTGATTATTAGTAGTTGATCATATACCTTGTTATATCATTCTAGATGAATTAAAGGAAGTTTGGGATTGATTTAAATGAGTTTTGATGGTTTTGAAGTATCAAACTCGTAGTAACAAAATGCAGAATCAGGGCTGTGAACTGGGTGATCTATCGATCGATCAAAAAATGTCGATCGATCGACTGATCGATTGATCGACCAGAAACAGTCGATCGATCGACTACCACTGGAAACCGATATAATTATTTTTATTGTTTGATTAAATCCCATATTGTTAGAAATCGTTATTGATGATTACTTGATTATGATGGAACTTAGGAAATAACATTAGGTTATACTTGAGGCTCGAGAAATGTATTTTTGAAATGAGATTTAATTGGGAAAAGATTATGGGGGGAAAAGGATTATATAAAATTATGTTCGAAATAAACTTTTGATAAATTTTGGGAAAATAACCAAATTATAGAATACTTGGGTTAAGGCTGGAAAATTATAGATAAGTGAAGATAAAATGTAATGTGAGATATATCTTCATTATTAGGTTGGATAAATTCGGTTGGAATAGTTTTGAAAGAAAGACTTGGGTTAATGTGGGAAACTAATATTGAAGTGAGATGTTTATTTTGTCAGTGTTAACTACATAATATTTATATGAGGTTAAGTACTAATGTATTGATAAATACAACGGGTACGTGGGGATATGATACATTACTAGTATTATATAAGTAGATGTTAATGCTTATTTGTATGATTGATAATTTATGTGTAAAATCATACCCGCGCTACTTGCTATCACGGAGGTTTCCGCGCCGAAACAGTCTTATCTCGATTGGACCTTTATAGGGGATATTGACTCATACCCTAGAACGTAGGATTCCTTGGTACAGGCTATCTGTATGATAGTCAGACGGTCCTAAGAGACGTGAGGGTATGTGCTGACCTCTTAGTAACTTGAAACTATGATTCGCCTCCATTTGTATGTGTTTTGTATTCATACAGTTCGAGAGTGATTCCGAACTAGTATTTCCCTTAGTACGAGTGATACGGGGACTTGATAGCAGAGTATGCCAGCACCATAGATTTTATGTGAGGTGGCGATTAGTATATATATTGTATATGTGATTTATATATATACATATACCTGGGATTCTTCTACTGTATACGTAAGTAGATAAATATTGATTAATGGTTTCTAATCATAGTAAGTGCTTGGAATTTCAAAGAATTATTGAGTTATGCATATTGACTTATATTATTAAGAAGATGTTATCTTAATTAAATAATATGGACATACGGTCTCGCGAATCAGAATTGATGAGAGGAGAATTGGGTTAGAATTTATAAGCCATTTTAGAGGTACGTTATATGTGCACTATAGATGAGAGGTGGGAATCTCAAGAGAGAGTCCAATAACCTAACATGAATATTATAAGTGATAAATATTGCAATATTTCACTTGCTGTTTTCAAAACTATTTTTACATCGGGCTCTGACCCGTTTCCTTGCATATTCTCTTTTCTATTGTACCTTCTATATCAGGTGTCTAGCAGTAGGGACACCAACCTTAGAGGATTATGACGAGCTATAGAGCTATGGAGTATTGCTTAGATGCCTATCTTCATTTGATTCACATTATGCAGTGATCCTTTATTTAGGGCATGTCGCCCAGAGGAATTCAATTATCTCCTTCCTATCTGAGTCAAACTATTCTTGTATTCGTGTCATTTTAATACATTTATTATTGTTAGGTTTACTATATTGAGAAATTATTTGGGAATGTTTATTCCAATTGCATTTAAATTATTTTGCGTTATCTGTTCAGTTATTATTGTGGTAGAATAAAATGTGTAGTGTTATTCGTAAACTAAAAATAAATTTTGTTGAATTAAAATTTGGAAAGTTTTTAACACCAGATTAATTGGGTAGTGGGTGACTTGTAAATGTTTTCGGCAGTGATGCTAAGAATGAGCTAACTGTATATTCTGTTTTAACTTGGTATGGGACTGGCCACCTGGTATTTAATAAGGCGGGGTGTTAATTACTATTAGACAAAATATTGATAAAGTTATTTTTCATTGAGTGAGTGAATATTCACGGAATAGGACAATGTTAAGAAGATTCACTTTTTAGATTCAACTTCAAGACAAAGTGATGTGTTATCACCACATTAGATGGTTTATGTGAATCACATTGGATGGTGTGCGTGAATCATATACGTTTCATTAAAAATTTGTGGGCCCTTATGTGTGTTTCAAATCAAACCAATTTTTTCCAGAAAATTATCCAACTTTTAACGTGCACCAAACCAAGTTGTGAAAACCCAGTTCTTACTTTAAACCAATTTTATCTTTATTAATCCTAAACATGCATCTAGTGATTAAATCAAGTAAAGTAAAGTAAAGAATACTCACAATACCGGATGTACGAGGAAAAAAATCCAAAACGGGAAAACAACCTCGGACGGCCCAAGCCAGACAATCACTATGAACAAAGGTTTTACAAAGACAGATTAGCCTTACTCAATGACTCGATCCCCACGGGTTTTGACGATCCTTATGGTCTTCTACCGTTCTTCAATAGTACCCACGCATAAATTACATCTTCCACGATACCTGTCCACAACACACGCATCCACGTATGTCTCGGTATCCACCGAATGGCTTTGATACGTCTACGATGTCGAACAAGAAGTCTTTCTCTTTTCTTCACCGCAAAATGCTGATGTCCAATTTGTAGAACAAACCTTCTTGGTACAGCAAGATCACATAAACATATAATAATGATATCTCGGATCTTTGCAGACTCTAAGGATGTGTTTAAGCTTTTTACACCTTAGAAAATATGTGCAAAACCCGTACTGGATGGTAAACTGTTTTTTCAGTTGCACACTTACGAAACTCTGACAAAAACACGCTTTAAAAATATTTAAACGCCGCCTCAAAAATAGTTTCACTCAAACGAGATCCGCCTGTCGTTCGCGCGACATGGCTATCTCGCTCGAACGAGTTGACATGTCGTTTGAACGACGCTGCGTCAGTTTGACTTTTTGACTTTTTGTTTAAAACGTCTCTTCCAAAAGAGATCCAAATTAGTCAAACTCTATTTTGAGCTTATCAGAAGAAAACGTAGTGTAAACCATTTAAAACACTTTTAAAAATATTTTAAAATATTTTTTTTTATAAAAATACATCGTTATCTTTTATAAAAACAGTTCCGAGCACTATTAAATATACGCATTCATACCTGTGTGATCTCGGAACGCAATTAACTTTGAAGATGATTAAACTTGCACCAATTAAACTTCGGCATGATTAATTCTTTGAAGATTTGCCACAACGTCTTTAATTTCTTCAATACGTCATGGACCAAGTGGGATCGTGACAGAATAAAATCTCCCTATGACATATTACAAACGCAGGTTTGTTCACGAAATTAAGTCAAAACAATACAGGGACTCAATTGTAAATTTATGTCCTTATAAAAAATTATCTAATGTAATAATTGTTGCCCAGATATTAACTCAAGAGGAGGGGTGAATTGAGTTTAGCTAACTTTTAGACTTCAATTAGAAAATCAATAAATATTTAATTTTAAAACACCTAATCTAAATTTCAGATTAATATCACTTTTAAAAAAAAAATATCACAAATTAATTTAAACAGGATGAATCACAGATTTCAATATCCACTAAATAAATTATCAAATTTAGCTTTTAACATAAGTTTCTATTCTGGATTTAATCTAGAGTGATTAACACAAGAGTATTAAATAAATACAACAAATTAATTAAACAGGTAGTATTTCAATATTATATGACCCAAGTAATAATTTTCGTAATTTAAAAAAAAATAATATTTCATTTTTAATGAATATTTACGAAAACAATAATTTTAATCATAAAATAAAATTTCCAAATTTCAGATATAAATAACCAAAAAAATCACAAGCATATAAATAAAATTAAATGCAGAAAATAAATGGCACTGTATTTTTAACGTGGTTCAGCCAAAGTCCGCCCTACGTCCACGCGCCTAGAGCAACACCCGTCTCCTTGCGCTTCAATACTGTGATCCACTATGGCAGGATCAAACCTCCAACGTACAACTTGAGCAGCTGAACCTAGCTACTTGTACAACCGAAGCTAATCACCAAGATTCAAAAATAAATCTGAAGTTTTGAGTACAAAGATTTGATGATGAAACTCTCTAAAATACAACTTGATCTGAGTTTCCTCTTCAAAAGGACTTCACAAAATATCTGATTTTGGCCCAAGTCTTCTCTTCAAAAATTTTGTAGCAGAATGATAATTTTTTTTTTGTACAAAGTCTTCTTCTTCAATCTTATATAAGGAAGGCTGAATAAAGATATGTAGCTATCTCAAACTTTTAGTAGCGCTGAGTGATCTTCTTCTCTTTTTTTTTTGTTTTTTATATCTTCAATCAAAAACTGATCTTATATTTTGTAGAGAACAAAGATGACCGTTGGAGAGAAGTGCAGATTAGTTCACCTCCATAAAATCTGTAGACTTGGGAGAGCATTAAATGCTCAATGTCTTGTAATCAAATCGTATCTGTTGAACCACTCCATAATATTTTGATTTCTTAAATGTTGTAGATTTTGTTCTGCAAGAGAGAGGTTAGAGGCAAAAGAAGAGAATACACAATGGATCTCCAAATGATGTCAGTAGTAAAAAAAATAATCGTCCAAGAGATAAGACAATGGATATCAACACAACATCAGTCAATCAACGTGTGGTCCCAAAAGTTTGATATGTCAGTTCATTTATGTATTGTAAAAAAAAAGAATAAACCAAATATAAAACTTGTCCAAATGCAAGGAATACTGGATTTTATAAACTACCATCTGGTAAAGACGTGTACTAACAGTCCACTTTGGAATTCAAATCTTTGAATAAACCAAATATAAATGTTAGAAATATAAAATAATAATAATATCAGCTTATATAAACTGCCATCAGTTTAGCCAAATGATAACTCATAAATATAACAAAAATTATGATAAAACAAAAGATGTCATACATATTGTGTGGTATATAAAAAAAATGATTATGCGACTTGTCCAGGAACAGAGGTATTGACCGTGTGTTATCCCAAAAAAAATCTGCAATACAGTATTAAATGATGAAACATTTTGTTATGGGTATGGGCTAAAAGAAGCGATCCGAAGACATATATGGATAACATATCTGTCCAAGTGGGTCTGAGAAAGACTTATCTAACCAAGGATATGATAGCTAGCTTACATATAGTTAAAGCAAGTAGTGGGTAAAAAGAAATTACTGTCCGAGATAGTTTTTAAAAAAAAAAAATCGTTGAGAGTATTAAAAATAATATACATAAATATAAAAAAAAACGTAGATACTAATATACAAATATATAACTATGTGACTAATAGTAACAGACAAGTATAAAAGGTTGAGAAAAAAGATAAAATGCATCTATCTATCTATCTATCTATCTATCTATCTATCTATCTATCTATCTATCTATCTATCTATCTATCTATCTATCTATCTATCTATCTATCTATCTATCTATCTAAAGTAGACAATTCTAATACATGATCTGAGATTTCTGCCTAACACAACTACAAGTGTTGGTTCTCAAGACAGCCCGTGGGGCCTAAGAGAAATGACAAGTGTAGTCATCTGCCATCTAAAAAATGTTAGCAGTTAGAAAAAATTATTTACAAAGAGATAAGTACACATTAATGAAGAAGGACAAAGAAGATTGTGTTCCCAAAACAAATCACTTCATCTTTCTTGGAAATGACAAAAAAAGCAGATAACACATATCTGACAAGTAGGTTTAAACCACACATGCCCACACATGCCTTTAAGGCAACATAAGTTATGAAATCGTTTTGAACTATAATAAACAGTAGTTATGAAATAGAATAAAATAGTAACTGAATTAATCTACCAAATAGAAGTGTACGAAACCAAAAAAAAATTTAATAAGGAAAATATAAAAAAAAACGTTAAGAGCAATATATAAAAATTTATCAACTTAACACTTTGGACTATATAGATTACATCACCAGCTAGAGGCGTGGGGTTTTAAAAGAACTGAAGGGACAAAGGTAGTCAAACCAATTATATAACACGTCTTAAACATTTACCTTAAGTCTATAACTGATCAAAGAAAATTCCAGCAAACAAGTCTTAACATATATGAATTGGCACATGCATATAAGAACTATGTAGGGCATTACATATATAAATATATGAATTATATTATAATATTATATAATAAGAAATAAAAGGATTGATAAAAGTATGTTTGGAATCATCAAAATTAATATATTATTTTAAACTAAAATGTACATTAATTAAACTAATTTAAGTATTAATTAAGGAATAAATACATTTTCGTTAACAATCTCCCCCTTTTTGACGTTGACAAACAAAGTGACTCAAAATAATAAATATTGGCACAATAAAGAAAATTCACATACTTCTCCCCCTATTTTTCATAAACAAAAAGGAATAACAATAACTCACTCTATAAAAATAAGATGCAAAGAAAAGATAAACATAACAGCTGGTTTATTGATACTAAAAGGAAATTACATTTTCAGATTATTTATCATATGACATACATCATTGGGATGTCCTTCAAGAAGGATTTCTTTCCCGTTATCTTTGACCATAAGTTTGATAGAATTTCCGGTGTAGGAACCCGTTGAGGAAGATTCAGATTTGGTATAAGTGTTCGCTTGAGAGGGAGTAGACATATGAGGTGGTAAGACAAAAGGCCAACGAAGTGGAGTTACCCAAGGAGCTAATGGAGGAGAGAGAGCTATGGCGTTAAGAGATTCGGAGTAAGAGGAATATTTTTTAAATTTAGCATTACTTACACCTTTTATTTGAAGCTCACATTCTCCCCAAGTAGTATAAATCCCGGATTGTTTTCCAACCCAAACAACATAGAAGGACTTCATGGTTTGAGTGCGAAGATAGAGTAAAAGGGAGTAACACACACACACACACACACACACACACACACACACACACACACACACATATATATATATATATATATATATATAGGGGAGTATTGATTGTCAACTAGTGATAAAGATACCAATAGTTTGTCTACTAGTGATAATGTGTTTTGGAAAGATGTGAATATGCTATTCATATAAGTAATAAAATATTTCAGAATTGAAAAAAAACTTCAAATTATAATTTTAGATCATTTATACGTGCCATACCGAGTTCTCGATGAATAAAAGTAAAACGATCTTCGGGTAATGGTTTTGTGAAAATATCGGCCAATTGAAGATCCGTACAGATAAATTCTAGTCTAACTTCACCTTTTTGAACGTGATCGCGTAAAAAGTGATGTCTAATTTCAATATGTTTTGTTCTAGAATGAAGAATTGGATTTTTTGTCAAACATATTTCACTTGTGTTGTCACAAAAAATAGGAGTATTTTGAAAAGATATTTTAAAGTCTTCTAATTGTTGTTTCATATATAATGTTTGAGCACAACTACTACCGACATCAATATATTCTGCCTCGGCCGTGGAAAGAGCAATTGAATTTTGCTTTGTACTAAACCAAGAAACTAGTGAGTGTCCTAGGAAGTGACATGTACCACTAGTGCTTTTTCTATCAACTTTACAACCCGCAAAATTCGCATCGAAATAACTTACGAGTTCAAACGATGTAGTTTTAGGATACCATAAGACTAAGTCTTTAGTACCATTTAAATATCTAAAGATGCGTTTTACGGCACACAAATGAGATTCTTTAGGATTGGCTTGAAAGCGAGCACATAAACATACACTAAACATAATGTCGAGTCTACTAGCGGTTAAATATAGTAGACTACCAATCATGCCACGATATAAAGTTGTATTAACAGATTTTTCTTTTTCATCAAATCTAACTTTATAGATGTGCTCATAGGTGTACCAAGTGTTTTACCATTCTCTAAACCATATTTTACTAAAAGATACTTTATATATTTAGATTGATTAATAAAAACACCAATTTTAGTTTGATTGATTTGTAAGCCCAAAAAGAAATTTAACTTACCCATCATACTCATTTCAAATTATTTTTGCATAAATTCTGAAAAATCTTTACATAAATTTTCATTTGTGGATCCAAATATAATATCATCAACATAAATTTGTACAAGAAGCATATCATTGTTAAGAATTTTTATAAATAAAGTAGAATCCATTTTTCCTCTCACAAAATCATTTTCAAGCAAAAATCCACTTAATCTATCATACCAAGCCCTAGGGGCCTGTTTTAATCCATATAAAGCTTTATTTAGTTTATAAACATGATTTGGAAATATGTGATTTTCAAAACCGGGAGGTTGCTTAACATAAATATCTTCACTTATAAAATCATTTAAGAAAGCACTTTTGACATCCATTTGAAATAATTTAAAGTTTTTATAACATGCATAAGCTAATAACATACGAATGGCTTCTAATCTAGCTACGGGGGCATAAGTTTCATCATAATCAATACCTTCTTGTTGGTTAAAACCTTGTACAACTAGTCTAGCTTTATTTCTTATAATTAATCCTCCGTCATCCTTTTTATTTCTAAAAACCCATTTAGGTCCAATAATAGTTTTATCTTTAGGTGTGGGAACAAGTGACCAAACATTATTACGTTCAAATTGTAACAATTCTTCTTGCATGGCTAACAACCAACACTCACCTTTTTCGGTTTCATTAATATCTTTTGGTTCAATTTGTGACACAAAATCTAGATTATTACATACATTCTTTAAGGAGGATCTAGTAAGAATACCACTAGAAGGTTCACCCAATATATTTTTAAAAGGATGATTATTAACGAATTTTCAACTTTTAGGTAAACAAGAATCATTATTATTTTTGATATACCCGTTTGTATCCTCGGCCTGGCTGATGATAACCTCCAAACAGACGACCCTACGAGGGGCTGACCCCTCCACCAGGCTCCATACGGCTCCTCAGAGGGGCCGACCCTTCGCCTGACCCAGACGAGGCTACGAGGGGCCGACCCTTCGCCAGGCCCAGACGACCCTACGAGGGGTCGACCCTCTACCAGGCTTCAGACGATAGTACGAGGGGCCGACAGTACGAGGCCAGAATTGGACCAGGATCACTGGCGGAAGACACTTTTCCCTCGGCTTCGGCTCATAGGCCGAGGGTGGTATCATGATGGCGCGTGGTTTGGGACACGCGTGGAGCAGTGTGCGTCAGGATCATATGACACGTGGAAGACCGTTACAACCGAATCACCCCCTCACGTGAGGGAATATTATGTCATCATTTGGCATCTACAGGTGTCAACAGGAGATTAGCTAGATCATCATTCACATGCACCATGCATACTTGGGGGGTACACTACACCCCCCAAGACCTATATATACTTGTCACCTACAACCTTACAGGGGATCGATCCATGGACAGTAGCCCTAGCTAAAACTCTGCTTGTACACATAGTAGAGAGAGAGAGAGAGATGGTTGTGTGCGTTGTATCCAAGGCCATTAGTGCCCATACTTAGTGGATCACACACTCACAGTGGATGTAGGCCAAATTGGCTGAACCACTATACATCATTGTCTTATTTCCTCTTATACTCATCCCCTTCTACATACTTATACACTTATACATCTCTATGGCTACCATGGCTGCTACTGCTTGAGCTCACTATCACTTATCTGGTGGTGCTAAATCTTAGCATCATCAGTTTGGCGCCGTCTGTGGGAACACGAGAAGACATCTCTTCCCTAAGTACAGCTTGACCTCACTGGGCACTCTGGTGGTGAACCAACACTCCCCCTGAGAGGAGGTGTTTCACCATTGAAAGAGACCCACTAAGGTACTCAAGCTCACCAGTATTTTCTTCAGTCCAACTTTTCATAGCTCAAGCACATGGAACCTGAGATGCCACCACCACCACTTCCCCTGGCGGATGAGGGGGGAAGACCCAGTTCCAGTTAGCCGCCGCCTCAGTCTGAGATGGCTGATGTAGCGGCAGCCCTAAAGTCTCTGGCAGCAAGCCAGCGGATGATGCAGGAGCAGTTCACAGCTCTAAGCCAGAACATACTAAGAGCACCAGGGGTTTCGCCTGAGATGATTACCCCAGCAGCAGCTCCAGGGAAGCATGAGGCCAGGGGACCACCCCAGGCACCACGCAAAGACCTACCACCCCCTCAGCGGCGTAGGGATGTTGCTGACCCCCGCCGTTTACGCCTAGGGAGGCAAGGAAACCCTTGCCCTGAGGACAGGTATGACGATCTGGAGGGAGAGGAAGCCCCAGTAGACTGCTGGGAACCCTATGAGGTCTCCAACAATACTGTACGACCCCTCTAGGATAGTAGAGGGAAGTGTGGGAGACCAAACCCTGATGATCGTCCAAGAGGCTCTGCTTTTGATCACTTGAGCAGGGGGTCGGCCTTTGAGAGGCTAGGCCCAGTAAATGACCTGCGGGAATAGTTGTCCAGACCAAGAAGCGCTGCGAGATCCAGGAGGGAGGCAGCAGATGGCCGACCCCGAGGACGAGATGATGGCCAAAGGGAAGTAAATAGCCGACACAGGCCTGCTGCAGCAGAACCCTCCGTCCACCTCGGAGAGGCAGCGGGGGATAACATCGGCCAGGCCGACCCTGTGAGGCCCTGGAATGACTCAATCCAGCGGTTAGAGGGTAAGATTGGTGATATATTAAAGAGCCGAGACCCTCTTCAGAGGGGATACACCATAGGCTCACCCTTTGTGGCAAAGATAGTCAACTTCCCCACGCCTTCAAAATTCAAGCCACCTATGGTCACCCCAAGGTATGACGGGAGTACCAACCCCGTCCACCATGTGGAGATGTATCAGTCGGCGACAGACATATACTCTATCTCAGATGAGATGAGGTGTCGTGCCTTCTCTGGTACCTTGACAGGGGCTGCGCATGTCTGGTACAAGTCTCTTCCAAAAAATTCCATCGAAAACTTTAAGCAGATGGCCGACCTGTTCATCCATAATTTTTGCTTTGGGGTGAGGCCACAGAAGAAGACCACCCACCTGCTTTATGTCAAGCAGGGAAAGAGTGAGAGTCTGAGGGACTATATAGCCAGATTCAATAAGGAGAAGCTGGAGGTGGAAGACTATGAGGAGAGCATAGCCATGACAGCCCTGATTGGAGGACTCCAAAAGGGGAAGCTGTTATGGAAGCTTGCTGAAGACCCTCCGAGGACGATGACCGAACTATTGTCGACAGCAGGAAAGGTGATGAACGCCGAAGAGGTGATGGCTGCAAAATATGAGGACGAAAGAGGAGGTGCAAGTGGGAGTAAATACCCCAAGAAGAACAAAGAGGGGAAGAAGAGATCCGCGGATGACAAGTTCGCTGGGTACACTCCTCTGACGGTCAGCTGTGAACAGATTCTCAATGAGATAAAGAGTGACCGGTCGCTAAAGTGGCCTGAGAAGCTGAGGGCAGCCCCCGGCAAGAGGAATAAGAACCTGTGGTGTGAATTCCACCAAGACCACGGCCACGTGACGGATAAATGATTTGCTCTGAAAGACGAGATTGAGAAGATGCTGAAGGAAGGGAAGCTCAGAAAGTACATCGACAAAGGCGACTTCAAGAGGGGCCGAGGGGACGACCCCAGAAAGAAGCGAGTCGATACCTGCAGAGAAGGTTCTCAAAAAAGAGGGGACGACCCCTCTGATGATGAGGACGACCCTGACCTCCCGCCGAGAGACGACCATGGCCCTGTCAAGAGGCTTAATATGATCTCCCTCGGAGTGGGAATGATCTACGGGGGACTTGCAGGAGGAGGGTCTGACGTCGCCGACAGAAAGGCCCATGTGGCTGAGGCAAAGGCAGTGACGAAGACGATGCACGCAACCTCCCTGGAGGTCAAGTCAGAAAAGAGGAAGAAGGTGGATATGGACACACTGATAGTAGGGTTTTCAAGGATGGACTTAAAAGGCCTCTTAGCCCCACACGATGACCCTCTCGTCATCACTACCAGGGTGCACGGATGCGAGGTGCCGAGGATATTGGTAGATGGGGGTAGCTCTGCAGATGTCATGTTCTGGCCATGCTTCAAGGCCTTGGGTCTCAGCCGTGCTAGACTCGTCCCCTACCACCATCCATTGATTGGGTTCAGTGGGGAAAAGGTTCACCCCCTTGGGGTATATGAGGCCGATGTGAGAATGGGGTACGAGTGGTCGAGGTGGCTCACCAAGAAGGTCAGTTTCTTTATGATGGACGAGCAGGTGTTTTTGGCCTACAACATCATACTAGGGCGTGTGGCCCTCAAGGGGTTTGAAGCCGTGCCGTCTACGGTCCACCAGATGATCAAATTTCTAACCCCTTACGGGGTGGGGGAAGTTCAAGGAGACCAGACGACGGCGAGAGAATGTTACTACAACTCCGCTGAAGAGAGGGAGGCACACAAGAGGGTTATGACCACTTACAACATTGATACCCTAGACCCCAGAGATGAAACAAAGCTGAAAAAAGGAGAGGATGCGGAAGAGGTAGAATCCATCATCCTCGATGAGGATGACACGAAAAAAACCGTCTAAGTTGGCAAGTCTCTGAAGCCCAAAATCAAGGAAGACCTCATTAAGCTATTGAGGAGAAGGCGAAGCGTCTTCGCCTGGAGTCATGTAGATATGCCAGGGGTTGACCCTGAAGTCATATGCCACAAGATCAATGTGGTAGAGGGAGTGAAGCCGGTGAAACAGAAGAGGAGAATTTACTCCAGAGAAAAATATGAGGTCATCAGGGACGAGGTCAAAAAATTAGAAGACGCTGAATTTATTAGAGAGGTCATCTACCCTGAATGGCTGTCCAATGCAGTCATTGTACCAAAGGCCAACGGCAAGTGGAGAATGTGCGTGGACTTCACAGACCTCAACAAGCATTGTCCCAAAGACAACTTCCCTCTCCCCCGCATCGACCAGATGGTAGACGCTACCGCAGGCCATGAGCTCATGAGTTTCATGGATGCCTACTCAAGGTATAACCAGATTTTCATGGACCTTGAGGACTCGGAGAGGACCGCCTTCATCACGGACAAGGGGACATACTGTTACAGGGTCATGCCCTTTGGCCTAAAGAATGCATGGGCAACGTACCAGCGCCTCGTAAACAAAATGTTTGAAGATCAGATTGGGAAGTCTATGGAGGTCTACGTAGACGACATGCTGACTAAGAGTCTGAAGGCAGAGGATCATGTGGCAGACCTGGAGAAGACCTTTAATACAATGGACAAGTACCAGATGAAGCTTAACCCAGCCAAATATGTCTTCGGGGTCGGAGCAGGGAAGTTCCTGGGATTCATTGTCAACCAAAGAGGCATCGAGGCCAATCCTGAGAAGATAAAGGCCCTTATTGAGATGAGGACCCCGAAGTCCATTAAAGACGTTCAGAGGCTCACAGGGAGAGTTGCTGCCTTGAACAGGTTCGTGTCTAGGGCCACAGACAAGTGCTTGCCATTCTTCAAGATCCTTAGGAAGGCCTTCGAATGGAGTGAAGAGTGTGATGAGGCTTTCAGGGACCTAAAGTCGTACTTAGGGTCTCCCTTGCTGCTATCACGACCTGTCCAGGGTGAACGACTTTATGTGTTCCTCGCCATCTCAGAGTCGGCCATCAGTGCAGCCATTGTAAGAGACGAAGACAGGATACAGAAGCCTGTGTATTTTAACAGCAAGGCACTCCAGGGGAAGAGCAAAGATACCCGAGGATGGAGAAGCTGGCCTACTCCTTGATCCATGCCTCGAGGAAGATGAAGCCGTACTTCCAGTCCCATACAATGGTCATCCTCACCGACTCTCCTCTTAGGCAGGTCCTACACAAGCCAAAAAAATCAGGTAGGTTGATGGCCTGGGCTATAGAGCTGGGGGAGTTTGACATTGTGTATCAGCCTAGGACGGCCATTAAGGGGCAGGCATTGGCAGACTTCGTAGCTGAGTTCACTTGGGAAGATGATGAGGCCGAGGGTGAGACTCTCGGGAAGACGGATACAGATAGACCCGCTGACACACCCGCAGATAGGGCTGAGACAAGCACCGCTAGAAGGAAAGCGACTAAAAACGAAGAGGGAAGGTACATCTTTAGACAGGGGTCCCTCTCTGAGGGAAATTTTTTAGAGGAAAAGGCTCTGTGGAGACTCTTCATTGACGGGTCTTCCTGTGACAGCGGAAGTGGAGCTGGACTGATACTATCATCACCCGATGGCACGGACGTCGAATACTCCCTGAGGTTCAACTTCAAAGCCTCCAACAACGAGGCTGAATATGAGGCCTTAGTAGCAGGCCTATCCTTAGCCAAGTCTCTTAGTGTCGGCTAGATTTTGGTCCATAGTGATTCAAGGCTAGTCGTGAATCAGATACTAGGAGCCTACGAGGCTAAGGACGAAAGGATGGCTAGGTACCTCGAGAAGGTGAGGTCATTACTGAAGGGATTCAGAGAAGTGAAATTAAGGAGGGTACCTAGGCTCGATAATGGTCGTGCTAATGCCCTTGCTAGGTTGGCCTCGGCAACAAGAATAGACATCAGGAGGACGGTCCCAGTAGAAATTTTTCTTCGGCCAACTATTGAGGACGTTGAGGGAACACTTGGCAATTGCCTAAATGTCTCTCAAGAAGCTTCGTGGATGGACCCCCTGATCAGATACATTAAAGAGGGTGAGATGCCAGAAGCGAGGCAGGAAAGGAAGAAGCTGAGGTACAGGGCGGAAAAATTCACTGTCATCGAAGACACCTTGTACAAAAAGGGGTTTCTGCTCCCCTTACTTAGGTGTGTGCATCCTTCGTAAGTCCCTTCCATTTTGCAAGATGTGTATGAAGGGTCGTGCTCAAGCCACATTGGGGGTAGATCCCTAGCGACTAGGGTAATCACCCAGGGGTACTGGTGGCCGACCATGGGGAAAGACGCAGCGGCATACGTAAAAAAGTGCGACAAATGTCAAAGATTTGCCACCATCCCTCACCAGCCCCATCAGCCTCTTACTTCCATTACATCCCCATGGCCATTTGCGGTGTGGGGGATCGACCTAGTAGGACCCTTGCCTAGGGCCATCAATAACTATCGATTCCTCATCGTAGCCATTGATTATTTTTCAAAATGGGTGGAGGCGGAGCCAATGGTGACAATCACAGAGCAGAAGACCTTCCAGTTCATCTGGAAAAACATCATATGCAGATATGGTCTCCCCAACACCCTCATCTCGGATAACGGGACTCAGTTCAAGAATGCCTCTCTACAGAAATACTGTGAGAGGGTAAGTATCAAATAATTTTTCTCCACCCCAGGCCGACCTCAGGCCAATGGGCAAACCGAAGTTACGAACAGGACAATCCTAGACGAAATTAAGAAGAGGATTGAGGAGGCAAAAGGAAGATGGGTCGAGGAATTATATGCCGTGCTGTGGGCATACAGGACGACTGTGAGGACCTCCACCGGGGAGACCCCATTCATGCTAGCATATGGATCAGAATCCGTCATCCCCATCGAGATTGAGTTTCCTACGCATAGAGTCCAGGTGTATGACCCCCAGGAAAATGCGGAGGAGAGGAGACTCGACTTGGACCTGATTGAGGAAAGAAGGGAGAACGCTGAGGTAAGGCAGGCCGCCTACCAACAGAGGACTGCAAGGTTTTACAATCAGAGGGTGAAACAGAGGCCCATCGCAGTGGGGGACTTGGTCCTTAAGAAGACTTGGCAAAAGCCCAACAAGCTTCACCCTAATTGGCATGGCCCATATAGGGTCATCGATGAAGTCATCCCTGGGACCTACAGGCTAGAAAACCTAGAGGGGGAACCTTTTTCAAACCCCTGGAACGCAGATCATTTGAAGAAATACTATCAGTAGTGTTGTAAGGTCTTGAAAGGCCATAATTGTAATGAAAGTTGCTCCAACAGAACACTTGGAAAATTAATGAGAAGTATCAGTGTTTCCCTCATCCTATGGTAGTCAGTCCTAGCACTGTCCTCAAGAAATCCATTAATTTGGAAAGTTGATCCCTCGGCTATAATGGGGACCAGTGGAGGGGACGACCCCACCACTGTCCTCAAGAAAGACGAGGGAAGACTTTGTTAAAATCCATTAAATTGGAAAGTTGATCCCTCGGCTATAATGGGGACCAGTGGAGGGGACGACCCCACCACTGTCCTCAAGAAAGACGAGGGAAGACATTAAAATCCATTAAATTGGTAAGTGAATCCCTCGGCTATAATGGGGACCAGTGGAGGGGACGACCCCCCCACTGTCCTCAATAAAGACGAGGGAAGACTTTGTTAAAAACCATTAAATTGGAAAGTTGATCCCTTGGCTATAATGGGGACCAGTGGAGGGGACGACCCCACCACTGTCCTCAAAAAAGACGAGGGAAGACTTTAAAATCCATTAAATTGGAAAGTTGATCCCTCGGCTATAATGGGGACCAGTGGAGGGGACGACCCCACCACTGTCCTCAAGAAAGACGAGGGAAGACATTAAAATCCATTAAATTGGTAAGTGAATCCCTCGGCTATAATGGGGACCAGTGGAGGGGACGACCCCACCACTGTCCTCAAGAAAGACGAGGGAAGACTTTGTTAAAAACCATTAAATTGGAAAGTTGATCCCTCGGCTATAATGGGGACCAGTGGAGGGGACGACCCCACCACTGTCCTCAAAAAAGACGAGGGAAGACTTTAAAATCCATTAAATTGGAAAGTTGATCCCTCGGCTATAATGGGGACCAGTGGAGGGGACGACCCCACCACTGTCCTCAAGAAAGATGAGGGAAGACATTAAAATCCATTAAACTGGTAAGTGAATCCCTCGGCTATAATGGGGACCAGAGGAGGGGACGACCCCACCACTGTTCCCAAAAAAGACGAGGGAAGACTTTAAAATCCATTAAATTGGTAAGTGAATCCCTCGGCTATAATGGGGACCAGTGGAGGGGACGACCCCACCACTGTCCTCAAAAAAGACGAGGGAAGACTTTAAAATCCATTAGATTGGTAAGTGAATCCCTCGGCTATAATGGGGACCAGTGGAGGGGACGACCCCACCACTGTCCTAAAAAAAGACGAGGGAAGACTTTATGTAAAAATCATTAATTTGGTTACTTGAACCCTCGGCTATTATGAGGCCACATGGGGGGACGACCCCACATTGGTCCTCAAAAAAGACGAGGGAGGGGTTAGTAGCATCAACAATGAGCAAACCATAATAGAATTAAATATGGAAGACAGCAATTATGGAAGACAGTAGAAGAAGAGACGATGGTATTGATAAAAGAGAAAATATTTGAAGTGTTTTACAATACAGAGCACAAAAATGATAAGTACATTGAAAGGGTATGGGCTACAGGCAGCCACCCTATGGGACGACATCAGAGGGCAGGGCCTCAACATCTATAGGAATGGTCTCCTCAGTAACCAGAACAGGATGATCTTCAGAAGTGCCGACCCCCTCGACCTGAACTTGGGCCTCCACTTGGTTGAGTGCCTCGGCAATTAGGGGATCATCCAGTTGAACACCCTCCAGCGAAGGACGAGCCGAGGAGACGACATCGCCGAACTTACGGATGACCCATCGGCAGGCCGTCCTGATCCCCCTCTCCAGATACTCAAGGCCGAAGCCCTGAAACTCTTCAGAAACCTTGTAAGCCTCAACAGCGTTGGCCTCGGCTTTTTCGACAGCTTCTGCGAGATCAGTCTTGTGCTTGACTTCCATGTTCAGTAAAGCCTCATCCCTATCCTTGATGATCAAGTCCTTGGCTTGCAGGTCGGCATCGTTATGCCTCATCAGCTCATCTAGGACCCTAGCATGCTCGGTCCTAGCACTCTCAAGCTCAGCCCTCGCAGTATCAAGCTCTGTCTTTGTAGTATCAAGCTCTGTCTGCAAGACAGCCTCATGCTGAATAGCCCTTTCAGCCTCATGGAACTTCATCTGATTCTCGGCCATCCATTTGGTGGCTGAGGTAAGGGCACAAACAGACTACACGAAAAATGAACAGATATCAAGAGGGGCCGAGGGAACAGTTAATGAAAGAATGAAATTAAAGAGGTAAGTCAAGATCAATACCTGGGCAAGGGAGTACAGACCATAGTCGTACACTTTGGGTGGAGGCATCTTTGCTAAGAACTCGAAGTCAGAGGCCGACGGTGCAGAGAACATCGAGGCCTTGGCATCCCTTAAGTTCGCGATCAGTGACGAGGGGTCGGCCCTCAGATGGGACAGGTTTTGAGACCAGAAGGCCCACATGCTGGACGAAGAGGTCGTCCCCTAAGAGGCGTAGACTCTGGCCCTCGTCCGAGAATCAGGCCGAGGCTCAACTGGGCCCTCGGGCTCCTTCCTTTTGTTACTGTCAGCGGTCGGCTCCACCACTGTCGGCCCAGCGGCCTTTGTCTTCCTCGGAGCCTGCTGAGGCTCCTTCCCCTTCTTCTTGGCCAATCCAGACAGTAGGCTGGGAGCTGTCATTTCCCAAAGATAGTCTGGTGTACCTGCAGGACGATCTGATAAGAGGACGACATGTTAGAAAAGTGCAGATCTAAAGAGGAAACACTTTGGAAAAAGCAAATAATAGGAAATGTTCACTCACGTAGTTCAGACAGGGGGCCGACCCTCAGACCAACTTCTTTAAGGAACCGAGGGGTCATCAAGTCTTCGAATTTTGTAAGCTCACCCTTTCGCCCTCGTCCTCTCAGATAATCTACAATGTCCTTCTCCTCCAGACTAAGTCCAGGGTTTGACCTGGCCTTCATGGAGGGGTTGGCCCATTTTCTGGGGACCCTCGGACTATCGGCAACGGGCTCCCACTCCCCGGAGATAAAGAAAAACCTCTTCTTCCAATCATGGTTGGAAGTTTGTGCCACGTGAAGGAGTTTATTCTCAGACCTCCTTGCCCCCAGATGATAGTTACTGGGCTGTTTGGACGAGGATGTAATGTTGTAGAAGCCCAAAAATAGGGCAGCCGAGGGCTCGTCGGTGAAATAATTCTTCCACAAAGAGATATAGCCCAAGATCGTCCTCCAGGAGTTAGGGGGAAGTTGGGAGGGGGCTACGCCGAGGGCAAACAGGATATCAGCAATGGCAGGGTGCAGAGGGAGCCTGACTCCAACCTTGAACATTTGTTCATAGACTGCGACCTCTCCCTCTTCACAATTAAAAACCCTCTCAGTCTCAGAGGGAACCCTCATAGTTACCCCGGAGGGCACTCCGTAAATATGCCTCCATATCAGAAGGCCTCTATCCCTAACAGAAGAGATAAAGGACGAGGCGTGGGAGGTATCAACCTCATCATCTGTATCATCGTCCTCATCCTCAGATCTCTCTCCCTCATCACCTGCAGGAGGACCCTGAGGAAAAGCCACTTGGAAGGCATTGGGGGACAAGGTTGTCACAGGGACAGCCTCAGAAGGGGCCGTACCCTCGGCCTCTCGGCCTGGACTAAGGTCAGATGTGTCCCTTCTACCAGAAGTTCCAGTACCAGTTGGCGAGGAGGCTCTCTCATCCATTTCACTTGGGTTGGGAGTCTCGGCCGGACGAGGAGACGACCCAGAAGACTCGGAAGGTTCAGATGGTCTTATGGTGGCAAGAGGAATGGGAAAGATGGGTCGTACCCAATTAGGGTCGGCCCCTCATCTCCTCTCTTCCTCTTCCTCTATTCGTCTGATTTCGGTAAAGAGTTTCTCTCTCAAAGATGGGAATTCAGACACTAAGTTGTAAAGCCTCCTAAGCATTAAAGGGAAGACTCTACACTTGGAGAAATTACACTAGACTAATTTAGCTACAAACATGTGGGGAGTTGACCAGGTTTGACTTTTGGATTAAACGAAGAACTCAAAGGTTTTCGTCAAGAACGATTCAAGAACCAGTGACCAGAGAGGACGCCGAAAAAAGCTATGGGGCAACTCAAGGAAAGTGCAGCCCTACGACCCTAAAAAACAAACAGAAATGAAGACAAAAGAAAGCGCTGAATGAAAGAGGTTACCTGATGAGGAGAGAACAAGAACACTGCTAGGCCTGAAGGTTTGAAGGCTGCAAATGGCGATGGAAACTGGTTCTAGAGAGAGAATGCTTAGGCGCAAAGAAGAAGAAAAAGGAGAGATAATTTGAAAATCTCTTAAATATCTTAGTAATGAGTGGGCCCACTGACCAAGGCAGGACACAACCCACGAGGAAGGCATCATTAGGGCACAAAGCCCCAAGTGTGCAGCCGCCATGCCTTGGAAACTTGAACAGCAATGAGTACCTGCCCAGGTGTCACTCACCTAACTGATCATACATGCATCTCATTTAAAACACTATCCCTCAGCCATCTCAACAGCACCTATGGCTAAGGGCTGGGGGGTGATTGATATACCTGTTTGTATCCTCGGCCTGGCTGATAATAACCTCCAAACGGACGACCCTACGAGAGGCCGATCCCTCCACCAGGCTCCATACGGCTCCTCAGAGGGGTCGACCCTTCGCTTGACCCAGACGAGGCTATGAGGGGCCGACCCTTCACCAGGCCCAGACGACCCTACGAGGGGCCGACCCTCTACCAGGCTTCAGACGATAGTACGAGGGGCCGACAGTACGAGGCCAGAATTGGACCAGGCTCACTGGCGGAAGACATTTTTCCCTCGGCCTCGGCACATAGGCCGAGGGTGGTATCATGATGGCGCGTGGTTTGGGACACACGTGGAGCAGTGCGCGTCAGGCTCATATGACACGTGGAAGACCGTTACAACCGAATCACCCCCTCACGTGAGGGAATATTATGTCATCATTTGGCATCTACAGGTGTCAACAGGAGATTGGATAGATCATCATTCACATGCACCATGCATACTTGGGGGGTACACTACACCCCCCAAGACCTATATATACTTGTCACCTACAACCCTAAAGGGGATCGATCCATGGACAGTAGCCCTAGCTAAAACTCTGCTTGTACACATAGTAAAGAGAGAGAGAGAGAGAGGGTTGTGTGCGTTGTATCCAAGGACATTAGTGCCCATACTTAGTGGATCACACACTCACAGTGGATGTAGGCCAAATTGGCTGAACCACTATACATCATTGTCTTATTTCCTCTTATACTCATCCCCTTCTACATACTTATACACTTATACATCTCTATGGCTGCCATGGCTGCTACTGCTTGAGCTCACTATCACTTATCTGGTGGTGCTAAATCTTAGCATCATCAATTTTTATCTTTATTTGGAGTCTTTTCAACATTAATGGAATTATCAACACTAGAAGTAATGTTTTCATTTAATTTTAATTCATTAACAAATTTATTTAGAACTAAAACCTCATCATCATCTTTGTTGTTTTTAGCAAAAGGATTAGATTCATTAAAAGATACATGCATTGATTCTTGAACAACTAAAGTCCTTTTATTAAAAACTCTATATGCTTTACTATGAAGTGCATACCCAAGAAAAATACCTTCATCCGATTTTGCATCAAATTTACCCTAATTATCTTTATCATTTAAAATAAAACATTTACATCCGAAAACCTTGAAATAACTAACATTTGGTCTTTTATTTTTTAGAATTTCATAAGGAGTTTTATTCAAACCTTTTCTGACAATAGTTCTGTTTATTACATAACAAGATGTATTAAAGACTTCTGCCCAAAAATATTCCGGTAAATTATGTACATTTAGCATAGTTCTAGCCATTTCTTATAAAGATCTATCCTTTCTTTCTACTACTCCATTTTGTTGGGGTGTCCTAGGTACAGAAAAATTATTTTCAAAACCATTTTCATCACAAAATAATTCGACATCTTAGTTATCAAATTATCTTCCTCTATCACTTCTTATAAAGACAATATTACAACCTTTTTCATTTTGAATTTTTCTACAAAATTTAGCAAAAATAGGGTGTGTATCATTTTTACGAGTAAGAAAGAAAACCTATGTAAATCGAGAATAATCATCAATAATAACAAGAGCATAATATTTTCCACCCAAACTAGCAATTTTGTTAGGTCCTAATAAGTCTAAGTGTAATAATTCTAAAGGCCTACTAGTTGAAATATCTCTTTTCTTTTTAAAGAAAGTTTTGGTTTGCTTTCCAAATTGACATGCATTACAAATTTTATCTTTAATAAATTTAATTTTGGGCAGCCCTCTAACTAACTCATTTTTGGACAGAATATCAAGTTGTTCCATGTTGGAATGACCTAACCTTCTATGCCATAACCAACAAGTATCACTTAGGGCAGCTAAACAGTTAACATTTTGTTGTGACAAATTATCAAAATCAAGAGTATAAAAATTTTCATTTCTAGAAGCAACAAATAAAACACTATTATCTTTAGCATTTTTTATTAGACAGTAATCTTCTTCAAATGTAACATCATAACCTTTATCACACAATTGGCTAATACTAATTAAATTATGCTTAAGACCATCAACTAAAAGAACGTTTTCAATGCAAGGAGAAAGATCCTTACCGACTTTACCTATGCCGATGATTTTGCCTTTGGAGTTGTCTCCGAATGTCACTCGTCCTCCATCTTTGGCAATCAAGCTAGAAAACTTGCTTTTGTCACCCGTCATGTGTCTTGAACACTCACTGTCTAAGAACCACTTTATTTTGTTCGAACCAACTCTAAAACAAACATACAATGGACATTTAAATAACTTTTCTTTTGGTACCCAAAATGTGTTGGGTCTATAGGGGTTAGCAAAAATAGGAGTCTCTTTAGGAATCCATGCGACTTTAGTAGAAAATCTATATTTGTAAAAATCTAAAAAATGGGTGTGTCTTCCACAATATTTACATAAATAATTTCCAATATTTTTAAAATAATTTTCAAAGCTTTTCTCATTTTCATTTTCATTATAACCAATTTCAGCCTTATCATACATCCACCTTTGGTTTCCAAGTAGCAAATTTAAATTCTTCTTTCCATTTACAAACTTTTCAAGACACCAAGTTAAATCCTTAAGTTCAAGTTTCAATTTTTCATTTTCAGAAAAATGACTTGGTGAATCTTTAACTCTTAGTTTTTCTATTTCTGATTTTATAGACTTATTTTCAGATTTCATTACTTCGATATTTTCAAGGAGAGAATCATATTTATGTGATAAAGAAGAATGCATCTTTTTAAGATTAATATATTTAGTTTTAAGTTCATCAAAGTTGTAATAAAGTTCATCAAAAGCATTTTGAAGTTCATCATGATCATTTGAAGTTTCATATTCACTATCGGAATTAAAATTAGAAGATACCTCATCATCATTTGCCATATGGTAAAGATTTGCAACTTCTTCATCACTTGAATCTTCATCATTACTACTTTCATCTGAATCACTCCAAGTAATGGCTTTCATGGCCTTTTTGTATTTTTCATTTCTTTTCTCTTTTCTATCATTCTTCCCTTGTTTGGCTTTGGGACAGTTAGGTCTGATATGGCCTAAATCTTTGCAGTTATAACATCTTGGCTCAAACTTAGAGGATGACTTTCCTTCATGTGCCTTCTTTGCAAAGCATTTCTTGAATTTTCCAGAATGTCCCTTCCTTTTGGCAAGAATTTTTTTGAATTTTCTGGTGAGAAGTGCTATATCACCATCTTCATCATCATTATCAGCTTCTTCACTTTCTTCTTCTTCCTCAATGGATTTGAAATAAATAGTTTTCCTTACCATGGGCTTCTCATCTTCAGCAAGTTCTTTGAGTTCCATTTCATGAGTAATTAAGGAGCCCAACAATTCATCAAGAGAAATAGGTCTTTCTCGTATAGCTTCTTTGATTGCTAGCTTCTTTATCATATAGGCAGATGGTAGTGACCTGAGAATCTTACTCACTAATTCAGAGTCAGTTAGGTTTTACCAAGAGATTTCAAACCATTTATAATATTTGAAAATCTAGTAAACATATCAGAGATAGTTTCATCTGTTTTTATTTTAAAAAGCTCATAGTTATGAACTAGCATGCTTATTTTATCCTCTTTCACTTGACTAGTTCCTTCATAAGTAATTTCTAATCTATCCAAATTTCTTTTGCACATTCACAACAACATATTCTGTTATATTCATTAACATCAAGAGCACAATGTAAAATATTCACGGCTTTGGCATTTACTTGAATTTTTTGAATATCAGCATCATTCCATTCATTTTCATCTTTAGGAACATTTTCATTATTAAAAATTTTCATGGGAATATTTGGACCATTTATAATAACTCTCCAAACAGCATAATCATTTGATTGAACAAAAATTTTCATTCTATTTTTCCAATAGCTATAATTGTTTCCTGAAAATAGAGGAGGTCTATTTATCGATTGATCCTCACCAAGAGATGAAACACTAAAGTTTGCCATTAATCATAAACTCTAAAGATGTTTAAAACAAAGATAATAAATTAGAGCGTGGCTCTGATACCAATTGTTGCCCAGATATTAACTCAAGAGGGGGGGGGGGGGGGGGGGGTGTGAATTGAGTTTAGCTAACTTTTAGACTTCAATTAGAAAATCAATAAATATTTAATTTTAAAACACCTAATCTAAATTTCAGATTAATCACTTTAAAAAAAAAATCACCAATTAATTTAAACAAGATGAATCACAGATTTCAACACCCACTAAATAAATTATCAAATTTAGCTTTTAATATAAGTTTATATTCTGGATTTAATCTAGAGTGATTAACACAAGAGTATTAAATAAATACAATAAATTAATTAAACATGTAGTATTTCAATATTATATGACCCAAGTAATAATTTTCGTAATTTAAAAAAAATTAATATTTCGTTTTTAATGAATATTTACGAAAATAATAATTTGAATCATAAAATAAAATTTCCAAATTTCAGATATAAATAACCAAAAAAAATCACAAGCATATAAATAAAATTAAATGCAGAAAATAAATGACACCGTATTTTTAACGTGGTTCAGCCAAAGTCCAGCCTACGTCCACGCGCCTAGAGCAACACCGATCTCCTTGCGCTTCAATACTGTGATCCACTATGGCAGGATCAAACCTCCAACGTACAACTTGAGCAGCTGAACCTAGCTACTTGTATAACCGAAGATAATCACCAAGCTTCAAAAATATATCTAAAGTTTTGAGTACAAAGATTTGATGATGAAACTCTCTAAAATACAACTTGATCTGAGTTTCCTCTTCAAAAGGACTTCACAAAATATTTGATTTTGGCCCAAGTCTTCTCTTCAAAAATTTTGTAGCAGAATGATAATTTTTTTTTGTACAAAGTCTTCTTCTTCTTCAATCTTATATAAGGAAGGATGAATAAAGATATGCATCTATCTCAAACTTTTAGTAGCGCTGAGTGATCTTCTTCTCTTTTTTTTTGTTCTGCATATCTTCAATCAAAAACTGATCTTCTATTTTGTAGAGAACAAAGATGACTGTTGGAGAGAAGTGCAGATGAGTTCACCTCCATAAAATCTGTAGACTTGGGAGAGCATTAAATGATCAATGTCTTGTAATCAAATCGTATCTGTTGAACCACTCCATAATATTTTGATGTCTTAAATGTTGTAGATTTTGTTCTGTAAGAGAGAGGTTAGAGGCAAAAGAAGAGAATACACAATGGATCTCCAAATGATGTCAGTAGTAAAAAAAATAATCGTCCAAGAGATAAGACAATGGATATCAACACAGCATCAGTCAATCAACGTGTGGTCCCAAAAGATTGATATGCCAGTTCATTTATGTATTGTAAAAAAAAGAATAAACCAAATATAAAACTTGTCCAAATGCAAGGAATACTGGCTTTTATAAACTGCCATCTGGTAAAGACGTGTACTAACAGTCGACTTTGGAATTCAAATCTTTGAATAAACCAAATATAAATGTTAGAAATATAAAACAATAATAATATCAGCTTATATAAACTGCCATCAGTTTAGCCAAATGATAACTCATAAATATAACAAAAATTATGATAAAACAAAAGATGTCATACATATTGTGTGGTATATAAAAAAAATGATTATGCGACTTGTCCAGGAACAGAGGTATTGACCGTGTGTTATCCCAAAAAAAATCTGCAATACAGTATTAAATGATGAAACATTTTGTTATGGGTATGGGCTTAAAGAAGCAATCCGGAGATAGATATGGATAACATATCTGTCCAAGTGGGTCTGAGAATGACTTATCTAACCAAGGATATGATAGCTAGCTTACAGCTAGTTAAAGCAAGTAGTGGGTAAAAAGAAATTACTGTCCGAGACAGTTTTTTTTTAAAAAAAAAATCGTTGAGAGCATTAAAAATAATATACATAAATATAAAAAAAACGTAGATACTAATATACAAATATATAACTATGTGACTAATAGTAATAGACAAGTATAAAAGGTTGAGAAAAAAAGATAAAATGCATATATATATATATATAAAGTAGGCAATTCTAATGCATGATCTGAGATTTCTGCCTAACACAACTACAAGTGTTGGTTCTCAAGACAGCCCGTGGGGCCTAAGAGAAATGACAACTGTAGTCATCTGTCATCTCAAAAATGTTAGATGTTAAAAAAAATTATTTACAAAGAGATAAGTATACATTAATGAAGAAGGACAAAGAAGATTGTGTTCCCAAAATAAATCACTTCATCTTTCTTGGAAATGACAAAAAAAAAAAGCAGATAACACATATCTGACAAGTAGGTTTGAACCACACATGCCCACACATGCCTTTAAGGCCACATAAGTTATGAAATCGTTTTGAACTATAATAAACAGTAGTTATGAAACAGAATAAAATAGTAACTGAATTAATCTACCAAATAGAAGTGTACGAAACCAAAAAAAATTTAATAAGGAAAATATAAAAAAACGTTAAGAGCAATATATAAAAATTTATCAACTTAACCCTTTGGACTATATAGATTACATCACCAGCTAGAGGCGTGGGGTTTTAAAAGAACTGATGGGACAAAGGTAGTCAAACCAATTATATAACAGGTCTTAAACATTTACCTTAAGTCTATAACTGATCAAAGAAAATTCCAGTAAACAACTGTTAACATATATGAATTGGCACATGCATATAAGAACTATGTAGGGCATTACAGATATAAATATATGAATTATATTATAATATTATATAATAAGAAATAAAAGGATTGATAAAAGTATGTTTGGAATCATCAAAATCAATATATTATTTTAAACTAAAATGTACATTAATTAAACTAATTTAAGAATTAATTAAGGAATAAATACATTTTCGTTAACGATAATGACACATCATTTAATGTCAAAACGGGATAAAAATGAGGATATATTTAACCTTTTCCTCCTAAATAACATATGATCAATTTAAAATGTTCCCTGGAGAACAAATTTTGAAACGTACAAGTTTTAATACCCCGCATTTTTCTCTTAATTAATTAGTGAAAAATATTCCTTTTTCTAATTTAGAAATTTAATGTAAATAAATATCTTATTCGAAAGTGTTAAGTGGAAGCTTATTATTTGGCATACTTGTGTGTATTATTCATTTTGTGCATGAATATATTATTTGCATATCGTAAAAGAAAATTATATAATTTATGTGCGACACAATAAAAAATAATAATTTTGACATAAATAATTCGAAGCCGTTTTGGGACTTATATGGACTCGTTTAAGTGGTTTTAACCTTTAAAAATGGTCTTGGGTAAATGACGTAAGGGTTGGGAGAGTTGTGGACTAATTAAAAAAGGAATTCAGGCTCATTTGGGGGTTTAGAAGTTGGGCTCATAACCCAACTCGGGATTAGAACTCAATTTAGTGGTTTAGTGGCAGCAAACCACACCCCCATTATCACAAATCATAACTTAAGAAAGCAGTCACGGGAGAGAGAAAAGAGAAACACCCAAAGGAAGGGAAAAGAAGAAGAATAGGAGGGATCAAAAGCTTTCAAGGGTTCTCCTCTACAAAATTTAAAGGAAAGAATTTTCTTGCGTAAATTATGTTTCTAATGTACTTGTCAATGCATAATCCATTCCCCTTTTTGATTTCTGGAAATTAGGGCTGATTATATTTGATTTGATGATGAAAACCCACATGTAGAGGAAGAATATACATGTATAGTTATTCCAGAAATTAAGGATTGAAAACATAAATGTCGATGATTAGTTTCCCCTTAAGTTTAATGATTATTGGAGAAAAATGGTATATAATTATAAAGGTGATTGGTGATTCGTTTATGGGCTGATTTCCAGATATAAATTTCCCTATATAAATAATATCCTTATGAATTAATCATGCTTGAATGTTGGAGACTTAATTTATTAAGCATCTGAGTATATTAATGATTGTAACTAGGATTTTTGTTGGAAACTCGACTTAAGAATGTAAATTTTGTGTTGTTGTTAAGAGAATTTAAAAGGTTGAAAAAATGTGGGAAACTCAGAAACTGGAAAAGGCGGAGGTAGAAGACGATGCCTCGTTCGAACGACATCCCCTGTCTTGCGAACGACACCTCCAGCCGTTCGAACGACGGGCCAAAATCTCCCACTGTTCCTCCTCTTTTGACTTGCCCAATTCGGTACGTACTCATGTCACTGTATTACCCTAGGCGTTGCTGAAATACAAAATTTAGGAGGAAGTGTTGCTACAGTGGGTTAATTTACTTATGGGTCTAATGAATTCATCCACACATAAATTAATAAGAATTACTCTTAGCTAGGAGGCTCAGTAATTATTTATGGATTGGAATTAATAATTTATCAGATTTTAAATTATTAATAAAAGAGAAAATATTACGAATGATTAATTGAGGAATATTATTGGTAATTGTAGAGAAATTACTTATGTATATTATAGAAATAAATATTATATGTATTATTATGTATTTGTGTGGACATACGTTATTCGTGGACTGTCCTATCGGCTTGGGGGTTTGCGCGTTTGGGTCGCGTACCACGCACCGGCACAGGTGGGCTTGACGATGTGTAGGCCATATCGGTACTACGTGGAGGCTCCACCCACTAGAGGTAGGGTTGTCGCTAACCGTTACTGTATCACCGCTAGGTATGGGCCATATACAGGTGTCCTACGTGGGGACCGCCCCCAACGTATGTGTGTTTTGTGTTGTCTATTTAGGAATAAGAGAATACCTCCGGACTTGTCGATAGGGCACAAATAGACACCAATGGTAAATTCCATTGTGTGTCACTTATATGAAAGGACATATATTAGTACTTTACCAGGCTTGAAATTTAAATAAATCGAATTGTATAAGGAAAATAGACAATAATTATATACAATGTTCTTTAATGCATAATAGATGCTTATGCCCTTTTTTGAAAGATTTATGAGGCTTGATTAATTTCAACGTGGGTAACTTATTGTAGAAAGTACATTCAAATAATTTATTACTATTGCCCTCGTTTATAATTTGAGACATTTTCACCATTCACTATTTGGGAATTGTTAGGGAATGAATGATATTTCGTTATATGAGGGGCGAGGTGTCACACGTATGTGAGTGAAGAAAAGGGGGAATAATTATTGTCCATAGACTGCATAATTACATTCATACTTTATTCAAGTTAATTCTTGCACACCTCGAGTTCTGACCCAAATGTAAATGTTTTCTCCCCCAGGTGCTCCTAGACATGGATAGTTGGATTGTGTTGTGGTAGTCCTGCGACCTCGCTTACTCTCCAGATCCATATTTAGTTATTTCTAGTATAGGTGCTTTTCATCTTCAGTCTTTTACTATTTGGAACTTTTGTTAGGGCTTAAGCCCGATACTGTTTCATTTTATATCAGTTGGGATTCTATTACTCTAGTTGGATATTATTATCATTATTATTGTTATGGTGGTTTAGAATATTGGACTACTGTGTATGTGCTCCTTATCTTACAAATGCAAAATTTTGGAAAATAACTTATTTACAATTACTTTGTTCTAACGATGGTATTAATTAACAAACAAGCCCTATCTTCGGCGTATCGTGTCTGGCCAGCCTTTACGTGAGAAAAAAAGGGTTGTTATAGTTGGTATCAGAGCACGGTTCTGTGACACCCAACTTAAAATAATAACGGATGGCCAGCCCTATACTACATTAAATCAGGAATCTCAGATGGCTCAGTCTCAGCACCAACAGACTACACAACAATAAATTAGGCTAACTACCCGAAACCATAAAAGCGGATGCCAAAAAAAATATTAAAAAAAAACATACAATGGAAATCAAACCAACAATGTACAACTACTAGCAAAGTTAAAATGACAAAAGGAGTGCTAAACATAACAATAAAATGAATACATATAAGGAAGTATACCCGAACAAGATGTCGGGTCACAGACAGTACAATAATCATAAAGAAGAAACAAAAATAGCTATAAATAACTTTTGGGTGGAAACCCGATACACAAAATGAATCCTATCTAGATTTACAAGAAGTAGGAAGCGACTACAATCAAAATCCCGCAACAGTCCGCAACTGCTGCGGCTCTCAAGAGTCTGGATAGAAAAGCATCTGGTATCCATGCGGTAGGACACCTGTAGTACAATATATATATACATACAGCAAAAGAGAAATATAACTGGGTCAGAGACCGAGGTCTAAAAATGTTTAGCAAGCGTGTTAACCGTGCATAATAAATATCAATGCAATATTTCATAATTAAAGTGGAGTCGCACTCTCGTGAAACCCCCAACTCACCTATCGTCTACACCGCGCACCTAATCGCGTCCAACAACCTTAATTAAGTTACCCCACCCACATAAGGACAACCAAATTTACCATATGCCCGGTACATACCCACTTGACCTACCATCGTAACATAACCCAAAATACTTTCCATTCTAATCCCATAGAAATATATACACATATAAGCCCTCATAGGCTAAGGTTCCAATTATTAGTTTAAACCAATTTTAAGTTTTAGTACGTCACAAATTAACGTAACTTTAATATAAGAGTTTATTCTCTAAACAACATGCATACAAGTAGTAAGAACAAAACTTTTCTCTACTCTCAACATAGCACTACGTTTTGTGCGTGGGGAGTCTCGCAAAGCGAAATCCAAACAAGGAACCCCCCTGATACACTACTCCTTGATAATGTTGGTCGTAGGGATTCATTATGACCACACAAATCCTACTAATACAAATACCTAATTATAGAATACCATCTCTAAATACACAATTAAATTTCTATTTAAATCCTTAGGGTCGATATACCGTAATTGTCTCTAAGTACGATTCCTTCGACCCCAATGAACTACTACACCCAAAATCACCCAAGATGTACATCATAGAAACTCCATATCCTCTTCACCTATAGGATATACAAATATACATATATATATATATATATATAAGAGACCATTCATTCCTATAACCACGTATACATAGCACACATAATGTATACTTCACAATACACATAACATAACGGCTATAGGATTACAAAATACTGCACCATGCTATCATCTTCCAGGGCATCACTCACATACCATCCTGGGGACCACCGGTAGGACTAAATATCACCTACTTCGTGGTCAAAACCAAATCACAACGTATGGGAAGCGGTCATAGTTCCTAACCGGCAAGTGAGAACGACCCATAACCAAGACTTCTCACCTCCAAAAATATAAAATCACACAAATAATAATGGACGACTATCACCTGGGGAATATCCACACCCTGCTCCTCAAGCCAAGGGCTCACCCTCATCGCGCAACTTCCCATGATAGCATGTGCCGGGTATACTTCACACCATAAGTATATATATCATTCACACAATATATATACATCCATATGATCACATCATATAATCAAACCATCACGCACGATATAGATGTTCAAGCCATAAGTACACCCATATATACATATCTATATATACATCTCTCTCTCTCTCTCTCTCTCTCTCTCTCTCTATATATATATATATATATATATATATATATATCCACATATATACACACTACCTCTCATTCGTATGTATGAAATCCACAAACATGGCTATACGTGTACATAGTCCTCATTATACTAGCTATCACTCCAAGCATATTAACTTAAATCGTTATAAAATTTTGATCCCTCACTTGAAGCATATTCATCCATTGCCCCTATGATATGAATAGTCTTCCAATATTTTCAACATTAAGGTTATCACCCCAAAGTTTAATGTATATAATAATCACTACTCATCCCATTAATATCCCAATGCACATCCATTACCTTAATATTATTGCGTTTACAACCTATTCCTTAAGTTAAACATTACTAAGGATACACGATGACTCTCTCTCGTCGGTCCCCAATCATATCTTAAATAGAATCCTATCGCTGTAAGGATTCGAAACAAAAGTCGGCTTAGAGTATTCACGCCATACCCTCATGACTCTCCCAAGGATTCCTCAAACTCAAGTCATAACTAAGCTCACTTCTGACCTCTGAATAGAAATCCCATCCCTAATGAGGTTTCCCTACTTCCTCGATACAACAAATCCAATGCATATGAGCATAAGTTCCCCAAATAGCTCAATTCGTCCCCACAATCATATCTTAAGAGAAACTCCCAATCAATCTCCAAAACATATATCTCACACCATATAATAACGTCCCAAATCAATAAACCCAATCGAAATTTTCCAAAACTCGCTCTAGAAAAACCTCACCAAAACAGCCTTATTTCCGAATCGATTCGGCCTGGTCCGAATCGATTCGGTCTCAAGGCGAATCGATTCACCCATCTGCGAATCGATTCGGTCATGCAAACCTGACACTTTTGCCTAAGCCGAATCGATTCCCTTAGGGGGCGAATTGATTCGAGTCAGCAGAACTTTGAAGGTTTCTTCTTCTTCTTCAAAAAACCCACGAATTTGAAACCCTAAAATTATCATTTTTAACCCCTAAACCTTTATCAAATCATGATTCTAAGCCAATAAATCAACTCAACTCTGATCCCAACCATCTCTACACCATCAAACCCATATATAAACATCAATTTCAAGATTTAATTTACAAAATCTAGGTTTTGACATTAATACCCAAAAATCAAATTCTTTTATCCACAAATTATGAAATGAAATACATAAATGTAATATTTAGCAAGATTAAACACTTGCCTCGAAATTGTAGAGGTTGAAATCATCCCCAAGATCGCGTACGGGTCGGAATCTCCAAGCTTTTTCTCCTCTCTCTCTCTTCCTTTCTTCTTCTTCTTCTTTATTTCTTTCCTTCTCTTTCTCTTCTTCTCACAAATGAGATTGGCTTGATTCGCAAGCCTCTTAAACCTTTAAAACATAAATCCCAGTTTTAAATGATAATACACACTTTAAATGACTCGTTTACTCCAATTCGAGTCAAACTTACTTAAAAATATTCTGAAACCGAAATAAAACCCAAGGACAGTCATTTTGACTATCTCGACCAATCCGGAATCAATGGCGCACTCAAAATCGTCATCTGGAATACTTTATAACGTCCTCAATTACCAAATTTTAACATTCTCCGATTTAAATAAATTTTATTTCTCCCAAAAATTTTAGTTTCTCAGTCCCAAAGTCACAGGGTATTATATACTTCCCCCTTACTAGAATTTCGTCTGTGAAATTTAAGTTATGCCTAAGACTTCGAATCTCATCTAGTCCTTACATCTACCCTCAAGATCACTATACACATCTCTCCCACTCCTTACATCAAACCATATGAACTTTAAAATCAAACTAGCTACCCAGGGTGCCCATACACCTTGTACCCGAGCATAACCCGGCTCCACTAGCCCCAAAGTTGTAATATAACTCCTTAACATATTATTATATAGTAGCATAATAAGTAGACAAAAAGTATGAAACTTCCAATGGTTGAACTCTTCTCAATTCCTGACATTCGCTACATTCACGCGGGGGAGGTCTCGGAAGCGAAATCCAAATAAGGAACCCTCCCAATACACTACTGTGTAGCTATGTCGGGGATTGAGATCAGTTGAACCAGGATCAAGGTTTTATAAAAGATTTTGTATTGCCCGAAGGCCTATATAACAATATACTACAAAATAATTCCATGTCTTTCGACACGCCAATCAAACACCTTATGTTCTCGACAGAAGGCCCCAACAAATACAATACTCTAACCAATACTTAGTTCTCAAAACTAGCACAACTCTGATCTAAATTATTCGCTCAACAATGAGTTCGTTAAACTCTAAACCTCCACAGTTATGTAAATCCTTTACATTACATCAAAGCATTGCTGCAAAGTAAGTCCTTCCCTCATTGGAATACCACAATTACCTTCCCTAGCCTATCTATAAGACAATAACCTCATAGTCTCTACTCAACAAGTCTTAACAGTCCGCACTTCCAGAATTCAATAGCACGACTCTCTACTAGTTCATCATGAGACGATCTATCATCCCAAAAGATTCCATACAAAGTCTGCACTTACTCGCTCCTTCCTCCAAGGAAAGTTCGTACACACTATGGATATAGCGGCTAACCACTCGTTATACCTTACATGCGACACTCCAAATACCGCATAGAGCGTGATCTACCCAAAGAAAGGTATTCTACCTTATACTTCCATAATCAAATTGTTTCACTTCATTCCTGAGTCCCTCTACTCCTTCCAGGAAAAGCCCTTCTTCCTAAGGCCTAACTTTCTTCAAAGAAACGTCCTCCCGAAAATCCTTCCTAACTATCTTGAAGGAAAAAATTCTATTATGACCCATGACAACTTCTTCAGTCCTTATCAATGGACCCAATTCTCTAACTTCTCACTCCCTTCTTAAATGAATACAACACTCCAAAAACGGGACAATTGCACATGCCTTTCACCGATAAGAGTCGCCAACACCAAGTTTCCTAACAAACATTGTCAAGTTTCTCAATTTAAACCTCCCATGGGCTTCACTATTTGCTTCTCCTAAGTACTTACCTTATCTATCACAGAATTCACCATTCAAATAAAATCTCCTTCTCAATCGACCACCGTCAGATCACCTAGAATCACCTTTATAAATCTCTTCCTTATCTCCGCCTGAGTAGCGAAAAGAAAATAACTCCAGTCAAAGCGTACCCTAAATATGTTATGGGTATTGCATCTCTCATTTTGTCTATTCCTGGATGACTTATTCTTGCTGACGTCTTAGATGAAATCAACTGTGTCAGAACATCGTTCAAGTGATTACACCTAGCAGAAGAAAATACACATAGCGAGCAAAACAATCCTAATAGTAGTACTCTACATCAAGATCACTTGCGGAGGAACGCAGTAAACCCGCACAGATCCTAAAGACACTAGAACCTGATGCTCTGATACCATTTGTGACACCCCGCTTAAAATAATAACGGGTGGCTAGCCCTATACTACATTAAATCAGGAATCTCAGATGGCTCAGTCTCAGCACAAACAGACTACACAATAATAAATTAGGCTAACTACCCGAAACCATAAAAGCGGATGCCAAAAAATATTAAAATAAAACATACAATGGAAATGAAACCAACAATTTACAACTACTAGCAAAGTTAACATGACAAAAGGAGTGCTACACATAACAATAAAATGAATACATACAAGGAAATATACCCGAACAAGATGTCGGGTCACAGATAGTACAATAATCACAAAGAAGAAACATAAATAGCTACAATTAACTCTTGGGTGGAAACCCGATACACAAAATGAATCCTATCTAGATTTACAAGAAGTAGGAAGTGACTACAATCAAAATCCCGCAACTGCTACGGTGTGACACCCCGACTAATTAAATACCGGGTAGCTACTCCTTTATTAAATCAATACAAAATGCCAAGTTGGTCCAGTTAATAGCATCACTGTTGAAAACATTTTTAATGATTACTGACCACCTAGTATTTAAAAAGTGAGTTGTCAAATTTTAAATTAAATCTGATTAACATGCAATAAATGAAATATAGAAATGTAACACAACCATTCACGATAAAGTCCAACTATAATGAATCAATAATTAAAGATTAGTCTAGAGGAAATACTCCTCACAACAATTCCAATATGAAAGGAAATAAAACAAGTCTGCATCCTGAATTAATTACAATCCAAAGTCTGAATAACTGAAATATAAATGAAATGTCTCTAAAAGAAATGGGCGACATGCCCTACAACTGATGAAATCTGAATATAGAGTCAAGGCAAATGAAGCGTCTAATAGCAAGGCCCTGTAACTTCCACAACAGCTACAGCTCGTCACCTGACTGGAAACACTACGCATGGTGTCCTTGTGGCTGGGCACCTAAAAATGGTTTTTACAAAAAAATAGATTTGAAAGCAAACGGGTCAGAGCCCGAATGTGGAGAGTATTTTAAAAACAGCAAGTGCTTTAATAACAATTAAAACAATGAATGCAAGATACATGTTAGGACGTGCTCTCACATGATATACTCACCTCTCGTCTAACAGTGCACTCCTAACGTTCCTGTACCCATACATGTGTTATTTATCTAACTAAACCATCATAAGTTCTAACCCAACTACTCGATTCACAATTTGAATCCCCAATGTTATTACTTAAATAGATAGCTTTACTTGAACTCGGATTCTCAATTGTTAGCATTACCGTTTACTCGAGGTTATCCCCTTATTTATCTTCTCATGGAGTTACTATAAATGATTCTCATAAATAAACATCACAATTCCTTTCATTCAACCGTATATTATTCATATCATAAATATAAAATATAATCACCCCGAGGCTAAGCTGCGGTGCACACATACTCTGCTATCCATCCCGGTACATCACGTACATAAGGATTACAAATTACGAATCTCTCAGAAATTGTTAGAATAAGCACAACACACAAAACTGGAGGCGAACATAATTCAACATATCCATGGTCACGTACATACCTACGCTCCATAGTCAGCTGGCTTAATAACTCACAATTAAGTCATTCCCTTGAACTATGTCCTCTAGGTACCAAACTAAATCCGGGCACACAAGGATTAGAAGGCCCTAAGCGAACGTAAACCTCCCGTGATAGCAAGTATGGTAGGTATGTTATACACATAAGATCATATACTAAGCATGCACACATCTTAGATATCTCAATATTAATAAAGGTATTTTCTACATCCTTATACCATTATTCTAATTGTATACATTTCTAGTCTTCCGATAATATATAAAGTAGACTGTCGACACATCTCACGTCATAAATTCTTATACTTAAAACCTATCTCAAAGGGGTTATTAAGTTTCCTATTATTCCCACATATTACATCATTATTCTTAAGGTCCTTACTTCTGCCCCAAACCTCAATTCATCAACTTATTCAAAATTACTCTATTAATCCTAATATTATCTCACTCATCGAGCTTCATTAGCTTTTAGAATAATTCCTCAAATTAAATTCTAATTAAGGTCCAAACTTTATAACCATACCTACTGGTCTTCCTTAAGTCTAAGGATATTCATAAGGTCTCCAATAATATTTTCCAAGGGTTAAAATCATTAAAATTTAACTAGGGGAAATTTTACTCTTTCTGGGAAGGTCGATCGATCGACCTTGACCTTCGATCGATCGACTGATGAATGTCGATCGATCGAACGCACCAGGTAGGCTGCGGACTGCTTCGTTTTGCATTTTTAAAATCATCTCAAAACACCATTAACAAGCATGAAACTCTAAGAATACGTTATAATATCATCATACAACCATCCTACAACAGTATTAATATTCTAAAACCAATAATTCATCATTCCAGGGCTTTGTTTGGATAAAAACTTCATCAAGAATTCCAGTTTTCTATTTCTTTCAAGAACATTAATAAACTTCTTCTAAAATCCTTTTTAGATCATCAATGGTTCTGTTTTGAATACATAATTCGTCCAGAAAGTTTCTACATGCAATTCCTAACATAGTTCATAGTTTTAATCCTCAAATTCATGGGTCTAATCAATCTTCCAAGATAAATTTGATGATTATCCTAAACATGGAAAAGCATAGCATTGAATCAATTATAATTAAACCACTTGCCTCTAATATTTCTTTGAATTTGATGTTGAATCTTGAAGGCTGAGTTGTTCTCTCTCTCTCTCTTTCTGCAGAATTCTCTCCTCTCTCTCTCTCTACAAGTTCTTCTCTAAGGATGGTGACAATGGAGGTGGGGTTGGTTTTTGGCAAGTTGGAACTATTTCTTAACTTCTCCTGTAGCCCATTAAGTCCCTTAGTGTAGTTAGTGGGTTTAGTGGATAGAGAATAAGTCAGATTTTTATTTCTAATTTTCGTGTGTTTTAATTCCCAAATTTCTGAAATTACCAAAATGCCCTTTTAAGTTACTGGTATGGCCCAATAATGCCCCGGGACCCAAACTTAACCCCCGGCTAGTGTTTTCTGACTATTTCGACCCTTCCGGACACGTTACTCAAAATGACCATACGGTTAATAGAAATAAAATTCACTTTTTAATTAAATAATTACTTTCCGGACGCGACTGTCACCCGCGTCTCAACAAAATTTCCCAAATTGCCGTATTTCAATCTCGCGACAATTTCAATAGTTACAATATTCGTATATTGCCATATATACACATTATAATCAAATACTAACTCACATCTTGTTAATATTTTATCCGGATTAATTCTCAATTAATTCACATTTAATTCAATTAATCCCATAAATAAATATCGATAAAAATGCGGGATATTACATACTTCCCCCCTAATAACAGAATTTCGTCCAGAAATTCGGAACTAAAAAGTACCTGGTAAAAACAACTCTGGATAACGTTCTCGCATCTCATCCTCGCGCTCCCATGTGGACTCCTCGACATTATGATGTCGCCACTGAATACGCACTAACGGAACTATCTTTGACCGCAGTTTCCGCTCACTTCGGTCCAAAATAGCAATCGGTCCCTCCTCGTAGGAGGTATCAGGCTGGAGATCGATGTCCTCCAAATAAATGTGAGATTGAGCCAAATCGTCTCTAAGATATTTCCTTAGTGAGGAAATATGAAACACATCGTGAATCCGATGCAAATGCTCCGGTAATCCAAGTCTATACGCAACCGGCCCAATTCGCTCAATAATAGGAAATGGTCCCACATATCTCGGTGCCAACTTCCCTTTCTTCCAGAAATGCATAATACCCTTCATTGCAGATACTCTGAGCAAAACCTGGTCCCCCACTTCAAATTCCCTAAAGGATCTCTTCGCATCAGCATAGCTCTTCTGCCTGTCCTGAGCTACCCGAATGCGATTCTGTATCAATTCTATCCTCGCCGAAGTATCCTGAATCACTTCCGGCCCAAGTAGTTTGTTGTCTCCCACCTCCAACCAACATGCTGGGGAACGATAAGGTATACCGTACAACGCCTCAAATGGAGCCATGCCAATGGTGAATTGGTAGGAGTTGTTGTAAGCAAACTCCACCAGTGGAAGATACTGCTCCCATCCACCACCGAAGTCAATGATGCACATCCGCAACATGTCTTCCAACATCTGATTTGTACGCTCGGTTTGCCCATCGGTCTGCGGATGATAAGCCGTACTCAACCGCAATTCCGTGCCCATGGCCTCCTGAAAACTTTCCCAAAACTGTGAAACAAATATCTTGTCTCGGTCAGACACGATATTTAGGGGCACACCGTGAAGTCTCACTATCTCTGCAATAAAGAGCTGGGCATACTGTCCCGTAGTGTAGTCTGTCCTTACGGGTAGAAAATGAGCAACTTTGGTCAACCTGTCCACAATTACCCAAATGGAGTCGTGACCTCTTTGTGACGTAGGCAACCCCATGATAAAGTCCATGGAGATGCTCTCCCACATCCACATCGGAACCTCTAATGGCTGTAGAAGTCATGCCGGTCTCTGATGGTCCACTCTTACCAGCTGACAAGTGGCGCATTTAGAAACAAACACGGCAATATCTCTCTTCATCTCGCTCCACCAATACTGACGTCTCATGTCCTGGTACATTTTGTCCCCATCGGGATGTACCGCGAACCGTGAGCCGTGCGACTCTGCCATCACCTCGTGTCGCAATTCCTCCCCTTCCGGAACTACCAGTCTCCCATTAAAGCGTAATCCCCCGTCTGACCTAACGGTATAAGACTCGTCTCTCTCTATTAATAATCGAACTATCTGCTCCTGACAGAACGAGTCGTCTGCTTGTGCCTTTACTACTTTCGTGACAATCTGCGGTGTAACATTCATCACTGACATGAATGATCGGGCCACTGTATCCTGGTGTCCCAACTCCTTCCACCTTACCTTCCACACCCCTGCCACCTCATCTACTGGCCTACGGCTCAACGCGTCTGCTACCACGTTAGCCTTCCCCGGGTGATATTGGATATCAAACTGATAGTCCTTCACAAACTCAAGCCACCTTCGCTGCCTCATATTCAGCTCCTTCTGCGTGAATAGGTACTATAGGGACTTGTGGTCTGTGAACAATCAAAACTTCTCCCCCAAAAGATAATGTCTCCAAATTTGAAGGGCAAATACCACTGCCGCTAACTCCAAGTCATGGGTAGGGTAATTCTTCTTGTGAGGCTTAAGCTTACGGGAAGCATAAGCCATGGCCTGACTCTCCTGCTGCAGTACACCTCCAAGTCTTTGTAAGGACGCATCGGTGTAAATAAGGTACTCAACTCCTAGTCTAGGTAATGCTAACACATGTGCTGAGGTTAACTTGTCCTTCAACTCATCGAATGCTAACTGACAGGCATCACTCCAAATGAACGGCACACCTTTACGAGTCAGATGTGTCATGGGACCCGCTATCTTGGAGAAACCCCAAATAAACCTACTGTAGTATCCTGCTAAGCCGAAGAAACTATAGATCTCATTCGGTGTCGTGGGCTGTCCCCACTCCCTCACCGCGGATACCTTCCTCGGATCAACAGATATCCCACGGTCGGAAATAATATGCCCCAAAAACTGAACCTCTTCTATCCAAAACCCACACTTTGCATACAGCTCGTTCTGACGTAGCATCTGCAAAACCTGCCTCGAATGCTCGGCGTGCTCCTCCTCTGTCTGGGAGTAAACCAGAATATCATCAATGAAGACAATGACGAACTGATCTAGGAACTCTCTGAACACCCTATTCATCAAGTCCATAAACACGACTGGAGCGTTGGTCAAACCAAAAGGCATAACCTGAAACTCGTAGGAACCATATCTCGTTAAGAAAGAAGTCTTCGAGACGTCCTCCTCCCTGATATGCAACTGATGGTAACCAGATCACAAATCAATCTTCGAGAAGAAAGAAGCTCCTCTCAACTGGTAGAATAAGTCATCGATTCGGGGTAACGAATACTTATTCCGTATCGTGACCTTATTCAACTCCCGGTAATCCACACATAATCTCAATGATCCATCTCTCTTCTTAACGAACAACACAGGGGCACCCCACGACGAAGTACTCCTCCGGATGAACCCCTGACCCAACAACTGCTCAATCTGATCCCATAACTCTCTCATCTCAGCTGGAGCCATACGGTAAGGTGCGCGGGCAATAGGCCGAGTGCCCGGCATCAAATCAATCACGAAATCTATCTCTCTACTTGGAGGTAATCCAGGTATATCCTGAAATACATCGGCAAACTCTCGAACAACCGGAATCGAATCAAGTGGTATTACCACTTCCTTAGAGGTCTCCTCCTCTATGTAGTACAAATGAGTGGACGATCCTCCCTCAGGATGAGGCATCGCCACTAAAAACATCTCCTGCCCGGGAATGGGAAAGATAATGCTCCTACTAAAACAGTCAATCATGGATGGGTACGCTACTAGCCAATCCATACTAATAATGGCATCATACTCAGTCATCTCTAACACTAACATATCGGCGGGTAAAGTAAACCTCCCAATCTCTATACCCACACCTCTACACATAAGCGAAATCATGGAACCCCTACTCAATGGTGAGTCTACATAAGTAGCGGTTCTCTTTGCGGTGTCTAATAACCCAATGGTGCGTGCAAATCTCATAGCAATAAAACAGTGTGTAGCCCCCATGTCAAATAAAATGCGCCCCAGAGTCCCCTGAATAGAGAACATACCCTCAATAGCTGGCGGATTCTGTGGGGCTGCGGCCTACTGAAGCTGATACACTCTCCCATACTGAAGCTGTCCCTGCTGAACTGGGACCACTGGAATGGGTGGTAATGCTGCCATCTGCGGTGGTGCTGGGAGGGCGGCTGGAAACATAGGCCTCTGTGGCTCCTGTCGAGCACCCTGCTGCTGCTGCTGTGGGGCCCTGCCCTTATCAGGACAATCCTGACGTTTGTGGCCAATCTTACCACAAATGAAACACTTCCCCGGCAAGTTTCCCCCTCGCTGTCCCTGCTGCCCTGGTGGCCGTTACCATTTCTGCCCCGATCGGAACCTCTTATGATCCCCCTGCTGGGAACCTTGATCACTCTACCTATACTGACCCTGAGATGATTGTGCCCCGCTGGCACCATTTCCCTCTGTCCTGCCCTGATGGCTGGACTCTCCTGATCGCTTCCCCTCTGTCAAGTGAAAGCGGTGGTCCTGGCAATGCAGCAATGTGGCGTTAACCACGTCAGAATAAGTGGCCAACGAGAGGTTCCCCAATAAATGCTGATGGATCCTCCAAGTCAGTCCATCTATGAATTTCTGAATCTTCTTCTCTTCCGTCGGTATCTCATCCGGTACAATGTTCAGCAAATTTGTGAATTCGGCCTCATACTCGGCCACAGTCTTACCCTCCTGTCTAAGGCTCATTAACTTCCCCCTCATTTTCGTGTGAACAGCTGACGAAAAATATTTGCGGTCAAACCGCACCCAGAACTCCTGTATAGTGAGAGTATCTCTCTCCTCTGCGGTGGTAATAGACTCCCACCACTGCAATGCAGCTCCCACTAGCTTGAAAGTAGCTAGTATCTACCTATGAACATCGGTGCACTCATACATCCTCAAGTGCCTCAGAATATTCTTCCTCCACTGATTAGATACCACAACATCGGAGCTACCTGCGAACTCTGGAGGGTGTGCTTTCTGAAAAGCATCTCGAACTCGTTCCCAAGAAGACGGGAATGCATATGCCTAAACTGGCGCGGCTACTGGCGCCTGGGGTGGTGCCTGCTGTACAACGGTGAGAGAGTCATTTACTGCTTAGGCTACAATAGCTGCAACCTCGATGGGTGCCCAGTACTGGAGCTGACTGTGGCTCGGGCTGTGCATCCCTAGGAACTCGCTGCGCACGTCATGGAGGCATCAGAAATGAGAATAAAGTTTATAAGTTCGCAGTTATAAACTTAAAATAGCTGAAGAGCAAATCATACATAAAATAATACAACAGTCCTAAAATTTAGGGCTCTATATCAAAGAAAGCTCAGCGAAAACATAATAAGCCGTATAGATCCTAAAGGACACTAGAACCTGATGCTCTGATACCACCTGTGACACCCCGACTAATTAAATACCGGGTAGCTACTCCTTTATTAAATCAATACAAAATGACAAGTTGGTACAGTTAATAGCATCACTGTCGAAAACATTTTAAATGATTACTAACCACCTAGTATTTAAAAAGTGAGTTGTCAAATTTTAAATTAAATCTGATTAACATGCAATAAATGAAATATAGAAATGTAACACAACCATTCACGATAAAGTCCAACTATAATGAATCAACACTTAAAGATGAGTCTAGAGGAAATACTCCTCACAACAATTCCAATATGAAAGGAAATAAAACAAGTCTGCATCCTGAATTAATTACAAACCAAAGTCTGAATAATTGAAATATAAAATGAAATGTCTATAAAAGAAATGGGCGACATGCCCTACAACTGATGAAATCTGAATATAGAGTCAAGGAAAATGAAGCGTGTAATATCAAGGCCCTGTAACTTCCACAACAGCTACAGCTCGTCACCAGACTGGAAACACTATACATGGTGTCCTTGTGGCTGGGCACCTAAAAATGGTTTTTACAAAAAAATAGATTTGAAAGCAAACGGGTCAGAGCCCGAATGTGGAGAGTATTTTAAAAACAGCAAGTGCTTTAATAACAATTAAAACAATGAATGCAAGATATATGTTAGGACGTGCTCTCACATGAAATACTCACCTCTCGTCTAACAGTGCACTCCTAACGTTCCTGTACCCATACATGTGTTATTTATCTAACTAAACCATCATAAGTTCTAACCCAACTACTCGATTCACAATTTGAATTCCCAATGTTATTACTTAAATAGATAGCTTTACTTGAACTCGGATTCTCAATTGTTAGCATTACCGTTTACTCGAGGTTATCCCCTTATTTATCTTCTCATGGAGTTACTATAAATGATTCTCATAAATAAATATCACAATTCCTTTCATTCAACCGTATATTATTCACATCATAAATATACAATATAAGCACCCCGAGGCTAAGCTGCGGTGCACACATACTCTGCTATCCATCCCGGTAAATCACGTACATAAGGATTACAAATTCCGAATCTCTCAGGAATTGTTAAAAAGCACAACACACAAAACTGGAGGCGAACATAATTCAACATATCCATGGTCACGTATATACCTACGCTCCATAGTCAGCTGGCTTAATAACTCACAATTAAGTCATTCCCTTGAACTATGTCCTCTAGGTACCAAACTAAATCCGGGCACACAAGGATTAGAAGGCCCTAAGCGAATGTAAACCTCCCGTGATAGCAAGTATGGTAGGTATGTCATACACATAAGATCATATACTAAGCATGCACACATCTTAGATATCTCAATATTAATAATGGTATTTTCTACATCCTTATACCATTATTCTAATTGTATACATTTCTAGTCTTCCGATAATATATAAAGTAGACTGTCGACACATCTCACGTCATAGATTCTTATACTTAAAACCTATCTCAAAGGGGTTATTAAGTTTCCTATTATTCCCACATATTACATCATTATTCTTAAGGTCCTTACTTCTGCCCCAAACCTCAATTCATCAACTTATTCAAAATTACTCTATTAATCCTAATATTATCTCACTCATCGAGCTTCATTAGCTTTTAGAATAATTCCTCAAATTAAATTCTAATTAAGCTCCAAACTTTATAACCATACCTATTAGTCTTCCTTAAGTCTAAGGATATTCATAAGGTCTCCAATAATATTTTCCAAGGGTTAATGATGCAAGGGGAACCGAGTGTTCGTGCAGGGACACTATCGTTGATTTCGGTTCCCGCTCGGCATGCAAAAGAATAAACCTAAGCTACAGCTACACTTGACAAGCAAGTAGAGCGGTAAGTCGAGTATCGAGAATCCACAGGGAATTATTAAATTTCAGATGTTAATTGTTTAATTACTTCAGGAATAAAAGTGTAAAAGGTGATAGGTGATTATGGTAACAAAAGAAAAGAATAAGTTAATGCTAAAATAAAGGAAAGCGAGGATCGAGATCGCATTCTACCAAACGGATCGAAACAACTACTAACTAGAGTTAAGGCTCGAAAGCAATCTAATCGAGCATTTTCAATTAAGCATAAACATCACACAAGAAGGAATTTAACCCAAAGTTGCGAGATTAAACATTTAATTGAAAAATGGACACACGCGGATTAAATTCGGATTGTCGCTATAAACTCTAACGTTGCATGACAAAGAAAGATAAACGCTTAGCAATCCAACTTTGATACGCGCGGTTTCAATTAAACGCGATTTTTCACTAAACCTAGTTTTCGGAGCTCGGGGCCCGAAAATGGCGGAAATGAAATCCCGACCCTATTTATCTAAGGGTGCATGGTGAGTTAAACTAAATTATGCTAATTAAACTAATAAAGCAAGAATTAAAGCATGTAAACTAGTTAGAAAGCATTGAAACTAAATTACAAGGCAAGAGGAGAAGAAGAACAAACTAGATTAATGGAGAGGAAGTGAATAGTTCAATCTTACAAACCACATGGGTTGTCAATCCAAGAAGAAGAAGAAAGGAAATCTCCACACCAAACCCTAACTAAACCTAACTAATCTCTATCTCTCTAAAAATATCAGGTCTCTCTTTTATTACAACCAAAAACAACTTATATAGTAAGTTGTAAGGAAAGAAAATATCTGCAGGGGAAAACAGGGGATCGATCGATCGACCCCTTTGGTCGATCGATCGACAGTATAATTCGTGGCAAAAATAAGAAGAGTCGATCGATCGACCCTTATGGCCGATAGATCGACCAAGCAGGGGCAACCTGCAATCCTCCCTGTTTTGGCATACAATCCAACGTCGCTCCAATCGCCGTAACTTTGTCGTTATGCATCGGAATCGCGCACCGTTCGCGGCCACGCGAAGCTAGCGAAGAGAGCTACAACTTCCGTGTAGATGTCGGGCCAGGTACCCAAGCTGTCAAAAGACTGAAATGCCCTTGCGCGTGCGGTTGTGTACGGAAATCGAGCGAAACGCATCCGGACTTCACACTTAGCATCCAAATACCTACAAAAGCTCAATTAACACCTGCGAAACATGTTAACATAGAAATTCGATGGTTGTCTGGTTAACGAGCATAAATATAGGGAATAAGATACCCGAGGGGGCTAATAACGTGTAGGTTAACGGGTGAAATACGCAATATTTCCGCCGTATCACACCCCCTAACTTACACATTGCTAGTCCCTAGCAATGAAATAAGATGCAACAAGAAGAACAAGTAAACCAACACAGGAGAGAGTAAAAAAGTATGGTATAAAAGCAATAAAAAGATAAGGCCACTTTTGCGGACGATTCGATTGCATTTAGCGTATGCAATAAGCCGTTAAACCCCTAGGTTACCCTAGTGGACGAGTGTAGTCTCGTGAGGGTTTTCAGAGATGAAACCCACAAACATCATACAGTTTCCTCAAAATATGCCCAACCCAATATGCAACAAACTCAACAACAACGAAAAAGATTTCAAACATGTTATTAGCATATTGAACGAATTCTCACAAAAGTCCAAATCATTAACATTATAGAATGCACCTCATAGAATTGAAACCTTAAAAGTGGGAGGGGGGAGAGCACATGCATAGTGTGATTTGGCGAAAAACTTATATAAACCGGATACTAATCAAAGCAAGCAAACATTCAATCCTCACGGGCATTACGCTCAACAAATGAATTCACTATGAAAAGGGAGGTAATACACGGGACACGCGGGCATAAAGAGTAAATGCAAATGGAAACTAGGCCGCGCACATGTCAAAAATGAAGAACGCTATATATAAAAGGAAAAACTGTAATCTCAATGAAAGGATACCGCACACTAAAAGAGGCGAAATGCATTTTCACAGATTATCAACACTATTTAAACATTTGAATTACATCTACTTAAGATCACATAGGACTTGTAATAGGGTTGTAATGTATGGCTAGGTTAAGGTACGAAATGAAAGGGATGTATATACGGATTCAAAGTGTTTGGGGATGAAACTCGGAATAATGTAAAAAGTGGGCAATATCAAAAGTTGGACAAGAATGTCCAAACGAGCTTAGATAAAATAATCGAGAGAGTAATCAAAGCTTATTGAAACACTACAAACAATATTTACAACTTTCTCTTTCTTTTTCTTTTCTTTTCTTCTTTTCACTTTTTCTTTTGTTTTCAACTTTTTGCTTTCTCTTTTTCTTTTCTTTTTCACTACTTTCTTTTCTTTATAAAACTCTCATATGCCTAAATTGCAACCGACATCACAAAAACATCATTCAATCCCAAGTAACATTCCAAACAAAGGTATGGAAAGTGTATGTATGGTTTATAACTCCAATTTAGAGTTGGTTATGGGATTGGGGTTATGAAACGAAAGGCTATATTTAGGCTCAAGTGGGTTGACTAGGGAACATATAAAAGGTGAGGTCAAGGTCATATGGGCGATAAAACAAAGAAGGCCTATGATCATTTCACAAAGTATACGCAATTCTCGAGTCAAAACAACATATGAAAATCATGCTCAAGTAACACATTTCAAGGATGAACTCAATTAATGAACGGTCAATGAAAGAATAAAGAGATTACCGACGAATTCAACGTTTTCAATGAGAAAAGAATAGTGTATAACACTCACAAACGACGAAAGGTACAAAGCTTACTCGGTGTAAGTATATACAATGCAACAAAAGATTACCGAGTTATAAAAATCTTAAACCAAATCAATATGACAAGGAAAGCGCATATGCTCACGGGATAAAGTTTAATTCATGAAGTTATTCACAAAATCAATGATTTGAGGACTAAAGTCTAATAACTTCTAAAATCGAGAACATGCATCATTGAGTTGTCTATTGGATCGGGCAATTATTGAAATTTATCACTGGAAACAAGGCAAAAGGCCCAACAAAGGAGAAAAAAGAAAGAAAATATTTTTCAAAATTTTCAAATTTTTCACAAAAATGCCTACTTAGTAACTAAATGTGAGCAAATCCATGGACTACACATGAAATGGATAGAATATCCTACACCCCCTAACTTAAATGTTGCATTGTCCTCAATGCGCATTAAGAACACAACACAAAGAGAGGAAATAACGATATTACCCAAAATTAGAGCGATCTCCATAAGCACGGGTCCAAAGGAATCTACAAAACAAGTTAGTACCGAGCATAGCAAAAACAAATAACAAAAAGTTAACTAATTACACTAGACTAAATTAAAAAGGAAAGAAAAATAGGAAAGAAAGAAAATTAAAAAGCTAACTATTTACAACCTACTATTTAGGCTTCACACTAACTATACACTAGAAGTCTAAATAGTTGAGGGTCCACCCAAAAATGTATTTGACTTTGAAAGATCAATGGTGGACCCTCCAAAGTGAACATGCCTCCCGAAAGATATGAATTCCGTTTGAACAACGGAAGGCATGAGGGTGGTGAAAAAAGTGAACCATCGCCAATTTGAAATTTTGGGCGGACGATGGGGGATTTGGATAACAAGGGGGAAAGGTACACTAGAGATCCAAGAAAAGTCGATTCATCTCCCAAAGGTTTTTCAAGTGGAATGGGAGATAGTGCACACACGGGGATAGGATCCATCGAAAACAAGTCCGGTACAGAGTCCTCATCGGAAAAAAGTGTAGAAGTTTTAAAAGTTTCTACTGACTCATAGGAATCAACCGGTAATTCTAATGGTTCAATGACGGAAAACATATATGGTGATGAAACAAATTCAATCTCAATCGACTCATCGTCAGAAGGAGATTGAATTTCGGAGGAGAAAGATTCACATTCGATGAGAAATTCTCTGAAAAAGTGAGGTGAAACACAAGTTTCCACCTCCTCGTTGTTTTGTGCATAAGAATTCATCTCATCGCAAAGTGCACCAAGTCTCATTACAACATCATTTAAGCTTTCCAAACCTTGGGAGTAAAGAAGAAAAGTTTCTTCCAAAGTAGGCTTCCTCGGCTCAAGAGCTTCGGATTCCTCATTTGGTTGAAATTCGTCTTCGAAAGTAATGAGATGAAGATCGTCATTGGATTCGAATAATGAATCCAACTCAAGCTCCCAATAACGATTTTCATTCCGATAAATGTTTTCAAGTCTTTGATTTTCAAGAAAATCTTCAAAATGGAAAACTTGAAAACTATCCCCAAAGTAAGAATCATTAGAATGACCGTAATAACTATAAAAGAAAGACATGGATACCTTGGTGTTGAAAGATGGAGAATCCAAAAAAAGAAAGTGAGCAACCTCGAATAGAAGCTTCTTAGCGCTCAAAGCATGCAAATCCTGCAAGAAAGGTTAAAAGAAAGAATACAAATAGAAAAGGAAAAATACTACGAAATCATAAAACAATTACTATCTAAAACAACAATTCCCCGGCAACGGCGCCAATTTGATGCGAGGGGAACCGAGTGTTCGTGCAGGGACACTATCGTTGATTTCGGTTCCCGCTCGGCATGCAAAGGAATAAACCTAAGCTACAGCTACACTTGACAAGCAAGTAGAGCGGTAAGTCGGGTATCGAGAATCCACAGGGAATTATTAAATTTCAGATGTTAATTGTTTAATTACTTCAGGAATAAAAGTGTAAAAGGTGATAGGTGGTTATGGTAACAAAAGAAAAGAATAAGTTAATGCTAAAATAAAGGAAAGCGAGGATCGGGATCGCATTCTACCAAACGGATCGAAACAACTACTAACTAGAGTTAAGGCTCGAAAGCAATCTAATCGAGCATTTTCAATTAAGCATAAACATCACACAAGAAGGAATTTAACCCAAAGTTGCGAGATTAAACATTTAACTGAAAATTGAAACCGCGCGGCCGCCTGTCACGCGGGTGACCCGGGTTCGATCCCCGGCAACGGCGCGAATTTGATGCGAGGGGAACCGAGTGTTCGTGCAGGGACACTATCGTTGATTTCGGTTCCCGCTCGGCATGCAAAAGAATAAACCTAAGCTACAGCTACACTTGACAAGCAAGTAGAGCGGTAAGTCGGGTATCGAGAATCCACAGGGAATTATTAAATTTCAGATGTTAATTGTTTAATTACTTCAGGAATAAAAGTGTAAAAGGTGATAGGTGGTTATGGTAACAAAAGAAAAGAATAAGTTAATGCTAAAATAAAGGAAAGCGAGGATCGGGATCGTATTCTACCAAACGGATCGAAACAACTACTAACTAGAGTTAAGGCTCGAAAGCAATCTAATCGAGCATTTTCAATTAAGCATAAACATCACACAAGAAGGAATTTAACCCAAAGTTGCGATATTAAACATTTAACTGAAAAATGGACACACGCGGATTAAATTCGGATTGTCGGTATAAACTCTAACGTTGCATGACAAAGAAAGATAAACGCTTAGCAATCCAACTTTGATACGCGCGGTTTCAATTAAACGCGATTTTTCACTAAACCTAGTTTTCGGAGCTCGGGGCCCGAAAATGGCGGAAATGAAATCCCGACCCTATTTATCTAAGGGTGCATGGTGAGTTAAACTAAATTATGCTAATTAAACTAAGAAAGCAAGAATTAAAGCATGTAAACTAGTTAGAAAGCATTGAAACTAAATTACAAGGCAAGAGGAGAAGAAGAACAAACTAGATTAATGGAGAGGAAGTGAATAGTTCAATCTTACAAACCACATGGGTTGTCAATCCAAGAAGAAGAAGAAAGGAAATCTCCACACCAAACCCTAACTAAACCTAACTAATCTCTATCTCTCTAAAAATATCAGGTCTCTCTTTTATTACAACCAAAAACAACTTATATAGTAAGTTGTAAGAAAAGAAAATATCTGCAGGGGAAAACAGGGGATCGATCGATCGACCCCTTTGGTCGATCGATCGACAGTATAATTCGTGGCAAAAATAAGAAGATTCGATCGATTGACCCTTATTGTCGATAGATCGACCAAGCAGGGGCAGCCTGCAATCCTCCCTGTTTTGGCATACAATCCAACGTCGCTCCAATCGCGTAACTTTGTCGTTATGCATCGGAATCGCGCACCGTTCGCGGCCACGCGAAACTAGCGAAGAGAGCTACAACTTCCGTGTAGATGTCGGGCCAGGTGCCCAAGCTGTCAAAAGACTAAAATGCCCTTGCGCGTGTGGTTGTGTACGGAAATCGAGCGAAACGCATCCGGACTTCACACTTAGCATCCAAATACCTACAAAAGCTCAATTAACACCTGCGAAACATGTTAACATAGAAATCCAAGGGTTGTCTGGTTAACGAGCATAAATATAGGGAATAAGATACCCGAGGGGGCTAATAACGCGTAGGTTAACGGGTGAAATACGCAATATTTCCGCCGTATCAGTTAACATCATTAAAATTTTACTAGGGGAAATTTTACTCTTTCTGGGAAGGTCGATCGATCGACCTTGACCTTCAATCCATCGATAGTGGTCGATCGATCGACTGATGAATGTCGATCGATCGAACGCACCAGGTAGGCTGCGGACTGCTTCGTTTTGCACTTTTAAAATCATCTCAAAACACCATTAACAAGCATGAAACTCTAAGAATACATTATAATATCATCATACAACCATCCTACAACAGTATTAACATTCTAAAACCAATAATTCATCATTCCAGGGCTTTGTTTGGATCAAAACTTCATCAAGAATTCCAGTTTTCTATTTCTTTCAAAAACATTAATAAACTTCTTCTAAAATCCGTTTTTAGATCATCAATGGTTCTGTTTTGAATACATAATTCGTCCAGAAAGTTTCTACATGCAATTCCTAACATAGTTCATAGTTTTAATCCTCAAATTCATGGGTCTGATCAATCTTCCAAGATAAATTTAATGATTATCCTAAACATGGAAAAGCATAACATTGAATCAATTATAATTAAACCACTTGTCTCTAACTTTCTTTGAATTTGATGTTGAATCTTGAAGGCTGAGTTGTTCTCTCTCTCTCTCTTTCTGCAGAATTCTCTTCTCTCTCTCTCTCTACAAGTTCTTCTCTAAGGATGGTGACAATGGAGGTGGGGTTGGTTTTTGGCAAGTTGGAACTATTTCTTAACTTCTACCGTAGCCCATTAAGTCCCTTAGTGTAGTTAGTGGGTTTAGTGGATAGAGAATAAGTCAGATTTTTATTTCTAATTTTAGTGGGTTTTATTTCCCAAATTTATGAAATTACCAAAATGCCCTTTTAAACTACCGGTATGGCCCAATAATGCCCCGGGACCCAAACTTAACCCCCGGCTAGTGTTTTCTGACTATTTCGACCCTTCCGGGCACGTTGGTGCACTCAAAATGACCATACGGTTAATAGAAATAAAATTCACTTTTTAATTAAATAATTACTTTCCGGACGCGACTGTCACCCGCGTCTCAACAAAATTTCTCAAATTGCAGTATTTCAATCTCGCAACAATTTGAATAGTTACAATATTCGTATATTGCCATATATACACATTATAATCAAATACTAACTCACATCTCGTTAATATTTTATCCGGATGAATTCTCAATTAATTCACATTTAATTCAATTAATCCCATAAATAAATATCGATAAAAATGCGAGATATCCCAAGACTCTGGATAGAAAAGCTTCCGGTATCCATGCGATAGGACACCTGTAGTACAATATATATATATATACATACAACAAAAGAGAAATATAATCCGGTCCGAGCCCGAGGTGTAAAAATGTTTAGCAAGTGTGTTAACCGTGCATATTAAATATCAATGCAATATTTCATAATTAAAGTGGAGTCGCACTCTCGTGAAATCCCCAACTCACCTCTCGTCCACAGCGCGCACCTAATCGCGTACATCAACCTTAACTAAGTTACCCCACCCACATAAGGATAACCAAATTTACCATATGCCCGGTCTATAACCACATGAGCTACCATCCTAACATAACCCAAAATACTTTCCATTCTAATCCCACAGAAATATATACACATATAAACCCTCATAGGCTCAGGTTCCAATTATTAGTTTAAACCAATTTTAAGTTTTAGTATGTCACACATTAACGTAACTTTAATATAAGAGTTTATTCTCTAAACAACATGCATACAAGTATTAAGAACAAAACTTCTCTCTACTCTTAACATTGCACTATGTTTCGTGCGTGGGGTGTTTCGCAAAGCGAAATCCGAATAAGGAACCCCCCCTAATACACTACTCCTCTACAATGTTGATCGTAGGGATTCATTATTACCACACAAATCCTACTACTACAACTACCCAATTATAGAATACCATCTCTAAATACACAATTAAATCTCTATTTAAATCCTTAGGGTCGATATACCGCAATTGTCTCTAAGTACGATTCCTTCGACCCCAATGAACTAGTACACCCAAAATCACCTAAGATGTACATCATAGAAACTCCATATCCTCTTCACCTATAGGATATAAAAATATACATATATATATACATATATATATATATATATATATATATATATATATACATTTATATATATATATATATGTATATATATATATAAGCAACCATTCATTTCTATAACCACGTATACATAGCACACATAATGTATACTTCACAATACACATAACATAACGACTATAGGATGCGAAAATACTGCACCATGCTATCATCTTCTAGGGCATCACTCACATACCATCCTGGGGAGCACCAGTAGGACTAAATATCACTACTTCGTGGTCAAAATCAAATCACAACATATGGGAAGCGGTCATAGTTCCTAACCGAAAAGTGAGAACGACCCATACCCAAGACTTCTCACCCCCAAAAATATAAAATCACACAAATAATAATGGACGAATATGACCTGGGGAATATCCACACCCTTCTCCTCAAGCAAGGGGCTCACCCTCATCGCGCAACTTCCCATGATAGCATGTGCCGGGTATGCTTCACACCATAAGTATATATATCATTCACACAATATATATACATCCATATGACCACATCATATAATCAAACCATCACCCACGGTATAGATGTTCACGCCATAAGTACAAACACACACACACACACATATATATATATATATATATCCACATATCCACATATCCACATATATACACACTACCTCTCATCCGTATGTATGAAATCCAAAAACTTGGCTATACGTGTACATAGTCCTCATTATACTAGCTATCACTCCAAGCATATTAACTTAAATCGTTTTAAAATTTAGATCCCTCACTTGAAGCATATTCATCCATTGACCCTATGATATGAATAGTCTTCCAATATTTTCAACATTAAGGTTATCACCCCAAAGTTTAATGTATATAACAATCACTACTCATCCCATCAATATTCGAATGCATATCGATATATCCAACGATAATCCCAATTATCGGGATACACAAAAATAATAGTTTGCAAGCCTCAAGATTAAACTTAAATTCATTTTATGATACCAACATCTTGTGGGATGCCCAACGTTGATCACGCATAGATATGTAGTAACTACCCCGACAACCATTTGACCCAATCTTGTTCTAGTCATTAGAATATTCCAATCATTCTCAAATTAGTCTACTCTTCAATTTCTCTTATGAAACCTTAATCTTATTGCTTTTACAACCTATTCCTTAAGTTAAACATTACTAAGGATATGCGACCACTCTCTCTCGTCGGTCCCCAATCATATTCTAAATAGAACCCTATCGCTATAAGGATTCTAAACAAAAGTCGGCTTAAAGTATTCACGCCATACCTTCACGACTCTCCCAAGGATTCCTCAACCTCAAGTCATAACTAAGATCACTTCTCACCTTTGAATAGAAATCCCATCCCTAATGAGGTTTCCCTACTTCCTCAATACAACAACTCCAATGCATATGAGCATAAGTTCAATTCGTCCCCATAATCATATCTTAGGAGAAACTCCCAATCAATCTCTAAAACATATCTCTCACACCATATAATAACGTCCCAAATCAGTAAACCCGATCGAAATGGACCAAAACTCGCTCTAGAAAAACCTCACCAAAACAGCCCTATTTTCGAATCGATTCGGTCCAAAGGACCTGGGACTCTGTCTCAGGCCGAATCAATTTGGTCATACAGACCTGGCACTTTTGCGTAAGCCGAATCGATTCGCTTATGGGGCGAATCGATTCGGGTCTGCAGAACTTCGAAGGTTTCTTCTTCTTCTTCACAAAACCCACGAATTCTAAACCCTAACCCCTAAACCTTTATCGAATCATGATTCTAAGCCAATAAATCAACTCAACTCTGATCCCAACCATCTCTACACCATCAAACCCATATATAAACATCAATTTCAAGATTTAATCTACAAAATCTAGGTTTTGACATTATAACCATCAAACCCATATTTAAGACTCGTTATATTCATGCGACTAATACTAATTCGAATCTTGTTTGCTTTCAGATGGAAAGTGGATGTCGGGGCAGACCCAAAAAGAGTAGCCCCACTAGTTGGGGGAGGAGGAGGCTCTGTAACACCCCGTATTTTTGAAGATTTAAATAATTATGTGATTAATAATTATTATGGGAATAAGTATGCGATTAATTATTGTTGTTGGATTAATTAAATTAAAATATGAGAAATTAATTTGTTATTAATTCGGATTAAAATAATTATTAACTAGCGTGCCAAGGGTTAATACTTATTAATGAGAATTATTAAATATTACTGTGTGATATGTAATATGGAATTATAACATTTGATAAATTGTCGAAAGTGAGAAATACGGCAGTTTGGTAATTTAAGTCTGACATGCGTGTGAGTCGTGTCGGGACTAATTGAATAGAATAAAAAGAGAATTTATTTTAATTAACTCGTATGGTCATTTTGAGTGCACCGTTGAGTCTAGGAGGGTTGAGATAGTCAGAAAATACTACCCGGGTATTTTATTTGGACTCTGGGAGATTTTAGGCCAAACCGGCACCCCGTAGGGGTAGTTTTGTAATTTGAATTTTTGGGAAAATTAAATGGACGAAAATTAGAGAATAATTATATCATATACGGGAGTTTACATTAGGGTTAAGTTACACAAATCAAGAACGGCCATGGAGGGTGTGAGGGAGAACCAATTTCCAAGAGAGAAGGCTCAATTAGCACCACCTTGCACAACCGTGATCACCAACGCGTAGATCAGGAAGAGAGGAACGCGTCTCTACCAACATCACCAATGGATCATACCGTAATATTCAAGGAAAGTGTTTATTCCTCGCTTTCTTTATCAATAATCATACTCATGTTAGTGTAGGTTAATTCAATCCTTGATTTACATGTTAATTGGGTGACAATTGGAGGATAAATGATGATTAGAGGTTGGGGTAATTAGTTGTTAATATTTTGTCATGAATGTAGAGGATGAACTACGGAATTTGATTACATATTGATGAGCAAATCTGGGTTGATTGAGTTCTTTAATTGGAATTTTGGAAACTAGGGTTCATGTGAATTAATTTGGGGTTTTTATGTAATTATGATGATTAATGACGAATTAAGGATACTAGGATGATAGAAATGATTTATAACCTATTAGGTGTTAATGGGTGTTGATGATGAGAAGTTGGGTATTGAATCTTAGAGGTTTTTAGGTTCAAAAATGGTGAAAAATGCTGAAAATCTGGGCAGGAAGATGAACAGTGCAATCTCGCACGATCTCACGCGAAGTGGTTCAAACGAGATGGGGATCTCATACGAAGTGGTTCGAACGACATTGGAAGTGGTTCGAATGACATGTCATTCTGGTTCGAACGACATGGTGAATTTCTGGGAATTTTCTTAGAGACCAGTTTGGAGTTTGTCGATTTATTGGAGTGAGAGAAACTACCAAATAGTAATTTCAAATAGGAAAGAATTTTGGGAAAAGCATGTGAGAATTAATACTTTAATTATTTCGGTATAGAGATAATGTACCTTGGATAGTAATCTAAATATTTATACTATACTTAGTGATGAGATTAAAATACGTATGAGGAGTATGTATGTAGGTTGGAGAAATACCTCTAAATTATAATAGGATGTGTGTATGCCTATTATGTGATATTATTTTTAAGAGCACTAATGGGTGATAACCCGGGGGTGCAAGAATCTTGTAATTAAGCGCACTAATGAGTGATAACTCGGGGGTGCAGAAACTCTATTGTTAAGTGTACTAATGGGTGATAACCCGGGGGTACAAGGATGACTATTGTTAGGCGCACTAATGGGTGATAACCCGAGGGTGTTGGATTATTATTGATAGGTGCATTATTGGGTGCTAACCCGAGGATGCAAGATTCTATTGTTAGGCGCACTAATGGGTGATAACCCGAGGGTGCTGGATTATTATTGATAAGTGCATTAATGGGTGCTAACCCGGGGATGCAAGATTCTATTGTTAGGCGCACTAATGGGTGATAACCCGGGGGTGATGGATTATTATTGATAGGCGCATTAATGGGTGCTAACTCAGGGATGCAAGATTCTATTGTTAGGTGCACTAATGGGTGATAACTCGGGGGTGCTGGATTATTATTGATAGGTGCATTAATGGGTGCTAACCCGGGGAAACAGGATTAGTATATATATATATATGAACTTGTGAATATTTATACTGTGTGAAATTAGTAGACTTGGTAATAATAATAATCATTACATTGCACCAAGTGGTCTTAACCTAAGGGTGCATGATTAGTGTATATATATATATATAGTATGATGAGACTATATATATGTATGAGAGTACTTGGATAACTTTCTACTTTGTGAAACTAGTAGATAAAAATTGAAATTAGAAATAAAAGAATCTTTATGAATAAAGGATTAACCAATCAGACGGTGACTAATGAAACTTAGTATGTGAGATAAACTATCTGAATAACGTATTGTATGGGCGATACGGGATTACTACTAGTGAGCATAGTTAGTATTAGTATGGTTTCTGACTAGTTAGAGTGGGACGTATAAATAGGTGGAGATTAGATGTACGTTAGGCGTGCACAATAGACGAGAGGTGAGAAACTCACGTGAGAGTTCGATAACTAACATGTTTATAAGACTTCTTTAAGAACCAATTTTAAATACTTGTTAAATCATTTTTACACATCGGGCTCTGACCCATTTCTTGTATTTCTTCTCTTTTTTGCTATATATATATTATCAGGTGTTCAGCCTCAAGAGTATCAGATTTAGAGATTTGGATCGCTTGACGTGCTGCAGCTGTTGTGGAAGCTATAGGTCCTTGCAGTAGACACATCTATCCATTCCATTTAGTTTCATCTAGACTTCTTGTTGAGGGCATATGTCTCCCACTTCTAGTCCTTCATCTGAGATATTGTATTCAGTTTATTTTATGGTTTGGATTTTTGAACTGGGAGGTTTTATCCAGTCTTATTTATTTCAGTATTTGATTTATGTTCCGTATTTATTACATTCCTATGTGTGGTGAATGGTTTATATTGTAAGACTGAATGAAAATGGATTTACTTGGTTTTACTAAATTGGAAATGTTTTGACACTTGGCTTAATTTTATATTAGGTGATTAATATGTTAAAAAGTTTTTCTACAGTGATGCTAAGAATGAACCAACTGAATATCCTCTTTTGAATTGGTAGAGGACTGATCACCCTATATTTAATTGGGCGGGGTGTCACCGGTGGTATCAGAGCATCAGGTTCTAGTTTCCTTAGGATCTGTGTGGCTTATTACGTTACATCGCATCGTTCTTTGATGTAGAGCCTTATGATAGGATTGTTGTGTTCCCTTACGTATGCGACTTACGTTCTCCTGCTACAAATTATAACGGAGGTGACTCATTATATGAAATTCTGTGTGATTCGAACATCGAACATTTTAGGACGACCAGAGAGGGCCGTAAGAAGAACTACGGGAGAAGAAGCTCAACAGAAGACATAGACCAATTGAGAAAGAATGATCGGGACAAAAATCACCATGAGGATTACTTAAGCAAGAGATAGTAAAATCGTCACTCGAGAACAGTGGGTTCCCAGGGCACAGTCGTAGATAACGATGGAATGATTTCAGGACCACCTAAAAAAATTGATAAGAGGGAAATCAGAGGAGCTCTTTTGAAAAACCCATCGGTGAAGTTGCGGGGAAGAAAATGAGAGAGTGTAACAGACCAACGGAGGTAGAAAATCCGAAAGAAATTGTGTAGAGTGGGGTGTGATGACACTCAAAATTAAATTTGGAGTTAAACGTTTTATCTCTTAGGAGCATCATGTAGTGATTAGAGGCAATCACCATATATGAGTGTGTTTGAAATTTAGAGAGAAATTTAGGTACGATTTGACCATGAGGTCTTCCATTCGATGTGGTAACAAAATGTGAGTGAAATTTTTATGTTTAGAATAATGGGTAATATAGAAACCGATCATGAGAGAAAGGTTGAATTGCATAATGAACTTCGTACCTAGCAGAGGGGTATAAATTATCCAAGGGGTTTATAGTTGATAAAGGACCCGTGAGTAGAATAATAGTATGAATGGGAAATATGAATAGGATGACTAGTGCCGAGGTTGTCAAGGTCATGCGTTAGTATGATAATGTTAATGCTTCCAATAGAAGGGAGTAAAGAGGATTAACAAATCTGCTGAAGAGAAAAAACTGAATTTAACGGTGTTAGTGAAACCCCACATGAGAGTATACCCAGTAAGGAACTAGGTTAGATGATTTTTAGTGATTAACTTTAAGAGGATGATGAAGTCAATCAGGGTTCTAGAGGCCAACCACAATTCCGAATGGCTAACGTAGCCAAAGGGACAACGAAAGAACAATTGTGAGTTAAGACTACTGGTCCGAGAGAAGGACATTCCCAAAATGGTCATTGGGACCAGTGACGGGGAAATGGTTCGTGAAGTTTTCCTTATGTGAAGGAAGTAAAACTACAATTATTGAAGGTGTGCACAATTGAGATGTGAGATCTAAGAGATTAGAAATGGTAAACCATTCCAGTTAGGCATAACAACTGGAGGAGCGAGACTTCCAGCCAAAGAATTTGGGGTCAAGGGAATTAGGCCTAGGAAATTTATAACCCGAGAGTGATGGGTTCAGGCTGGACTAGTAGAGTCCTTGCTAATAGTACAAACAGTATAATAGGATCTATGGGGCCTGGGATGTAAACAGGAGTTTAATAAAGCTATAATTGAGGCCTGGAGAGTTTGGGCCAACGTTTCAATAATGGGCGCAAAATCCACATGATGGAATAAATTGTCCATGATGAAAGAGGACAACTATACGATGAAATCCAAGGATGCATGACGATTGCAGATGTTCATGGGTCATGATGGCAGCCACGTGCCGAGACCCTGTGATTTGGCGAGACTGGTGAGGTTTTTCTTCTTCCTTGTGAGTAAAGGATAGATTTTAGTGACATGGGTGTGCCACAACTTATATGTAAATCGAAAACCCTAAACTTCGCGTGCGGGTCGAGTTTAGTGGGAACATTAGTTTTAATAGTCTTGTTACAAATGTATTTCTCGTTGTTAGCAGGACATTTTGATGATTTCCCGCGAGTGAACCGGGTGGGCCCTAAGAATATGTTTTGTTGTTATAATTTACTACTGCATTGAGTCATCTTTAGTAGAGTTTATTATGGTAATGTGTAGTGATTAATTATCGTATGGTTAAACGATAGTAAAAATGTAGTGTTATGACTGTCGTGCCGGATACTCCGGAAGGAGTGATCTTAGTTTTGTGCGGCGCCACCTGAAATAGGGTTGGGCCCAGATATGAGTATATATGAAACTTTCATGGTATTATAAACCTTAGCAAGTATAGTGTCTAATTATATGTGATTCTCGAGCATAGGAATTTATTTGTCTGTTAAGACTTAGAATACATTGTGTTCTTATCGAGCGGCGAAATATAGCTCGTTCTATATTTATAGCACCAAGTACTTGGGATAGTCAGGGCGCCATGCTTCATGTTACATTTTTAGGGACATGAGAGTGGACGAGTAAACTTTTATGTCACAATACGTAGATTGTGGGAAAGTACAAGTATGTACTGAAGGCCTTACGGACCTCGACAACCGGCTAGGTTAGATAGTAGTGTATCGGGGGGGGGGGGGGGGTTCCTTATTTGAATTTCACTTTGCGAGACATCCCACGCATGAAACTAGCGAACGTCGGGAGTTGGAGAGAAGTTTGGTCGATAGTACATAAGTTTTGTATGTTGGTTATTGTACCTATAGGAGAATATATTTGAGAGTTGATAATTGTTTTATGACTTAAGGCCAATAGAGTCGCCTAGACTTAGTATTATTCGGAATAGAGCAATGATACCATTAAAGGATTGATTAAGTTTTGACTAGTGGGTGGTTGAGTGTACCCCTATCACATCAGCATACCGAGTGTGCAAGAATTGAGGTAAGAAATTTTTATGTCTTTTTTATAATGATGCGCGAGGCATAGGGTGTATGGGCGCCCTAGGGGATTGAATCAAATAGTGGATTATGATTATCTTGTGAATTCGATAACATGTAGTCAGGTAAGCCGAAGATTACTCTGTAAGATTGGTTATAGACTTACGTTTCAAAATAAACTGAGATTTTTGAGCGGGAAAAGAGACTTGTGTCACACGATACGACAAAGTCAAACGTATCACGATTAGAAGTACATTCAAGAGAGTATAAAAGGTATCAGGATACGAATAACAATGGTAATGGGTTTAATGTAGAGTAATTTTCAAAGTTAGTCTTGCAGTGGGTCAGCTGACTGTTAGAAAAAGGGCGGACAATTCGAAACCAGTAGGGGCTCCTTCCACTAGAGAATGGAAGAGTAACCCCAAGGATTTTCATGTAGATGAGATAGTAAGATGATAGGTACTAAGATGCGATTGAGTACTGCCTAATACCCATAACGGGATGGGCAGGATAAGCGGTCTAATCTGTTGCGGGAGAGAAAATTTTATGTGGACCCTCAGATCTTAGGGGAGGACGAGAGTAGTACCTTCCACTAGTGGAGTTTGTGTCCAAATAACTCCAATAAGTTCACGTTCGGGCAGAGTGCCAGTAGAAGTATGGCATGGTAAACTTTGTTGTTGTCCTACTTGATAGTTGAAGGTGGGGGGAACAATTATGATTACAAATGTCGGAGAAGAATCGATATTATCATATATAGTGTGTGTGAAATATATATTTCACAGCTAATTTACTTGAATGAACGACACGAGATGAAGTCGTATGTATCTTAAAGGAGGATAAATCTACTAAGGTGCAAATAGTAGAAGGCGAGATAGTGAATATCTAAAATAAAGTTGAAGTAATGGAACTTAAGAAAAAAGGCTTGGGCAAAAGCCTATATGACAGGATAACCTGGAGTTTAAAGAAAACATGTGAAGTGTTCATTATTAAGGTTATTCGATAGAGTACTATATGGGTGGTACGTAGTAGCTTACCTATGAGCGACGGGATGCGATGCGCAATATTTTTACAGCGTTGTCTGTACCTGGTATTCTTTTTTCGAATATCGGGACGAAATTCCGTTGTAAGGGGGAAGTATGTAACACCCCGTATTTTTGAAGATTTAAATAATTATGTGATTAATAATTATTATGGGAATAAGTATGCGATTAATTATTGTTGTTGGATTAATTAAATTAAAATGTGAGAAATTAATTTGTTATTAATCCGGATTAAAATAATTATTAACTAGCATGCCAAGGGTTAATACTTAATGTTGAGAATTATTGAATATTACTGTGTGATATGTAATATGGAATTATAACATTTGATAAATTGTCGGAAGTGAGAAATACGGCAGTTTGGTAATTTAAGTCTGACACGCATGTGAGTCGTGTCGAGACTAATTGAATAGAATAAAAATAGAATTTATTTTTATTAACTCGTATGGTCATTTCGAGTGCGCCGTTGAGTCCGGGAGGGTTGAGATAGTCAGAAAATACTATCCGGGTATTTTATTTAAACTCTGGAAGATTTTAGGCCAAACCGACACCTCGTAGGGGTAGTTTTGTAATTTGGATTTTTGGAAAAATTAAATGGACGAAAATTAGAGAATAATTATATCATCTATGGGAGTTTCCATTAGGGTTAAGTTACAAAAATCAAGAACGGCCATGGAGGGTGTGAGGGAGAACCAATTTCCAAGAGAGAAGGCTCAATTAAAACCACCTTGCACAACCGTGACCACCAATGCGTAGATTAGGAAGAGAGGAACGTGTCTATACCAACATCACCAACGGATCAGACCGTCATATTCAAGGCAAGTTTTTACTACTTTCTTTCTTTAGCAATAATCATAGTCATGTTAGTGTAGGTTAATTCAATCCTTGATTTACATGTTAATTGGGTGAAAATTGGAGGCTAAATGATGATTAGAGGTTGGGGTAATTAGTTGTTAATATTTTGTCATGAATGTAGAGGATGAACTATGAAATTTGATTATATATTGATGAACAAATTTGGGTTGATTAGGTTCATTAATTGAAAATTTGGAAACTAGAGTTCATGTGAATTAATTTGTTTTTTTTTTGTAATTATGATGATTAATGACGAATTAAGGATCCTAGGATGATAGAAATGATTTATAACCTGTTAGGTGTTAATGGGTGTTGATGATGAGAAGCTGGGTATTGAATCTTAGAGGTTTTTAGGTTCAAAAATGGTAAAAAATGCTGAAAATCAGGGCAGGAAGACGAACAGTGCAATCTCGCCCGAAGTGATTCAAATAAGACGGGGATCTCGCGCGAAGTGGTTCGAACGACATGTCATTCTGGTTCGAACGACATGGTGAATTTCTGGGAATTTTCTTAGAGACCAGTTTCGAGTTTGTCGGTTTATTGGAGTGAGAGAAACTACCAAATAGTAAATTCAAATAGGAAAGAATTTTGGGAAAAGCATGTGAGAATTAATACTTTAATTATTTCGGTATAGAGAGAATGTACCTTGGAGATTACGAGAGAGATAGTAATCTAAATATTTATACTATACGTAGTGATGAGGTTAAAATACGTATGAGGAGTATGTATGTAGGTTGGAGAAATACCTATAAATTATAATAGGATGTGTGTATGCCTATTATGTGATATTATTGTTAAGAGAACTAATGGGTGATAACCCGGGGGTGAAAGAATCTTATAATTAAGCGCACTAGTGAGTGATAACTTGGGGGTGTAGTAGGTCGATTGTTAAGTGTACTAATGGGTGATAACCTGGGGGTACAAGGATGACTATTGTTAGGCGCACTAATGGGTGATAACCCGGGGGTGCTGGATTATTATTGATAGGTGCATTAATGGGTGCTAACCCGGGGATGTAAGATTCTATTGTTAGGCGCACTAATGGGTGATAACACGGGGGTGCTGGATTATTATTGATAGGCGCATTAATGGGTGCTAACCCGGGGATGCAAGATTCTATTGTTAGGCGCACTAATGGGTGATAACTCGGGGGTGCTGGATTATTATTGATAGGTGCATTAATGGGTCTTAACCCGGGGATGCAGGATTAGTATATATATATGTATAAGGATGATGTGACTATATATATATATATATATATTTCTACTGTGTGAAATTAGTAGACTTGGTAATAATAATAATCATTACATTGCACCAAGCGGTCTTAACCTAGGGTGCATGATTAGTGTATATATATAGGGATGATGAGACTATATATATGTATGAGAGTACTTGGGTAACTTTCTACTTTGTGAAACTAGTAGATTAAAATTGAAATTAGAAATAAAAGAATCTTGGTGAATAAAAGATTAACCAATCAGACGGTGAATAATGAAACTTAGTATGTGAGATAAACTATCTGAATAACGTATTGTATGGGCGATACGGGAATACTACTAATGAGCATAGTTAGTATTAGTATGTTTTCTAACTCGTTAGATTGGGAGGTATAACTAGGGAGAGATTAGATGTACGTTAGGTGTGCAAAATAGACGAGAGGTGAGAAATTCACGTGAGAGTTCGATAACTAACATGCGTATGAGGCTTCTTTAAGAACCACTTTTAAATACTTGCTAAATCATTTTTACACATCGAGCTCTGACCCGTTTCTTGTATTTCTTCTCTCTTTGCTATATATATATATATATATATATATATATATATATATATATATATATATTATCAGGTGCTCAGCCACAGGAGTATCAGATTTAGAGATTTGGATTGCTTGACGTGCTGCAGCTGTTGTGGAAGCTGTAGGTCCTTGTAGTAGACGCATCTATCCTTTCCATTCAGTTTCATCTAGACTTCTTATTGAGGGCATATGACTTCCACTTCTAGTCCTTTATCTGAGATATTGTATTCAGTTTATTTTATGGTTTGGATTTTTGAACTGGGAGGTTTTATCCAGTCTTATTTATTTTAGTATTTGATTCATGTTCCATATTTATTACATTCCTATGTGTGGTGAATGGTTTATATTTTAAGACTGAATGAAAATGGATTTACTTGGTTTTACTAAATTGGAAATATTTTGACACTTAACTTAATTTTATATTAGGTGATTAATATGTTAAAAAGTTTTTCGACAGTGATGCTAATAATGAACCAACTGAATATCCTGTTTTGAATAGTTAGAGGACTGATCACCCTATATTTAATTGGGCAGGGTGTCACAGGCTCGTCAAGAGCCACCCCAGGCACCGCAGCCACCCCAGGTTCCTCAGGCCCCACATCTGATTACTCCTGTGAAAATAGCCACTATAGTGTCCCAGGAAGTGTCCACAACGATGAATGCTATGTTATAGAATTTTCCTCCACCTTTGGTGCCATAGCAACCACCCCAGTAGGTGGCTATTCTAGCGCAACACCGGGACACGCGTGGGACCATGTGAGGGAGGCCTTTTTAAAGGCTAGCCTCTTGAGTTTGCAGGAGGGTCTGACATTTTGATTGCTAGTCATTGGAAGAACGATATCGAGAGGCACTTAAGGATGGTGGAGTGATCACCTGTTCAGAAGAAGATGTTGTCATCCTTTAGGTTAGTGGGGGCCGCCCTTCAGTGGTGGGAGGCAGTGACGACGGTTAAGGAGAGGGACAACCTAAAGATAGACTAGTTCTGGGAAAGCTTTGAGGGGAAATGATTTCCCCTAGATATGAAGTCCGAGATGAGGACTAGGTATATGAATCTGAAGCAGGAGGGACGTACAGTTGAAGAATATGAGGAGTAATTCAACGTTCTCTCATATTTTGCGAAGAAGGATGCTCGGACAGAGAAAATGAGGATGGACGATTTTATCAAGGGGTCAACTTGGCATATTTGGAAGGCCCTTTTAGTAAATCCACCTTTCCTGATGTACAACCAGATGGTTAATGCTGTACTCCTTCATTGTCAAGATCAGAGGTCATTTTTGAAAAAGCAAAGGGAAAAAATTCACGGGGGAGAGTCATCTAGTCAGCAAGGCAATGTGAGTGGGAGTAGTGGGTTTAGGGCCCAGCAGCACAGGGGCACCTCACTCACCAATCAGAGTAATATATTCAGAGGTGTAGATGACATGTAGAGGCATGGACAATCGAGCTAGGGTCAGACTGAACAGGGCCAGTAGGACCAATAGTACAAAGGCCATAAGGGCCAGCAGTATCGGGGCAATTAGGGCCAAGGACAATAGGGTAGAGTCCAACAGGGTCAACGAACTGATAGGGGTCCCTTCCCTGGGATTGCTACACTTGTGGCGAGAGGGGCCACACCTCGAGGAGTTGCACGAGAGGGGACCAAGGAGCCCAGGGACAGGGAGGCTAGAGAGGATAGCAGGTGCCGTAGGGACAATGCCCAACATTTCAAGCCTAGGGAGCCACAACACCAGCCGCTCTAGCACCCGCTGTCCCACACTAGGAGCAATAACCATTGCAGTACAGTCGGGTATACCATGTAGTAGCAGCAAATGGACCTGCATTTCCACAAGCGGTTGAGGGTATGTTTCCCATCTTTGGTTATGTTGGTCGCATACTTTTTAACACAGGTGCATCAGACTCTTTGTTAGCATGGGGTTTGCACGGGAGTCAGGTATGATAGACTTTGCCTCAGATGTAGTTTTTTTATATAGACTCACCAGTGGGTAGAGGGGCGCCAGTACGATCAGTAAGTCGGGGGATCGGCATTGAGATAGGCCGACTGAATTTTGTTGCAAACTTACTAGCACTGGATAGGCATGAGTATGATGTCATTTTGGGTATAGACTGGTTACCCACTTATAATGCATGTGTAGATTGCTTCGAGAGTTCCATCGTCTTCGCTATTTTTGGGCAGGAGATGTACCTAGTTGCGACGCCTCACCCCGGGGTTGGGTCTAGCACGCATCCATATTATATTGAGGAGGATACTTCTTCGGAGGTTTTGGTGACTCTAGATTCCATTCCACTAGTTAGTGATTTTTCAAATTTTTTGGGGAGATTCTGGGGTTACCACCGAGTCAAGAGATCGACTTTGTGATAGATTTAATTATAGGCACCAGACCCATTGCCCTCACTCCGTATAGTATGGCTCTATTAGAGATGAGGGAGATACGAGATCAGATTGAGCAGTTATTAGGTCAGGGGTTCATTAGGAGGATTACTTGGCCCTGGGGTGCTCCAGTGTTGTTCGTCAAGAAAACGGACGGATCCTTACTGCTTTGTGCGACTAGAGAGAGTTGAAGAAAGTCACGATTCGAAATAAATACCCATTGTCGCACATAGATGATTTGTTTGATCAGTTGAAGGGTGCTGCCTACTTTTTAAAGATCGACTTGAGGTTGGGATACCATTCGTTGAGAGTCGGAGAGCAGGATGTCTCAAAGATAACTTTTCTTACTCGTTATGGGTCGTACGAGTTTTTGGTAATGCCATTCGGGCTGACCAATGCACCGACAGTGTTTATAGATTTGATGAAACGAGTTTTCAGGGACTTTCTGGATTAGTTCGTTATAGTATTCATAGATGACATTCTGATATATTCTGAGACTGTAGAGGAGCACGTAGAGCATCTGCGGGTGGTCTTATAGACACTTATAGATCACCAGCCGTATGCGAAGTTCGATAAATGCGGATTTTGGTTGAGGGAAGTATAGTTCTTGGGTCATGTTGTGTTCGAGCGGGGTATATTTGTGGACTCTGGGTCCATGATGGAGTGGGGATAGCCCATTACATCCATCGAGGTGTGCAACTTCTTGGGATTGGCCGTGTACTACCATCGATTCATTCAGGGGTTCTCAAAGATAGCCGGGCCCTTAACGAATTTGACGAGGAAAGGGGTAACTTTTTATCTGGGATGAGATGTTCCAGCAGGCATTCGAGGAGCTAAAGATGATATTGATTACATCACCTGTTCTAGCATTACCTCGGGCGGGAGTTGACTACAGGGTTTATACTGATGCGTCCATGAGGGGACTCGACGGGGTTCTGATGTAGGAGGAGAGTCCGATAGCTTATGCTTCCCAGAAGCTTAAGCCTCATAAGGGACATTACCCCACCCACGACTTGGAGTTAGCAACCGTGGTTTTTGCATTATGAGTGTGGAAACACTACCTACTAGGGGAAAAGTTTTATCTTTTCACAGATCATAAGAGCTTACAATATTTGTTCACTTAGATAGAGCTGAACATGCGTCAGTGGAGGTGGATCGAGTTTGTAAAGGACTACCAGTTTGACATTCAGTACCACCCGAGGAAAGCGAATGTCGTAGGGCACGCGTTGAGATGTAAGCCATTTTTGGAGTTGGCAGCAGTGTGGAAGGCGAAGTGGAGGTCACTTCGTGGGGATGCTGAGTTGACCCGAGCATTTATGGAAGTTCTCACCATCACCCCCGAGATCATTATTCGGGTGGTGAAGGCACAAGCGGAGGATAAACTTTGTCAGGAGCGGGTGAAATAGTTTCTAGCCGAGGGGGTGGAGCATTTTTCTATCGGGTCTGATGGCGGTCTGAGGTTCTAGAGGAGACTGGTTGGTCCAGATGATGCTGAGTTGAGACGAGCTATTATATTAGAGGCTCACAGTTCATTATACACGGTGCATCCTGGTGAAGATAAAATCTACCACGACATGTGCCGTCAGTATTGGTGGGCCGGTATGAAGATAGATATAGTATATTTTGTGTCAATATGTTCTACTTGTCAGCTGGTGAAGGCAGATCATTAGTGTCCCACGGATACTCTGCAACTCTTGGAGATCCCGGTGTGGAAATGGGAAAGCATATATATGGACTTCATTACAGGGCTACCTACTTCGCAGAGGGGGCATGATTCGATCTGTGTGAGTATTGACAGATTGACAAAGGTCACTCATTTCCTACCGATCCACACATGTTTTAGCTCTGATCAGTACGAGATCGTTAAGCTACATGGGGTACCGCTTAACATAGTATCAGATAGGGACAGGACGTTTGTGTCCCACTCTTAGAGGAGCTTCCAGCAGCCTTAGGGGCAGAGTTGAGACTGAGCACTTCGTATCATCCTCAGATCGATGGGCAGATGGAGAGGGTGAACCTGATGCTGGAGGACATGCTACGTATGTGTATTTTGGATTTTAAAGGAAGCTGGGAGAAATATTTTCACTGGTGGAGTTCGCCTGCAAAAATAGCTACCAATTCACTATAGGGATGGATCCATTTAAGGCACTCTGTGAGAGACCCTGTCGTTCCCCCTTGTGCTGGTTAGAGGTGGGGGAGACCATTCTAGGGACGAACTTCATTAAGGATACCTCAGAGAAGGTAGAGATGATTCAGGCCAGGATACGAATTTCTCAAGATAGGCAGAAGAGCTACGTAGATGCGGGTAGGAGACACTTAGACTTTGATGTTGGAGACCAGGTGTTGATTATAGTGTCTCCTATAAAAGGGGTGATGAGATTTGGAAAGAAGGTAAAGTTGGAACCTCGATATATAGGACCGTTCCCTATCTTGGAGAGGATTGGGCCCGTAGCATGCCGATTGGGATTACCGAAAAACTTACAACGGATGCATGATATCTTTTATATATCCTCACTCAGGAGATTCCTTATAGATGAGGAGGCATACCAACACATAGATGTGGACGAGATTTAGCTCCAACCAGATGCTACTTATGAGGAGAGATCAGTTGCCATTTTGGATAGACGGGAGCGCCGATTGTGGTCCAAGGTTATTCCTTTAGTTAGGGTGCAGTGGGGGCACCACCGGGAGGATGAGTCGACTTGGAGAGAGAGGACAACATGCGCACTAGGTATCCGGAACTCTTCTAGCTAGGTACGTACTTTCTTGATTCCGAGGATAGAATCCTATTATTAGAGAGGGGGGGGGGGGGGGGGGAGGGGGGGAATGTAATACCCCACATTTTTCTCTTAATTAATTAGTGAAATATATTCCTTTTTCTAATCTAGAAATTTAATGTAAATAAATATCTTATTCGGAAGAGTTAAGTGGAAGCTTATTATTAGGCATACTTGTGTGTATTATTCATTTTGTGCATGAATATATTATTTGCATATCATAAAAGAAAATTATATAATTTTTGTGCAACACAATAAAAAGTAATAATTTTGACATAAATAATTTAGAGCTCGTTTTGGGACTTATATTGACTCGTTTAAGTGGTTTAAAACTTTAAAAATGGTCTTGGGTCAATAACATATGGGTTGGGAGAATTTTGGACTAATTAAAAAAGGAATTCGGGTTCTTTTGGGGGTCCAAACGTTGGTCCCATAACCCAACTCAATATTAGCACTCAATTTAGTGGTTTAGTGGGAGCAAACTACTCCCCCATTATCAAAAATCATAACTTAAGAAAGAAGCCATGGGAGAGAGAAAAGAGAAACACCCAAAGGAAGGCAAAAGCAAAAGAATAAGGAGGGATCGAAGGCTTTCAAGGGTTATCCTCTACAAAATTTAAAGGCAAGAATTTTCTTGCATAAATTATGATTCTAATGTATTTCTCAATGCATAATAAATTCCCCCTTTTGATTTCTAAAAATTAGGGCTGTTTATGTTTGATTTGATGATGAAAACCCACATGTAGAGGAAGAATATACGTGTAGAGTTATTCCAGAATTTAGGGATTGAAAACATAAATGTTGATGATTAGTTTTCCATTAAGTTTAATGATTATTGGATAAAAATGGTATATAATTATAGAGGTGATTGCTGATTTGTTTATGGGCTTATTTCCAGATGTAGATTTCCCCATATAAATACCCTCCTTATGAATTAATCACGGTTGAATGTTTGAGACTTAATTTCTTAAGCATATGAGTATATTAATGATTGTAACGAAGATTTTTGTTGGAAACTGGACTTAAGAATGTAAATTTCGTGTTGTTGTTAAGAGAATTAAGAAGGTTGGAAAAATCTGGGAAACTCAGAAACTAGGAAAACGTAGGTATAAGACGATGCCTCATTCGAACAACGTGGCAAGACGTTCAAACGACATCACCTATCTCGCGAACGAGACCTTCAGTCATTCGAACGATGGGCCATAATCTCCCACTGCTCGTCCTCTTCTGCCTTGCCCAATTCGGTACCTGCTCATGTCACTGTATTACTCTGGGGGTTGCTGAAATACAAAATTTAGTAGGAAGTGTTAGTACAGTGGGTTAATTTACTTATGGGTTTAATGAATTAATCCACTCATAAATTATTAATAATTACTCTTAGCTAGGATGCTCAGTAATTATTTATGGATTGGAATTAATAATTTATGAGATTTTAAATTATTAATAAAAGAGAAAATATTATGAATGATTAGTTGAGGAATATTATTGGTAATTGTATAGAAATTTCCCATTCATATTATAGAGATAAATAATATGCATTATTATGTATTCTTGTGGACATACGTTATTCATGGACCGTCCTATCGGCTCGGGGGTTCGCGCATTCGAGCTACATACCACACGTCGGCACAAGTGGGCTTGATGTTGTGTAGGCCATGTCGGTACTATGTGGAGGCTCCACCCATCAGAGGTAGGGTTGGAACTGACCATTCATGTATCACCTCTAGGTATGGGCTGCATACAGGTGTCCCGCGTAGGGACCGCTCCCAACGTATGAGTGTTTTGTGTTGTCTGTTTAAGAATAAGAGAATTCCACCGGACTTTCCGATAGAGCACGAATAGACACCAACGGTAGATGCCCTTGTGTGTCACATATATGAAAGGACATATATTAGTAATTGACCTGACTTGAAATTTAAATAAATTGAATTGTCTAAGGAAAACAAACAATAGTTATATACGATGTGCTTTAATGCATTATAGATGCTTATGCCCTTTTTTGAAATATTTATGAGGCTTTAATAATTTGACTATGGGTAACTTATTATAGAAAGTACATTAAAATAATTTATTACTATTGCCCCCATTTATAATTTGAAAAATTTTCACCATTCATTATTTGGGAATTATTGGGGAACGAATGATAGTTCGTTAGATGAGGGGTGAGGTGTCACACGTATGTGAGTGACGAAGAGGGGGAATAATTATTGTGCATAGACTGTATAATTACATTCATATTTTATTCAAGTTAATTCTTTCACACCTCGGGCTCTGACCCAAATATAAATGTTTTCTCCCCCTAGGTGCTTCTAGACATGGATATTTGGATTGTGCTGTGGCACTCCTGCGACCTCGCTTACTCTCTAGATCTAGAGTTATTTCTAGTATAGGTGCTTTTCATCTCTAGTCTATTACTATTTGGAACTTTTGTAAGGCTTAAGCCCGATGCTCTTTCATTTTATGTCAGTTGGGATTTTATCACTTTAGTTGGATATTATTATCATTTTTAACTTCATGGTGGTTTAGAATATTGGACTATTATGTATGTGCTCCTTATTTTACAAATGCAGTAATTTTGGAAAATAACTTATTTATAATTACTTTGTGCTAAGGATGGAATTAATTGCAAACAACCCCTATCTTCGGCTTATCCCGCCTAGCCAGCCTTTACGTGAGAAAATAGGGTTGTTCCACAAGTGAACAGATCTTCCTATCACGGCTCAGCCATCAGGTACTATGCTTCTTGGAATTTTGGCTCTTATTATAATTTACTTAAACTGTATGGATGGTTATATTGGTTTGTGAAACACCTGTCCTTTATGGTATTTATATGTAAATTTTAGTAGTTTGTCTATGGGTTGAAAAATAATTGTTCGAATAAAGAGAGTAAAGCTCAACCGGGCGTACTACCATGCAACACTAGTGTACCTTAATAAATACAACAAAATGGATGATTAACTCATCTTTGGGATTCAGGTTGACCCATCTCTAATAGAAAGATAAAATTTAGGTGCATGTTCAAACTACTTTCCACTAGTTTCGACCGTTGAAAATCCGCCACATAACGTGTTCCACTATAAATTTTAGAAACTACACGAATTAGTTCGAAAAGTTATATGATATGACATATTGGTGTCAAAATTTTATAAAATGAAATTACGTGGTGTCGTATATGTCTCAAAATGATAAATTGTATTAGTCGTGTCTTGTCATATTAATCGCGTGTTTATTCACGTTATCAGGCTTATTTTTATTTAATTAAGTATAAAATTGAATAAATCATGTTTTTTCATGTCATGTCCTGCTCTAAACGGATTGTGTTCGTATCAGGTAAAAAAACGAAGTCAGTATCATGGCAGTTTGTTAAATATATAGAAAATTCTAATCTAAGCATTCTGTCACCTTTTGAAAGAAAGTTTACTGTGACACCCCGACCAATAAAATACCGGGTGATCAGTACTATATAAAATTAAACAGGAATGTCATATGGATCATTCTTAGCATCACCGTTGAAAACTTTTTTAAAACCTACTAACCACCTAGTATTCAAAAAAGATGATGTCAAAATTTTAATCTTTTTATTAACCAATACATAATATGTTGCATAACAAAATAAACACTACATACTGATAGAGTCAAATCATCTCATCAAATAAGTAAAACAAAGTCTTGCCAAATAAACCATCGGCTAAATCCAAACCAAAATAAATTAATAGAGAGTAATAAATCCCATACAATCTGAATTGAAATAACTGAATAAAACCATGAGTGACATGCTCGATATAAACTGAGATAACATTCCTAAAATAGGAATAAAATCAGAGAAGCGTCTATCCAAATCCCGCAACATCCACACATGCTACAGCGGCGAGTCCCTGGAGTGAATTCAAGCCTAGCATCCCGGTGGCTGGACACCTAAAAGGTTTTGAAAATATTTGATAGCAAGGGTTAGAACCCAAAAAGTTTTGAAAATATTTAGCAAGTGATCAAATTTGCAATAATTTAAAATGCATGAATGCTCTTCATATTTAATCTAGTGTCACACTCCCTTGAGGACATACTCACCCCTCCACTAATGTGCACACCTAACGCTTTACTTATATCTCCCCTAGTCATCTACCCCGTAACTAGATAATCGATATAGCTCCTTTCAACCACCCTACTAAAACCCGAGTATGATTAAGATATTAATTTATGAGTTATTAGTCACACTAACTTGGTTACTCATTTTCCCTTTTTAAATCCATATAACATTCACACCCGTTATATATATAATCCAATTCACGTCAGGTATTAAATTACCCATATATAATTATTTATCCCATTATGTACGTAAAACCATATTACAACATTCACACATATGTTGAATATATATATATAATCCATCCTCTTGAGTAATACCTCACTGGATGTATTCTCTAAAGTGCCATCGTACCAGGTGTGCTCAGTTAACCTAGTTAACCCAAGTTGGAATCGCTCACGAACTTGGCCAAAAATATAAACGTTGTGGAGGCGGTCATATTTCCTTCCTGAAAGTGATATAAGCCCCTCACCCATATAACGAACGCTATGACCTGGGGATATACTCACCCTACTCCTCAAGATAGGGGATTCACTCACATCGCGCAACGTCCCCTAATAGCACTAGAGTATATAAATTTAAATAAATATCTAACCACTGATATTTATAAGCACATACAATATATATATATATATATATATATATATATATATATATATATATATATATATATATATATATATATATATATATATATATATATATATATATATATATATATATATATACACTATCACACACTGTATATATAATTTAAATCCCGGCTTTACTGTGAACAAAATCCGTAGCACTAGCCTATATTTTCCCGAGTCTATGGTTCGACTCTAATTTAATTAATTTGCCCATTAATTACTTTATTACCTTCCTGAGTCTATGGTTCGACTCTAATTAATTAATTTATCCATTAATTAATTTAATACATTTTCGAGTCTCTGGTATGACTCTAATTAATTAATTTACCCATTAGTTAATTTAAGGCTTTCCCGAGTCTACGGTTCGACCCTAATTTAATTAATTTATTACCTTGGTGTCACTCAACCAATATACCCGGGCTTGCTCACTTGGCCCGTATCTTAATATTACCCGAGTCTATATTACGACTCTAAATTAATCTATTTCTATCCATAATTAATTTGATACCTTGGCGTCACTCAACCAGTGTACCCAGACTCGCTCACTTGGCCCAAAAATACCATATCCCCATTTAATTATTCAAAATTCTCCTCAATAAATTTTGCACAATTATTAATCTAAGGTTTTCAATTTACTCAATTTGCCCAGATTTTTAAAATGACATTTTGGGGCATTTTCGAGCCGTTTTGGAGAAAACGTATTAGAGAACAAAAGTTAGAAAACACGATTTTCTATAAGGCTTCATGGACAGAATCACCATTAAAAGCTTTTGTGAAGCTTTTTACCCAGAATTCTCCACTGAAATCCTTAAGTGTTCAAAATAAACTCTAGCCTAACTTAAGTCCAAATTCCAATCTAATAATTGTCATCCCAAATACGACATTAACCATGATTCTTCCCAGATTCTTTACAGATCACGAAACCTTTCAATTTATCAATTGATTTCTCCACAATTCATACAAATAAAGTATCATTCTCAATTCTCAAAATTTATTTTTAATATCCACAAATTTGAAATCCCAATTTGTGTCTAGCCAACCCAAAATCATTAGTTTAACACACCTACTATGATATGAATTGAAGACTACAATTAAATTAAAAGCAAGTTTAATTACTTGACTTAAGAGTTCATAGTGTCTGATTATCCTTTGGTGTAGAGATCGTTGTGTGATGAAGAACACATTCCTTATTCTTCCTCTTTGGATCCCAAGAGTCCTCCCTCTTTGTCCCTTACGTTCTCAGATTTCTCCCAAGTGAGTTATGGCTGCCCACAACTCCAAAACTTAGGTTTCTATCTCCAAATCCCTTTTTTAATCATATAGGCCTAATTAAAATGGCCCAAATACCCCCGAGTGGGATCGATTATGTCCAAAAATACCCCGTGACCCATTTACCACCCCCGAGTACACGTTTTTTTTATTATCTCAACCCATTTAGACTCAACTGTGCACTCAGAATTGACATCCAAATTAATTTATAAAAAGTCCCTATCTCACACCCAACTTGGTCTATATTCGAATTTCGGATGAGATGAATAAATGTTATGTCACTTATACACGTTATGACGTAAATAAATTATTACTATTCACTTAGTAATTTAATTTCCATAAATATTAACCATTTTCTCTCCGATTAATATTTAAATAAATATTATCATAATTCATTCAATTAAATTACGACACACAAGTAATTTAAAATTATCCAAATTAATTAAATATTAAAATGCACAAAAATACGAGGTGTTACATACTTCCTCCCTTACCAAGGAATTTCTTCCCCGAAATTAGGTCATACCTGCTACGAATAACTTGGGAAACTGCTCTCGCATATCCTCCTTTCCCTCCCACGTAGACTCGTCAATACTGTGATGACCCCACTGCACTCTTACTACTAGTACAAGCTTAGATCGTAGCTTGCGCTAACATAGCTACATGTCTCTCCTCATATGAGATGTCTGACTGCAAGTTAATCTCCTTGAGTGGGCCGTGCTAGGAAGCCCTCTCGATGGTCATCAATCTCCAACTCGATGGTCCCTGGCCATGTAGTGCCTCAAACGATGAGCTTCTGCGCCACCATCTCTACTATCTTTATGTTAGAAAATTCCCCTCCTGCCTGGGTGCTAATTTCCTTGTTGCCAAACACGTGACTTTCTTTCGGGAAATTACCCGTAATAATTCCTGACTATGCATGTTAGACTTCCACCTTCAATGCACGGTAATGTACTCCTCATTACATTCGTGAATTATATGGAAAGACATAACGTACTCAATCCCGCGGATGGACCACAACTCATTTCAGATCATAATAGTTTGTCATTTCCCCACCCTTTACCAACAAGAGGTTGGATACAAATACTTTTTCCACAGGTTCTCCAAAAGTGGCACGCAGATACTAAACCGTTACGAGATATCCCACGTAACTTTACCACTGGTAATTACTACTCCAAAATTACCCAAAGATCTACAATGCACATTCCTTAAATTTCTTCTACTACTTAGTCACTTCCTGTCTACCCTTGGACTTACAGGTGACACGTATAGCACGATATATAACTCTGTCCCTACCGCTTCCTGACACTTCCTACTAGTGGAGGGACTGAAAGGCCTCATCCAAATTCACAACAATATTGGATGACAACCTGACCTACTTTACTTCTTCTTTTCAATTGATTCGTTGGATGTACTGCCCGATTATATAACCCATCCAAATTTAACAATCAATCATTCTGGTAAAGCCATTCTGCAACCCGATGGAAAACCCTAACATCTCCCCGACTTTGGATAGCCAAATTACGAATTTTACTAATCCGCATGTCAATCCCGTTCCTGGAATTGTAAAATAAAAAAAATCCCAATTGATAACCTCGAATCAACCTTCTACCCTTAAACGGTGTACCCGTAGACAACTTCACTATGTTTCATATAACACAAATCCCCATGATCAAAGATTCACATCGCGTGAGTAGGAATCTACACCTTATCTATATGTAAAACCATACTAGGCATATGACTAAGTGAGACTCTTCTCTACTTTCCCAAAAATGTGGCTTCTTTCTTGCCTTAAGATATCTTGTTACTTGTTCCTCCACCACTTTTCCACTCCTCACGATGGAGATCGTTCTCCTTGATATACAAAAAAATGAGTTGTTTTATTTATCCAATGGATTTTAGCACGCTGTACTTTCCCACTTATTTTCTAACTGTCCCATAGGCATGTATTCCAGACGCTTATTTACACATTTTTTAATTTAAGATGATTCTGAAATCACACTAACCAGGGTACCCATACACCCTAAATTCCATGCATATTTGCACAACATCACAGACATCACATACGTAATATTTTTAACAATCATATAAATATCAATACGAACCATTCACACAAACCATTAATCTAAAGTAATACTGATAAATGACTGTCCGAATAAACCATTGGCAGAAAACCAACATCCACTAATATGATCCAACAAAGAATAGTAACCAGTACAAAGTCCGACTGAAATGAAAATAGCTGGGGCAACATGCCCGAAAGAAATACTAAGATACATCCTACTATAGGAATGAAATGACTGAAGCGTCTATGTCCAAATCCTGCAACATCCACACTTGTTGTAGTTATGCATCCCTGGAACAGATCTTCAAGTTTGGCATCCCTATGGCTGGATACCTAAAAGTTTTTGAAAATATTTTGCAAGTATGGGTCAGAGCCCAAAGTCCTTTTGAAAATATTTTGTAAGTGAATTAAAATTCAACAATTAAAATATATGAAGGCTGTTCATATTTAAGTTAGTGTCGTACTCCCTTAAAGATACATCTCACCCCTCCTCTAAAGTGCACACCTAACACTTTCTTCCTGACCCTCCTAGTTACACTACCCCGTCTAACTAGCCTTGTCATGAAACTCCTTGAACTCTACTCTAACCTGAGTAATTTGTATCTTTACTTCGTAAGTTATTTATCGCAGTAACTTAATTAATCATTTTCTTAAAAGCCATATAACATTCACTAGTTATATAAGTAATACAAATTCCCTTCATGTATTTAATTACCCGTATATAATTATATACTCAATTATATACGTAGAACTATATTCCATAATTATACATATGTTGAATATAAATAGAACCGCTCTTAAAAGCCACATAAAATTCACTAGTTATATAAGTAATACAAATTCTCTTTGTGTATTTAATTACCCGCATATAATTATCCCGCCAAATAAAATATCGGGTGGTTAGTCCTATATCAAATTAAACAGGATTCTCATATGGATCATTCTTAGCATCACTGTCGAAAACTTTTTTAAAACTTAGTAACCACCTAGTATTCAAAAAAGATGATGTCAAAATTTTAATCTTTCTATTAACCAATACATGATATGATGCGTAACAAAATAAACACCACATACTGATAGAGTCAAATCACCTCTTCAAATAACTAAAACAAAGTCTTGACAAATAAACCATCGGCTAAATCCAAACCAAAATAAATTAACAGAGAGTAATAAATTCCATACAATTTAAAATGAAATAACTGAATAAAACCGTGAGCGACATGCTCGAGATAAACTGAGATAACATTCCTAAACTAGGAATCAAATGAGAGAAGCATCTATCCAAATCTTGAAACATCCACACATGCTATAGTGGCAAGTCCCTGGAGTGAATTCAAGCTTGGCATCCCGGTGGCTGGACACCTAAAAGGTTTTGAAAATATTTGATAGCAAGGGTTAGAACCTAAAAAGTTTTGAAAATATGTAGCAAGTGATTAAATTTGCAATAATTTAAAATGCATGAATGCACTTCATTTTTAAGCTAGTGTCGTACGTCCTTGAGGACATACTCACCCCTCCACAAATGTGCACACCTAACGCTTTACGTATATCTCCCCTAGCCATCTACCCCATAAGTAGATAATTGATATAACTCATTTCAACAACCCCACTCAAACCCGAGTATGCTTAAGATATTAATTTATGAGTTGTTAGTCACATTAACTTGGTTACTCATTTTCCATTTTTAAATCCATATAACATTCACACCCGTTATATACATAATACAACTCACGTCATGTATTAAATTACCCCTATATAATTATTTATCCCATTATATACGTAAAACAATATTAAAACATTCACACATATGTTGAATATATATATAGTCCATCCTCCCGAGTAATACCTCACTGGATGTATTCTCTAAAGTGCCATCGTACCAGGTGTGCTCACTTAACCTAGTTAACCCAAGTTGGAATCGTTCACGAACTTGGTCAAAAATATAAATGTTGTGGAGGTGGTCATATTTCTTTCCTGGAAGTGAGATAAGCCCCTCACCCATATAACGGATGCTATGATCTGGGGATATACTCACCCTACTCCTCAAGCTTGGAGATTCACTCACATCGTGCAACCTCGCCCGATAGTACTAGAGTATATAAATATCTAACCACTGATATTTATAAGCACACAATATATATATATATATATATATATATATATATATATATAAGCCCCTCACCCATATAATGGATGCTATGACCTGGGGATATACTCACCCTACTCTTCAAGCTAGGAGATTCACTCACATCGTGCAACCTCGCCCGATAGCACTAGAGTATATAAATTTAAATAAATATCTAAGCACTAATATTTATAAGCACACAATATATATATATATATATATATATATATATATATATATATATATATATATATATATATATACACACCGTATATATAAATGAAATCCCGGCTTTACCGTGCACAAAATCCGTAGCACTAGCCTATATTTTTTCGAGTCTATGGTCCAACTCTAATTTAATTAATTGTGACCATTAAGTACTTTATTACCTTCCCGAGTGTATGGTCCGACTATAATTAATTAATTTATGCATTAATTAATTTAATACATTTCCGAGCCTCTGGGGCGACTCTAATTAATTAATTTACCCATTAAATAATTTAATGCCTTCCCAAGTCTACGGTTCGATCCTAATTTAATTAATTTATTACCTTGATGTCACTCAAACAATATACCCGGACTTGCTCACTTGGCTCGTATCTTAATATTAGTCGAGTTTATATTTCGACTCTAAATTAATCTATTTCCTCCATAATTAATTTAATTCCTTGGCGTCACTCAACCAGTGTACCCGGACTCGCTCACTTGGCCCAAAAATACAATATCCACATTTAATTATTAAAAATTCTCCTCAATAAATTTTGCACAATTATTAATCTAAGGTTTTCCATTTACTCAATCTGCCTAGATTTTTAAAATGCTGTTTTGGGAATTTTGGAGTCATTTTGGAGAAAACGTATTAGAGAACAAAAGTTAGAAAACGCGATTTTCTGTAGGACAGTGCAGACAGAATCGCCATTAAAATATTTTGTGATGCTTTTTACCCAGAATTCTCCATTGAAATCCTTAAGTGTTCAAAATTAACTCTAGCCCAACTTAAGTCCAAATTCCAGTCTAATAATTGTCATCCTAGATACGACACTAACCATGATTCTTTTCGGATTCTTTCAAAATAACAAAACCTTTCAATTTATCAATTGGTTTCTCCACAATTCATACAAATAAATTATCATTCTCAAATCTCAAAATTTATTTGTAATATCCACAAATTTAAAATCCAAATTTGTGTCTACCCAACCCAAAATCATTAGGTTAACACACCTAATATGATATGAATTGAAGACTACAATTAAATTAAAAGCAAGTTTAACCACTTGTCTTAAGAGTTCGTACTGTCTGATTATCATTGGTGTAGAGATCGTTGTGTGATGAAGAACACCTTCCTTGTTCTTCCTCTTTGGCTCCCCAGAGTCCTCCCTCTTTGTCCCTTACGTTCTAAGATTTCTTCCAAATGAGTTATGGATACCCACAACTCCAAAACTTAGGTTTTTATCTCCAAGTCCTGTTTTTAATCACATCGGCCTAATTAAAATGGCCCAAATACCCCCGAGTCGGCTTGGTTATGCCAAAATATATCCTGTGATCCATTTACCACCCTCGGATACACTTTTTTTACTATCTCGGTCCATCTGGACTCAACCGTGCACTCATAATTGACATCTGAATTAATTTATAAAAAGTTCCTATCTCACACCCAACTTAGTCTATATCCATCTTCCGGTTGAGATAAATAAATGTCACGTCACTTATACACGTTATGCCGTAAATAAATTATTACTATTCAATTAGTAATTTAATTTCCATAGATATTAAATATTTCTCTTCGATTAATATTTAAATAAATATTATCGTAATTAATTCAATTAAATTATGACACACAAGTAACTTAAAATTATCCGAATTAATTAAATATTAAAATGCACAAAATACGGGGTGTTACGGTTTACCATTTTCAATATTTTTTGAATCTAGTCCACTTACATATTTTTTAAACACTAAGTTACCTCAACCCCTAACATATCCCTTATAAATTGGGGTATACACAAATTTAACACATGCATGTTAGAAAAATTCATATTTACATTATAAAATTTCACATACAAATTATATTTTTTTACAAAAAATGAAGAAAATCATATATACTTTAAAAAAATTATCGTATATATTACTTAAAATCTTATATGTATTTAGGGAGAGGGACCTTAGTGTCCAAAAAATATTTTAGTGAACTAGAGCAAAAAAAAAAATGGATTGAGGAGTTGAGAAAAAAAAAAGGACTGTGGAGATAAGCAAAAAAACCATTTTTTAAAAATTGATATTTTTTTAAATCGATTCAAAAAATTAAAAATTCTCACAAATCATGCCAAATTGTATAATCAATTTTGGAAAATTTTATTCTTTCACATGTGGTCTTCCTCACTAGCAGCACTTGTGATAGATTTTTCAAATTGATCGTACATTAAGGTTCTATTTGGTATATCTTTTGTATGTGAATTTATTGGTAAAAAAAATATTTATGAGGATTGTTTTACATTAAACCTTAAATTTATAAGTCCTTCTACAAAAGTTATAATAAAAAAACTTTATGCATATATTATCATATAGCTATATAATATCATTGCCAATTTTTGACAAAATAAATGGTGTAGAAAGGGTGCAATTTAAAAAAATACTCTCTTTATCCTAAATTAATATTATTTCTTTACGTACTGGTCCATCCCCACTTAATAGTCCCGTTTCTCATGATAATATCTAAAACTAGGCAAGATTCTAAAGATAGTACATAAAACTAAAAAAAAGAGAATAAAAAATATCTTATTGAATGTAAGGATTGTTGGGGTTGTATACTAAAAGTCATGGTTCACTAGTAAATTTTAGTATGCTTATTTAGTGAAAATCCTCACAAATAACGTTTGCATTGTATTATTTATATATTTATGTATAGGTGTCTTTTATTCTACATGATAAATTATTTGGTGTGTAGAGTTTGGCTTACACATGAAAGATCAAATCATTGGTTCTTATTGAATATAAGTATGGTTCACAATCTTAGATGGTGAAGGACACACCATCGATAAGATTGTAACAAAAAATTTTAGCAGGTTTATCTTGATTATAAGAAACGATATAGTTTTGACTTATTGTGCTAGTTCACTTTGTATGTATTGAACGAGATCAATTTGACATAATTGTCTTTATACTAATTATATAAGGTAATGCGCATCTCATGGTTACTATGAGTGCCTAAGGTCGTAATCCAAACATAATTGATGAAGACATGCATTAATCGTTCATTACTTTGACCTATTAGGTGAGATTCCTTTATGGATACTTGGTAGATTGAATAATGGTGACTAGTGTATGGTGAAAGTTAATTATGAATGAAATCCATATATTGGTATAGAGATTGATGATAACCTCTTGATGTATCTTCTAAGTTTTGTTTATGTTAAGTCTGGCTAGTATATCCGATATATTAAATAAGTTAAGAGGATGGTATCAAGGAGTTTATAAGAGGTCGATTAAATATAATTATCAATAATTTAATTTAATCGAATCCGATATATTAAATAAGTTAAGAGGATGGTATCAAGGAGTTTATAAGAGGTCGATTAAATATAATTATTAGTAATTTAATTTAATCGAAGGGTATTTATAATCTTAATGTAGGGAGATTATTAAGAATTTAATAACGAGGAGCTCAGAATTATAATTTTAACATAGTAGACTAGAGTGTAATTATTATTCTTTAGTGGAATGAATAATAATTCATAGAATTATGGAATTAATTATAAAATTTAATTAGGATTCATAATTCTGAAGGAAGTCAGTATCTTATTTCTCCCGGGGATCCCTGTCTTAGCCTGTATAAGTAACTCCTTGTCTCCTAATAAGTGTGCGATCATTGTAAATATGAAATATAACTAAAAGTGGATGTAGGGTCATGCTCCTTAGTTCTCACATACTAATGGCATGCATTGGCTTAAAGGAATAGCATGGAAGATCTTGAGGTATCTTTGAAAGCTCTCATCATGTAAAATCGATTTCGAACAATTAGAGAGTCATGGAATTGGAATCACGGGTTCCTCAAATATAGAGGAAGAGGCAAGAGAAATTTCAAGTCATGAGGAGATTGTTTAATCCGCCTGCTTTACACATCTTTACAAAATAGTGATTTATAAAGTAAATCTGACAACACATATTAGATCTGCAATCGAATTAAGAATAAATCAAGAGGGTTGATTAAATAGTTAAGAAAGTGTTATAATACACATAAACCCCTATATAATACTTTGGAATTCATGGATGAAGGTTTGGGGATGAAATTAATTCAAGAGCACACAATTTCATATGCTCAAATAAATTTGTGATACGTCATGGTGTTTACTTGTCAGAGCCATAATTTGAGAATGGTTGATCGGATGGGGCTGAAATTTTTTCTACACATTTCAAAGGCCGAAAGATATAAAAACACGCTAGATATCACATTTTGACACCGTTAGGAGTTTTGACAAAAAATTATTTGGATTTAGTTGTTGCCAAACCATTAGATTTTCGATATGCATCGGCGTAACACAAAATAAATCAAATTTTTACGTTTCAAGCTAGAAGGAACTGCAAAAGTATGAGATCTTGAATTTTCTCTGTAGATCCAACGTAATCCTTTTTCTTTTATTGAAACCCAATTATCATATAAATCAAATTATCCAGTATTTGTTAAGTCCCCCAACAATTGGTATCTACGAGGATTTTGATTTACATGATAATTGGAAAATCCTTGTTGTCCATCAAAGTCGGTTTAATTAATTTAGTTTTAACCATGAATAAATCTTGAATAAATGATAGATTTAAGATCTAACTTTTTTTGTAGAGATTTATAAGTTTCTTCCCTCTGTTAAGGTCTGATTCATGTTTATTAATTTTATGTAATTAGATCTTACGTTGATTTATGCATAGTTATTTTTCTATCTTCGATTAGGTAGTCATAATTAATTTTTAGTTTTAGATCTGGTTGTAGTTATTACATGTAATATATGGGATTCGTCGGAATCTACATCGATTGATGAGTCGGATGCCGAAGATAATTTTTTGGACGAATGAGATTTGTCAAAAAATATTTTGAACAATTTTAGTGGACTTTTATTGTGTCTTAATGGACCATGGGATTGTGAGTTAGTGTTATGAAATCACACAGAAGTTTCACGACACACTTCATAGGCATATTAGGCACCCTGGTGACATGCAGCGGTGATGCGATTATGTATTGTTTTGGCATGGGCAACCTCCCGGAGTTTTTTGGTGGTGATGTCATAGTATGGGTAAACTTCGACTCAGCCTAGATTTTTTATTTGGTATGGTTCCTTACATGGGAAGGATTTTTGTATTTAAATATTTCATTTGATAAAGAATTAGAGACCGTAATGGAGAGGGATCTAATTATTAGCTTCCTTATTGTTTATGGATTGCATCTCTTGCTTTTCTTATTCTCTTGTGATTCTGATTGTTATTTACTATTTATGTTTTATTTAATGGAGTGTTAAGATTAATTAATTTTAATTGACCCATCAGATTGGATAATTGTAACACCCCGTAAATTCAATAGGTTTTATTTAAATTAATTCCAAATTTTTTGGCTAAAATAAAAATTTGAAAATTATTAATTTTTAGTAATTTAAAATATCGAGTTTTAATATTGAAAAGTTGGACTTTAATTGAAATTAAAATGGGAATTTAAATTTATATTGATTTCATTTTTTCGTGACCAAACCTAACTGATAGGGTCTGGGCCGGACCGGTTCGCCGGTCTGTTACGCCCAGCTGTCATGTTTTTCTAAGGAGTCTTTTACCACTCAAACTCTTATTGATTTTTGGTATAAAACCAACTCGGGGTTAGGAATTTTAAAACTTATTTACATCAACCCTTAAAGCAGTAGCCTCTCCTCTTTTTCATCTTCTTCAACCTCTAATCCATAGCCCCATTCTACATAACTTTCAACTCAAGATTTGTCAAGATTAACTGGGTCTTCTCAATACGCATCAAGAACAGACCTTTGTCACCTTTTTGAGATGAACACACCTTTGAAATTCGAATTCTCAATCAACTTTTATATAGGCATGGATACTCTATTCTCTTCCTTTAGTATTATGCATTTTAAGTGTCACCTAAACTTTTAATCACATGTTTTTCTTAAAATAAATTAGTAACTTAATTAAAAAAAGTGAAAACTATATTTGGTACTGTTTTGATGAAAAATGTTAATATGGAAAAAGACTTGAAACCCTTGGGTGCATAGGAGAGAGTAGTGGGTTCTGGTTATTATGGGTGTAGGATCACATGTAGAATTTATGGCGGGTTATTTTTAATTGAAATTAAGACGTGTACACACGCAAAATTATGTAGTTGATAAAAGTAGACAATTTTTGTATGCTTAATGGATCTTGTATGTTGATTAATATATAATGATTAAATAGGGATAATTGTATTAAGGCCGATGACGGTATTATTAATTAAATTAAATTAACTTATGCCATCACGATAAATTATGATATTGTTTATATGTGTAGTTGGTGTGACACCCCGCCTAATAAAATACCGGGCGAACACTCCTATATAACATTAAAACAGGAGTCTCATGTGGTTCATTCTTAGCATCACTGTCGAAAAACAATTTAATTACTAATATCCTATTAGGCCGACGTCAAAATTTTAAATTAACAAATCTTTTTAACCAAACCATTCAAATAAAACAATTACAACAGTTTACATGCACCAACTGAAATGAAATAAAATAAAATAACTGAACACTCGGTACAATAATACAACCAAATCGAATGCCGCACAAAAATGCGATAAGAGAATAAATGAGTACAGTTGGGCCATAAGCCCGAATGTTTCTACAATACCTCCTATCTAGATCTCAATGATGGAAGCGTCTATTATAAACCTGCTTGCATCCACAGCTGCTGCAGCAAACGTCTGACTCGAAATAATCATCATCCAGGTGTCCCTGTGTAGGGACACCTATATATATATAGATATAGCAAGAGGGAAAATATATAAACAGGTCAGAGCCCGATTTTTGAAAACATTTTAGCAAGTGCTTAAAATCCACATTCTCATATTTAAACTGGTATCCCTCTCACATGAGATACACCTCACCCCTTTTCTAACAGTGCACAACTAGTACATACCATTTTAAACAACCTTGTTAAGCTACCCTGCCTAACAAATGTAATTACCCATCTTATAATAAACCTCGTCAATTCGGGTAATAAGGACTAAACTTCTCCCCATTCCCAATATTATGTTACGTTCGTGCGTGGGGTGTCTCACGAAGAGAAATCTAAACAAGGAACCCCTCCCCCCTCCTCCATACACTACTATGTGACAATGTTGATCATCGGTATCCATTAGGCCTTCAGTACATAACATATTTATACCATCCCGTATTTATTGATAGTTCTCATTATAACCTATGATCCATATTCATATAAATCCGGATATAAATCTACCGGAAGGAGTATATCACTTTATTCATTCTTCTCCTTCTTATACAGGGTTAGGTTATATGATATCTCATCTCATATATATACAATATACTTTTCGCAACAAGTATATTAGTTATCCATATAGGACACCAAACAAGATTTCGGTATACGCACATTATTCTCTTTATGCATACACATCAATTTATATAACAATATATCGCACTATTGCACCCTGGTTAAGAAACCCCGTGTATCGTTATAAAGTTGAAGCATTTATTCCTTACTTATCTACTTATACGCACAGTATAAAGTTCCCATATAAATATGCGTATATTTATTAGTCACACATATAATATATATACTAACGTTACCCCACATAAGATCTATGGTGCTGGCATACTCTGCTATCAAGTCCCCATATCACACAAACTAAGGGAAATACTAGTTCGGAATCACTCTCGAACTGTATTAACACAAAACACATACAAATGGAGGCGAAGCATAGTTCCAAGTCACTAAGATGTCAGCACATACCCTCACGTCTCTTAGGACCGTCTGACTATCAATCAGACAGCCTATACCAACGAGTCCTATGTTCTAGGGTACAAGTCAATATCCCCTATAAAGGTCCCATCGAGATAAGACTGTCCCGCACAGGAATGATTTTTACACATATATAATATAAAGGCATACTCATAGCCCATACAATACATCCCATACGTAGTATATTTATATCTTGGATATCCTACGCATTTATCAATTTTACCAATTTTCAATATATTATTTTCTGAGCTTTTATCACCGCACAATGATTATATCAACAACATCGATATATATTATTTATCTCTTCTTATTCTTTTATGGCTATAATCTCCATACTCTTATAGTGATAGCGAATAGCCTCGAATATTCTCATTCGCAATAATATAAGCCGTCACACAATTAAAATACCCCAATACGTATTCCCTTATTTAATAATCAAATCACACCTAAATATCTCTTTAAGTATTATTCCTCACGAACACCTCTATTTGGGTAAATCTTGGATTTTACTTTCAACTAATCCAAAATACACGCCTTACTAAAAAAAAATATTTAGAAGTCCCCACACTGTTTTTAGGAACCCCAAATATTTATCTCCAAATAATTTTATCCTTTTATTTTCCAATTTTCGAGTGCATATCTGAGTTGGTGATTTCACCCCGGAACTGCCATGTTATAAAAATCATAACAATTCGAAGACAAATAAAAAAAATACGTGGTTAGTGCCCACGTGACCGTATCGAAAAGATCTACAACTTTCGTGTTTTCATCAAGAGCTAAATTGGTTGTCTTCCTATCCGAAATAGTCCGGAAGTGATGCTGGTCACTATTCACCTTCTTCTCCAAAAATCCAAACCTCCATTAAAACACCTCCAAGCTTTTTATCTCCTCTCTCATCATCTTTAAACCTCAAATAACCATAAATACACACATTCAAAGGGTTCTAATCATCCTAGAACCCAGATCCAACAATTAATTTCAATTAATTTCAAGTTTCTCAAATTGGGTATAAATCGAGTTATATCCATTTTAATCTTTCGAAAACCCGTTTGATCCACGAAATTTCAACCCAAAAATCTTTAGTTTTATACCAACTACCATATGATAAATTAAACACACTAAATCATAAAGCAATCTAAACACTTGCCTCGTGGATTAAATCCGACGACCACGAGTCGAATCCTGCGAATTTTGGTCGAAAATCTCTTCTTTTCTTCTCTTTTCATTCTTCTTCTTTCTTCTCTCTCTCTCTCTCTCTCTCTCTCTCTCTCTCTCTCTCTCTTAGGGATGATAAATGAGGGCTTCCACCTCTCTAAATCCGAAATTGGGTATATACCCAATTGTTAAATGACTCGTGTACTCATTTACGAGTCCCTACTAGTCCAAAAATGCCCGGAATCCAAATACTACCCCCGGGTACTCTATTTTGACTATCTCGGCCATTCCGAACCCAATGGCAGAGTCAAAATCTCCATCCGAGTCACTTAATTAAAATTCACTATTTTGACCCAATACGCTCAATACGCGTGTTTTCCAATTTAAAATATTTTCCTTTGTCGCTTTACCCAACGACGACATGTAATAAAAATAATCTACTCGTATACTTAGTCTCGAAATATAATCCACGTAAATATTAATCTGTCACTCGAAAACTTATATTTACTATTCACTTTATAATATTGAATTTATTTAATTTCACTAATTAATCCCATAATTACTATTCATAATAATTCCTCAAATTACCAAATTAAATTCATAGTGTAATTTAAATACCTTTAAAAGTGCGGGGTATTACATACTTACCCCCTTACAATAGAATTTTGTCCTCGAAATTCGAATATAGCCTGTACCCCTACTCTAGGATCGGTATATACATTACGTCCTAGCTTAACCAAATTTAAATATAGCCTAACACAATGGTCTCCCACTATATTCCAGCCATATCAAGGCGTATGCTCATATATATATATATATATATATATATATATATATATATATATATATATATATAGTCTCCGCATCTCTATATATTTACACAAATCTTGCACATTTTTATTAAGACGACTTGGTGCAAAATATTTATTATTAATACCATGTCTACTAGTCTCACACAGTAGAAATATTCACAAATCCATATATATACATATAGGCATATCATCCCTATATATATATTAATCGTGCACCCCCGGGTTAACACCCATTAGTGCTCTTAATAATAATATCACATAATAGGCATACTTACATCCTATTAAGATTCATAGGCATATTCCCAACCTAATCATACACTTATCATACGTATTTTATTCTTATCGCTACGTATTGTATAAATATTCAGATTACTATCTCTCTCGTAATCTCCAAGTTACATTCCCTATATCGAATAATTAAAGTATTAACTCTCATATACTCTTCCGAAATTTGGTAATACATATACTCCGTCTTTCCTTGGAGTATTCTAACAAAACAATTATGTGCAAGCCACTCATCAATACTCGTTCGAGTAAGACTCCTCTCTACTTTCTCATAATAATTTGGTATCCTTTTCATTGATAGGTACCTTTCAAATGGCTTTTCACAGCCTTTCAACCCATCTCGAGTGTGCTAGCTCTCGTTGCACATAAATGCTTGAATTATCGTCATTCTCACACGACATTGAATTTGTCATACCATTTTACCTTGTTTATAGTCGCCCTTCAGGCATATATTATACATATTTATTTTCATGTCCTTCCATCTCGGACATTTTTGGGATTTACTAATCAGGGTACCTATACCCCTATCATCCGTGCATATATGTACCACCATTGCAAACGTTTTTATATATCACACTCACTCTAAATAATGGGCCTCATTTCATTGGCCTGGTACTAACACCTGGGTATCCCTTAACCCGAATAATTTGAAATTTAATTCTCCCGATACCTGGAAATTTAATCCTTCTTAAGATTATCCCATCGATCTTCTTGTGGTTATCTCATAATAGTCTTCCTATATCAGTGCCTTATTGCCCTTACTTTGTGGTAGTCTTAAGATTAAGGTGTTTTTAATACACCTAATATGAGTACTATTCTAATTATATCGGTAGTGTCCAAGACCTCTCTCGACTTCCGATATTTGCTCGATTTCATGCATGGGACGTCTCGCAAAGCGAAATCCAAACAAGGAACCCTCCCGTTACACTACTCCCTCGCATCGTCGGTCATCGATATATAACGATCTAAGGGACACCATCAGGACGTTCAAATTCCTATTCGTTAATCTACTAATGTACTTTTACCACAAAAAAAAAATCCTTCCATGTTGACCAAATGGAAAGCCCAACTAATCAGGGAGCCTACAATCGACAAAAGCATTGTTAACATCATACCCAAAATGTATTCCCTATGAATTTCCCTTTTATTCAAGACCTGGATATACATCTCAAATCGATTTCCTTCACCTTAACTCACCCACATACTTGTGGTGAGAGGAAAATTTCAATGCTTCTTCATAGCACTTATATCTCTATATAATTATACAGTCATCAAATGGCTCTCACTCAATAGTGTTTCCTCTACACAAGGTGACTTATCGTTAAAACCAACATCCTTGCATTCTATAACATATCTCCACTCCCGACGTTATTAAGGTTCGTGCGTGGAGCGTTTCGCAAGAGAAATCCAAACAAGGAATCCCTCCTATACACTATTACTTAACTTTGTCGGTCGTGGAGGTCCGCTAGTTCAAATATGTAACTCGGATAATCCCATCTCCCCTATCGACAAAAATGTAGTCAGAACTCTTAATTCTTTCCAGGAGCCACACCACCAAGCGCTTGTACTAATACTAAGTCCTTAGCGCAAACAACAATGAGCTTAAACTCATCGCTCAACAATAAATCATGCATACCTTAAATTATATCTATAAGGTCCCCATGCACTAAAATCGTGGTAATGAAACACTTCCTCATCAAAGTTCCATCTAAGCATATGATAAAGGCGGGCTCATCCAGAATTTATCTTGCATTCCATTCTTTAGTATATCTGTATATATATATATATATATATATATATATATATATATATATATATATTTCACATCTTATATAAATATATATACATTATACTATGCACATCAAGTATATACATACTTATATATCACACACTATATAAGTATAATAACCATCCCTCAGAGCTATAACTCAATGGATGCTGTCTCTCAATGCTATCATCTTCCAAGGAATTACTCACACATCATCTTGGGTACTAGCGATCGGACTATCACACCGACTTGGTAAAAACCAAGTCACAATGAATGGGAAGAAATCATAGTTCCTCCGAGTATATGAGAACGAAACATACCTACCACGTTTCATTCCTGATAAAAATCACACAATATAAAATGGACATTATGACCTGGGGACTATACGCTCCCTACTCCTCAAGCTAGGGGCCTCACCCAAAATGCATAACTTCCCATGATAGCACTCGAGGGGTATGTTTCATACAAATATACCAATCACATACAGATATATTTAAACATATCATATATATACATCTCAATATGCTCGTATATATATATATATATATATATATAGTATAATTCGGCTAATCGTGTATATCTCTCGTAACATTAGCCCATATTTCCCGAATATACATATTTGATTTAATCCCATAAGTATTCACTTACTTATAATATAAATAAATATTAAGCTTATCACAACTAGATCGTATCCCAATTACATCTGACATTCCAATTCAAATCCCAGGAGTCTTTATCCCATTAGACTCTTAAATATCACGAAGTCTCACAACTTTAATTTTTATTATTGCAGATTTCACATCTTGCACTAAAACAACTATAACTCACTCTACATAAGTCCAATTACTAGTGAGTCTATCATTCCATTGGAGAAGCCTCCTTATCCATTGTACCTACCTTACTCCGGTACTACGTTCACTTAACCATGTCACTCTTTATTCATCGTCGATCTCTGACCGATTCTTATGTGAATAACGTAGAAACTGCATTCACTTTATTCTTTCTAAATCAAGGGAATTTGCAGTTTAAAACCACCTGTAAGATTAATTTATGAGAAAAATATCATGCTCCTTTAAATATGATGACCTTTGTTCCCACCATTTCACATTGCTCCAACAAGTGAAAAAAAAATTTCCTCAAATTTTCACATATGGGTATTTCCATACCCAACTCTAAGACAAATCTTTCGAGCCTTCAACTTCCTAGAAGTGAAATTACACTATTTCCACCTAGCTCAACTTCAATGCACGGTCCTCATCAAAGACCTCTTAAGCTTTTTCCCCATCTAACCTCATTGGGTAATTCAAGTTTAGCACCATTCTCTACTATAGCGGTGCATAGATAATTATAATTACTATTCTATAGTAGTTATTACAGTAATCCAAGACAATGCCGCAAGGAAAATTAGACCTTTACCGCGGTCCTCATTTCCAACATCAACTTATAGCTCTAACTAAGCCCCGCCTCCTGCTGCCCTCACAATGGACTTCCATGGTCACCCTTCGTCGATCAGCACACGAATCCCGAACGAGCGCGCAAAAGATTTACTATAATCTTACATAATGGCAGGAGAACAAAATCTCACAAGAGGATATCAACAATCCTAATCATAAGGATCTATATCAAATCAAAAACAACGCTGAAAGCGTAGTACGTCCCCAAAGATTCCTAAGGACACTAGAACCTGGCTCTGATACCACCTGTGACACCCCGCCTAATAAAATACCGGGCGATCACTCCTATATAACATTAAAACATGAGTCTCATATGGGTCATTCTTAGCATCACTGTCAAAAACCAATTTAATTACTAATATCCTATTAGGCCGACGTCAAAATTTTAAATTAACAAATCTTTTTAACCAAAACATTAAAATAAAACAATTACAACAACTTATATGCACCAACTGAAATGAAATAAAATAAAATAACCGAACTCATGGTACAATAATACAACCAAATTGAATGCCACACAAAAAGGCGATAAAAGAATAAATGAGTACAGTTGGGCCATAAGCTCGAATGTTTCTACATTACCTCCTATATAGATCTCAATGATGGAAGTGTCTAATATAAACCTGTTTGCATCCACAGCTGATGTAGCAAACGTCTGACTCAAAAGAATCATCATCCAGGCGTCCAAGTGTCTGGACACCTATATATATATAGATATAGCAAGAGGTAAAATAGATAAATGGGTCAGAGCCCGATTTTTGAAAACATTTTAGCAAGTGCTTAAAATCCATATTCTCATATTTAAACTGGTATCGCTCTCACATGAGATACACCTCACCCCTCTTCTAACAGTTCACAACTAGCGCATACCATTTTCAACAACCTAGTTAAACTACATTGCCTAACTAATGTAATTACCCATCTTCTAATAAACCTCATCAATTCGGGTACTAAGGACTAAACTTCTCCCCATTCCCAACATTATATTACGTTCATGCGTGGGGTGTCTCGTGAAGCAAAATCCAAACAAGGAACCCTTCCCCCCTCCCCGATACACTACTACGTGACAATGTTGATCATCGATATCCATTAGGCCTTCAGTACATAACATATTTATACCATCTCGTATTTATTGATAGTTCTCATTAGAACCTATGATCCATATTCATATAAATCTACCGGAAGGAGTATATCACTTTATTCATTCTTCTCCTTTTTATAAGGGTTAGATTTTATGATATCTCATCTCATATATAGACAATATACTTTTTGCAACAAGTATATTAGTTATCCACATAGGACACCAAACAAGATTTCGGTATACGCACATTATTCTCTTTATGCATACACATCAATTATTATAACAATATATCGCACTATTGCACCCTGGTTAAGAAACCCCTTGTATCGTTATAAAGATGAAGCATTTATTCCTTACTTATCTACTTATACGCACAGTATACAGTTCCCATATAAATATACGTATATTTATTAGTCACACATATAATATATATACTAACGTCACCCCACATAAGATCTATGGTGCTGGCATACTCTGCTATCAAGTCCCCATATCACACAAACTAAGGGAAATACTAGTTTGGAATCACTCTCGAACGGTATTAACACAAAACACATACAAATGGAGGAGAAGCATAGTTCCAAGTCACTAAGAGGTCAGCACATACCCTCACGTCTCTTAGGACCGTCTGACTATCAATCAGATAGCCTGTACCAAGGAGACCTATGTTCTAGGGTGTGACACCCCACCTAATTAAATATCGGGCGATCACTCCTTTATTAAATTAAAATCAAGGTGAACAGTTGGATCATTCTTAGCATCACTGTCGTGAAAATAAATTTCCAATTTAAACACCCTAATTAATTAAGCTAAGTGTCAAAACCATTTTTAACATTACTTTCAAAATTTTTTTTTTAAAGAAAAATTATTTATTTATTTATTAACAACATTTTCAATAAGTAAGAATCATACCACAAATATCCTGGAACATAATCCAATTAATTTAAACATTCAACATTGAAAATCCCAACATTTAAAACTTAAAGTAAAACATTCATGCTGAATAAATCCCAAAGTAATAGTACTAGAAATAACTGAAATACAAATGTCCCAATAAAATAGATAAATAGTGGAAAGGGCGACACATGCCCCAATAACTAAGAATGATAGAAGTGGAATCAAGTAAATGAAATCATTTAAGCAAGTGGCCTGCAACTCCCACCTAAGCTGCAGCATGTTCCTTCCAAGGGATCCTAAGCAAGACGCCCCTGTGGCTGGGCTCCTGTAATATATACATATATATACAAGAGAGAGAGAGAGAGAAATAGAAACGGGTCAAAGCCCGATAGTGTATGATTTAAAAATTCGTTTAACAAGTATTTAAATTGATTACAGGCCAATGCAACAACATATTAGTGCGACACTCTCTTGATAAATGCTCACCTCTCTTCTAATGTGCACGTCTATCGTACTAACCTTCTCAACGGATTATTTACCATATATCGCACTAATCACCCCCAACGATTTATCTTGTCTTAGGTTATTCGTAAGATTTAAATCCGAACAATACAATTTTTTAAAAATAGGGTTTCAATTTTTTTTAACCAAAGTTCTCATTTTAACTTTATTAATCAATAAAGTTTTCCAGTGTCCTATTATACTTTCTCAAAACAAGTATTTACAATTTGAGTCATCCACCATGTCCTACTTACCAAATCACAGTAGGTAGTTCCAAATTTCAGAATTTCATATATATATTAACTACTCATATAATATATATATTATAACAGCACCCCAAATAAAAAGTTAAGGTGCGGGTGTACTCTACTATCCAAACCCCGTATCACTCGTATTAAGGGGAATACAAATTCGAAATCACTATCGAATTGTATTTACACATACACAACAATATTGAGGCGAAGCATAGATTCCAAGTCTCTAAGAGGATGGCACATACTCGCGTCTCTTAAGAACGTCTGAACTATCAAATCGATAGCATGTACCAAGGATATCTATCTCCTAGGGTACGAGTCAATATCCCCCATAAGGCAACACAGGATAAGATCGTCCCAGCGCGACAACCTCAGGGATAACAAGTAGCGTGGGTATGTTTTTCACACATAGATAGTATATGCAAACACATTCATATAACTATACTAATATTACCATATCAATATTAGGTATATTTCAAACCCCATAGTTATGACTTTTATCCTTATTTTCACATTTTTAGTAAACACATATAACGGTTCATTTCCAACCTTGATTCGGTATTATTCCAACTTACCACATAACTCTCATGGCTTTATCCTCCCAATTATAAAATTCAGTAGGTATTCATCTATTCTCTATCGTAACTATTTGACGTAATCTCTCACTTTATATACGTAGTTTCATCGTTCCTTATATAATTATCCCAAAAATACAATTCTCGTCATATATTAGAGGTCCCAAAATTTAATCATATACCCTATTGGTCCTCTTTATCTCCCAAAACATATTTATAAGGGTGACCATGAATTATTCCTCATTAAAGTGAATTTCTACTAATTAGGAATGGAAAACATGAGTCTTCCAGGAGGGGTCGATCGATCGAGGTTTGGGGCTCGATCGATCGAACCTTCGATCGATCGAAGCTCTGGGCTCGATCGATCGATCAAGCAGGTCTGCGAAATCTGCAGATTTGCAGTTACGAGTTTCATCTTCTAACCTTCACCAAATCCATATTTTTCATACCCAATCGACCCAAAATTTATACTACTGACATTATATCATCATACTATGAAATTTCAACGTAAAGCATGTAGATTTCTATTATTAAACATGGATCAACAAGCCCCAAATTCATATAAAACCTCAAGAACCCTAGAATTTCATTAATATGTTCCAATCCATCTTTTCCAGAGTTTTCTTCATCTACAACCTCATAAATTCGTGGTTCAATCCTCTACATGTTAAGGGTTTTCCAGAATAACAATTTATCCATCCTTACATGCAATTTCCTATCTCATCTTTTAGGTTTCTTCCGTAAAAACTCATTCTAATTACTCCTAAACTAATATGAAAGATGCATCAATGAAATGATCAAGATAAACACTTGCCTGGGATTTTCAGAAGTCTGGTTTGGTGCCGAAATTGGTGTGGTTGCGTTCCCCGTCTCGCGATCTACGCGTTGGCGGTGGCGGCGGTGCAAACGGTTGAGTTTTGAGCCTTGGAATGCCTTGAAAGATCTCTCCTCTCCTCTCCAATGGCCGTTCTAGTGTTTTGAGATTTCTAACCCTAGATGATAACCTAGATATCTGATATAACCCTTTTAATTTTTGTGGGTTTAATTACCCAATAATGTGACATGTCCAAAATGCCCTTTCGGGGTACTAATTAGGCCTAAAAAACGCCCCGAGACCCAAACTAAACCCCCGGGCACACTTTTCTGACAATCTCGACCCTTCCAGACGCGTTGGCACACTCAAAACTACCATACGAACAAATTATAAAATATTCACTTTTCTTTATCAATATTTAGTTTCGACGCGACACGGGCGCGTCCCGACTCAAATTTCCAAAATTGTCATTTTATTCACTCGTGACATTCAATATAACCAATATTATATATTACTTTGCTCCTTAGTAACATTCGACAAATTTAATTACTAACTCTCATCACGTTAATAATTATAACATAATTAATTTTCCGGATTTTATTAAATAATTAATTCACATTAAATTTAATATATCCCCAAATTAATATAGCATAAAAATACGGGGTATTACATAATTCCCCCCTAATAATGGAATTTCGTCCCGAAATTCGAAAAATAAGGCATACCTGGTAAGAATAAATCTGGATATCTCTCGCGCATATCGGCCTCGCGCTCCCAAGTGGATTCCTCCACATTATGATGCTCCCATTGGACTCGTACAAGTGGAACTATCTTCGACCTCAATCTCCTCTCACTATAGTCTAGGATAGCCACCGGTCTCTCCTCGTAAGAGCTATCAGGCTGTAAGTCTATCTCAGCTATCGCGATGTGAGTATGGGCCATATCATCCCGAAGATATCATCTCAACGACGAGATGTGGAATACATCGTGAATGCGATGTAATTGCTCTGGCAGTCCCAACCTGTATGCAACTGGCCCAATCCTCTTGATGATGGGGAATGGTCCTACGTACCTCGGAGACAATTTCCCCTTCTTCCCGAACCTCATCACTCCCTTCATAGGAGATAAACACAGTAACACTTGGTCCCCCACATTAAACTCTCGGAAGAACCGTTTCGCATCGGCGTAGCTCTTTTGCCTGTTCTGGGCTACTCGAATGCGACTCATGATCATCTCAATCCTCGCGGAGGTTTCCTGAATTACCTCTGGTCCTAGCAACTTGTTATCCCCCACCTCGAGCCAACAAGCTGGGGAACGACAAGGCCTGCCGTACAAGGCTTCAAATGGAGCCATACCAATCGTGAACTGATAAGAGTTATTATAAGAAAACTCTACCAGTGGAAGATGTGGCTCCCAACCTCCTCCAAAATCAAGAACACACATACGTAGCATATCCTCTAACATCTGATTAGTACGCTCTGTCTGTCCATCTGTCTGTGGGTGATAGGCTGAACTCAACCTCAACTCAGTACCCATAGCCTCCTGAAAGCTTTCCGAAAAACACGACACGAAAATCTTATCTCTATCTGACACAATATTCAGGGGCACCCCATGTAATCTGACAATCTCAGCAATGAACAACTGAGCATACTGACCTGTGGTATAATCTGTCCGCGCCGACAGAAAATGAGCCACCTTGGTCAAACGGTCTACAATCACCCAGATAGAGTCGTGACCCCGCTGTGATGTAGGCAACCCTGTAATAAAATCCATGGAAATACTCTCCCACTTCCATGCGGGTACTTCCAATGGCTGAAGCAATTCTAACGATTTCAGATAGTCCACCTTCACCAGCTGGCAGGTAGAACACTTGGACACGAACTCAGCAATGTCCTTCTTCATCCCACTCCACCAGTATTGCCTCCTCATATCCTGGTACATCTTATCTCCTCTAGGATGTACCGCAAATCGGGACCCGTGAGATTGGGTCGTCACTGCATGACGCAATTCTGCTCCTTCTGGAACCACTAACCTCCCATTAAACCTCAAACCCCCATCAGAACTAACAGAATAGGACTCAGCACCCTTGGCTAAAAGTCGTACAATCTGCTTCTGGCAAAATGGGTCTGTGGTTTGGGCCTGTATTAACCTCGTAACAATCTCGGGTGTGACTGTCATAACAGATATGAAGGAACGGGCTACTGCGTCCTGGTGACCCAACTCCTTCCACTTCGCTTTCCAGATGTCTGCTACCTCATTTACCGGTCTACGACTCAATGCATCAGCAACTACGTTGGCTTTCCCCGGATGATACTGTATGTCAAACTGATAGTCCTTCACAAACTCTAACCATCTGCGCTGACGCATATTCCGCTCTCGCTGAGTGAACAGGTATTGCAGTGACTTGTGGTCTGTGAACAAATGGAAATTCTTCCCCAATAAATAGTGTCTCCATATCCTCAATGCAAAGACGACCGCTGCTAACTCCAGGTCATGGGTGGGGTAATTCTTCTCATGCGGCTTAAGCTTGCGGGAGGAAAAAGCTATAGCCTTCTCTTCCTGCTGAAGTACTCCCCCAAGTCCCCGTAAAGAGGCATCGGTGTAAACCAGGTAATCCACACCTGACTTTGGTAAAGCAAGGACTGGCACTGAAGTAAGCTTGTCTTTCAGCTCGTCGAAAGCCAACTGACAAGCGTCATCCCAAACATATGGTACCCCCTTGCGAGTCAGATTCGTCAATGGACCCGCTATTTTGGAGAATCCACGAATGAATCTCCTGTAGTAACCGGCTAACCCCAAGAAACTACGCACTTCCGTCGGTGTCGTGGGATGTCCCTACTCCCTCACCGCTGACACTTTACTTGGGTCGACTGCTATCCCCTGCTCAGAAACAACATGCCCCAAGAACTGTACTTCTCGCAACCAGAATCCACACATCTCGTACTTAGCATACAACTGATGCTCTCGTAAAGTCTGAAGAACCTGCCTCAAGTGCTCGGCATGATCCTCCTCGGAGTGTGAATATATCAAAATGTCATCTATGAAGACGATGACAAACTGATCCAAGAACTCTCTGAATACTCGGTTCATTAAGTCCATGAACACGGCTGGAGAATTTGTGAGGCCAAATGACATCACTCTGAACTCATAAGACCCATATCTCGTCAAGAAGGCAGTCTTTGAAACATCCTGCTCCCTAATACGTAGTTGATGATACCCCGACCTCAGATCTATCTTCGAAAAGAAAGTTGCTCCCCTCAGCTGGTCGAACAGATCATCGATTCGAGGCAATGGATACTTATTCTGTATCGTGACCTTGTTCAACTCTCGGTAGTCCACACATAATCTCAGTGAACCATCTCTCTTCTTCACAAATAAGACTAGAGCTCCCCAAGGTGAGGTATTCCTGCGAATGAAGCCCTGACCTAATAGTTGCTCTATCTGATCTCGTAACTCTCGCATCTCCGCCGGAGCCATACGGTATGGAGCGCGTGCTATCGGTCTAGTACCCGATAATAAGTCTATGACAAAGTCTATCTCTCGACTGGGGGGTAGGCCTGGTATCTCCTGAAACACATCGGAATACTCACGAACAACTGGAATTGAGTCTAATGGAATCACAACCTCCTTAGAGGTATCCTCCTCTATATAATACAAATGAGCGGTCGAGCCTCCCTCTGGGCGAGGCATTGCCACTACAAACATCTCTTACCCCGGAATGACAAAAACAATGCTCCCACCGAAGCAATCAATCATGGCTTTATAAGCTGCGAGCCAATCCATACCGATAATAACATCATGCTCATGCATATCTAAGACTAACATGTCTGCAGGTAATACCAAACTACCAATCTCTACCCCCACTCCCCGGCATATAAAGAAGATAAGCGACCCACTCCCCAGTGGTGAGTCTACACATGTCACTGTGCTCTCTGCTGTGGCTAAAAACCCTAAGGCCTTCGCAAAATGCATAGCTATAAAACAATGCATCTCCCCAGTATCAAACAAAACCCGACCCATAGTACCATGGATAGGAAACATACCCTCAATCGCGGGTGGTGCCTGTGGAGCTGCTTCCTGGTGGACGTTATAGACACGTCCGTACTGTAACTGCCCCTGCTGTACTGGAGCTACTGGAATGGCTGGTAGGGCTGGCACCTGGGCTGGAGCTGGGAGGGAAGGTGGAAAAAGTGGTCTCTACGCCTCATTACGAGCACCCTGCTGTTGTGGGGCCCTATCTCCCTCCGGACAATCCTGGCGCCTATGGCCGTGATTACCACACCCAAAACATCGGCCTTTGAAATTTCCTCCCCTCTGACTTTGCTGACCACGACCCTACTGGCCGTTCCCACTACGCCACTGGCCCGGTTGGCCCTGATGAACACGCTGTTGGCCCTGTTGCTGACCCTGCTGTCGGTGTTGGCCTTACTAGCCCTGCTGATTAGACTGGCCCTGCTGACCCTGCCTGGAATCACCTGAACGGAATCGCTTAGTAGGGTCCCCCTGATGGGAACTCTTCTCGTGTAGACGAGTCTGTCCATGAGATGGTGCCCCACTAGCACTACTACCCCCGATCCTGCCCTGCTGGCTGGACTCTCCTGCTCTCTTGCTTCCTTGCAGATGGAAGTGGTGATCCTGGCAATGTAGTAACGTAGCATTGAGTACATCAGTGAAAGTACCCAGAGATATATTCCCTATAAGATGCTGACGGATCCTCCAAGCTAACACGTCCATAAACAACATAATTTTCTTACTCTCAGTAGGTGCCTCATCTGGCACTATGGTGAGAAGTCTCGTGAACTCCTCCTCATACTCAGCAATGGTAGAGTCCTCCTGTTTCAAATTCAGTAATTTTCGCCTCATCTCAGTCTGCACGGCGGGTGGAAAGTACTTGCGGTCAAACTGCTCCCAGAACGACTGAATAGGGATCGTGTCCCTCTCCTCCAAGGTGGTATTGGACTCCCACCACTGCAAAGCGGCCCCCACCAGCTTAAAGGAAGCCAATAACTGCCTTTGCAATTCGGTGCACTCATACATACGAAGATGCCGCTGGATGTCTTTCTTCCATTGGCTGACTGTGATGATATCTGAGCTACCAGAGAACTCAGGGGGATGCGCCTTCTGAAAAGCATCCCTAACCCTCTCCCATGCAGATGGAAGCTGTGCTGGTACTGGCGCCACTGCCTGAATCTGGGGTGGAGCCTGCTAAACCACCTCTAGCGTGACATTCACCGCCAGAGCAACAATGACGGCTACTTCATTATCATTCATAGTGCCTTGTGCCGGAGCTGCTGGCTGCTCGACCTGGGCACGCCTATCCTTCGGTGCACGTCTCGGAGGCATCTAAAACATGAACAAGTTTATTAGTCTACAGTCATTATCAAATCCCAAGTGGCTGAAGACGTAAACGTAAAAGCAAAAATACAACAATCCTAAAAATAGGGCTCTATAGCAAAAATGGTAAGCTAAAAGCGAAAATAAGCCGTACAGATCCTATGGACACTAGAACCTGATGCTCTGATACTACCTGTGAGACCCCGCCTAATTAAATACCGGGCGATCACTCCTTTATTAAATTATAATCAAGGTGAACAGTTGGATCATTCTTAGCATCACTATCGTGAAAATAAATTTCCAATTTAAACACCCTAATTAATTAAGCTAAGTGTCAAAACCATTTTTAACATTCCTTTCAAATTTTATTTTTTTTAAAGAAAAATTATTTATTTATTTATTAACAACATTTTCAATAAGTAAGAATCATACCACAAATATCCTGGAACATAATCCAATTAATTTAAACATTCAACATTCAAAATCCCAACATTTAAAACTTAAAGTAAAACATTCATGCTAAATAAATCCCAAAGTAACAGTACTAGAAATAACTGAAATACAAATGTCCCAATAAAACAGATAAATAGTTGAAAGGGTGACACATGCCCCAATAACTGAGAATGATAGAAGTGGAATCAAGTAAATGAAATCGTCTAAGCAAGTGGCCTGCAACTCCCACCTAAGCTGCATCATGTTCCTTCCAAGGGATCCTAAGCAAGACGTCCCTGTGGCGGGGCACCTGTAATATATACATATATATACAAGAGAGAAAGAGAAATAGAAACAGGTCAGAGCCCGATAGTGTATGATTTAAAAATTCGTTTAGAAAGTATTTAAATTGATTACAGGCCAATGCAACAACATATTAGTGCGACATTGTCTTGAGAAATGCTCACCTCTCTTCTAATGTGCACGTCTATCGTACTAACCTTCTCAACGGATTATTTACCATATATCGCACTAATCACCCCCAACGATTTATCTTGTCTTAGGTTATTCGTAAGATTTAAATCCGAACAATACAATTGTTTAAAAATAGGGTTTCAATTTTTTTTTAACCAAAGTTCTCATTTTAACTTTATTAATCAATAAAGTTTTCTAGTGTCATATTATACTTTCTCAAAACAAGTATTTACAATTTGAGTCATCCACCATGTCCTACTTACCAAATCACAGTAGGCAGTTCCAAATTTCAGAATTTCATATATATATTAACTACTCGTATAATATATATATTATAATAACACCCCAAATAAAAATCTATGGTGCGGGCATACTCTACTATCCAAACCCCGTATCACTCGTATTAAGGGGAATACAAATTCGGAATCACTCTCGAATTGTATTTACACATACACAACAATATTGAGGCAAAGCATAGATTCCAAGTCTCTAAGAGGATGGCACATACCCGCGTCTCTTAGGACCGTCTGAACTATCAAATCGATAGCATGTACCAAGGATATCTATCTCCTAGGGTACGAGTCAATATGCCCCATAAGGCAACACAGGATAAGATCGTCCCAGCGTGGAAACCTCAGGGATAGCAAGTAGTGTGGGTATGTTTTTCACACATAGATAGTATATGCAAACATAGTCATATAACTATACTAATATTACCATATCAATATTAGGTATATTTCAAACCCCATAGTTATGACTTTTATCCTTATTTTCACATTTTTAGTAAACACATATAACGGTTCGTTTCCAACCTTGATTCGGTATTATTCCAACTTACCACATAACTCTCATGGCTTTATCCTCCCAATTATAAAATTCAGTAGGTATTCATCTATTCTCTATCGTAACTATTTGACGTAATCTCTCACTTTATATACGTAGTTTCATCGTTCCTTATATAATTATCCCAAAAATACAACTCTCGTCATATATTAGAGGTCCCAAAATTTATTCATATACCCTACTGGTCCTCTTTATCTCCCAAAACATATTTATAAGGGTGACCATGAATTATTCCTCATTAAAGTGAATTCTACTAATTAGGAATGGAAAACATGAGTCTGCCAGGAGGGGTCGATCGATAGAGGTCTGGGGCTCGATCAATCGAACCTTCGATCGATCGAAGCTCTTGGCTCGATCGATCGATCAAGCAGGTCTGCGAAATCTGCAGATTTGCAGTTACGGGTTTCATCTTCTAACCTTCACCAAATCCCTATTTTTCATACCCAATCGACCCAAAATTTATACTACTGACATTATATCATCATACTATGAAATTTCAACGTAAAGCATGTAGATTTCTATTATTAAACATGGATCAACAAGCCCCAAATTCATATAAAACCTCAAGAACCCTAGAATTTCATTAATATGTTCCAATCCATCTTTTCCAGAGTTTTCTTCATCTACAACCTCATAAATTCGTGGTTCAATCCTCTACATGTTAAGGGTTTTCTAGAATAACAATTTATCCATCCCTACATGCAATTTCCTATCTCATCTTTTAGGTTTCTTCCATAAAAACTCATTCTAATTACTCCTAAACTAATATGAAAGATGCATCAACGAAAAGAGCAAGATAAACACTTGCCTGGGATTTTCAGAAGTCTGGTTTGGTGCCGAAATTGGTGTGGTTGTGTTCCCCGTCTCGCGATCTACGCGTTGGCGGTGGCGGCAGTGCAAACGGTTGAGTTTTGAGCCTTGGAATGCCTTGAGAGCTCTCTCCTCTCCTCTCCAATGGCCGTTCTAGTGTTTTGAGCTTTATAACCCTAGATGATAACCCAAATATCTGATATAACCCTTTTAATTTTCGTGAGTTTAATTACCCAAAAATGTGAAATGTCCAAAATGCCCTCCCGGGGTACTAATTAGGCCTAAAAACGTCCCAAGAACCAAACTAAACCCCCGAGCACACTTTACTGACTATCTCGACCCTTCCAAACGCATTGGCGCACTCAAAATGACCATAAGAACAACTTATAAAATATTCACTTTTATTTATCAATATTTAGTCCCGACGCGACACGGGCGCGTCCCGACTCAAATTTCCAAAATTGTCGTTTTATTCACTCGTGACATTCAATATAACCAATATTATATATTACTTTGCTCCTTAGTAACATTCGACAAATTTCCCATAATTACTAACTCTCGTCACGTTAATAATTATAACATAATTATTTTTCGGATTTTATTAAATAATTAATTCACATTAAATTTAATAAATCCCCAAATTAATATAGCATAAAAATACGGGGTATTACATAGGGTACAAGTCAATATCCCCCATAAAGGTACCATCGAGATAAGACTGTCCTCATGCGGTAACCTCCGTGATAGTAAGTAGAGCGGGCATGATTTTTAAACATATATAGTATAAGGGCATACTCATAGCCCATACAATTCATCCCATACGTAGTATATTTATATTTTTGATATCCTACGCATTTATCAATTTTACCAATTTTCAATATATTATTTTCTGAGCTTTTCTCACCGCACAATGATTATATCAACAACATCGATATATATTATTTATCTCTTCTCAATATTTTATGGCTATAATCTCCAAACTCTTATAGCGATAGCCAATAGCCTCGAATATTCTCATTCGCAATAATATAATACGTCACACAATTAAAATGCCCCAATACGTATTCCCTTATTTAATATTCAAATCACACTTAAATATCTCTTTAAGTATTATTCCTCACGAACACCCCTATTTGTATAAATCTTGGATTTTACTTTCAACTAATCCAAAATACACGCCTTACTAAAAAAAATATTTATAAGTCCCCACACTATTTTTAGGAACCCCAAGTATTTATCTCCAAACAATTTTAGACTTGTATTTCTCTAATTTCCGAGTGCATTTCCGAGTTGGTGATTTCACTCCGGAACTACCATCTTATAAAAATCATTACAATTCGAAGAAAAATTGGAAAAATACGCGGTTAACCCCCACGTGACCGTATCGAAAAAATCTACAATTTTCATGTTTTGACCGAGAGATGAATTGGCTGTCTTCCTATCCGAAACAGTCTGGTAGTAGGGGTGTTCAAAAAACCGAATGGACCGGTAGACCGACCCGGACCAAACCGGACCGTCTTAATTTTGCCGATTTTTTTTTTAATCGGTCCCGTCCAAGTTTTTTTTTTTACAGACCGGTCTAACCGGTCCGGTCCTCGGTCTTCCTTATTAAATATCCGGTCTGGACCGACCCGGACCGGTTACTATTAATATATATGTATTTAATTATATTTCTACATATACATATATATTTATTAACACACGCACACAACTAAACTAACTCGGGGGTATGCTCGTCCAAAAACAAAGAAAGGAAACCTAGGTCTAAATTTATAACACACGCACTCTTCACTCTCTCACATCACAACACAACAACAACTCTGAGAGAAAAGAACTTCTCCAGCCTCTCCTCTTCTCAAGTTCTCTGAGAGAACTTCTGTCTCTCTCTCTCTCTCTCACGACATGATCACGAGCCGATTGCACCGTCGCTGTGGTTATTGCTATCGCTGTCGCGCCACCACTGGTGCTATTGTTATCGCGCCACCACCGATGCCATTGTTGTCGCGCCACCGCCGCCGGTGCTATTTTTTGTCGCGCCACCGCCGTCGGTGCTGTTGTTCTCTTCTCAACCCCATTATTGCTATTGTGCAACCACGATCAAGAATTTCTCTTTTCAACCCCATTGTTGTTGTTTCACTCAGGTATTCACTTTCAATAACTTCTCTTCAAAGTTGTTTTTTGTTACTAAAAAAACAGAGTTCTTTTTTTGTTGTAACAAAATCGTTGCTCTCATTTTTTATTAAAAAACAAAGTTGTTTTTGTTACTAAAAAATTAATGTAATTAATAATAAACAGAGTTATTCCATTTTTTGTACTGAGTTATTTAGTGCCCATTCCATTTTTTTGTAATTACTGTAATAACTAAAATTAATGATTTTGTTTTTAATGGTACAATTGTTTACTAAAAAGCAAATTAATGATTGTGTACTAAAAAAAATAAGAAATGTAATTACAAAAAGCAGAGTTAAAAAATAGAGTTGGTGATTGGTTTAATTTATTTAGAGCCCATTCCATTTTTAAAAAGATTATTTCAATAATATTAGGACCGACAAGTTAGACCGGACCGACCATACAAAAAACCGGACCGATTAAGCTCGAAAAACCGATTCAATCGGTCCGGTCTTGGTCCATTTTTTTTAGGACCGGTTTAATCGGTCCGGTCCTTAAAATTACTAAAAACCGGATCGAACCGGACCGCAAACACCCCTATCTGGTAGTGACGCTCGTCACTATTCACATTCTTCTCCAAAAATCCAAACCTCCATTAAAACACCTCAAAGATTTTTATCTCCTCTCTAATCATCATTAAACCTCAAATAACCATAAATACACACATTCAAAGGGTTCTAATCATCCTAGAACCCAGATCCAACAATTAATTTCAATTAATTTCAAGTTTCTCAAATTGGGTATAAATCGAGTTATATCCGTTTTAATCTTTCAAAAACCCGTTTGATCCACGAAATTTCAACCCCAAAATATTTAGTTTTATACCAACTACCATATGAAAAATTAAACACACTAAATCATAAAGAAAGTTAAACACTTGCCTCGTGGATTAAATCCGACGACGACGAGTCGAATCCCACGAATTTTGGACGGAAATCTCTTCTTTTCTTCTCTTTTCTTTCTTCTTCTTTCTTCTCTTCTTTCTCTCTTCTCTCTCTCTCTCTCTCTCTCTCTTAGGGCTGATATTTGGGGGAAATGAGGGCTGCCACCTCTTTAAATCCGAAATTGGGTATATACCCAATTGTTAAATGACTCGTGTACTCATTTACGAGTCCCTACTAGTCCAAAAATGCTCGGAATCCAAATACTACCCCCGGGTACTCTATTTTGACTATCTCGGCCATTCCGAACCCAATGGCGGAGTCGAAATCTCCATCCGAGTCACTTAACTAAAATTCACTGTTTTGACCCAACACGTTCAATACGCGTGTTTTCCAATTTAAAATATTTTCCTTTGTCGCTTTACCCAACTGCGACATGTAATAAAAATAATCTACTCATATACTTAGTCTCGAAATATAATCCACGTAAATATTAATCTATCACTCGAAAACTAATATTTACTATTCACTTTATGATATTGAATTTATTTAATTTCACTCATTAATCACATAATTACTATTCATAATAATTCCTCAAATTACCAAATTAAATTCATAGTGTGATTTAAATACCTTTAAAAGTGCGGGGTATTACAGTTGGATTATGTGATTTAATGTTGTTGATATTTATCATCGTGGGGATGACGGAATTTTGGTAGTATGTTCTCACCTATATTTTAGGATACTTGCTAGGTATGGGACTAGTGGGTAGTCCTTAGTTATGATTTACGATTTCTAGGTATGGGACTACTGAGTGTAGATTTTCACGGATCGATGATTTCGGGGTTGGGCTGATTTTTATGTCGCGATTCGCTAGTCTAGGTATAAGACTAGGAAGAGTATTAATTGGAAATTCATCCTATGATTAAGGTAGGACGTATTTATGTGTTGGTGACCCTTAGGTATGGAACTAAGGGTGTTTTTTTGAGGATCTTGGATCACTAATAAGGGTGGGGTGTATAAATATAAAATAATGAGAAGGATAATTAATTGAGAATAAATAAATAATAAAACATGTATTAAAATTTATTAGCGACATAATGTGCTGGTGCCGACAGTTTAAATGGGTTAGATGGTGTTTATGTCGTGTCTGTGTGGAACCTCATCATATTGCGGGATCAAGAGTTTAAACGGATCAACTGGCTATTGACGAGGGGAATGCGGATTTTGGTGGGAGTACCACCCGAGGCGGGAGGACCGCTATAATAATGTGAATTATTGGAGTAAGAATTTTATGTGGGAGTACTGCAATGGATAATAATTAATTGGGAAGAATGATAAATTGGGATAATTTAATTAAATTAACAATATGGGATTGTTGGATTTTTTTAATAAGAATTATTTTGGGTAGTTAGTGATTTAATGTTATTGCGCCTAATCATATCTCGTTTAATTTAAAATATTCTATTGTGATATTTATCATGTATTATGCTATTTTCTAGGTTCACGGACCCAAATTGGAGGGAGTAGCCGGTATTCATGCTCGGGGCTCTGACCCTGTGCGTTGACTAACATTTTTAAGGTATTAGTGTTGGAGTAGCTGCACAGGAGTATTTGGAGATATATCTTGGAGGTGCAGCTGGAGTTCATTTATTTTATGCTTAATAGTTTAGTTTAGTTTCCATTCCTTCGCATTTATATTGAGATACAGTTTATGAATTTGGTGGGCCATTCAGTTCCACAGTTGTTATGGTTTTATTAAGATATTTCATTATGGATTGAATTTATTGGAGATTATAATATTTCGAGTTAGATATTATTAGAGATTAGCATGGTAATGGATTTTATGTTGCATTGATTATTATTATTTATTGGGATTGATTTCATGATTATATTGTGGAATGAATTTTATATGTCTCATATCTGTCACATGCTAAGAATGGTATTTAATTTAGTGATGTCCCACGTAATCTTGGTGGCGGTCGACGCCAGGAATTTACGGGGTGTTACAATAATATGGACAAATATTATTGGACCGGACCTTCGATCACGGTTTTCTTGAAAAATAGAATTTTTAGTGGTTCTGTTTTAAATACAATAGATTTAATGGGTTTTATTATTATTTGAATTAAATTAAATTTCCATAACTATTTTAATTTAAAATAATTATTAAAATAAGAAAATTGGTTATTTAAATTTGAATAAATAAATTAAAATATCTCGTTATTTTAATTGGACAATTTAAAATTGAACACTCCCCATAAATATATATTTAATTTATTTGTTTTTAATTTATGAATTGTTATACGTGTAATAAGAAAATATAAGTTAATTTTTTTGGATTTATTTTGTGAATAGAATGGAATTTAGAATTTATATTTATTACACGTATTTTGGACGCACAAAAATTTGGACAACTGAAAATTTTGACACACGTCAATTACCCTATTTTTTAAAATATTAAAATAAACTTGTCTTTTTTACAACCCTCACATAAGTTTTCAATTACTAAGTAGGAGAGGGATTTGGTCACAAACAAATCCCGCGGTCGCCAGAAACGGTTTGTAGATTTTCAATAATAAGTAGGTCATCCAAAGAGGAATACTAATTATTATGGTAACCAGTGAAAAAATCCTTATCGGTAATTTTGGACTCATATTCAAATGGTGGCCTCTCAAAGGAAAAGTCTATGTGATATGGGATAGTTTAACATTAGTTGGTGATATACATTTAGATACAAAATTATAGTAGGTTTTCCTAAGAGGAATGTTTTTATTTTATGGGACCAAAGTGTCGGATATTAATTTTATTTAGCATAATATTTTCCTAGATTGTAAAATTAAGGGAATTGGCCTACCTAATGTGATTATGGATAGTAGGTTCTCCAAAGAGGAATGTTATTCAAATAACAATTGGGATGCTAGCCAATTCTGTTATAATGGTAGACATAACCAACTTTAAATTGAATTTAAGGTTAATTGCTTTTCATAATATAATTTTATTGTGTGATTCTTTAGTTTTGAATAGTAACTCCAATATTCACTTGTTTCATTCACAATTTTATATACCGTTTGGTAATAATTAAAAGTACCGAATTTAAATTGGACATAGTGTTGACAATAGAGAAATATATATATATATATATATATATATATATGTATGTATTTTCTTAATGTTCCCTTGAAAAGTCACGTTATAGGATTTTTGTAAGGTAATATGGAATATAAGTGGACAAAATTAATAAGATGATACAAAATGAATAATTCATTAAGTCAAATATATTATGACATCAATATTGATCGATGTCCACTGCCTATGATCTGATGATTATCTTACATTTAATGTTTGATAATCAGGGTCATATATGTTAGGCAGGTTGCCATGAATTATTAAAGGAATATTAGTCTAATTGATATAAACCTAGTTATAAGATTATGTTTTGATAGTAATTTCTCATCCGAAGGGACTAGAAATCTAAGGAGGTGAAATCGATGGAGAAACCAACATCGATATCCTCCCCAATAAAAGGCTTTATAAGGGTATCATATAAGTATTCAAGTTACTGTAATAAGTTCACTTCTTAGGCGAAATGTGGATATAAGCTAAAGTCAAATCATAAACTATTAATTACGAATTGAGGCAGTGGCTAGGTTTTAAGGAGAGTTGGTAAATTGCATAATCATAAGTGAATTCACTAAGAACAGTCATAACACTAGTAGGAGTTAATATGCTTATGTTTTTTTAAAAGAAAAAGGTAGATACATTTATTTGTAAAAAGTTGAATAATGTTTAATGGTTTATTCTATGATAACATGGATTTTAGACACATGGGCCATTAATCACTGGTTCTAGGAAATTATTCAACTAGTGATAGAAAAATTTATCTACTAATGAGAATTTGTAATTTAAGTGCGAGACGTCAATCTCATTTATGATAAAAGCGATTAATTTTAAAATTATTTCTTATAAGTATGTAAGAATATAAGGAACTTTGTGTGACACCCCGCCTAATAAAATACCAGGTGATCAATCCTATACAAGATTAAAATAGGAATATCATATTGTTCATTCTTAACATCACTATTGAAAAACCAATTTAATTACTAATAACTTAATAGGTTGGCGTCAAAATTTTATTTAACTAATCTTTTTAATCAAACCAACCAAGTAAAACATTCACACACTTTATATACCACAACTTAATGAAATAGGGTAACTGAACTCTCGGTACAACATAATACAACCAAATCGAATGATGTAAACTAAAACGCGATAAAAGAATAAGTGAATACAGTTGGACTATCAGCCCGAGTGTTTCTATAATACCTCCTATCTAGACCACAAGTATAGAAGCGTCTAAATATACCTGTATACATCCACAGCTGCTACAGCAACGTATGACTCTAAAGGATCATCATCCAGGCGTTCCTATGTCTGGACACCTAATATATATACATATATATCAAGAGAGGGAAAATAGGGAAATGGGTCAGAGTCCGAGTTTTGAAAATATTTAGCAAGTGCATTAAATGCCATATTTTAAAATATCAAATCTCTCATATTTAAACTGGTATCGCACTCCCATGAGATACACCTCACCCCTCCTATAATAGTGCACACCTAACGTATACATTTTAAACAACCTAGTTAAGCTACCATGCCTAACTAATCTCTTTCACCCATCCTCTGAATTCTCATAACTATCACTTACCCAACGTGATATAATATAAGTTATTCCGTAAGCTATCACCTAAGCTTTAGTTGGTATAATCATCAATGTGATATATATATATATATGTGTGTGTGTGTGTGTGTGACACCCCGACTAATTAAATATCGGGTAGCTACTCCTTTATCTAAATTAACACAAAATGTCAAGTTGGTTCAGTTCATAGCATCACCGTCGAAAACATTTAATTAATTACTAAACACCTATTATTTTAAATTAGTGAAGTGTCAAATTTTATTAATTACATTAACCATCAACCAAATAATTTAAAACATCATTCAACAATCGCATGAACAATCTCATAAGGGTATCCAACATAATTGAATAAATGATGTTAGGAGTAAACACTCCAATCGATAGTAGCAAGGCTAAATAAACCCAAAACAAAGTCTGAATAAAATAAATAAGCTTGATAACTGAAATGAAATAAATGTCTCAATTACTGTCTCTAAATAGAAATGGGCGACATGCCCTAACAAATGTAAATAAATCTTTGAGTAGAATCAAGGCGAATTGTGGAGGCGTCTAATACCGAGATCCTGTAATTTCCACAGTAGCTACAGCACGTCAACGGATCGAAACTCCTATGCTTGGCGTCCCTGTGGCTGGGCACCTAAAAGGTGTTTATGAAAAATAGATTTGGAAGCAAATGGGTCAGAGCCCGAGGTGAAAATATTTTTAAAGCAGTAAGTGATTAAATTACAAATTTAAAATAATACATATATTAAACATGTTAGTCGCGCACCCTCACTTGAGATCCTCACCCCTCAACTATTTGTGCACGCCTAACACATATCCTTAATTCAATCTAGTTATGCCCCCACCTGACTAATATGATTTAATCCTATCAATACGGTCTTATTTTAAATGTCCACTAATAATACTCAAATAAGTCATTCTCGTAACTCACATGTTCATTCATTTTATTTCTTATCTCAAGTATTAATTAGGTTCACGCCATTCTTAATCCATTTAAATCTCTTAGTTATTCGCATCTACTAAGCAACAATGAAGCAGGCACAAGTACATATATAAATTACTCTTAGTACATACGTACATACATACATATATAACACCCCTAGGCTAATCTGCGGAGCACGCATACTCTGCTATCAAATCCAGGTACATCACGTACATAAGGATCATGCATTTCGAATCGCTCAGGAACCATTTCAACAAAAATCAAACATATTGGAGGGGAGCATAGTTCACATACCCATGGGTCACGCACATACCTATGCTCCCATGGTCAGCTGACTTATCAACTCACAAATAAGTCTTCACAGTCCTATGTTCTTATGGTACCAATCTAAATCCATCCAAAGGCACACAAAGATAAGATGGTCCTTTCTCGAAAATCAACCTCCCGTGATAGCAAGTATGGTAGGTATATCATACACATAATCATCCATATACTAAGTATTTACACAACTTAGGTAATCATCATATTAATATAGGTATAATCCAACCCTATACCATAAGTCTTATACATATCATAGTATCACCCCGATTATTCCATGTAATATGTTTAGTGCGATAACTCTCATCGTATCATTCCGAGTGCTTAACCCTAACCCAACAGGTTACTAAGTCTCCCGCTAGTCTCTAAGGTTATTTAAGTAATTAAAGTTCCCCTTTTACAGTCCTTAACCTTCAGTTATTGTTGGTGAAAAATATATTCAGGTTCTCACAACTTCCAATCGTATCTCACTCATCGGATATCCGTAAGTGTCCCATTTAACCTCAAAGTAATCTAATATTTTTTCGAGCTTCAAATACACCCTACTGGACTTCCCTAAGTACCAATATGTTCAATCAATCATCACTAAAGAGTTCTAAAGGTTGGGAGTTAATCAATTATTTAAAGGGAAATATTTCACTTTTTCTAGATGGTTTGATCGATTGAAGAAAAAAGGTCGATCGATCGAGTGTTCGATCGATCAACATTCTTGAGTCGATCGATCGATTGAGCAGTTACTTGCTCGTAATTTCCTTAGCAGTTACGATTTTTCCATTTTTTCACCTCCAATTCTCCATTACAATGTCCCAAACTCCCAAATAAGTTTACCAATCATTAAACCAACATATCTACACAAGTTTTAACGTTCAAGAATCATCAAACTAACATAGAACATCGATTTCTTGGATCAAAAGTCATGAATTTCACTATAACCGTAATTCTTCATTATCTCTTCAATAATCATCATAATCCTCAATTTAATTTTGTGATTCTTAACCCTTAATTTATAATTTCATTCATCCAATATTTCCAGAGGATCCACTACATGCAAACCTACCCAGAATTAATTATTAAGTCTCCAATTTCATATTTTTGCAATTAATCATAAATTGACATCAAACCGAAACTAACATGTAAAGTATATGCTTAAATTATTGCAAGATAAATCACTTGCCTCTGATTAGAAGTTTTTGATCCTTTGATGATGATATTAGTTGGTTCACCCTCTCTTTCCGATCATAAATTCAGCAATGGTGTGGTATATGGCAGTTGTTTGGCCTTGGAACTCTCTTGAAACCCTTGCTTTCTTCTCACTTTGCTCTCTCTCTTGTGTTTTACATTTAATATCCCTAATAAACCTAAGGTTTACTGATGTATAAACCTAAATTTGGTAGGTTACTATTCACCAAAATTAGAAATGACTAAAATACCCTCCCGAGTTGCCGGTTTGGCCTAAAACTACCCCGAGACCCAAACTAAACCCCGGGGTAGACTTTTATGACTATCTCGAACCTTTCGGACACTTTGGCGTACTCAAAATGACCATATAGATGATAAAAAAATAATTTAATTTTAAATCCATTAAATTGGGTCCTGACACGATTGACACGCGTGTCCCAACTTAATTACCGAAACTTCCGCATTTTCAACTCGTGACACTTTTAATAATTTCAAAACCATATATTACTATATTCGCTCAGTAATATTCAACATAGTTATTATAATCAAATACTAACTCTCGTCTCAACATAGTTATCATAATCAAATATTAACTCTCGTCTCGCTAGTATTTAAATTTGGATAAATTTCCAATTCATTTCCCAATTTTAATTTAATTAGTCCCATAATTTAAAATCAGTAAAAATACGGCGTATTACAATATATATATATATATATATATATATATATATATATATATATATATATATATATATATATATATATATACCGTTCATTTACCGAAACTTTCACTTTAGTATATAAAATCCTGTATATATAATTCTCACTTAATATACGATTCACATTTGCATTAATCCGGATATAAATCTCCCGAAAGAGGAATAAACTCTTATTCAGTTTACACTTTACACAAGTTTGAGTTATATGATTTCTCATCTTCATATACAAGCAATATACTATACACAACAAGTAAATTTATACCTATATCACAACCATAAGTATAATAACTATCCCACCCATCTATAACTCAAGGATGCAGCTTCAGAGCGCTATCATCATCCGAGTGTGCACACTTAACCCAGGTACCAAGTCTGACTCACTCAAGATCATGGTAAAGATACTAAACGGTGGAGGTGGTCATATTCCCTCCTGAAAGTGGAATCATCATCTCACCCATATGCGAGACGATATGACCTGGGGACTATACTCTCCCTGCTCCTCAAGTCATGGGATTCACCCTCATTGCGCAACCTCCCTTGATATAACTAGAGATATATGTATTCATAAATATATCATTCACATACCGATATATTTATAACCAAATCATATATATACTGTAACACACCCGTATATATAATACATATCATTTCTCAATATACCCTGGCAATAATTGCCAAACTCTCATAACGATAGCTAAAATCTCAAATGTTCCCATTCGTAATAGTATATAAGTATTCACACACGTAAAATACTAAACCTATAAGTATTCTCTTACTTAAGATTTACCTCATACCTTAATCACTCTTAAGGATTATATATAAACTCGAATATACCGATTCATAATAATTAAATAAGTATACACGCAACTTATTTTACTTCCATAGGTATCACATCACCTACAATAATAGTCGTAAATATAGACTTAATGGATAGTATCTTAGTCCATGTAACACCCCGTCCGCCTGGGGAGAGCGAACGGAGCGCTAATGCGAGAAAAAAAATCCAAATCCATAAGTGACAAGGTATAGAGCATCTAAATAAACCCACAATAATATAAATCCACTAATTTCAATTCTTCAAATACAACAAGTCCCTCGAATTAAAATTACAACTATCAAACTCGAATAAAAATGCTCTATACCTTGTCACTTGTGGATTTGGATTTTTTTTATCGCATTAGCGCTCCGTTCGCTCTCCCCGGGCGGACGGGGTGTTACAAATGGTATCAGAGCTTAGGTATACGGCAACCCTCGGGGCTTGGGTTTTGGGTTCATTGTGTGGTTAGCAATTTTTGGAGATAGAAAATTTTAGGTGATATTCGTGCTAAGTTTCGAGATTAGATGTGAGGAATTTATTTTTGGAGACGAGATTATTTTGGAGATTGTTAGCCTGATTTTGAGAGTTAGGCATTCGACGAATTTCGAGGGCAAAATTCCATTGTTAGTGGGGAAGTGTAACAACTTGCGTAATTTTGGGCTATTTTAATTAATTTAGGAAAATGGAGGAAAATAAAGTTTTAGATAAATTTATTTTTATTGCTCAAACTTGTTGGTTATTATTTTTAAAGGCGAGAATTTCAAACAGTTTCGAAATCGGAGTTATAACGGATTTTAAAATGATTTTAATATGTTTTTAACTCTTGGAGTTGTTTTGACTTCCAACTCTTCATTTATTTGCCTTATTTAAAGGAGTCTTTTGGCTTCCAACTCTTCATTTCTTTGCATTTTAAAAGGAAGTCGTGGTCAACCCTTTTAACCTACTTTTGGCACAACTTTTGGCAGCAAATATATTTTATATTCCTCTTCTTTTTATATACACATTGGCCCTTGAGATTTGTGAGTTGCAACCATAGATTAGAGGTGTTCTTGGGGCTATTTTGTTGGAGGTTCTTAGAGGAGCTTTTGTAGATCTTTTGAGTTGATCTTGAGGATGTGATTGTTGGTTTCTCATCATGGTTTGAGGTATGGGGTTTTACACAATATGCTCCTTAAATCTCGCGAGTGTCATTCTCTTTGAATTCTTGTTAATTGAACTCATATTTGAATTGATAAATTCATTGAAATCTGGAAAATAATTGTTGAAATTATTTTTATTCATGTGGTATCATTATATTGTTGATGAGCATGTTGTCATGAGATTTTAATATGGCACGGATGTTGGGCACCCGCCAAAATTCCTGTTTCCCGGGATATGACTTGATAAAGCATATACGGATGTGGTGAGGCCTGGTGACCCGATTAAAGTGTTGTTGAGAAATTATATTGATAAATGCTTTGAGATTTGCATTTCGATTTGAATATTCGTACTCGTGTTGTTACGTTTTATTCATCGCTAATATATATTTGTTGAGCATCTTTCCTGTCGTATTGTGTACTTCCCCATATTTTCTTTTAGTAGCAGGTTAGCGTGGATTTGGGCGCTATAGACTATTGGAGATTGGTTTTAGCGAGGATTATTTGGGAAAGATTTGTATTATTTTGATGTATAGAGCTTTGGAGATTTGTATTTTATTTTCGATTTAGTTGTTGTATGTAATTCGAGAGATTTGGTATTTAATTTGAAGAGATTTAGATTTGTAGTTTCTCTTTTGTTATTGCGGTTTTATTTAGATTCTCTATACCTTGTCACTTGTGGGTTTGGATTTATTTTATCGCATTAGCGCTCCGTTCGCTCTCCCCAGGAGGGCGGGGTGTTACAGTCCACTCTAGCCCATATCCAAAATTCCATCCTACTAGCATCCTAGGATTCACTCAATTGTAATCGACCCATATTTATTCTCTAGGCATAAATATATACACTCATCTGCTGAAGACTTCTCTCGAATGTTATTCGTCCTACACATTCATTAAGTCCATACCACAGATTGTACACTCAACTAATTCAAGGTTCTCTCTTCCAACCCAAGGTTTACTCACCCTCAATTACATTATCTAGGAGTCCTAATATCACATCTAGAATCCCCTACAATAATCTCCAATTTATGATTTAACCCCCCCTACACTTAAGGGAGGAAAACTATCAAATCCAACTAAGGTGAATCGATTCACCCCTAATGCGAATTGATTCGGTCTCAATCCGAATCGGTTCAATTTTTTTTTTTGCAATTAGGTCATCAAGGGTGAATCTATTCGGTCTCAATTCAAATCGATTCGGCCTGAGACAGCCTTATAGGTCCCCTTATAAGTATCGATTCGGTCTAGACCCGAATCGATTCGTCCTGTTTAGAGCTCACTATTTGGGTGATTTCATCTTCTCCAAAAATCCCAAATATCATCCCAACCTCCTTTTTTGTGGTTTCTAATCTCAACCAACAACACTATAATAATCCTGACACTAATTTATAGCTAACACATCAATTAATTTATGGGATAGAATAATTTCTCTTAGATTTAAACCCTAAAACCAATTAAATTCTATTTTATCATTTCATCCCATTTATACCCATATATACACACCATTAACAAGGGTTTAACACTAGAAGTCATCAAGAGTTAACAATACATCAATTTATAAACTCAAAATTAATTTCCCAAATTTATTTCAAGGGTTTCAACCCGAAAATCATATAGTTTACCAACTATAATATGAGATACACACACTCAATTAAATAAAGCAAGTAAGCACTTGTCTCGTGGATAAAATTCGACGACCTCGAGTCTAATCCCGAGGAGTTTGGCCGAAAATCCCCTTTTCTCTCCTTTTTTCCTTCTTCCTTTCTTTCATTCTTCTTTTCTCTCTTTCCTTTCTTCTCTTTCTCTCTCTCGTGCCTTATAAGAGAGAAAATGTGTGTATTTCCTTATTAAACTCCAAAATGACTTGTTTACTCAATTGCGAGTCCCTACTCGTCCAAAAGTCCCCGGAACCCAAACGCTACCCCCGGGTAATCTATTCCGACTATCTCGGCCATTCCAAAACCAACCATGCACTCAAAATCTCCATCCGACTCACTTAACTAAAATTCACTAATAGAACCCAAAACTTGTCAACACGCATTTTTTCCAACGTGAAATAATTCCCTTCTTAAAAATATTCCGACTCATTTACTTAGTCCCCAAAGTAAATTTAACTCACATCGGTAATAATCTAATACTTATAAATTCCAAAATCACTATTCACTGTAATTCCTCTAATTATCAAATTCCACCCACTTATGTAATTTAAATATCCAAAAAAGTCGGGGTATTACATACTTCCCCCCTTACAAAGGAATGCCGTTCGCGAAATTCGGATACAACCTGTACCTAGAAGTCGAATGGTACTAACCCATTGGTACTCTACCACATACTTATTCATGGTACCCACCTATCTCAAGGCTTAAACTTCAACGCACTAGCTTAACAAAAAGATTGACTAAATTTCTACATGCTAAAACACTACCTCCGTCGCAAGGTTAACTCTAACAACGACACGTCGCTCCTAGTCCTCTTATAACCACATTTAAAGATAAAAAGCCTACAATCACAGCTCTAACGTACCGATACCATCGGAAAGCCACCACTCTCAGCGTCCGTTTGTCTACATCATGACATCAAATTTCCCCTAAAAAGGAAACTACACTAGCGATTGACTGTTCCCATCAACCTTCCATCTGATCTCAGATGTGTTAACTCTTATAACACCTATATTATTGGATTATTTCTTACCTCATACGATGTTCCATCCAACACACTCTAATTCCATTTATAACTTCCCCAAAGAACATTCTTTAGCTTTATATACTACGCCCCTTCTATCTCGGAAGGTATATAAAACCAACTTACCAAGGTGCCCCCACACCCTATAACCTGTGCATAACTGCGCAACTATTTCAAACGTCACATACATAACACATTCTCTAAAAATGGGCCTCACTTCCTCGGCCCGGTGCTAACACCTGGGTACTCTAAACCCGAATAACTGGAAATTCTATTCTCCCTATACCTGGAAACTTAATTCTTCTCAAGGCTAACCCACTAATATTCTCGTGGTTAACTCACTACAATCTCCATATATCAGTGCCACCTGCCCCACTGGCCTTTCATAATGATACTCTAGGATCGATGTGTTTTCCTACACATGTAAAATGAGCGCTATACAGACTATATCCTTAGTGCCCAAGACCTTTCTCAACTATCGACATTTGATCGGTTTCATGCGTGGGACATCTTGCAAAATGAAATCCAAACAAGGAACCCTCCTATTACACTACTACCTCGCATCGTCATTCATCAATATATAAGGGCCTAAGGAACACAACCGAGACGTTCTAACTACCTCGTAACCACACAAACACACTTATACCTCTACGTCTTTCCATTTCAACGAAATAGAAAGTCTAACTAATTGGGGCGCCTCTACTCTGTACAAGTGTTACAAAGTCTAACTAATTGGGGCGCCTATACTCTGCACAAGTGTTACAAACATCCTACACAAAACATCTTTCCTCAGTATTTGCCTCCTAATCATGGCATGTCTATAAGCCTCAAATCAATTTCCTTAACCTTACCTCACCCATTTACTCACGTTGAGAGAAACATTTTAGTGCTTTTCTACCGCACTTACGTCTTCAGAAGCTTCTAATCATCACATAACTCTCAGTTTATAGTGCTTTATCCACACTAGATAATTTATCATCAAAATCAACATCTGAAAGAGTGCGCTAGCGTTCAAATTAAGAAATTATTTAATTAAACACACTTTTACCCAATTAAACCCTAAACATGCATCTAGGTGTGATTGAATAAGATGTAAGACTTACAAGAAGATTCAAACACACACATGTGAGGAAAAATCCCCCAAAGGGGAAAAACCATTTATTTTTATTATAATATTATAACATACAATTTCTCGGATTACAATGAAAATACAGTGACACAGAATTATCCGCAGGCGTCGGATCTGTAGTTGGCGGATGGAACTTTCCCTTTCCAGGAGGGCAGCAATGAAGAAGAACAACGGTCTTCTCTACAAGGTTATGAACAGACACATGATTTTGTTCTTGGGTTGCAAACAGATTCACAAGGGTTTGAAAATTTGTGTGAATCGAAACATGAGTCTTCGGACTCACAAAGGTGAAGACTTAGAGTATTTAGGACTCTGAAAATCGTTTATTAAAGTCTCACTAAACAAATCCCCGAAGTTGGGTTATAAAACAAAACCTGGCCCTGAAAAATCTGAACACCATCTACACGATTTTATCCTAGGCGGATCGGTCCGCTTCTGATCCGGACCGGTCCGAGGTCGGATCGGTTCTTTTTTGAAGAGGGCTTCTTCGATTCGCCATTGGTCCGGGGTCTACTAGATTGAGGCATAAGCGGATTGGTTCGGCTTGAGGTGGATCGGTCCGTTAGTGGATCGGTTCTTTTTCCAGACAGGCGGATCGGTCCGGTGCGGACCGGTTCCTTTTTAAAACAGGCGGACCGGTCCGGCTGACCATAAAATTGATTCCTTGTAATCTTTGATATTTGGATCCGTTGATGACGATGTGATCTTGTATTTCTTCAACGGTGTAACGGCTTATGACATACACAAAAATAATGGACAAAATGTCCTTACAAATCTCCCCCTATGTCCATGCCGCGGTACAAACATAAAAGATCCGAATTATCAAATATCAAATTGCTTATACAAATCTACCCTTCATGAACCCAAAATATAAAAGGTACAGATGAATAAGACTTCATTGTTTGTTCTTCAACTCTTCAGGAATCTCAATACTTTTCTCATCAGGGTGTGCAGTTCATAGATCATCAAATAAATACCCACACACATGAGATAAAACTAATACCAAGTGACGTATCGAGTTTGAAATGAGATAAACAAAGATATGATGAAAGCATACTTTATCAAATCTCCCCCATAAAATGTTAATTCTTTCTCCCCCATTTTATGATGTCCCTAAATAGACAAAAGAGAAGAATAAATCAAACAATCAAGGTCGGGGTGTCACAAGGAATAAACGACTATTTTTGAAAATTTTCAAATTTGTTCAAACATAACAAACAAAAATCACACCATGAACGAACACAAAACAACCAAGTCGATGATAGCGTAAATGAAGAGGTGTGATCAGATTCAATAGGAAAATCAATGCATACAAACATGACATATGTGCATGATGAATATTGGATATTCCTAACGAATGAACTCAAAATCTTTCTTTGGTGAAAAAAATGGAAATATAAGACATTGACTCAATCATATCAACAAATCAAAGCTCAAAGTGATTTCCACACCAATAACGTCCAAAACTATTTCATGCTTTTTCAGAAATTTCAAGGAAGTGCAAACCCGTTTAAATTCTCCAACCAAACTCCCTCAGATATATTTTAAATAGTGGCATTCTAAATTCTCAAACTTTGGAGAATTGATGATGAAACCTAATGGCCCATATTTGGCAAATATTTCTTTTTATTGCCTTTAAATTTTTTCGGGCTCTTTTAACCTCTTTAGACCTCGGATAATAAAAATCCTCCATTTTTAGGTCCTTTTTAATGGTGGCTTAGAATCGCAAAGGAAAAATGAACCTTTTGCAACACTTCCCTGTTTTTCGAATAAACACATAATCTCACCAAAATGATTTTTACATGCATTCCAATCTTGTCAAGTTTTGTCGCATATTGTTAGTTGTATAGACATAATTGAGATGGAAACACTGAAGCCAATATGTGATAGACAAGTACAATAGTCAAATAAAGCCGTGCATGTGTGAAATAAAGGAGATAGGAGTCGAACATGTAGAAAGATATCACTAATCACATCTCAAGGACTCCAAACAATGTAAAGTACTTGGATGAAATGATGTAGCGTCTGAAATCTCTATCAAACAGTCACATGGATAAATGGAATGAAGTTGTGACTTGACTATCTTAAATGCTCATCCATAAAAGGTGTAAAAAAATTACAAAAATATTTTTGAGCTTTTCTAAAATTTTTATAAAACGAAAATCTTTTTGGATTTTTCAAAAGAATAAATAAATAGCTGTACAATAAAATAATAATACATATAAAACAAACTAGCAACAGGAAGCATATGATATGAACATGAAAAAAACATCCTATCCAAGTCAAAGACCAACCCCTCAGTCAACTGTGCGAATTCCCAAAGACTTTCTAAGACTCTCAAATCTATGGGCATCTAAAGGTTTCGTGAAAATATCGTCTAACTGACGGTCGGTGGGTACGAAATTTAGGGATACGACTTTCTCCTCATCTAACTGACGTATAAAATGCTCACTTATCCTGATGTGCTTTGTACGCGAATGTTGGATTGTATTGCGGGATATGTGTATCGCACTCATGTTATCACATGAAATAGTCATGGTATCCTGTGAGATCCTATAATCCTCCAGCATCTGCTTCATCCACAAGAGTTGTGTGCAACAGCTCTCATCGATGATGTACTCAGCCTCCGTAATGGACAAAGAGATGGAGTTTTGCTTCTTGCTCAACCAGGAGACAAGAACAGAACCAAAGTAGAAAAACTCACCAGAAGTGCTCCTACAACCATCTATATCCCCGGCCCAATCGGCATTCGAATAGGTAGACAAACGGTCATGGGTATCAGTGGAATACCAAATACCATATAAGAGAGTCCCACTCACGTATTTGATAATACGTTTTAGAGCGAGTAAGTGTGACTCTTTCGGGGATGCCAGATAATGCGCACAGACTCCAACACTAAAGGCTATGTCGGGACGACTAACAGTCAAGTAGAGAAGACTACCTATCATACTCCGTTACAAGGTTTGCTCTACGTCCTTGCCTGAAGTGTCCTTACTAAGCTTGATAGTGGTACTCATAGGAGTACGTTCATTCTTAGTGGAGTCTAACCCAAATATCTTTACTAGGTCTCTAGCATACTTAGATTGGGAAATGAACATCCCATCCTCTAGTTGACGAACCTGGAGACCAAGGAAGAAAGTAAGCTCACCAACCATGCTCATCTCAAACTCACTTCTCATATCCTCCTCAAATTGATGAGCATGTTAGGAGCATGTGGATCCAAAGACTATGTCGTCCACATTGACTTGGGCAACCAAAATAGCACCGTCATCTCTCATGACGAACAACGTCATATCAACTCCCCCTCTCTTGACGCCATGGGCTAAGAGATAGGAAGTAAGCCTCTCGTACCAAGCACAGGGTGCTTGCTTCAAACCATATATGGATTTCCTAAGATAGTAGATGTGATTAAGGTGCTTAGGGTCTTCAAATCCTTTTGGTTGCTCCATATAAACTTCCTCCTGTAGAATGCCATTAAGGAAGGCACTCTTGACATCCATCTGATATAACTCAAAGCGCAGATGACATGCGATGGCGAGTAGTAAGTGGACGAATTCAAGCCTCGCAACAGGAGCAAATGTCTTCCCAAAGTCTACACCTTCTATTCGAGTGTATCCTTGAGAGACCAACCTAGCCTTGTTTCTGATTATGGTACCATTTTCATCCATTTTATTTTTGAAAATCCATCTGGTACCTATCACATTAGTCTCACTAGGTCGGGGGATAAGATCCCAGACATTATTCTTTTTAAACTGAAGCAACTCATCCTGCATAGCAGATTTCCAATATTCATCCTTGAGTGCTTCTTTGTGATTCTTGGGCTCGACTTTGGACGTGTAGCAAAAATGGCTAACAACGTTCTCTAGATGATCATGAGTCTAAACTCCTAGAGTGGGATCACCAATAATGGAAGAAGGGTCATGACTCTTGCGAACCCAAGCAGGTGTGTCCCCTAACGCAGGAGTAGGGTTCACAGAGTGTGGGTGAGGAATAAGTAACTTAATGTCAGACACATCCTCATCCTCACACTGGACGCTAGAATTAATAAACACTGAAGGTTCGTCATCTTGCACGGTGATGTTTATTGACTCCATAACCTTAGAGCTCTTCAGGATAAACACCTGGTACGCTCTACTATTCGATGAATATCCTAACAGTATTCCCTCGTCGCTTCGGGAGTCAAACTTTCCTAATTGCTCTCTATCCTTTAGGATGTAGCATTTACTCCCCAAAACATGAAAATATGCAAGGTTGGGTTTCTTGCCAGTCCACAATTCATAGGGCATCTTAAGTGTGTGTGGACGCAAATAAACCCTATTCACGGTGTGGCATGCAGTAGATACTGCCTCTGCCCAAAATCTCCTAGAAACCTTACGACCTAGAAGCATAGATCTAGCCATTTCCTGGATCATCCTATTCTTTCTCTCAACGATCCCATTTTGCCGAGGAGTCTTCATAGCAGAAAAATCATGTTTGATCCCAAGGCTATCACAGTAAAGGTCTACCTTTACTTCCTTAAATTCTGTGCCGTTGTCACTACGGATCCTATTAATAGTGACTCCATGTTAATTTTGTAGGACACGAAACTTGGTAGTTAAAAACTCCACAGCATCGGATTTCTCCCTTAGAAAACCTACAATCGAGTATCTGGAGAAATCGTCTACCATCACGAGGATATACCTCTTACCACCCAAACTCTCAGTGCGAGTAAGACCCATAAGATCCATGTGAATCAGCTCAAGTACTCGGGAGGTGGAAATGGAATGAAACTTCCTATGAGGGATCTGAATTTTCTTTCCCAACTGACAGGGTCCACAAATGGTGGAAGTTGACTTTCCAAGTGATGGTAAGTTACGTACTAGGTCCTTTTTGGGTAAACAAGTCAAATCTCTAACGTTCACATGACCTAGACGTTGGTGCCACAAATCCATAGTATTGATTGTGGCGCTGTTGCAGACAAGTGAGGAAGTAGGAACAATCCCATAGCAATTATCCTCGATCCTCACCCCTTGCACTAAAAGTTTACCGGTTTGATTGTAGACATTACATGCATCTCGATCAAACTTTACTGCAAAGTCAGCGTCACACATCTGGCTAATGTTGAGAAGGTTTGCTTTCAAACCTTCGACGTACAAAACATTATCTAGCTTAGGAAATCCCGGTAACTCTAGAGTACCTCGTCCTATAATGATAAACTTGGTCCCATCTCCAAAGGTGACTCTACCTTCCTTATATTCCTCTAAGTAGGTAAAAAAAGAGACATCACCTGTCATGTGTCTGGATTACCCACTATCAAAATACCACTGTGAGGTATTATGTGTTTTGAGAGACACATGAACAACAAGGGCTTTCTTATCTTCTTAGGCACCCAAGAAGTGGTAACCTTTTGTTTACCCTTGTTGTTGTTGGTTGTAGCCGGAATGTGAGAAGCATTCACTGACGACAAAGACATCCGTCGGAATTCCTCCATCAAATTCTGTGATGTGACAGCTAAAAACTCAACATGCTCTCTCAGACTGGCAAACACATCAGTATGACGTGGTTGAGAAGCAGTACATCGTGTCCGACCCAAACTATAGCAAAACTCCCTCAGGTGGCCTTTTCTTTTGCAATATGTACAGAAGAACACCGTCTTAGGTGGACCTTAGTTTGCTTTTCTTGGTCGAACTCTCTTTCGTGGAATTTACCGATGACCATAAGGAGTAGTTGTAAACTCAGGGACTGGTCCAGGTGCAATTTTGGACGTGGAGGCACCATCATAACCAATTCCCTATCGATCACCAAAAACTAAAGCGGGGCCAAGGAGCATCTTTCCTATCTTCCTATATCTGTCCTCAATTTGTACCTTGACTTCCTGTGCTCTCTCCAGATCATGAGTAAGCTGGGTAACAAGGGCTTCAAGTTTCTTCCGAGTCTCCACGGAGGAATGGAGCTCACTCGTAAGACTAGCCACTTATTTAGTCAAGTCCACTTTCTCTTTCTTAAAACAACTCTCTTTCTTAACACAGGCAGACTTACACTCTCTCATGGCGGTGCAGTTGGAGGACTCTCTCTCTCTCTTGATTCTTCTAACTCTTCTTCTCAAGCGGTGATCCTAAGAACTAATGCTTTGTTACGCTTTTTAGTTTTAAATGACTCATTATATAACTCGATGTAGGCGCGTTAAAGATTACTCTCGCTCTCACTTGCGTCATCCTCCCCCTCACTCACATCGATCTCACTGTTGAGGTGTCCCTGTGAAGAAGCATCCTCAACGTCGTGAGGAGCACTAGGAGTGCTCACATGACTAGCCATGAATGCGGTGAAGTTACACTCATGCGGCGACTCATCTCCCGAATCCACCGACTCGACCTCACTGTCATCGCTAAGGGTAGCATTAAGGACAACTTTGCCCCTTTCTCTATTCAGACGTGTGGCACACTCAAAGGCTTTATGACCCCTACTGTCACACTCATAACATCTCTCACTGTCTTTCTTAGGAGGGTCTTTAAAATCTTTCTCATTTTTCTTTTCAAACTTGTTTTTCTGAAAATTCTTTTTATCATTGAAATTTCCATTTTTCTTAAATTTGAGAATTTTCTTGATTTTTTTTGCAAAAAAGAGCCAAATCATCTAAGTCAAAATCACAGTCAGAATCGGACGTTTCAATATCTCTCTTTCTAGATGACTCAACTCTCTTTCTTTCCGACCCTTCACTTTTTCTCTCTTGGGCATTAAGAGCAATTCCCTTATCTTTAGGGTTGGCAGATTTAGGAAACATATCAATCTCATAAGTTTGCAAATCTTCTACAAGTTCCTCCAATTTAAGCGTATTTAAATTACCTATAGAATTTATCACAGTAACTTTTGGGATAAAACGCTTAGGCAGAGATCTAAGAATCTTTTTCACAACTCTAGCATTAGGAATATGTTCACTAAGATTAAAGCTAGTATTAACAATATCAGATAACCTAGCATAAAAATCATCAAAACATTCAGTTTCAAGCATGGTGATGGTCTCAAATTGAGTTGTTAAATTTTGCAATTTATATTCTTTCACAGCATTAGTTCCTTCATGGGTAAGTTGCAAGACATCCCATGCCTCTTTTGACGTGGTGCACGTCATGATACGTCGGAACTCATCAGGAGTGATGGATCCGAAAATAGCACTTAAACCTTTAGAATTAAAAGATGACCATTGAAATTCTTCTTCAGTCCAAGTGGTGACAGGTTTTAAATTGGTCACATTTTCAACAGTCACAGAAGGAGGAGTCCACCCTCTTTCAACTAAAATCCAGACACGTTCATCTATGGCCGTTAAAGCAGATTTCATGCGTGCTTTCCAGTATGCATAGTTTGTCCCATCAAACACAAGCATTTTATTATATGATTTCTCCATTGAACACGCTCTTTTTAAAAAATCAATTTTTTTCAGAAAATTGATATCTTAGAAAAAATTTGCTGAAAATTAGGAATACGCGATAGATTAACGTAACCTGCTCTGATACCAATTTGAAAGAGTGCGCTAGCGTTCAAATTAAGAAATTATTTAATTAAAAATAGTTTTACCCAATTAAACCCTAAACATGCATCTAAGTGTAATTGAATAAGATGTAAGACTTTCAAGAAGATTGAAACGCACACATGTGAGGAAAAATCCCCCAAAGGGGCAAAACCATTTATTTTTATTATAATATTGTAACATACAATTTCTCGAATTGCAATGAAAATATAGTGACACAGAATTACCCGCAGGCATCAGATCTGTAGTCGACGGCTGGAACTTTCCCTTTCTAGGAGGGCAGCAATGAAGAAGAACAATGATCTTCTCCACAAGGGTATGAACAGACACAGGATTGTGTTCTTGGGTTGCAAACAGATTCACAAGGGTTTGAAAAGTTGTGTGAATCGAAACATGAGTCTTGGGACTCACAAAGGTGAAGACTTAGAGTATTTAGGACTCTGAAAATCGTTTATTAAAGTCTCACTAAACAAATCCCCGAAGTTGGTTTATAAAAGAAAACCTAGCCCTAAAAAATATGAACACGATCTGCACAATTTTATCCTAGGCGGATCGGTCCGCTTCTGATTCGGACCGGTCCGAGGTCAGATCGATTCTTTTTTGAAGAGGGCTTCTTCGATTCGCCATCGGTCCGGGGTCTACTAGATTAAGGCATAAGCGGATTGGTTCAGATTGAGGCGGATTGGTCCATTAGTGGATCGGTTCTTTTTCCAGATAGGCGGATCGGTCCGGTGTGGACCGATTCCTTTTTAAAATAGGCGAACCGGTCCGGCTGACCATAAAACTGATTCCTTGTAATCTTTGATATTCAGATCCATTGATGATGGTGTGATCTTGTATTTCTTCAACGGTGTAACGACTTATGACATACACAGAAATAATGGACAAAATGTCCTTATAACATCCTTGCATCCAATAACATCTCTCCACTCCCAACGTCGTTAAGATTCATGCATGGAGTGTCTCATAAGAGAAATCCAAACAAGGAACCCCTCCGATACACTACTAGTTAACTTTGTCGATCGTCGAGGTCTGTTATCTTAAAACATGCAACCAGGATATTTCCATCCCGTCTACCAAAAAAATATGGTCAGAACTCCTACTTCTCTCAAGGAGCATACCACAAAGCGATTGTACTAACACTAAGTCCTTCGCGCGAACAACAACGAGCTTAAACTCACAGCTCAATAATAAGTCCTGCATACCTTAAATCACATCTATAAGGTCCCCATGCACTAGAATCATGATAATGAAACATCTAATCATCGAAGTTTCATCTAAACATATACTAAAGGCTATTTTAACCCGTATCCAGTTGAGATATCGCAAAAACAACTCGTTCCACCCTGGAACCGCGGATACGATAGCCTTGCAATCACTAGCTTACTATCAATTCGACCATCTAAGAACCGAATATACATAGGATAGTACTATACTCATATAACACACACAAGACGAGTAAAGAAAACCAAATATAGGCTCATAACAACGCCCGCTTCCACAACGAATGAAGAGAAAAATAGAACCTCGCCACCGCGAAAAAACATATAGATATACACTTCTATAATAATACCGAAACTACCACTAAACTCGAATCGCACACGAATCTAGGGCTAATAAAATACGGTGACTCAATCTTGTCACATAAAAATATACCTCCTTCATATGAGGTGACACTCACATTAACAAATTTTATAACCACCCTAGTTGCTCCAAATGGCTCCCAAACATAGTACACTTGTCTTAACCGAACCAAAAACTACCTTAATCAATGTCCCATCCAGGCACTCTACTCTTGTCCTTTAACACATACTGGGAAAGATCAAAGCGTGTGGTTCTACGCTCCACATCACACCATCCCCCATCTCTGGTCACCCTGACCATGTTAAAGTTATCAGTATCTCGGATTTTCATACCCTCAATTCTGAAAATCACCCTCATAGTTCCTTTAGATCCTTCGACTAAAAGGAAACACACTACCGACCTCAATTGCCCTGTTTCAATAGATCCCTGGGTGGATGTCCACCAGGGGGGATACGAACACAAATTCTCCATAAGTGTTAGCAACACTTACTAGTGAGCCTATCATTCCACTGAAGGACTCCCTCTTCATTGTAACTACCTCATCAGGTACATAGTGCACTTAACCATATAACTCTTTGTTCACTGTCGGCCCCGACCGATCCTCATGTGAAAAATTCAAAAACTGCATTCTCTTCATTTATGAAAAAATTAAAGGAACTCGTGGTTAAAGCCATTCGTAAGATTCCTATATGAGCAAAACATTCTTCTCCCCCAAATATAGTGACCACCGTTCCCACCATTTCAACATTTCTCCAATGAGTGAAAAAAATTTCCTCAAATTTTCACATCAGGGCATTTCTATACCCCACTCTAAGCCAAAGCTTATGAGCATTCCACTTATGTTGGATAACGCTACGCTGCCTTCACATAACTTAAACTTCAGCGAATGGTCCTTATCAAAGACCCTTCAGACTTTTTCCTAATTTATCTTCACTCAGTAAGTCAAATTTAGAACCACTCTCTATGATAGCGGTACATGGATAATTATAACTACTACACTCTAGTATTCATTGCAACAATACATGCCAATGCCACAAAGGGAGTGACCTCAACTGCGGTCCTCATCTCCGAATTCAACTTACAGCTCCAACTAAGTCCCGCCTCCTGCTGCCCTCATAATGGCCTTCCCGGTTCGCCCTTCATCAATCAGCACACAAAATCTCACACGAGCGTGCAAAAGATTTACTCTAATATTATATAATAGCAGGAGAATGAAATCGCACAATAGGAATCAACAATCCTAATAATAAGGCTCTATCTCAAATAGAAAGCAACGCTGAAAGTGTAGTACATCTGCACAGATTCCTAAGGACACTAGAAGCTGATGCTCTGATACCATCTGTGACACCCCAACTAATAAAATACCGGGTGATCAATCCTATACCAGATTATAATAGGAATCTCATATGGTTCATTCTTAGCATCATTGTCGAAAAACCAATTTAATTACTAATAACTTATTAGGATGGCGTCAAAATTTTATTTGACTAATATTCTTAAGCAAACCAACCAAGTAAAACATTCACACAGTTTATATACCACAACTGAAATGAAGTAAGGTAACCGAACTCCCGGTACAACATAAAATAACCAAATCGAATGCCACAAACTAAAATGAGATAAAAGAATAAATGAATATAGTTGGGCTATCAGCCCGAGTGTTTCTATAATACCTCCTATCTAGATCACAAGGATAGAAGCATCTAAATAAATCTGCATACATCCATAGCTGCTGCAGTAACGTCTGACTCGAAAGAATCATCATCCAGGCGTACCTCTGTCTGGACACCTAATATATATACATATATAGCAAGAGAGGGAAAATATATAAATGGGTAAGAGCCCAAGTTTTGAAAATATTTAGCAAGTGCATCAAATGTTATACTTCAAAATATGAAATCTCTCATATTTAAACTGGTATCGCACTCCCATGAGATACACCTCACCCCTCCTCTAATAGTGCACACCTATCGCATACATTTTAAACAACCTAGTTAAGCTACCATGCCTAACTAATCTCTTTCACCCATCCTCTGAATCCTCATAACTATCACTTACCCGAGATGATATTATATAAGTTATATCGTAAGCTATCACCGAAGATTTAGTTGGTATAATCGTCAGTGTGATATATATATATATATACATATATATACTGTTCATTTCCCAAAACTTTCACTTTAGTATATAAAATCCCATATAAATAATTCTCATTTAATATATGATTCACATTTCCATTAATCTGAAGATAAATCTCCCAGAAGAGGAATAAACTCTTATTCATTTTACACTTTACACAAGTTTAAGTTATATGATTTCTCATCTTCATATACAAGAAATATACTATGCACAACAAGTATATTTATGACTATATCAAAACCATAAATGTAATAACCATCCCACCGAGCTATAACTCAAGGATGCAGTCTCAGAGCGCTATCATCATCCGGGTGTGGACACTTAACCCAAGTACTAAGTCTGACTCATCAAGATCATGATAAAGATACTAAACGGTGGAGGCGGTCATAGTCCCTCCTAAAAGTGGACTCATCATCGCACCCATATGCGGGACGATATGACATGGGGACTATACTCTCCTTGCTCCTCAAGCCAGGAGATTCACCCACATCGCGCAACCTCCCTGGATAGCACTAGAGATATATGTATACATAAATATATCATTCACAAACCGATATATTTATAACCAAATCATATATATACTATAACACACCCGTATATATAATACATATCATTTCTCAATATGCCCTGTCTATAATTGCCAAACTCTCATAGTGATAGCCAAGATTTCGAATGATCCCATTCGTAATAGTGTATAAGTATTCACACACTTAAAATACTAAACTTATAAGTATTTTCTTACTTAAGATTTAACTCATACCTTAATCACTCTTAAGGGTTATATATAAACCCTAGTATACCGATTCGTAATAATTAAATAAGTATACACACAACTTATTTTACTTCCATTAGTATCACATCACCTATAATAATAGTAATCAATATAGACTTATCGGATAGTAGCTTAGTCCACTCTAGCCCATATCCAAAATTCCATCCTACTTTCATTCTAGGATTCACTCAATTGTAATTGGCCTATATTTATTCTTTATGCATATATGTATATACTCATCTGCCAAAGACTTCTCTCGAATGTTATTCGTCCTAAACATTAATTAAGTCCATACCCTGAATTGTACACTCAACTAATCTATTGTTCTCTCTTCCAGCCTAAGGTTTACTCACCCTCAATTCCATTATCTAGGTGTCCTTATATCACATCTAGAATCCCCTACAATAATCTCCAATTTATGATTTAACTCACCCTACACTTAAGGGAGGAAAACTATCAAATCCAACTAATGCGAATCGATTCGCCCCTAATGCGAATCGATTCAGTCTCGATCCAAATTAGTTCGAAAAAGGTTCTACAATCAGGTCATCAAGGGCGAATCGATTCGATCTTAATCCGAATCGATTCGGCCTGAGACAAACTTAAAAGTCCCCTTATGAGAATCGATTCGGTCTAGACCCGAATCGATTCGCCCTGTTTAGAGCTCACTATTTGGGCAATTTAATCTTCTTCAAAAATCCCAAATATCATCCCAACCTCCATTTTTGTGATTTCTAATCTCAACCAACAACACTATAATCATCCTAACACTGATTTATAACTAACACATCAATTAATTTATGGGATAGAATAATTTCTCTTGGATTTAAACCCTAAAACCAATTAAACTCTCTTTTATCATTTCATCCCATTTCTACTAGTATACCCACACCATTAACATGGGTTTAACACTAGAAGTCATCAAGAGTTAACAATACATCAATTTGTAAACTCAAAATCAATTTTCCAAATTTATTTCAAGGGTTTGAACAAAAAAAATCATATATTTTATTACTATAGTATGAGATACACACACTCAATTAAATAAAGCAAGTAAACACTTGCCTTGTGGATGAAATACGATGACCTCGAGTCGAATCCCGCTGAGTTTGGCCGAAAATCCTCTTTTCTCTGCTCTTTTCCTTCTTCCTTTCTCTCTTTTATTTCTTCTCTTAATCTCTCTCATGCCTTATAAGAGAGAAAAGGAGTGTATCTCCTTATTAAACCAAAAAATGATTTGTTTACTCAATTGCGAGTCCCTACTCACCCAAAAGTCCCCGAAACCCAAATGGTATCCCCGGGTACTCTACTCTGACTATCTCGGCCATTTTGAAACCAACTGTGCACTCGAAATTTCCATCTAAGTCACTTAACTAAAATTCACTAATCAGGCCCAACACTTCTTAACACGCATTTTCTCCAACGTGAAATAATTCCCGTCGCTTTACCTAAATTTGACATGACATATAAATATTCTGACTCATTTACTTAGTCAACAAAGTAAATGTAACACACATCGGTAATAATCTAGCACTCATAAATTCCAAAATCACTATTCATAGTAATTCTTTTAATTATCAAATTACACCCCTTATGTAATTTAAATATCTATAAAAGTACAGGGTATTACACTTTGGTTCGGTTTGTACTATTTTTATGGAAGGATATTTTTTTTTATTTCAATGCCATATATGTTGTTAATGATAAGAAACATCATATCCATAATTGGTACTAAAGTGGATAATCATTACAAAATAAATATAATATTTATGATTTATCATTAAAAGGATAAGATTTTTCTCGGTATATATATATATATAGCACCAAATACCTAGGTCATTTTATCTAAATGGATTTTAAACTAGTAGAAGATGTGTTCTTACATTCATCAGAAGTGGAGGCATTTATAATTAATGAATATGATATAGATGGAAAATAAATAAGAGATATTATAGTTATAGAAATGTTAGAAATTGTTTATTATGATTGGTGTAATTTTATAGCTACATATTCGGGAATTTAAGAATTACATATTAGTAGCTCGGATTATATCCATGAAGATAATGCCATAAGTTACTTTCATTAACAGTGTGTCAAAGAAAGAAGAATTAGGTTTCTTTCACACTCGATAAGATTTATGATGAATTATTAATAAGCTATAGATACACATATGCCAATATTATTTCTTGAGTTAGTTTTCTCTACTCCCATTAAAGATAATGGATTGCTTTCAAACTCAATTTCGATACTTGTGTTGGGATAAAAATCAACAAGTTGGAATAAGGACAAATGTTTAAATCTATATTCTAGACCACATTCCTAAAATCATTGTTCGGAACAAATGGACGTCTAATAGGCTTATGTGAACTTCTTTCATACCACTAGTATAGGTGGAAACATCACAAAGAAATGAGTATGACATTTTGCTACCTTGTCATAGTGGGAGGATTGTTAATTCTCATAATGGTGAAAACAATATAAACGCATCACGATTTGTACATCCGTAAATGGGAACTTTATCATAGTGGGAGCATTTATTATTCTTAGGATTGGCACCCATAGTGACCCTTGGATAAGAAGAGAGAGAATCATGTAACTATAATGAGGTATTACTTCACAAGGATGTATAATGGAAAAGTTATGATATTCGGTACCTTATGGATTCAGAAGATGGGGTCAAACCCATGTGTTGTAACTAAATCTAGTAAGAGAGGTAATCAAATCCAGGATTTTAATAAGTGGTTGTATGCATCCAATCTGTACAAAAGGAGTGATAAAAGTGTGGTGGTGTTTCTAGATCATCACACACGATGTAGGGATATGTTTAACATTTAAAGTGTGGTAGTCAAAGTAGTTCAATATGAAATCATTAGAAAACTGTATTACATTTTTAGGATCAAATTGTGATTTGATCAACAGAAAGAATGTACTTTGACTTATATAAGTTATCATATTGATATTGTTCTTTCTAGACCTTTTTATGCAATATTCCAAGAAATACTTCTGCTCTTTCAGCTTTGGAATTCGTATAAATCTAAAATAGAACATTGGTTTATACTAGAATATATATTTAAGTATCTGAAAAGGATTAATGAATATATATTTGGTTCCCAATTAAAGAGGTAAGTAACTTGTACGTGACTAACTCTTGTATTGATATAGATTTAAGATTCCATAAAGTGTATAGTATGCCTTGTATAAGAAATTATATAGAAACGTGTTTCTAGTAATTGGATATGCATTCATTGACAATCGGTATGCCTTTTACTTTAGGTGTGAGGTATGGTTGCTAGATTCATGATTCCATGTCTTCGAGTATAAGCGAGAGATTATTGGGTTTGTATACAAAAAAATAATGGTTCACCTGTGAATTTTAGTATGTTAATTTAATGAGAATCTTCACAAGTAATGTTTTCATTATATTATTTATATATTTATGCATAGGTGTCTTTTATTCTACATAGTAGATAATTTAGTGTGTAAAGTTTGGCTTACACAAGAAAGATCAAATTATCGATTCTTGTAGATTATAAGTATGGCTAACAATCCTAGATGGAGATGAACACATAATCAATAGGATTGTAGCACAAAATTTTAGTAGGTCTATCTTGATATATGAAACGGTATAGTTTTGACTTATTATGCTAGTACATTTTGTGAATATTGAACGAGATCAATTTGAGATAATTGTCCTTATACTGACTATATAAGATAATGCACATCTCATGGTTAGTATGAGTGCTTAAGATCTTAATCTGGATATAATTGATAGACACACACATCAAATTCTCATTACTTTTTCCCTATTGGGTGGGATTTTATAAGGGAAAAATTTATAGTTGAGTCCATTTGTATGCATTTGATTTATTCCTGGAACAAAACTTGGTTGCATCATAAATAGATTTTTTATATTGTCACAATCTCCACATAGTCTATGACGTATTTGTACTGAAGACACAATAGCCAAGCTTCAAATATAGATCATGCCGAGTTTTATTGGTGCAAGTTTCACGTCTTTAGTCAATTTCATTCCGAGATACTCCCAGGTATGAACGCATTATGTTTATGGGATGCGAAAAATGTTATAGAGGATGGAAATTTGTATATAATTGTTTTAAAATGTTTTAAATGATTATAAAAGGTTTTATCTTAGTTTATTCTGATATAATTACTATTTAGAGTCGTGTGATTTATCATCTTGGGTTTCGAGACATCAAACGACACGTGATATCATTCGAATAACATCTTTTAATCATTAAAATGACATAGACATCTCGTTCGAATGACCTGCTGACAAAGTTTTATTATTTAAGGCAGTGTTTGCTCAAAATTTTGATGAGTGTCCGGAACCATATTCCAGAAAAGAACTCATACGTTTTTGCATAAGTTTTCTAAGGTTTTTAACAATAAAAAAAATCCTTAGAGTTTAAAATATTCAAGCTTTCTGTAATACCCCGTATTTTTGTGATATTTATTTATGGGATTAATTAAATTAATGCGTATTAATTGGAAATTAATCCGGATTAAAATACTAGCGAGATGCGAGTTGGTATTTGAATATAATGTGCATATATGATTATATATGAATATTGAAGTATGAAATTTCTCGTGAGATTGAAATACGGCAAGTTGGAAAATTTTATTGAGACGCGTGTGACAGTCGCGTTAGGAAAATATTTATTTTAATTAAAAAGTGAATTTTAGTTCTATTAACCGTATGGTCATTTTGAGCACGCCAACGCATCCGGAAGGGTCCAAATAGTCAAAAAACATTAGTCGGGGGTTAAGTTTGGGTCCCGGGGCATTATTGGACCATACCGGTAACTTATAAGGGCATTTTGGTAATTTCGGAAATTGGGTAATTAAAACCCACGAAAATTAGAGTTAAAAATCTGACTTGGTATTAACCCACTAAGCCATTTCCAACCCCAATTTAGTTAGTGGGCTACGGGAGAAGTTAGAAACTTTATAACTTGGCAAAAACCAACCCCACCTCCATTAACACCTTGAGAAGAACTTGTAGAGAGGGAGAGAAAGAGAAGGATTCTGCAGAGAGAGAGAGAAGGCAATTCAACCTTCAAGATTCAACCTCAAATCCAGAGATACACTTAAGGCAAGTGGTTTAATTCCAATTAATTTCAGAGAATGCTTCTTCCATGTGTAGGAATTGATAAAATCTTATTGTTCTTGGGAATTAATGAAAAACCTATTTTAATTGGAAGTGAAAATTACATTTTTGATGAGGAATCGCATGTAGATTTGTATTTAGATGATTATTCTGATGATATTATAATTTGGATGAAATGAAAACGGATTTAATTAGGCTCTTGGAGGATTTATAAATTTTAGGGTTCATGTTCTTGAAATTGGGGATAAATGTATGGATTTGATATTTAGATGATGTTTATAATGAATTAACCCCACAAAAACGTTAGTAGGTGACCTATGTATGTTTAGGGACGATTAGGAACCATAAATTGATGTTGGAACGATTTTTATGAGGAATTAGGAGTGAAGAAAATTGGGAAAAACGAGATAGGAATTTCTGGGCTCGAATCTGGCCACTCGTTAGAAGACCTGCCCAGGTCGTTCGAACGAGCTCGTTCGAACGAGCTTCTAACGAGTTGACAGTTTGGGTTCTAACGAGAGGGATGTTCGTTCTAAGACTTTCGTTCGAACGAGATCTCGTTAGAAGGCCTAGTTCGTTCGAACGAACTCTCGTTCGAACAGCCTCGTTCGAACGAGACTTCGAACGAGTTGACAGTTTAGGCTTTATAGCCTGTTTTGATCCCGAGTGTCCCGTAACCTTGTGTATATGTAGAGATAACCTTCCATTGATGATTAATTGTTACATTTGGGATGTTTGATATATAGTGAGGAGTCAAACCTAGAAGTGTAGTTTGAACCTAAAGGGAAAATGTGAAGTAGGACGTGAGTGTCGATTACGTTATAAGAACTATTAACGGCCTAATTTATTATATTAACCGGGAACATATAAATCGTGTAGTATTATATGTTGGTACGAGAATGAGAAGTATACCTCCAATATATTATGGTAATTACTAAGAGGTGTGCATACTTAGTATATGTATTGATTTTATGTGTATGACATACCTACCATACTTGCTATCCCGGGAGGTTTACGTTCGCTTAGGGCCTTCTAATCCTTGTGTTGCCCGGATTTAGACTGGTTACCTCGATGAACATAGGTCAGAGAAGGACTTATTGGGATGTTAATAAGTCTGCTGATCGTGGGAGCACAGGTATGTGTGTGACCCATTTGATGTCACTGTGTTCGCCTCCATTATTTGTGATGTTGTTATTTGAGAACGATTCCTGAGAGATTCGGAATACGTGATCCTTATGTACGTGATGTACCGGGATGGATAGCAGAGTATGTGTGCACCGCAGCTTAGTCTCGGGGTGCTTGCATTGTATATTTATGATGTGAATAATATACACTTAATTAATGGGAACTTTCATGTTAAAATTGTGAATATAATTATGGTAATGTTTTGAGAAAACATAACGGGTTGATTGATAGTGAATTATATTACTAATTGAGAATCCGAGTGTATGTAAAGCCCTCTATTTAATTGATAACGTTAGAATGTAATATGGGAATCGAGTAATAAGGGGTAGAACTTATTACGGTTTGGTTAGATATGGATGTCTTATAGATGGGTACGGTACGTTAGAAGTGCACATGTAGTCGAGAGGTGAGAATTTCATGTGAGTGCACGTCCTAACATGTATATTGCATTTAATGTTTTAATGTTATTAAAACACTTGCTGTTTTTAAAAAATGATTTCCACTTTCGGGCTCTGACCCATTTGCTTTCAAATCTATTTTTGTAAAAACCATTTTAGGTGCCCCGCCACAAGGACACCATGCTTAGGATTCTCATTCAGGTGACGAGCCGTAGCTGTTTGTAGAAGTTACAGGACTTTGCTTGTAGACGCTTCATCTATCTTGACTCGATATTCTTCAGTTATCAGTTGTAGGGCATGTCGCCCATTTCTTTTAGAGGCATTTCATTTATTTCAGGATTCAGACTTGTCGTATTATTTTTCAGTTGTGGGATTGTTGTGAGGAGTTTTCCTCCGGATTTATATTTATGTTGTTGGTTATTCATTACTTCATTATAGTGAATGGTTGTTATTCTTTCATTATTCTTTTACTGCATGTTAATCAGACTTAACTTAAAATTTGGCACTTACTTTTTAAATACTAGGTGGTTAGTAATTATTAAAATGTTTTCAACAGTGACGCTATTAACTGAACCAACTTGACATTTTGAATTAATTTAATAAAGGAGTAGCTACCCGGTATTTAATTAGTCGGGGTGTCACAGGTGGTATCAGAGCATCAGGTTCTAGTGTCCTTTAGGATTTGAACGGCTTATTATGTTTCCGCTGAGCTTTCTTTGATGTAGAGCCCTATATTTTAGGACTGTTGTATTCTTTTGTATATGCTACGTCCTTAAGCTATTTTAAGTTTATAACTGTGAACTTATAAACTTCATTCTTATTTCAGATGCCTCCACGATGTGCACAACGGGTTCCCAGGGATGCAACGCCAGAACCACAGCCCGCACCGGTTCAGGGCACGATGAATGCCACCGAGGTTGCAGCCATTGTGGCCCAGGCGGTAAATGTCGCACTAGAAGTAGTTCAGCAGGCACCACCTCAGGCGCCGATAGTCGCGCCAGTTCTGGCATAGACATTCCCGTCTGCTTGGGAACGTGTACGTGATGCTTTTCAGAAAGCACACCCTCCGGAGTTTGCAGGTAGCTCCGATGTGGTAGTTTCAAGTCAGTGGAGGAAGGATATTCAGCAACACTTGAGGATGTATGAGTGCACTGAGATTCAGAAGCAGATACTAGCTACCTTTAAGCTAGTGGGGTCTGCACTGCAGTGGTGGGAGTCTATTACCACCGTGGAGGAGAGAGATACTCTCACTATTCAGGAGTTTTGGGTGCGGTTCGATCGCAAGTACATTTCGTCAGCTGTTCACACGGAAATGAGGAGGAAGTTGATGAGCCTTCGACAGGAGGGTAAGACTGTGGCCGAGTATGAGGCCGAATTCACTGATCTTCTGAACATTGTTCCAGATGAGATACCGAAGGAGGAGAAGAAGATACAGAAATTTACGGACGGGTTGACATGGAGGATTCGTCAGCACTTGTTAGGGAACCTCTCGTTAGCCACTTATTCTGATGTGGTTAACGCTGCATTGCTCCATTGCCAGGATCACCGCTTTCACATGACTGAGGGCAAGCGATCGGGAGAGTCTAGCCATCAGGTCAGGACTGGAGGAAATGGTTCCAGTGGGGCACAATCTGTTCAGGGGCAGAGGCAGGGTGATCAGAGTACCCAGCAGGGAGATCACAAGAGGTTCAGGTCAGGAAATTTCAGGCACGGACAGGGAGGTTTTCGGCAGGGCCATCAGGGTCCGAACGGCCATCAGCACCAGCATGGTTAGAATGGTCAACAGCAGTTTCAGCAGGGCCAGCAGGGCCAGTGGAGGAACGATAACGGCCACCAGTGCCGGGGACAGCAGGGAGAGAGAAGGGGGAACTTTCCGAGGAAGTGTTTCGTTTGTGGCAAGACTGGCCATAAACGCCAGGACTGTCCTGATAGGGGCAGGGCCCCGCAGCAGCAGCAGCAGGGTGCTCGACATGAGCCACAGAGGCCACTTTTTCCACCAGCCCAGGTGCCAGCTCTTCCAGCCATTCCAGCAGTTCCTGTGCAGCAGGGACAGTTACAGTATGGACGTGTATATAACGTCCACCAGGCAGCAGCTCCGCAGGCACCACCCGCTATTGAGGGTATGTTTCCTATCCATGGTACTATGGGTCGGGTTTTGTTTGATACGAGGGCAACACATTGCTTTATAGCTACACATTTTGCGAAAGGCTTAGGGTTATTAGCCACAGCAGAGAGCATAGTGACGTGTGTAGACTTACCATTGGGGAGTGGGTCACTTATTTTCTTTATATGCCGTGGAGTAGGGGAAGAGATTGGTAGTTTGGTATTACCTGCAGATATGTTAGTATTAGAGATGACCGAGTATGATGCCATTATTGGTATGGATTGGCTTGTTGCACACCGATCCATGATTGACTGTTTCAGTAGGAGTATTATCTTTGCCATTCCTGGGCAGGAGATGTTTTTGGTGGCGATGCCTCGTTCCGAGGGAGGATCGTCCACTCATTTGTACTATATAGAGGAGGAGACCTCTAAGGAGGTGGTGATACCACTTGATTCGATTTCGGTTGTTAGATAGTTTGCCCATGTATTTCAGGATATACCTGAATTACCCCCCAATCGAGGGATAGACTTTGTCATAGAATTATTACCAGATACGAGACCTATAGCACGCGCACCGTACCGTATGGCTCCAGCTGAGATGAGGGAGTTACGGGATCAGATTGAGCAGTTGTTGGGTCAGGGGTTTATACGGAGGAGTACTTCGCCGTGGGGTGCCCCTGTATTGTTTATAAAGAAGAGAGATGGTTCACTGAGATTGTGTGTGGACTACCGAGAGTTGAACAAGGTCACGATACGGAATAAGTATCCGTTGCCTCGAATCGATGACCTATTCGACCAGCTGAGAGGAGCTTCTTTCTTCTCAAAGATTGATTTGAGATCGGGATACCATCAGTTGCGTATCAGGGAGGAGGACGTCTCGAAGACTGCGTTCTTATCGAGATATGGTTCTTATGAGTTTCGGGTTATGCCTTTTGGTTTGACCAATGCTCCAGCCGTGTTATGGACTTAATGAATAGAGTGTTCAGAGATTTCCTCGATCAGTTTGTCATTGTCTTCATTGATGATATTCTGGTTTACTCCCAGACAGAGGAGGAGCACGTCGAGCATTTGAGGCATGGTTTGCAGACACTACGTCAGAACGAGCTGTATGCAAAATATGAGAAATGCGGGTTTTGGCTGAAGGAGGTCCAGTTTTTGGGACATATTATTTCCGACCGGGGGATATCTGTTGATCCGGGGAAAGTATCCGCGGTGAGGGAGTGGGGACAGCCCATGACACCGATGGAGATCCGTAGTTTCTTGGGATTAACAGGATACTACAGGAGGTTCATTCGGGGATTTTCGAAGATAGCAGGTCCTTTGACACATCTGACTCGTAAGGGTGTGCCGTTCATCTGGAGTGATGCCTGTCAGTTGGCATTCGATGAGTTAAAGGATAAGTTGACCTCAGCACCTGTGTTAGCATTGCCGAGATCGGGAGTTGAGTATCTAGTCTACACCGATGCATGCTTGCAGGGACTTGGAGTTGTATTACATCAAGAGAGTCAGGCCATTGCTTATGCATCCCGTAAGGTAAAACCTCACGAGAAAAATTACCCCACTCATGACTTGGAGTTAGCGGCAGTGGTATTTGCCCTTCGTATTTGGAGACATTACCTTTTGGGGGAAAAGTTTCGACTCTTCACGGACCACAAGTCCCTACAGTACCTATTCACGCAAAAGGAGTTGAATATGCGGCAGCGAAGGTGGCTTGAGTTTGTGAAGGATTATCAGTTCTATATCCAGTATCACCCGGGGAAGGCTAACGTGGTAGCAGACGCATTGAGCCGTAGGCCAGTAGATGAGGTGGCAGGGGTGTGGAAGGCAAAGCGGAAATAATTGGGACACCAGGATGTAGTGGCCCGATCATTCATGTCGGTAATGACTGTTACGCCACAGATTGTCACGAGAGTGGTAAAGGCACAAGCAGATGACTCGTTCTGTCAGGAGCTGATAGTTCGATTACTAGCAGAGGGAGCTGAATCCTATACCGTTAGCTCAGATGGGGGATTACGCTTCAATGGGAGATTGGTAGTTTTGGAAGGTGAGGAATTGCGGCATGAGGTGATGGCAGAGTCGCACGGCTCACGGTTCACGGTACATCCTATCAAGACATGAGACGACAGTAGTGGTGGAGCGGGATGAAGAGAGATATTGCCGTATTTGTTTCTAAATACGCCACTTGTCAGCTTGTAAAAGTGGATCATCAGAGACCAGCAGGACTTCTACAGCCATTGGAGGTCCCGATGTGGATGTGGGAGAGCATATCCATGGACTTTATCACGGGGTTGCCTACGTCACAGAGAGGTCACGACTCCATTTGGGTAATTGTGGACAGGTTGACCAAAGTCGTTCATTTTCTACCCGTAAGGACAGACTACACTACGGGATAGTATGCCCAGCTCTTTATTTCAGAGATAGTGAGACTTCACGGTGTGCCCCTAAATATCGTGTCTGACCGAGACAAGATATTTGTTTCACAGTTTTGGGAGAGTTTTCAGGAGGCCATGGGCAAAAAATTACGGTTGAGTACGACATATCACCCGCAGACTGATGGGCAGACCGAGCGTATGAACCAGATGTTGGAGGACATGCTACGTATGTGCACCATTGATTTCGGGGGTGGATGGGAGCAGTATCTTCCACTGGTGGAGTTTTCTTACAATAACTCCTACCAGTTCACCATTGGCATGGCTCCATTTGAGGCGTTGTACGGTAGACCTTGTCGTTCCCCAGAATGTTGGTTGGAGGTTGGGGACAATAAACTACTTGGGCCAGAAGTGATTCAGGATACTTCGGCGAGGATAGAATTGATACGGAGTCGCATTCGGGTAGCTCAGGATCGGCAGAAGAGCTATGCTGATGCGAAGAGGTTCTTCAGAGAGTTCCAAGTGGGGGACCAAGTTTTGCTCAGAGTATCTCCTATGAAGGGGATTATGCATTTCGGGAAGAAAGGGAAGTTGGCACCGAGATATGTGGGACCATTTCCTATTATTGAGCGGATTGGACCGGTTGCGTATAGACATGGGTTACCGGAGCATTTACATCGGATTCATGATGTATTTCATATTTCCTCGCTAAGGAAATATCTTAGAGACGATTTGGCTCATTTTCATATTGCTTTGGAGGATATCGATCTCCAGCCTGATAGCTCCTACGAGGAGGGGCCGATTGCTATTTTCGACCGAAGTGAGCGGAAACTGTGGTCAAAGATAGTTCCGTTAGTCCGTGTTCAGTGGCGACATCATAATTGTCCTTATACTGACTATATAAGATAATGCACATCTCATGGTTAGTATGAGTGCTTAAGATCTTAATCCGGATATAATTGATAGACACACACATCAAATGCTCATTACTTTTGCCCTATTGGGTGGGATTTTATAAGGGAAAAATTTCTAGTTGAGTCCATTTGTATGCATTTGATTTATTCCTGGAACAAAACTTGGTTGCATCATAAATAGATTTTTTATATTGTCACAATCTCCACATAGTGTATGACGTATTTGTATTGAAGACACAACAACCAAGCTTCAAATATAGATCATGCTGAGTTTTATTGGTGCAAGTTTCACGTCTTTAGTCAATTGCATTCCGAGATACTCCCAGGTATGAACGCATTATGTTTATGGGATGCGAAAAATGTTATAGAGGATGGAAATTTGTATATAATTATTTTAAAATGTTTTAAATGATTATAAAAGGTTTTATCTTAGTTTATTCTGATATAATTACTATTTAGAGTCGTGTGATTTCTCACCTTGGGTTTCGAGACATCAAACGACACGTGATATCATTCGAATAACATCTTTTAATCATTAAAATGACATAGACATCTCGTTCGAATGACCTGCTGACAAAGTTTTATTATTTAAGGCAGTGTTTGCTCAAAATTTTGATGAGTGTCTGGAACCATATTCCAGAAAAGAACTCATATGTTTTTGCATAAGTTTTCTAAGGTTTTTAACAATAAAAAAAATCCTTAGAGTTTAAAATATTCAAGCTTTCTGTAATACCCCGTATTTTTGTGATATTTATTTATGGGATTAATTAAATTAATGCGTATTAATTGGAAATTAATACGGATTAAAATACTAGCGAGATGCGAGTTGGTATTTGAATATAATGTGCATATATGATTATATATGAATATTGAAGTATGAAATTTGTTGTGAGATTGAAATACGGCAAGTTGGAAAATTTTATTGAGACGCGTGTGACAGTCGCGTCAGGGAAATATTTATTTTAATTAAAAAGTGAATTTTAGTTATATTAACCGTATGGTCATTTTGAGTACGCCAACGCGTCCGGAAGGGTCAAAATAGTCAGAAAACACTAGCCGGGGGTTAAGTTTGGGTCCCGGGGCATTATTTGACCATACCGGTAACTTATAAGGGCATTTTGGTAATTTCGAAAATTGGGTAATTAAAACCCACGAAAATTAGAGTTAAAAATCTGACTTAGTATTAACCCACTAAGACATTTCCAACCCCAATTTAGGTAGTGGGCTACGGGAGAAGTTAGAAACTTTATAACTTGGCAAAAACCAACCCACCTCCATTAACACCTTGAGAAGAACTTGTAGAGAGGGAGAGAAAGAGAAGGATTCTGCAGAGAGAGAGAAGGCAATTCAACCTTCAATATTCAACCTCAAATCCAGAGACACACTTAAGGCAAGTGGTTTAATTCCAATTAATTTCAGAGAATGTTTCTTCCATGTGTAGGAATTGATAAAATCTTATTGTTTTTAGGAATTAATGAAAAACCTATTTTAATTGGAAGTGAAAATTACATTTTTGATGAGGAATCGCATGTAGATTTGTATTTAGATGATTATTCTAATGATATTATAATTTGGATGAAATGAAAACGGATTTAATTAGTCTCTTGGAGGATTTATAAATTTTAGGGTTCATGTTCTTGAAATTGGGGATAAATGTATGGATTTGATATTTAGATGATGTTTATAATGAATTAACCCCACAAAAACGTTAGTAGGTGACCTATGTATGTTTAGGGACGATTAGGAACCATAAATTGATGTTGGAACGATTTTTATGAGGAATTAGGAGTGAAGAAAATTGGGAAAAACGAGATAGGAATTTCTGGGCTCGAATCTGGCCACTCGTTAGAAGACCTGCCCAGGTCGTTCGAACGAGCTCGTTCGAACGAGCTTCTAACGAGTTGACAGTTTGGGTTCTAACGAGAGGGATGTTCGTTCGAAGACTTTCGTTCGAACGAGATCTCGTTAGAAGGCCCAGTTCGTTCGAACGAACTCTCGTTCGAACAGCCTCGTTCGAACGAGACTTCAAACGAGTTGACAGTTTAGGCTTTATAACCTGTTTTGATCCCGAGTGTCCCGTAACCTTGTGTATATGTAGAGATAACCTTCCATTGATGATTAATTGTTACATTTGGGATGTTTGATATATAGTGAGGAGTCAAACCTAGAAGTGTAGTTTGAACCTAAAGGGAAAATGTGAAGTAGGACGTGAGTGTCGATTACGTTACGAGAACTATTAACGGCCTAATTTATTATATTAACCGGGAACATATAAATCGTGTAGTATTATATGTTGGTACGAGAATGAGAAGTGTACCTCCAATATATTATGGTAATTACTAAGAGGTGTGCATACTTAGTATATGTATTGATTTTATGTGTATGACATACCTACCATACTTGCTATCACGGGAGGTTTACGTTCGCTTAGGGCCTTCTAATCCTCGTGTTGCCCGGATTTAGACTGGTTACCTCGATGAACATAGGTCAGAGAAGGACTTATTGGGATGTTAATAAGTCTACTGATTGTGGGAGCGCAGGTATGTGCGTGACCCATGTTATGTGACTGTGTTCGCCTCCATTATTTGTGATGTTGTTATCTGAGAACGATTCCTGAGAGATTCGGAATACGTGATCCTTATGTACGTGATGTACCGGGATGGATAGCAGAGTATGTGTGCACCGCAGCTTAGTCTCGGGGTGCTTGTATTGTATATTTATGATGTGAATAATATACACTTAATTAATGGGAACTTTCATGTTAAAATTATGAATATAATTATGGTAATGTTTTGAGAAAACATAACGGGTTAATTGATAGTGAATTATATTACTAATTGAGAATCCGAGTGTATGTAAAGCCCTTTATTTAATTGATAACGTTAGAATGTAATATGGGAATCGAGTAGTAAAGGGTAGAACTTATTACGGTTTGGTTAGATATGGATGTCTTATAGATGGGTACGGTACGTTAGGAGTGCACATGTAGTCGAGAGGTGAGAATTTCATGTGAGTACACGTCCTAACATGTATTTTTCATTTAATGTTTTAATGTTATTAAAACACTTGCTGTTTTTAAAAATGATTTCCACTTTCGGGCTCTGACCCATTTGCTTTCAAATCTATTTTTGTAAAAACCATTTTAGGTGCCCATCCACAAGGACACCATGCTTAGGATTCTCATTCTGGTGATGAGCCGTAGCTGTTTGTGGAAGTTACATGACTTTGCTTGTAGACGCTTCATCTATCTTGACTCGATATTCTTCAGTTATCAGTTGTAGGGCATGTCGCCCATTTCTTTTAGAGGCATTTCATTTATTTCAGGATTCAGACTTGTCGTATTATTTTTCAGTTGTGGGATTGTTGTGAGGAGTTTTCCTCCGGATTTATATTTATGTTGTTGGTTATTCATTACTTCATTATAGTGAATGGTTGTTATTCTTTCATTATTCTTTTACTTCATGTTAATCGGACTTAACTTAAAATTTGGCACTTACTTTTTAAATACTAGGTGGTTAGTAATTATTAAAATGTTTTCGACAGTGATGCTATTAACTGAACCAACTTGGCATTTTGAATTAATTTAATAAAGGATTAGCTACCCGATATTTAATTAGTCGGGGTGTCACACTTTCATATACTATTTCTACAGAGATCTTGCTTGCACCATCTGGGTTTGTTCATCCTTATTGAACAAAAGGTTTCATTGGGTTTTATGGTGAACAAGAGGAGGAGTCCGTGTTCGGAATCGTAGACGATTGCCAAAGCTACATCAGTGGACACCGAGGCATTCATGGACATGTGTTCTATGGACATGTATCGTGGAAGGATTTTTGCGTGGGCACTGTAAATGAGCTGTTAAAAAGAAGAAGAACGTCAAGGCCTGTGGGGATCGAGTCATTGTTTAAGTCCGCTTGTCTTTTTTTTGTAAAACTGTATCATATTGATTGTCTGGGTTGGAACGTCCGAGGTTGTTTCCCTTAGTGGTTTCCTCGTACATCTAGCATTGTGAACTTTACTTTATTTTACTTGCTTTAATCACCTAGATGCATGTTTAGGATTAAACAAGATAAAATTGGGCCTAATTGAAATTGGTTCACATACTAAGTGTGTGTTAAATTTAGAAAAAGGATTTTGAAAGAAAAAAATGCTTTGACATCCATAAAGCACATTTGAAATAAAAAGGGGCCTATAAATTGGTATCTGAGCTAGAAACATTTTTTTTGTGTGTTGGTCCCTTGTGATTTTAAGGATGAATTTTGGAGGTTATGATAGTTTTAGAACTCGTGTTTTTGATGGCATGAATTATGGTTATTGGAAAATGCGAATGAGAAATGCTTTGAAATCTATTGATGAGCGTGTTCGGTTAGTGGTTGAAAAGGGTTGGACACCAACGGTCACACGAAGGGAGAGGCCACTAATTTAAAACCATTGAGTCATGGACCGAAACCGAACATAGACTTGCACTTTATAATTCTAAAGGTCTTCACGTTATTTCCTCACATATCACACCGGTAGAGTGTAATAGAATCATGACGTGTGAAACTTCAAAAGAGGCTTAAGATATTCTTGCACTAACTCACGGGGGAACAAGAAGGTTTAGGGCGTCTAAACTTCAAAACCTCACTAGATAGTTTGAGATTATTAAGATGTTAGAGAGTGAGTCATTTGATGAGTTTTACGCTAGATTGTTGAATATTGTCAACTCGTCATTTAATTTGGCAGATAAAACACCCAACAAACGAGTTATAAAGAAAATCTTAAGGTCGTTGCCCAATGGATTTGATCCCAAAGTGACTATTTTGAACTCCTTGGGTATACTTAAATCAACGAAACTAGAAGATCTTGTAAGTGGCTTACAAATTTATAACCTTGACATGTTTACCTCAAAGAAAGTGTTAAATAAAGAAAAAGGCATTGCTTTGAAAGCCTGGAAGGAGGAGACTAAAGTTTTGAATGATGATTCTAATTTCGATTTTGAGGATGTAGACTTGATGGAAAATAAGTTTAAAAAGTTTATCAAGTTACAAAAGAAATCAAAAGATTCCAAAAGACTTTAGAAATTCAAGAACAACAAGGTCGATCCCACCCCTAAAAATAAGAGTGAAAATGTTAAGAGGTATGGGTCATATAGGTGTTTTGGTTATGAGGGTTATGGTCACAAGGTAGCAGAGTGTCCCACTAGACTTAAGAAGGAGGGAAAGAAATTGATAGGATATAATGCCACCTTAAGTGACAGTGAACCGAAAGAGGGAGAGAGTTATCGCATTAAATGCAACTTTGTAGCATTCATGGCATGTCGTGTGAGCGACAACAATAAATCTTTCCATAAAGATTCTCATATGAATGACACTTTCGAGGCCGTTGAGTGTGAATCCCAAGTGAGTGAAGGTGAAGCTAGTGAGGATGAGGAGATATATGTTGGAGAGTTACAAGTTTCCTTTAATGACTTGTATCCAGAAGAGATAAAGGTGAATAAGGAAAACTGGAAGTTTCAAGATAAGTTGAATGAGCATGCCGTAGAAAATAATGATTCTTTGATTGAGGATCTTAGGGCACGGGAGAAGACTCTTCGAGAGAATAAAAATACGTTGAGAAAGAGAAAGAGTCTTTGGGGTTTGATGGAGGCTTTGAAAAACGAAATTCTAGAGTTTGAGGAGTCAAGGCAATTTCTTGAGTATAGGATTAGTGAGCTTGAAGAGATATTGAGAGACTCAAGTACGGTGAAGTTTGATTTGGAGGATAGGTTGAAAAAATTGGATAGGATTTTAGGTACCGACCAAATCAAGGAAGATAAGTGTGGTATAGGCTTCAATGATCGTATTGTACCCATTCCCAAAGCCAATACCAACCATGTGAGAGATTCGACTAGGAACGTTAGGAGAAGTCCACATTTAGGTCACATTTGTCGTCGTGTTTACACTTGTTCTCATTGTGGTAGGAAAGATCATCTTTGGAATTTTTGTTATAACTTTAGAAATGCTCGTAGGACGTTTAAGAATAAAGTTTTTTTGGTTCCCAAAACCCCCATGCATCATTAAACACCTATTTGGGTTAGGAAATCGAACTTAGTGGCTTTAGTAATTAACTTCAAGGTTCTTGTTTGGTTGCACATGATACTTCCCATGATAAATCTAAAGGATGATTGTGTTGCCATGTTTGTCATACACTAGTCTTTGCATCATGATATGTATATTGCTCGTGTTATGACATGTGCATCTCTTTGTATTTTTTTCATTTAGGTGAGTCTTAATTCAAAAATACAAAAAGATTTTTGGTTTATATATTTTTGAGAAAATACTAAAAGAATTAATTTTTGTGTCAAAAATATTTTTTGAAAAACACAAAAATATTTTCAGTTTATTTTTTTTATCATGAGTTTTCATGTTTGATGTGGCATTTATCCATGTGTCTAGGACATTTGGTCATAATTATAGACGCTTAGAATAATCTTAACCATTGATTACTGGGGTTGTTTTGAAGTTGATTTGCATTTGGATTTGACTTTATATATATATATATATATATATATGTCATCATTGCACACATGCACGAGTTTACGTGAATGTTTGAATTCTCATGCGTATTTGAGTTCGGTGAGACGTTCTTATCTCAATTTTGTTATCTATGCGTAATAAGACTTAGGAGAGATGTGAATGTAAGAACCATTTGCCGTGAAGATTTGATTTGCCTATATGAAAAAAATGATGAGTGTTCACGAAAAAAGGTTGCGAGAGAGTAATAATCTCGTCGTGAAAGCCACCGTTCAAAAGAGCCCAAGAAAAAAATTAAGGCAATAAAAAGAATCATATGCCAAAATAGGGCCAATATGATTTCTCTAAGTTGAGAAAATAGAAATCTCAAAAGAGGTAGAAAAAGAAAATATGAATATATGAGGGTGTTTGGATGAATTAATTAAACGGGTTTGCACCACAAATTCTAATGTTGATATTTTTTGCCACGATGCTATTGTTTGTAGAATCATCAAAATTTCGGATTTGTGTGCATGTTGTTCGTTTAGTTCATTAAGATCAACATATTAATTGTCACATATGGTTATAACTAAGTTTGATGATATTTAGCAATCAATTAGAGCTTCTTGATCGTTTTGATGTGTTCATATTGTGATTCATTTGTTGTAGTTCACGCCCATTCATTCCATATCCATGTTTGAGCACAATGATACTATGTTAGTATGAAACTCATATTGTTTTTCCTTATCTTTATGTTTGAGTCCATTTTTGCAACTGTTTCATATTTTCAGTATCTGTTTTGAGCTAATTTCTTCACTGGGTAGAACTTTATCTTTTTTGCAACTAGAATAACAAGTTTTATGAAGTCTTTCAAATGAAATCTGGGCTTCGTTCGAACGACATATCCAAGTTTTTCAAAGTTTGCTTCTCGTGACACGTTTTTTGAGGTATCAATTTTGTTAGATATGGTCGCAACATAAGTCGCGCAAAGGTCGTTAGATGAGTTTCATCGTGCGACAGGATACTGGTTTACACTATTTCAGGTCGTTTGATATATGTTTCTCACGACATGCATTATCATTCAAACGACAGGGAAGTGTCGTTCGAACGACCTAAATGGGATTTTTTTTTGAGAATTCTCCTGTTTCGTACCTGCTTCATTTTTATGATGATATCTTATTATTTTGGTAATTCTGGGTTATTTATATGCAGTTGATATTGGTTATTCATGATTTATTCATATACGGCATAGATCATTTAGTCATATATTTGTTTAGATTGATGATTCATTTTATGTGACTATTTTCTAGCTATGATTTGGTATCCACTAATTATTTTTAGCTGGCGTTCCATGTTTATCTAGATATGCTTCATTAATTATTTCACTCTCGATATTTGATGGTTTATTTATCTTTTTTACTTATTGTTTATTCGAGACAAAATGGAGGTGAGATGTATATGATGTAGGAGAGTTTTGAGCACATATTTTTGCTTTTACATATTGGTATCATGTTATGTATGTTCATATTTTATTGATATCATGTTGTCTTGAACAAATTAGTTTTCACAAATTGATATCATGATTTGCTCATATGTTTAACAAATGATTTGTTTTACATTTTGGTATTTTTATATCATTTGTACCTCCATACTTCACTAGGTATTTGTCTGTTTCATGTATGTAGGTATTCTTCAGCGATGCGAGATTTCAAGACGAAATCACATTTAGACAGCTTATGCTTGCCGAACCTACATATACTAGCCCTCGTCCTGTATTTTAGATTTTGGGTTTATGAGATGGGATTTAGGTATCATACGACTTGACGGCCTGGCATAGGCATTTCACTGTCTGGGTATTATCCTAGAGTAGTCAAAGGGGGATGTTTGTAAGTGCAAAATTTCCAATTGAGTCCATTTATATGTATTTGACTTATTCCTGGAACAAAACTTGTTTGAGTCATAGATAGATTTTTATATTGTCACAATCTCTACATAGTCTATAATGTGTTTGTATTGAAGACACAACGACCAAGCTTCAAAGATAGATCATGCCAAGTTTTATTGGTGCATGTTTCACGTCTTTAGTCAATTGCATTTCGAGATACTCTTAGGTATGAACGCATTATGTTTATGGGACTCTTAAAATGTTTTAAAGGATGGAAATTTGTTTATAAATGTTTTAATTAATTATAAAAGGTTTTATCTTCATTTATTCTGAGATAATTACTATTTTAAGTTGTGTGATTTCTCTCCTTAGGTTTCGAGACATCAAATGACATGTGATGTTGTTCGAACGACATCTCTCGATCATTAGAATGACATACGCATCTCATTCAAAAAATCTACTGACTTAGTTGTATTATTTAAGACATTGTTTGCTTAGAACTTTGATGAGTGTGTAGAACCATATTCTAGAAAATAATTCATAGGTTTTCTGCATAAGTTTTCTTAGGTTTTAAAAGATAAAACCCATCCTTATAGTTTAAAAGATCCGAGCTTTCATATACTATTTCTATAGAGATCTTGTTTGCACCATCTTGGTTTGTTCATCCTTATTGAACAATAGGTTTCATTGGGTTTTGCGGTAAAGAAGCAGAGGAGCCTGTGTTTCGAATCGTAGATGATTGCCAAAGTTACATCAATGAACACCATGACATTCGTGGACGCGTGTGCTATGGACAAGTATCGTGGAAGGATTTTTGTGTGGGAACTGTAAAGGTGCGGTTAAAAAGAAGAAGAACATCAAGTCCTGTGGGGATCGAGTTGTTGTGTAAGTCCATCTGTCTTCCTTTTGTAAAACCATATCATAGTGATTGTCTAGCTCGAGCCGTCTAAGGGTTTTTCCCTTAGTGGTTTCCTCATACATCCGACATTGTGAAATTTAATTTATCCATAGATGCATGTTTAGGATAAAACAAGATAAAATTGGGCTTAATTGAAATTGGTTCACATACTTGGTGCGTGTTAAATTTGGAAAAAGGAGTTTTTAAAGAAAAAAATTGTTTTGACATCCTTAAAGCACATTTGAAATAAAAAGGTGCCTACAGATTCATTTATGGATCAATAAGCTTGGTAGATTGGGTAATGGTGATTTGTGTATGGTGAAAGTTAATTATGAATTGAATCCATGTCTTGGTATAAAGATTGATGATACCATCTTGATGTAGCGTATAATTTTTTATTATGCCAAACCCGACTGGTGGATTTAATTATGTGACATATCAAATATGCTAAGCGAATAGTCTCAAGAAATATATAAGAGACCGGTTAAATATAATTTTCAGTAATTAAATTTAATCGACGAGTATCTGTAATCTTAACGGCAGGAGATTATCAAGCATTTAATAATGAGGAGCTCAGAATTATAATTTTTGAGATAGTAAAGTAGAGTGCAGTTATTATTATTTAGTGGAATGAATAATTATTTATAGAATTATGGAATTAATTATAGAGTTTAATTAGGATTCCTAATTCTCTAGGAAGCTAGCCTAATATTTCTCCTGGGAGTCCTCATGTTAGACTATATAAGAAAACCCTTGTCTCTTAATAAGTATGGGATAATTATAGATCAGAAAATACCTAAAAAGGAGTGGCGAGGTCGTGCTTCTTGGTGCCCATACACCAATGGCATGTATTGGCTTAACGAAATTGTATGCAAGATCTCGAGGCCTGTTTTAAAGTTCTCATCTTGTAAAATCGATTTTGGATAATTGGAGAGTCTAAAAATTATGAAATCAAAACTAAGCGTTCCCAAAACATAGAGGAAGGGGCGTAAGAAATTTCTAGTCATTCAGAGTGTTAAAGCATGAAACTGGTGTATGTATTTATATCTGTGTTAAATACATTAATCTTAGATTCACAATATATAAACAGAGGATAATCACAGAAATACTTATTTAGAGTAAGTTTAATGGAGAAAAGATGAGAGAAAAGAGATGGAAACCAAATTTGCGCAGTTCGACTCGGTGCAGTGCTTATGTCTACAGGTTCAATAGTGATTTGTATTAGATTCAGTGGGAATTGACCATAGATGGATGGATCATTACAATCTCTCTAGCTTACTCTAGAAATGGGTAGTATAATAGCAGGAAATAATCTCTCGATCCGTTCTTAGGGGGACCATAGGCCATATTTATGCATGCCATGTGTGGTCCTAGAGAGGGGGAAAGTAATGGAGAGAAAAAGAATGTTGCGTGATCCAGGTAGGTACACCTTTTTACATGTCTTTACGGAAAAGTGGAATGGGTACACATTGCCCATCAATAATGGGTAAATTATAAACCTTAAATCCCTCACTCGTGTCTGATGAGTACTGCTGACGTCACTTTACTAGTTGGTATCCACATGTACGCAATGTTAATTAACATCGTCAGTGGTTTGCAATCCAGGAGGGATAAACTCACTGCCTGCTATGCTGGGGCCAACCAGATTACACTGGATAACCCAAATAAACCTGAGCCGACCTCTTTTTTTGTTCACACTGGAATTCGACTTGCATTATAGCAGTCATTTGAGCACACCATATTTACGGTAAAATAAAATCCCTAAAGACTTTGCTAACGACTGAAGAATGAGGAAAATCCTATGAAGGGTTGTGATTCTGAAGTATCTGCTGAGCCAATATGAGTAAGTGAAGTTTTATCCAAGAAGAATATTTTTGGCTTCAAAATCTTCTCGACGTGCATCGAATAGATTAACTTGTAGCATTTTCATTCCAAGATGAGATTGTACACGTGTTATTAGATGGGTTTTCATGCCCAACGTAATTATCATGTGTGCTTTAGGTAGTGCGCGCTCTAACTATCATATCCATGCACTTTTCCAGACGTGACATCATTTGTCATGATTGAACATTACCATCGCCTTTTAATCATCCTCATCATCTTGTCTTTATTGTAATTGCTTGGATTTTTGAAAAATTACTGATTTGTTGGAGTATTAAGTGTATTTAAATGGACATTAATTCGGTTGGCCTAGGATTTCTATTTTAATTAGGGTTTTCCCCCATCACCACTGTTTGTTATTTTTACGCTTGAGTAGCCCCCATTTTCAGGGTTTTATTTTTCACCTTGATGAATTACCCACCCCATGTCCAATGACTTTTTGAAATCTTACATGGCATTACTATTTAGAGATTCCCAAATCATGGCATTACTATTTAGAGATTCCCAACCTAACATGGCATTACTATTTAGAGATTCCCAAATCATATTCCAATTGTATGTCATGAGGACGATCTAGAAAACCCTATTGTAGACAACCTATGCTAGAACCCCCAAGAACCTCCTTTGGTCCCTAACACTCATCCCTTCACCATAAACCCTAGGTCATACTCTGAGTACTGATCTAAAAATCATCAGGTGCTCCCAATCCCTGTTTGACTCCATTAAACTCTCTAACTTGAGATAAGCTCAATGAATCTTTGAAGGGATCAAAATTCCCTTTCCAACGGCCCATCCCATGCATGAATCATCCTTATGGTTTGGACAAATGATCCATTTTACTCCGAGTACCAATCTTAAGGAAATTAAGTGCTCCTCAATCCCGTTTAACTCCAGTTAGATCTCTATCTTGAGTGAATCTCAATGAATCTTTGAAGGGATCTAAATCTCCTTTCCAACAATCCGTCCCAAGCATGAATTGGCCGTACGATTCAGACAAACGATCATTGATCATTTTGAGCCCCATTTGACCTTATTTAACTCTCTATATTTATAAAAGATTAATTAAATCTCTAAGGGCACCGAATTCCCTTTCCAACAGTCCATCCCGTGTATGAATCGACCTTACTGTTCAGATAAATGATCTATTTTTCTCTAAAACCTTTTCGTATAGAGACCATCGGGTGCTTCCATGCTTTGTTTGACTTCGGTCAATTGTCGGACCTGGTAGTGGCTTAATGGATTCTTAAAGGCATCTGAAATAGATTTTTAATAACCCGCTTCGATGCGATTCAAATTTATGAATTGTATTTTATGTCTATTTTTTCAAAAAAACCGTTTCCGACCACTTATAACCCAAGACACCCTGCCTATCGGCAAGGTGTACTTTTCCTTGCCTAGTAAGGAGGACTTATGCCGATGGGCAGGCTAGGGGACCTCTCGATCATCACCCTCTTATCTCTTATAAATAGGTCTATGACCTCACTCTACCAAGGAGAATCAAGAGATACCTCTCAGAAAATCAGAGATCATCCCCTCGTAATAAAAGCCTTTCCATTTGCTAAAAGTCTATTTTCCCACACTTTCTTACCTCACCTCCTTACCCCACTTGGTAATTCATCCCATATCTTTCCATCACTTCCATACCACTTCAAATCAGCACACTTACATTCCAAAGTCAATAACAAGCATTTATTAGGGGGTCTATTTCTCAACCCATTTCTCTAGTTTATCCATTTTTAACTGTTATTCATCTTATTTATATTTTGTGCTTTTGTTTCATTATATCACATCCATTATTCTATACTCTTTGTTAGTTGTTTTTCACATAACCAATTTTCATAGAAACCCAAAAATACAAAAAAAAGGTTTATCCGTAATCTCAAAGAGTGAGACTTCCATTTTTACGTATTCACTCCAAACATATTTTCCTTACATACACATAAGATGAGTTCACCATTTGGATTTATGGGCTGAACCCCACCCCTATGATATTTTCGAACTATGTTTGATGCCCCTTATTCTATGTAGGCATCTTAGGCAAATCTTGAGATTCGAGTTCTCCTCCTTTTTCATTTTATATATTTTAACATCTTATTATATTCATTTCGTGAATTATAGACTCCTATATACTTCCGTGCCGTCCAACGTACACATTCTCTCTTTCATAGAGATTTGTGATTCGGTGAACACTTACATCATATTTCTATCATTATTTTTTAGTATAATGCTATTGAAAAGTCCGCTTCATCCCTTCCACGCCGTGAGTTGGATGATTCTATACCCCCATCACTTATCTTATACACATGTACGCACACACCATGGAGTTCAAATGGAGGTCTTTTCATGAATTTTCGCCACCTTCGAATGAATCCCCCCAAGGCATGTGCCCACAATATGTTCAACGATGTTTTTCTCTACATGCATCATATCCAATACATGGCGCACCGGGTTACTTTTCTAATAAGGCAAGTCAAATAAAATTGACATCCTATACCATGCTTTTTTTTATCCCAATATCATTCCCAATTGGGGTCTTCTTATGATTGACATTCTTATATTTAGGATTATTACCTAGCATATTAGATCCTCAATTAGAGGATTTACTTTCAATTTCTGAACCTGAAAGTTTTCTCGACGGTAGCCTATGTTTAACCTTGCCTAGTAAATGATTGGAACCTTTCTCAAATGGTATACATTTTTTGAGATAGCGGGGAAACATATATATTTTTTTTCCTCTCCACAAATAGGAAAACCCAAATAACCATGTACTACACAACCGGATAATGTCCCATAAGCTCGAAAATCATGAATTGCCCATATCAACATAACTTTCAGCGTAAACTCTTCTTTTATAAAAGAGTCAAATGCTTGCGCACCCTCTTCCCACAACTCATTTACTTCTTCTACCAAAGGAACTAGGTAGACATCGATGTCCTCACTTGGTACCTTTGGCCCAGGTATCAACAAAGACAACATTGAAAATTCAGGTCTCATACACTATGAAGAAGGGAGGTTGAGTGGGGCTAGGATCACTGGTCATACACTCTAATTGGAGCTTAGATTTTCAAATGGATTGAAACCATCTGTTGATATTTCCAAACGAATGTTAAGTTGTTCTTGAGAAAAATCGGGATACTCAAAACTAAACCTCTTCAAAGCTGTAGAATCAATAGGATGACGTATAAGATTATTCCCTTCTTCTTCCCTAGAATGCTAAGTTATTACCTCCGCTATCCATGTGTGAAAAATCACTTTAATCTAGGCCCAACGGGAAATATTTCAACACTTTTTGAGGCACTTTTGACCTTGTGCCTTCCTCGCCAGTAGATTGGATATATCGAGGTTCATCTCATACTAAACACTAATCGAGATTTTCATACTCCTTTTGGTATAGTATGCTGTCATACACGCAATTATGAATTAATTTATAGCGCATTCCCAAACCTTTCTAATTATTTTTCATAGTAGGATAGCTGTTTAGAAGCGTGTTTTGCTTAGGTAACAAGCCCTTCACCCAATTAAAAATTCATGTCACGCTATTAACAGACAAACCATATTGGGTCTTCAAATGATGCAAACCATCCATGACATGTAATGTTGTTTGATCTTTCTCATAGCTAGAGTGTAACTTCTGGGTTGCCTTAAATTTTAAACTTTGGTAGTCATTGTCAAGGTTCATCCATTATCTTCATGAGCACCGAAACCTTGTACATCATCAGTGACCTCATTCTCTTCCATTTCATGAACTCCATACGCATCATCAACTAAATCCTCTAGCATATTATGATCTACATTATCATCCTCCCCTTGTACATCTATCCTACTTGTTGAAGGTTGTTGTGAAGGTTTCTCGAGGAAAAAAGGAACTTTCGGTTCCCCGTGAAAAACCCAGATTCGATAACTGTCTTGCATACCCCATCTTAACAAATGTAGTTAAATTGTTTTCCACTCAAACAACTTACCATTCTTACACCTAACATATGGACACGAAAACTCTTCATCACTATGACATCTCTTTGTGTATTTCACAAATTCATTAGCACCTATGCGAAATACATCCCCTAATCTATTTGTCTCACCCATCCCCTCTTTGTATTTAGGATATCCCATCACAGATACTACAAACAATCACTTATTATGGGTAATAAGCATATATTCGTGGATTACTATAAATAAATCACCTAGTGAATGCGTAAGCATAAAATAGAAGGCTAGTTTCTATACACGCTATATGTAATTTGAATTAGTTATAAATTTTACAGAATCATTATGTCATGCATTCAATTTTAATTTGACATTGAAGTTAAAATTTAATTTATAATATCAATTCCTATTTCCTCCATCTCCTCTAAAGGGTGAGTGGTCCTATCCCATTCAAGACCGCATGTTTCTGTAACATACTTAACAACTCATGCACATTGTTCCAATTTGAGTAAAATTCGGCCGCATAGTTCTCCAAGTACACGACATTGATTCAAAAGTGTGAGTGTTATTTTAATTTATCAATTTAAATAACATTTAACATCACATCATCTAGTATGGACCCATAGAACATTAAGATATGACTACAAAACTTCCCCCAAAAGTAACAAGTGTAAGCCACTAAGAATATTATTTTACGGACTCTATGCAATCCCAAACTGTCCAAATGGGATAATTAGAGAGATCTCATTATAGGGGTAATGACTCTCGAATGGGTCTAAGGGATGTTGAATACGCACGCATAAGAACTAGAAGGTTGGTATCTATGCGCACTATAGGTAGTTTAAAGTATGTTTCATTTAATTGTGTCTTATCACAATTAGAGATATTTGATTTAATTATGTAATTCAAAGTATGTTTCATTTAATTTAAAGTACGAATAAGAACTAAAACTTATACCAATTTATACTAATTTATACCAATTTATACCAATATCAATATCAATTCAAATTCAATTTCAATTTATACAAATTCAATTGAATTTCAATTTCAATTTCAATTTCGTTCAATTTCAATTCAACTCAATTCAAATTCAATATCTATACAAATGCAATTCATGTTATAAGGCCGTGGAACATCGAATCGTCTAATTCAAATTCAATTTCAATATCACACACACTAATTCACACACCCACACCCCTACACACACTGCCATCTCCCCTGCCCCCCCATACCTACACACACACACGCACATGCGGACACACACACCCCCTACACACACAAACCCACCACACACCCACCTACACACACACACACACATACACAAAGGAAAGAGAGATAGAGAAAAAAATGACATGAAAGTAGAGAGAGAGAGATAACCATCGCACAGAAAGATAAAGAAAATGGAGGGAAAGGAAATGGTGGGGGGAAAAAAGGCGCTAGGGTTATTTGTTAAAAGAGTTGTCATAGACCTGTCAAGGTCTTTGACCGAGATAAATCTTTAAGGTTCTCACTATCATTGACCGTGACAAGACCTTTTCGCGGACTTGTCACGGTCAATGACTGTGATAAAAAATGCGTGTTTTTTTTATCACGATCATTGACCATGACAAGGTTGGCTGGCTCAAAGGTGATAATTTAGCCTTTCTGGTGTAGTGTGATCATTACCGTGATATCTACTAAGCTGTAGATATAGAAGATGAAGATGATTTATTTGATGTCATTGATGCTAAAATTCGTCCATCTCACTCCCAAGTTTTTAATTCTTTTCATGATGAACAAGAAATATTCTACGCAATATCAGATCTAAATGAATACAGTAGTGCAAGCCTAAATGGCTTTCATGGCCTTTTTTACAAGAAATTATGGGATATCATTAAAGATGATATTGTTCAAGTTATTCATCACTTCTTCTCAGGTGGGGAATTACCTAAAAGCTGGACTAGTACCAACATAATTTTTATCCCCAAATAAAAATCTCCATATCTTTGTTCAAATTTTAGACCTATTAGTCTATGCAATTTTTGCTTCAAAATTATTACCAAAATCCTTGCTTCTAGACTTTCCCTTACTCTCCCTCACATTATAAGCAACTTTTAATTAGGTTTTATTAATGCGAGGCAAATCTTTGAAAATATCCTTCTGGCTAAAGAGATAATGTCCTTGATTAGGAAAAAACTCATGGAGCTAATGTTGTGATTAAATTAAATCAATCAAAAGCATATGCCAGAGTGTCTTGGATCTTCTTAATCAAAACTCTTAGAAAGTTTGGCTTTTCAGAAGTTTGGATAAATAGAATTTGGAGGATCATTTCCAATAATTTGTTCTCCTTAATTGTGAATGGTCTAGTTAGAGGTTTCTTTAAACCCCATAGGGGTCTCAAATAAGGAGACCCTATCTCTCAATTTTTTTGTGATTCTAGTAGAAATTTTAAGCCGTGGCATTCATAAGCTCATGCTTTCTGACAAAATTAAGCCATTCTCCCGTTCTAGAGGCTGCCCCTTTATTAGCAACTTGAGCTTTACTGATGATGCAATCATTTTCAACAATTGTGCTTCTACAAACTTAAAAAATCTTATGAAATTCCTAAAGATGTTTGAAAAACCCACAGGTCAAGTTGTCAACTATGATAAATGAAACTTTACAATGCATCACTTTACAAGTTGAAGACTTGTTAAATCAATTAAAGTTGCTACCTCTTTTAGATTAATGAAAAATATTATCATTTACTTGGGGTTACCTATTATATGGTATAAGCAAGCATTTTTACTTTGAAGACATCATTAATAGAATTGCATCTAAGATTGAAAGTTGGCAGACCAAATTCCTTTCCTTTTTAGGGAGAAAAATTCTTATAAATATTGTGTTATCTTCTATTCCCATTAACTATATTGTTGTATTGAAGCCTCTTGTAAAAATTCTTAATCTCATTAATAATATGTCTACCAATTTTCTCTAGGGTTCTCCTAAGGAGATTGAAAGAAGCCATCATTGGAAAAGAATGTTATGAAATTTGTTTCCCAATGGATGAAGGAGGACTTGGATTAAAATCTCTGGGAGACACCATTAAAGATTTCTCCTTGAAACAGTGGTTGAATATTACTAATACTAATAGCTTATGTTCTATCTTTCTTAATTAAGGTTCAACTCTTCAATTGGAAAGACATCCCACACATTCAAACGAATCAAGTTAATCAAAGAAAAAGCTGAATCTTGCATTTTAGAAGTAAATAGGATAAATCACTGGTCTCAAACTTACAGTGGAGATTTATCCATTAAATCTTCTTGGGAAGTCATCAGACAATCAAAATCCTCTTCTTTTCTTTGCAAATTCATTTGGAATAATGAGATCTCTTATAAAATTTCATGTTTCATTTAGAAATTCATTAATCATATTGTCCCCTTGAAGACTTTATTCAACTCAAAGGAATTTGCATTGCTCCATTTTATAGGTGCTACTACCAAAACTCAGAAAGCTTTAGTCACTTGTTTTTGGATGGTCCTATATCTTAGACAATATGGACCATTTTCCAACTTCTTTGGTCTTAAGGTTAACCTTTCATCTCTGCATCATACTCTTATGTCTTGGTGGTTGATTAAAACCAATAAAGAATACCTTTCATGCCTTTATTTGATGATCCCATGTTGCACTTTTTGGGAAATTTGGGTTAGCAGGATTTCTTGTATCTATGACGGTGTTATAATGGATAACTCGAGGATAATCAATTATGTGATCAACCTTATTAAAATATGTTCTTCTAAAACTATCTTTAAGTCATATTTCCAATACCGTGAAGCGGCCTACGTCATTTATGGTCTTAGTTATGCTGCTCTTCTCCCCCATTCCATCTTGTAAAATGGTTTTTTACGAATGAAAATTTAGTTAAGCTTAACACTAATGGGGCTTCTAAAGGAAATCCAGGCCTAGTAGGTAAAGGTGGAATCATTAGGGACCCTAATGGAGGTTTTATTAAATCTTTCTCATGCAATGAAGACTCCATGTCTAATACTAGTGATGAATGTACGAAAATCCTAAAAGGCCTCAAATAAGTCAATTTCTTCATTTTCAAAATGGTATTATGGAATCTAATTCTCATGTGGTGTTTAATATCCTGAACGACAATATTATTAAACCTAATTGGTTAGTTTTAGATACTATAAAGGAGATAAATGATTTACCCATCTCTAAAGTCTACTCACGTGTTTATAGAGAAGCAACCCAAGTAGCAAATCACTTCGCTTATCATGGTGTTCATTCCAATGGAACTAAAGCCTACTTCAATTCCTTGGACATCCCGAAATCAACTAGAGGTGTATGTAGAATGGATCTTCATAGTTTTCCATGTATTAGGTTTTCTAGGAAATAATTTTCTAAATTTATTTTAAAGTTTCTTTAGCTTATTCAAGCCACCTTGGCAGGGCTATTCAACTATTATTCAATAAACTTGGGGGCTTAGGCCCTTTTATTTAAAAAAATGCTTTGGAAGATGACACATCACAACATTATGGTGGTAAGCTCCAGACCAAATTTATCTTTATGATTTATACTCTTGTTATTCGTATCCCCTTGTTGTGTTGACCTCCTTGTTTAAGGGTGCCATGGGTGCCAATATCACGTGGGAACATGTGGATTCTTATCAGGATGCATATGATGAGATAGAGGCTAATCATGACGAGTTCTTTAATAGATATAATACCCTATCTACTGAGCTAAAGGATCCAAAGGTGATCATGATAAGGCTTTCTTTGAGCTGAAAGAGAGGGATGACCAATTAGTGGCTAAAGTGGGTGCCTTGAGCTAAGGTGAGGAGGAGATCAAAAAGTTGAAGGATCAGGCAGAGACAGATGCTGCCAAGCTCAAATCATCGAAATAGGCCATTTTTAAGGGGGCAGAAGACTTGAAAAAGCTCATTGAGCCCATAGAGAAGGATGCTTCTTCCTTTGCACATACTGAGGAGGAGGGAGTGAGGAAGTTTAAATCCTTGAGTAAGTATAACGTGGACTTCGTGACCATTTTCATGGAGGGTAGTGACGAGCATAAGAAAAGGGTCAACCAGCACTTTCTTAATATTACAGAAATAATTCAGGCTTAGGAAAATAATAATGATGAGGTAAAGACTTTAGATACTGAGCACGAGGCTATAGAGGTGGAAAATGATGGTGATGTTGCTACTCCTGAGAAAATTGAGGTAGCTTTTGGCCATTCTCGTGCTCCTAATGCTAATCCCATCATCACCGTGGATTCCCCATTGATAGAGGCTACCACCCAACATGCTCCTGAGTCCCGAATCTCCCTCTTTGATAATATTTTTTGAATATATTTATAATTTATGATAGACATCTTCACTTTTATGTTGTATTTTAATTTTTGACTAACACCTTTTACTTTGCGAAATGATCAGCCTTTTACCATGTTTGTTATGTTCCCTTCATGTTCATGCTTACCATGCTATATTTGAGGATGTTCACATGTGCTTGACCAGATCCTACCGTTATTCTTTAATGTGTTCGTATGTCTTGTGTGAAGTTAACTTTGGCCTTATGAACATATTGTAGCATATTGCTTTTTTTTCCAAGTTAACTTATTAACTATTTTTGCATTTGGAATGGTCTTTATAGTAATTTAGTCTTGCGATCGTGTTGTTAGCGTATCACCAACTATATATGCCTTACTAGCTACCAATTTTGGATGAACCTAAGTTATCTTGACATAGGTTCTACCCATGCTTGTGCCGTCTTATTGGTCATATGAATAGATCTTGTCACACTGACCATGCATCAGCATAGGTTACCAGAGTCAATTAAGCCTTATGGGATCTATCCTTGCATTAGTTGGTTGTGGTCGGATCTTGTTGTCCATAAGACAGCTTTAGAATTCCCAGACATGGTGGGACTTCTTATTCGTAATATGCCTTAAGATGAGATCGTACATGAAGTATTTTGAATGGGACTTCTAGCAGTTTAGGCGCCCCCAATCATGTGGTTTTATCAACCAGATCGACCATACCATTTACCAATTTTGTAGGAACATGAGTTATCCCAACCTAGGTTATACCCATACTTGTGCCGACTTATTGGTCATATGAACGGATCTTGTCATCCTGACCCCGCGTCATCATAGGTTACCAGAGTTGATCAATATTAGGATCTATTATTTCGTTATTTAGTTATAGTGGATCTTGATGTCCATAAGACTACACTAGATTTCCCAGAATTGGGGGATTTTTTGCTCATGATCTGTCCTAAGATAAGCGTGTACATGAATTTAAACTAATGCTGAAACAATTTTTCTGATCATGAACATTAATATGGTTGACTTTGAGCTATCTTTGGCCCAATCTTCTTTTCAAACCCCTTATGCCGACGAAATGGTCTTTGAATAGTATAAAAGCTTAAAATAACCACATATGAAGGAAATGAAGTTCTTCTCATTAATCACTGAGAGAGTTCAAAGCAATGTAAAATAAGGATTATATTTTTATTTTTTCACAATGTGGCAGTTGATGTCATTGTTACTATTAATATCTCCTCATGTGCTCGGAGTTCCAAGGATTCTTGAACTATTCACCATTCATAGTCTCAATTATATAGGTTCCTGGTCACACGACATCATATACTCTGTATGGGACATGATAGTTGGGTTCAAGTTTGTTCATTTTCAGAATAACTTTTGTCAACACGTAGTCTCTTTCCTTTAAAATGCTAAATTTTACTCTTTTATTATAAAACCGAGTAATCCTTTGTTGATAACCAATAACCCATGAAGCAGCACATTCCCTGACTTTCCTCAATTAGGTCTAGATCGAGTCTTCTCGTTAGATCACTTTTCAAGCAGTCAAAATTGAGCACCTTGTGGCTGGGTAGGCCAATCTTAATGGGCATCACTGCTTCGATGCTTAATGCTAGCATTAATGGGGTTTCACCTGTTACCGTTCTTGACATTGTCCCGTATGCCCACAGTACACTCTATAGTTTATTGATCATATTCCTTTTAGCATTATCCCAACTTTTCTTCATTTTGTTGATCAATGTCCTATTTGTTATCTCTGTATGTTCGATGCATTGCGGGTGATCGGGTGCCAAGTGCATTTTCTGGATTTTTGAACATACACAATAGTTTTCAAACTCTTTATTGTGAAATTGGGTACTTTAGTCAGTGTTCAAGGCATATGGTAATCCATAGCGGCATATGATGTTATTTCATATAAAGTGGAAAACTTTTTCGTATGTCATCGCAACTAAAGGTTCAACCTCAACCCATTTAGTGAAGTAATCCACAACTACGACCATATATTTGAACCTTCCCCTTGTCTTCGGTAGTGAACCAACCAGATCGATCCTCTATATGGAGAAGGGCCAAGGTGATGTGATTGGGTCCAGTATGGCTCTGGATGAGATTACAGTGAACTTTCGATACTTGTCGTACTTTTTTTCATTGTTTGAATAATCTTTTTTTATGCTGACTAATAATACCCTTGAATGGACACTCGTTTCACTAATGATTTACCTACTAAATGGGCTCCATATGAGTTCTCATTCACTTCCTTGATCAAGTCATTAACTTTAGCTGGATTAACACATTTATGCAGTGATATTATGAATCCTCTTCTAAATAGGATTCCTCTTTTTAGCATGGACCTCGTCATCTTGTATCGAAGCCTCCTTGACTTTTTTGGGTCTGTTTGCATTGTCCTAAACTCTCTATATATATGCTCGGATGGGATCCACCCACGACGTTCCTAGGTCTAAATCCATTACCAACACACTTTCCTCATCTGTGTTGTGATTCATTAAGACTTTTATGGGAACCTTTTTGCGTAGCTTGGTTCTGATGCTAGGCGAGCGAGTGTATCTTCTTGGACATTCTCCATTCTTGGTATTCTGACCATCTGAACAATGGAGAATTTTAATAATAATTCTTTTTCTTTTTCCAAGTACTTTATCATCGATTCTTCTATCGCCTCATAAATTCCAAGGAATTGGTTAACTATGAGTTGGGAGTCACTGTGGGTTAACAACTACTGGGCGCCAAATGATTATTCTAGTCCTAGACCAGCTATGAAGACCCCATAATCTACCTCATGATTGGAGGAATCAAAGTGAATCTTAGGGCATACTCCCCATCACTTGCGTCTGAAGTTGTGACTATTAGAATTGCTCCATTGCCATTGGTACATAGTGAGTCGTCTGTGAATAGTTTCTAAACTGGTGGTTCTTTTTTGAATCAATTTCCACTAACTTTCCATTTTTAATAACATTATCATTTTCTTTAAATCATAATATTAATTTTCCTACCTGAACAAGGACTCTCGTATGTCAATAATCTGGCTGGTTGTACCGATTATCGAGCTATCTTTCGTAGAAGTCTGATCGGTGGGTTGAATATTTGATCTCTCTTTAGAAGAAGTCTCCTCTGTTGTGTGGGTCTTGAAGCTCTATTTTGAAGAAGTTTTTTTGGTTTATTTTTTGCCCGAGATATCTTTCATAGAAGTCTTCTCTACTGATCTTATCATTGAGCACTCTTCTGTAGAAGTCTGCTCGGTCTTCTTCTGGATTGAGCTCTCTTCCGTGGAAATCTTCTCTATCGGTTTTTCTTTATAAGTCAAGTCTACTATAAATCAACCACTACTTGTCCCTTGGTTACTATTTTGGACTCATGATGGATGTCATACTCTCTAGTTCCACTGCTCAAGCCATAGTTATACCACATTTCTTAGGTTTAACAACTTGGTATAGGAGAAGGTGTGTACAAATGACAATAGTATGCACCTAAAAGTACAATTTCAATCTTTTGGATACCTCGATCAAAGCCAAGGCTAACTTTTCTAGATTGGGGTATCGAATTTACGCTCCTTGCTATGCCTTGATCGTGTAGTAAACTATTTTTTCATTTCGACCTCCTATCGAACCAGTTTCGAGCTAACTGTTTACTCTGAAACTGCCAAGTATAATTATATCTTCTCACATTGGATTGTCTTAGAAAACACTAGTATAGATCTTAAGTACTTCTTCAATTCCAAAAAATCTATTTTTCATTCATCATTCCACTCATAATTTTAAAGAATGGAAGACATATATCTGTGGACATGAATTTGTTCATCGCAGCCACTCGCCCGACTAGTCTTTGGATATCCTTTTAGATTTCGGCGGACTTCATGTTTACCCGTGCTTCAATTCTATTCGGGATTGCTTCTGTACCTCTCTAATGGACTATAAATCCAAAAGTTTTCCTTATTTGACCCAAAAAATTCACTTCCCTGGGTTAAGCTGCATTTGATACTTTTCCTTTTCCAATTGGTCAAAATTTTATCCCAGGTCACTTATGTGGTCAGCAACTTTCTTGCTCTTTTGTAGCATATCACCCAAATAGATCTCCATACTTTTAATGATATGATTTTCAAAGACTTTGTTAACCAGCCTTTAGTACGTTGCTCCTGTATTTTCAGTATAGACGGCATAATATTTTAATAATACGTACCTCGACTAGTGATGAATGGGGAATCCATAAACTGAGGAACTCGTGTCCCATTGAAGCATCAAACGGTTAGTCAATCCTGGGTAGAAAATAATGATCTTTTGGATAAGATTTATTGGGGTCAGTGACGTCTAAACACATGTGGTAGTCGTCATTCTTCTATTTGACCATGATGACATTGCATATCCATTATGGATATTTCACATCTTTGATAATCTGCCTTTTGCAATTTGTCTACCTCTATGTTCTTTTCCTAGATTAACACACGACATTTCTATTTTATTGGATTTGCATCCTTCGTTATGTTGAGATCGTGGAAAATGAATTTTTGATCTATGCCCGACATATTTTCATGGCTCTAGGTGAACACATTCCTTCTCCTTTTAAAAAACTCAACTAAGTCTTTCTTGAAGGCAGGGTCTAGTGACGATCCAATTTGGGTTGTCCTCTTTGGGCGTTCATCATCTAGTATCACCTTCTATGTTTCCTCAACTACTTAGACCTTTACCAACTTATCTTCATCTCGAAGTTCTAGTGTCTCAATATGATAAATGGTAGTAAGTTTGTGTTGCTAAAAAATATTCCATTGATGTGTACTAGCATTAACGAGGTTCCAATTAATTCCCTTTTACCACACAAACTCCATAATTAGTTGGGAATTATGCCATTGGTGAACATTAGATGGAACAACTTCAAACTTCTTCAATTCAATCCTTCCAAAAATAATGTTATACACCAAATGTTCATTCATATCCATTACAAATAAATAGATCTTTTCTATTCGACAAGTTGGCCAGTCGCTGACAATAACTTAAAATTCTTTGGTACCCAAGGGGAACATCTTCTCCCCGAAAAATCCTATAAGATTTCTATGATGATCCTCTAACTTTTTGTCTTTCAACTTTAGGTTCTGGAAGTAGCTATACAAGAAGGCATCATCTGAGCTACCATTGTCAACTAAGATCCTCACAACCCTTATACCATGGGGACGACCAAAGGGTCATCATGCAGATAGATAACACCAGATAAATCATCTTTGGAAATATCAACTATAAGTTAATCCATGTGTACCTTCCTGAGTAAGATGCGATAGGGCCAGTTGATTTCGCTTGCCTGATGCCTTTGCCTCTTTCAGATAAGTCTCTCTCTCTTTGTTGGTCCATCTATACCTCCATCGCCTTCTCTTGCTATGAAGTTTCATCCAAAAGAGATAATTTTGTGCTCATGTACCGGCTCATAGAATTTTTAAAGAAGGTTAGGATTATCCTCCGAATAATTATCCTGTCCGCTTTCCTTCTCGTCTACCTACTTGCTAGGAGACTTTGATTATCTTCTTGGTTTATGCTTGTCCTGTTTATTTGGTAGACTACCGTTATCAACGAACTTCATAAGCTTTTCTCGCCTAATAAGTATCCTAATCTCATTCTTCAAGGCCACACAATTGTTCGTATTATGACCATAATCTTTATGGAACTCACAGTAGTTGGTTTTATCTATCCTGTTAAGAGGAGATTTTAATTTTTCGTCTTTGCTTCCTCTAATATCATTGAGGATGTGGTGTACCCCTACGATTAACGGGGTATAGTTTTACAACTTCGAGTATCGTTCACTACTCTAAGGGTCCTATTTATCCCTTATGTAATACATAGTTATTCCCACAGTGTACTACTAGTCATAATCATAGGTTCACCTCTCATTCCGTGATCCGTCTCGAATTTCATTCATTTTTTAGTTTGGATATTTTCTCCATTATCCAAATACTTAACTCCTCTCCATTTATGTAAACCTAATCTCCACTTTAGGCCTACTGTTATTTTTATATGTCTCTATATATTCTAAAATTATCCCAAAAGTTCCCTTCCCTCACGAATTAGCCATTATTTTTGGGCTTAAAAAGGAAAAAAAAAATTCAATTCTAGGAAAAATTGAATTGATTAATCAAATGGCCGAATCGATTTTCCTTGTCGAATCGATTCTCCCTGAGGACGAATCTATTTGAAATGTATCAAGTCTCTTCTTCTTCAATTTGTTGTTACGAAATTCTACATTATCCAATCCCTCAAACTTTCATAGAGTCATCCCAAGTTCCAAATCAACATAACTAAGCATCAAGGATACATGTAGTGATGATTTCCAACGTAGATTATATGAAAAATTCATACAATTTCATCCCGAAAATCCAATTAAAACTCGACTAATCATTAACCATATATTTTTATGTTCCTCATATAAATTCACAACAAACCCAGATTTATTCCATGATCTAAATCCCCAAAACTTCTGATTTGTTTTTAATCATATAATTGGGTTTATTCTAGATGCAATCTCATTCCCAATTATGGGTTATATTCATCAAATCACATGAATTATATCATTATTCCGTAATTCAAAGACCCTGCTCTACATGGGTATTATAACTCATAAAAATTTGCAAGTTATATACTTCTCTCTTATGAAAGAAGTCTGATTTGATCCTTTTGATGATGCTTCTCTTCTAATCCTCCCTTCAACTATGATTATGTTGCAAGAATGAGGATAATCTTTCCACAAATCCTCTCTTAAGATCTAAGAAAGCTCTTCCCTCTCCTCTCTATTGGCCTCCAATGGTTTTATATTCTTTTTATCCTAGCCTCACACAACAACAAGTATATATAACCCTTGAAATTTCATAACTCCCCTAGCCCTAGGCTATAAAATAACTAAAATGCCCTCTCGAGATCTCGGTTTGGTCTAAAACTATCACGGGGACCCAAACTATACACCCGAGCATACTATTCTAACTTTTTGACCCCTCCAGACTCAACTGTAACCTCAAAATCATCATCCGAGTTACTCATAATAATTTCCTATCTCGACCTGATTTAGTCCACACACAACGGTCGGTTGAGATAACATATCATCACGTCACTAACATGCTTTATAATGTCAAATATGTAATTACAATTCACTTAGTAATTTTATTTGATAAACATTAATCATTTCTCTCCGATTAATAATTTAATCAACCGATAATATTTAATTTGACTTAAATTACGTCACACATGTAATTTAAATTTAACCCAATTAATTAAATTATAATTTCTAAAAAATACAGGTTGTTACATACTTCCCCCCTCACAAGAAAATTTCGTTCTCGAAATTGGAACATACATGTGGCGAATAACTCTAGATACTGCTCATGCATGTCATCCTCCCTCTTTCATGTCGACTCGTCTACATTTTGTGCCACAATTGAACTCTGACAAAGGGTACCACTTTTGATCATAGTTTACGCTCACTACGATCTAATATCGCCACTGGTTTCTCCTCTTATGAGATATCGGGTTTCAAGTTGATCTCCCCTAATGGGACATGCTAAAAATCTCTTTCACTCCTCCGATATCTCTTCAGCGATGACATATAAAACACATCGTGAATCCGCTGTAGATGCTCTGGTAGTCCTAGTCTATAAGCTACTGGTCCTAATCTCTTAATGATAAAAAATGGTCCGACATATTTCAATGCCAATTTCCTTTTCTTACCTAACCTCATAACTCCTTTCGTAGGAGACACTGCACTAACACATGGTCACCAACCTCAAGTTTAACGTGCCTCCTATCTGCATCGGCATAACTCTTCTACCTATCTTTAGCTATCGGGATGTGGCCTCAAATTAGCTCAATCTAAGCAATGGTTTCCTGAATTATCTCCGGCCCCAACAACGTATTATCCACCACCTCTAACAAGCAAGCCAGAGAATGAAAAGGCCGACCGTACAGTGCCTCAAATGGTGCCATGCCGATGGTGAATTGTTAGGGGTTATTATATGTGAACTCCACCAATGGAAGGTACTTCTCCCATCCTCCCAAAAAGTTAAGTATGCACATTCTCAACATATCCTCAAGCATCTGATTAACCCTCTTTGTCTGCGCATCTGTCTGTGAGTGATATGCTGTACTCAATCGTAAATCCGTGCCCATCGCCTCCTGAATGCTCTTCCAAAAATGGGACACAAATATCTTATCCCAATCAGACATAATATAAATTGAAATCCCATGTAATCATACTATCTCATCTATAAACAACCGTGCATACTATTTTGTCTCAAAATCCATACGAATTAGAAGGAATTGATCCACCTTGGTCAACCGATCCACTATCACTCATATCGAGTCATTACTTCTCTGTAATAATGGTAACTCGATAATAAAATCCATGTAGATACTTTTCCATTTCCATACGGGAATATCTAGTGGCTGTAACATCCTTAGCGATCTCTAGCGGTCTATCTTCACTGGTTGGCAGGTAGCACAGTTCGAGACAAACTCCGCTATGTCCCGTTTCATTCCCGATAAGCAATATTATCTATGCATATCTTGGTACATCTTATATCCATCAAGATGTACCTTAGATTGGGACCTGTGATCCTATGACATTACTACATGCCTCAAATTATCACCTTCTAGAATCACGAATTTCCCGTTAAAATGCAGACTACTCTCGGAACTGATCGAGTACCTATTTGCCCTATCAACTAATAACTAATGAACTCTATCCTAGAAATAATGGTCCTCTGCCTGTGCTTCCACCACCCTCATCACAATCTCGGCTGTGACAACTAATATGGGTAGACAATCCATATCAATCTCATCATCGTGTTGAAGTTCCCTCCACTTGCTTTCCAAACTTCTGCTAGTTCTCTTGCAGTACTTCGATTTAACGCGTATGCCACAGCATTAGCCTTCCAAGGATGATACTGAATATCAAACTGGTAATTTTTCACGAACTCCAACCACCTCTTCTGCCTCCTGTTCAGGTCTTTCTGCGTGAACAGATACTGAAGCGATTTATGGTCCGTGAATAAAGTAAACTGCTCTCCCAATAGATAATGCCACCATATCCTTAAGGCAAATACCACTTCGTATAACTCCAAGTCATGCGTGGGGTAATTCTTCTCATGTGGCTTAATCTTGCGAGATGCATACGCTATAGACCTTTCCTCCTATTACAATACATCCCCAAGTCCTTTCAAGCATGCATCAATATAGACGCAGTATACCACTCCTCCTTTAGGCAGTGTAAGTACAGGTGCTGAGGTCAGTTTGTTATTTACCTCATCAAAAGATAGTTAACAATGGTCATCCCAAATAAATGGTACCCCATTGCAAGTTAAATTTTTCAATGGACCCGCAATCTTTGAAAAACCCTTAGCGAACCTACGATAATATCCTACCAATCCTAAAAAACTGAGAACCTTGGTGGATGTCGTGAACTGGCCCGACTCCATCACTGTTGATACTTTACTCAAATCAACAGGGAGTCCCTTTTAAAAAAAAATATGGCCCAAAAACTGCACTTACCAAATCTAGAACCCACATTTACTAAACTTTGCATATAACTAATGCTCTCTAAGTGTTTGTAAAACCTTTGGTAAGTTCTCGGTATGCTCATCCCCAGAGAGAGAGTAAATCAGAATATCATCGATGAACACGATCATAAACTGGTCGAGGAACTCTAAAAAAACTTTATTCATCCGATCCATGAACACTGCTAAATACATTAATGAGTCCAAATGGAATCACCCTAAACTCTTAGGACACATATCGTGTGAGAAAAGTAGTCTTAGGAGCATCCTCCACCCTAAAATGCAACTGATGATAATTGAAATGCCAATCTATCTTGGAGAAGTAAGTTCCTCCCTCAACTGGTTGAATATATCATTGATACGAGGTAGTGGATACTTATTTCGGATCGTGAACTTATTAAACTCTCTGTAGTCAATGCACAACCAAAGCGAACCATCCTTCTTTTTGACAAACAACATCGGTACACCCCATGGTGAAGTACTCTATCTAATAAAACCTTTCCCTAGGAGCTGTTGAATCTACTCCCTTAATTCCCTCATCTTAGATGAGGACATGCGATAAGGTGCTTAAGCTATAGGTCTCGTACCTGGTGCTAAGTCAATAACAAAATCAATTTACCGGCTAGGAGGCAACCCGAGTATGTCTTAAAAGACATCCTTGAATTCCCTCACGACTGGAATTGAGTTTAATGTGAAAACCACCTCCGATGAGGTCTTTGCCTCAATGTAATACAAATGTGTGCTCGATCCTCCCTTAGGCAGAGGCATCGCCACTAAGAATATCTCCTATGCTAGAATAGAGAATACGATAGTCCTCCCAAAATAATACACCATTGCTCGATATCCAACTAATAATAAATCCCTAAGATAACGTCATACCCCTACATCCCTAATATAAGAAGATATGTGGTTAAACATAATCTACCCACTTCGATATCCACACCTTGACAGATCGAGTGTATAAGCGACCCACTACCCATTGGTGACTCCACACGCATAAAGAGACTACCAATTGTCTTGAATAGGCTGACAACTCGTGCAAATCTAGTCGCTATGAAAGAATGTGACACCCCTGTATTAACTATAATACTACCTGCAAGCCCATGAATAAGAAATGTACCCGCGACTGTTGGTGGTGCCTCTGGGTCCTGTTGTATGGTGACATCTTGGACATTATAAACACGCCCATACTGTGACTATCCCTACTATGGTGGTGCGGGTTGGGATAGTGCCACAGGTGGCTTCTGTGCCTTTTTCTCTAGCGGGGCTCCCTACTATAGTGGAGCTCTTCCCTACTGTTGGAAATCCCTCCTCTTGTGGCCTGTCTATCCACAAGTAAATCACTATTTTGAAAACTCTCTCTTCCTCTAGACTTGATTTCCCTGGCGATACTGACCATGATGTTGGCCCTGCTAACCTCCCCCATTATGTCTTTGGTCCTGGCGGCCTTGAGGAAACTGATGCTGCTGAGGACCCTGCTCACCCTACCTGAAACCTCCTTCGGGTCGATAGCCTCCAGTTCTGAACCTTTTATCCTGATCCCTCTGTCGAGAATCCTATCCCTAGTGCTTGCTTAATTGCTGCTTCTGTGGCGTTCCATTAGCACCGTTACCTCCTATCTTGCCTTGCTGGATGGGCTCACCTCCTCTATTGCTTCCCTTCACATGGAAGCTATGAACCTAGAAGTGTATTAGTGAGGCATTGAAACCATTAGTATAAGTCACCAATGCTAGATTATCGGTCAAATGTTGCTTGATCCTCAAGGCTAAACATTCCATGAACTTCACCGTCTTGCTTTCTTCATTGTTCACCCCGCCTGGTATAAATGATACCAATTTTCCAATAGATACAAATTTTCCAATAGATACCAAAATTTCCAATGAAATTAATATATATATCTAAATGAAATTAATATATATATCTAAATGATACCAATTTTTACATGCACACTTCTCATTGAAATTAATATATCTAAATGATACCAATTTCCAATAGATACCAATTAATATATATATATCTAAATGATACCAATTAATATATTGGAAAATTGAAATTAATATATATATCTAAATGATACCAATTTCCAATAGATACCAAAATTTCCAATGAAATTAATATATATATCTAAATGATACCAATTTTCCAATAGATACCAAAATTAATAAACTCTGAAAAATCATTTGTTAAACAATTGAGAAACAAAATGATACCAATTTGTACTACCAATTTTTTTGTAAAATATGTAATAACAAACATGATCAACAAATATCCACCTACATCACATACATCTCTCTCCTTTTTTGTCTCGAATAGAAAATTCGGTGAAAAGATAAATAAATCAATCAAGTATCTAGCATGAGAATATACCAAATAAAAATCGTTAGATAATCATGAAACAACCAGCTAAATATGATCAATAGATGACAAATCTGTAGCTAATAAACCAATGAATCACACAAAGAATATAGCAAGCTAATCAGGTGTGATAAACGGAATCATATTCAAAGTATCAAGTTTGAAACAATATAACCTGCATATAAACCAGTCAGTCTAGAAAGCTTCCAGCAGTACCCAAAATATCATAAAATAAACCAGTGGACTACAAACAAGAACGAATCACAAAGTCCCAGACTGTCATTCGAATGAGCTAGGGACGTCACTCGAACGAATCTTATCGCAATATGGTAATGTCCCTCGAACGACTTCTCGCGACAGGCCAAATTTTCCCATATTCCTAAAAATATCATAAATTTTTGCCCAGTGAAAAAATTTCTAGAAAAATCACACTGGAAGGGCCTGACAGCAGCAAAACAGTGCTAAAACAGTAAGCTTTTAACAATAAATGAAAAAATGCATAAAATCTAACATTGCGAGTTACATGCAAACATAGAACCGATGTGCTCAAACATGGACATGGAATGTATGGGCGTGAAACTACAATAAATGAGTCACAATTCCAACACATCGAAACGATAAAGAAGCTCTAATTGATAGCGATAAATCATCAAACTTTATCATAGCCATATGACAATTAAAGTGCGAGTTTAATGAACTAAACGTACTACATGCACACAAATCCAGAATTTTGATGATTCTACAAACAATAGCGTCAAATTGCAATATTTCAACATTAAGATTAGATGTGCAAACCCGTTTAAATTTTCTCCAACCAAACTCCCTCATAAACATACCTTTTTCAAGTTCTTTTTAGGTTTCTATCATTCTCAACTTAGACAAAATCTTATTGGCCCTTTTTCTTAACATATTGCTTTTTCTTTTAGGCTCTTTTAAACGGTGACCTTCACGATGAGTTAATTTTGAACGCTTGCAGCCCTTTCCCATGAATCACTCATCATTTTTTCAATTAGGTACCAATTCAAATCCTCACGGTATACGATTCTTACATGCACACTTCTCATTAAGTCAACTTACGCATAGATGACAAGATTGAGATAAGAATGCCTCACCAAATTCAAATATGCAAGAGAAGTCAAACAAGTATATAAACTCTTGCATGTGTGCATTGATGGCATATATACAATGTCGAATCAAAATGCATCTTAAATTCAAAACTACCCCATATAAACAATGGTTAAGATCATTCTAAGTATCGATAATAATGACCAAATGTCCTAGCCACATGGATAATGAAATGATGGGGGGGGGGGTCCAAGCACACCAATATGCCACATCAAACACGTAAACTCAAAAACAAAAAATCAAAAATCTTTTTGGCTTTTCAAACATATTTTGACTCAAATAAAAGAAAAAATCTTTTGGGGTTTTCAAAAGTTTTCTCAAAACCAAAATATTTTTATATTTTTTCAATAGGACTCAAACAAATGAAAACTATAATACAAAATGATACACATGTGATTATACTAGCAATTAATATATCATGAAGAGAACTAGCATATGACAAACATGGCAACACTATCATCCTTTAGATTTAGCATGGGAAGAATCAAGTGCACCCAAACGAGAATCATGAAGTTTTATTCCTAAAGCCACTAAATCCGATTTCCTAACCAAAGTAGGTGTAAATGGATGCACGGGGGTTTCGGGAACCAGAGCAACATTATTCCTAAACTTCCTAGGAGCTTGTCTAAGGTCGTAACAATAAAGCCTAAGGTGACCTTTCCTTCCACAAAATGTGAAAGTGAAATGACGGTGGGAATGATTATTTATATGTGTACCTTTTCTAACCTTCCTAGTGTTTCTCACACGTGCGGGGGGAATGGGAACAATTCTCTCATCAAAACCTATACCTCCCCTATCTCCCTTAATTTGGATGGTACCTAAGATCTTATCTAACTTCTCCCGACCTAGACACCAAATCAAACTTAACTCTATACGAGTATATCAATCTCTCCTCCAGCTCATGAATCCTAGACTCGAACAAACGCCTAGTCTCCTCAAACTCTAGAATTTCCTTTTTCAAAGACTCCATCAAACAACGGAGATTATCTCTCTCACCCTCGACATAATCTAATTTCTCCCTAAGAGTCTTCTCTCATGCCCGAAGATATTCAATCAAACTTTCATTATTTTCTATAGCACCCTCATTCAACTTAGCTTGAAATTTTGCATTTGCCTTTTTCACCTAACCGTCTCGGCATACAACTCATTAAATGCAACTTGCAATTCTTTCACATCTACCTCCTCTTCGTCACTCTCTTCTCCCTCACTAACATGGGATTCACTCAAAAACCTACTCGAAAGTGTCATTCACATGAGAATCATCGTCGCTCACATGACATGCCATAAACGCAACAAAGTTACGATCAATGGGGGAACTCTCTCCCTCTTTTGGATCACTATCAGTTAAGGTGGCACTATAAACAATGGGTTTCTTGCCCTCTTTCTTAAGTCTAGTGGGACACTCCTTAACTTTGTGACCGTACCCCTAACAACCAAAACACTTATCCGATTAATCTAACTTAGGCTTATCAAACTTATCCTTAGAGGTGGGATTAACTTTGTTGTTCTTGAATTTTTCAAACTTATTAGCATCTTTCAATTTCTTTTGAAACTTAATAAGTTTTTTAAATTTCTTTGCCAACAAAGCAACATCCTCAAAATTGGAATAGGAATCGAAATCCAAAACTTTAATTTCCTCCTTTTGGGTTTTCAAAGCAATACCCTTTTCTTTCTTAGGCACTTGCCTGGAGGTAATCATGTCGATTTCATAGGTTTGTATGTCACCTATATTCTCTTTTAGTTTCGTTGATTCTAACTTACCCAAGGAGTTTAAAATAGTCACTTTCGCATCAAATGTACTAGGCAACAACCTAAGGATTTTCTTAAGTACATGGTTGTTAGGAATTTTCTCACCTAGGTTAAACGACGAGTTAACAATATGGGACAACCTAACATTAAACTCATCAAAAGTCTCACTCTCTGACATCCTAATGGTCTCAAACAGTGTAGTAAGATTTTGAAGTTTCGACGCCCTAACCATGATAGTGCCCTCGTGAGTGAGTGCTAAAATATCCCAAGCCTCTTTTGATGTTTCACAAGTCATAATTCTACTATATTCTTCCGGTATGACATGTGAAGAAATAACATGCAAACCCTTAGAATTATATTGTGAAAGTCTATATTCAGTTTCAGTCCATGACTCGACAGGCTTAAAATTAGTGACTTCACCTAAAATAGTGACAGGGGGTGTCAAACCTTTCTCAACTGCTAGCCACACATGCTCATCTATAGATTTTAATGCACTTTCCATTCTCATCTTCCAATAGGTGTAATTAGTGCCATAAAAAATAGGAGTTCGAAAAAGTTTGTTATTTCCAAAATTCATCTTTAAAAACACACGAGATCACGAAACAAATAAATTATGTTTTCTAGCTCTGATACCAATTTGAAAGAGTGGTCCCTTATGAAAGTGTGTTTCAAATCACCAATTTTCACCAAAAATTATCCTACTTTTAATTAGCACCAAACCAAGTTGTGAAAAACCAATTGTTTACTTTAAACCAATTTTATCTTGATTAATCCTAAACATGCATCTAGTGATTAGATCAAGTAAAGTAAAGTAAAGAATGCTCACAATGCCGGATGTACGAGGAAAAACCCAAGACGGGAAAAAACCACGAACGGCTCAAGCCAGACAATCACTATGAATGTGGAATTACAATGAACAGATAAAAGACTCACTCAACAACACGATCCCCATGGGTCTTGATGCTCTTATGATCTTCAACCACTCCTCTCAGAGTGCCCACGTAGAAAGTCCATCTTCCACGATACCTGTCCACAACACATGCGTCCACGTATATCTTGGTTTCCACCGAATGGCTTTGGTACGTCTACGATGTCAAAAAATAAGTCCTTCTCTTTTCTTCACCGCAAAACCTAGATGTTCAAGTATAGAACAAACCTTCTTGGTGAAGCAAGATCACATAAACATATAGTAATGATAAATCGGATCTTTGCAAACTCTAAGGATGTGTTTAAGCTTTGAAACCTTAGAAAAACATGTGCAAAACTCGTACTGGATTGAAAACTATTTTCCAGATTGCACCTTACATAAATTCCGACGAAACCATGCTTTAAATAGGAAAACATCACTGCCTCAAAAAATGTGTCGCTCGAATGAGAATGAATTATCGTTCGCACGGCCTGGCTATCTCGCTCGAACGAGCTGAGATGTCGTTTGAACGACGCGCGTGTCATTTTGACTTTTTCTTTAAAACATTTCTTCTAAAAGATATCCAATTAATTCAAACTCTATATCGAGCTTATCAGAATAAAATATAGACCAAAACATTTAAAACACTTTTAAAACATTTTAAAATCTTTTTCCTTATAAAATTACATCTTTATTTTTTATAAAAACTATTCCGAGCACCATTAATAATATGCATTCATACCTGTGTGATCTCAGAATGCAATTAACTTGAAGAAGAATAAACTTGCACCAATTTAAACTTCGGCTTGATTAATTCTTTGAAGCTTTTCCGCAACGTCTTCAATTTCTTCAATACGTCATAGACCAAGTGGGATCGTGACAAAATAAAATCTCCCTATGACATATAACAAACACAGTTTTGTTCACGGAATTAAGTCAAAACAATACAGGGACTCAATTGGAGATTTATGTCCTTACACATGTGTGGGGAATATAATAGTATGTGCGGGTAACAAAAATTTTGCCAACAGGCCATAGTGAGGGATGTGGATTTGATGTGTTGAGATTTTAGGTTCCCCGTGAGTATGTGCACAATGAATAGAAAGACAAACTGTCTATAGTGGTGTTGCATTATTATTATGATTTGTATTGAGAAAGATAATTTAATTAAGTAAGTTAATGATAAGATATTTAAGTTAATTGAGATGGTTTATTTTATATGGGTAGTTGTTATAGTTTTACATTACTCGGATTGTTATTATTATTTCTTGATTAGTTAAAAGCTTTTATTATCATATTTATCTCTTATGATGCTTGTGACAGGATTCACGAATCCTATTTGGAAAGAGTATCTAGTATTCTTGCGATAGGCCTTGATCGATCGCAGTTGACTAACCTTCCAGGATAGGTTACTGCATAGTTTTAAATTAGCAAACTTTTAGCAGGAGATTTATTTAAGTTTTCTTTGCATTACTTTTTATTATGAGCTAATTGTTATGGATTTCATGGGTCATTTGACTCCACAATTGTTTCTTGTTTTAGTTAAAGATATTTTTGTTGTTGATTTTATTTGCTTCCTATTTTATTATATTTGTAGTTGAGATTTATTATTAGAGCTTTGAATGGCGAGGGATCTTATTGTGATGAATGATTTATATTCGTTGGATTTTCCTAATTTATATCCTATAGGAAAAGTTTTAAATGTCTCAAATTTCTATCACGTCTTAAGAATGGTATACAATTTTAATTCTCGACATAATTTGGCATCATGGCCTGATCAAGCTCAATTAAAAAATATGCAGGGTGCAATAGTTGGTATTAGAGCATGATCTTAGTTCTCGAGAGTTTCTAGTTTGTTATAGATTCCGCATTGCTTATCTTTAACTCATTTTATTGACTTGTAATCTTATCAGATGGCAAACACCGGGGGATCTAGAGATAGTAAAAAGGGTTTTATTTTCGATTCCTGAACTTCTTAATTAGGGCAAAACTTACTAAATCACGAACTTTAGAGTATACTTCAGCCTCACAATCAGAGTTGAAATATATATTCTCATTCACCATAAATAATAGCGTACCAATATTGTATTCATCTCAATAATAATTAAAGTCTTTAATACATGCATTAATAAGTCTCTTGGTTCCATAAAACCAACTTTACACTTTACCAAAAAGTGAACAAAGGGTTAAACATAACTACACACACACACACACACATACATTAGGGTGTACCCGTGCTGATGGCACGATGATAAATTTGCTCCCGATTTGTTTTTTGTTATGACACACTTGAACTCCCAATTATTAATAAAATACATTATTGAACTCTCCCCCCCACACAATTAATCAATTACCATCCCACAAAATGGATATTCGAGACATCTAAACCAATATGTTAAATGTCAGAATTATAAAAAAATGAGGCATAAATGTTCATGACAAAATGTGTACGCGCATATAGATGAACTATCACTGTTACCTAAATTAAAAATAACAAATTAGCCTCTAAATCTAAATATAGATTCCATTTACCTTATAAGAAACTAGAAGAGAGAGTTCATTAAATAATTTTTTACCCATTTCATAATTTTTAAAATATTTGAAAATATATTGATATTGCAAATTAAATAAACATTATATAATAAGTAATGGTTTTATGTTAGATCCCTATATTTGTCTACATTGAATGTTAGTGTGTTAGACTTTTGGGTATAACATATTAGATTCAATTTGAGAGCTTTTTTCTTTTTTACAACAGGAGTCTTATCATATGACATGACCCACATTTTTTTTAATGGTTTTTTAGGTCTATACCTAAGTTTACACGTTATTTGTACATCTTGCACTGGATTAAAAAAAGATATGATATGGTCTACTCACAAAATAAAAAAACTATCGTTTAGTCAAGTTGAAATCCACATGAGAATAAGAGCTTTACACAATACTTTTGTATTTGTTTTCAAGACTCATTTAATACCCCATTTTTTTTATCTATCTTATACCTTTGTTTGAAAGCTAAAAAGTACACCTATGGTTGAGTAAAGTCAGTGAAGTCTTCAGTCCTATTATCTTTATAAGGATTTAATTTGATGGAAACCCATTTTCCTCATTTACTGCTTTGAGAAAAACCAAAATCCACACTTCAAATATTTTGAAATGTATAATGGTGAACATCACATAAAAACTTATCTTATGAAAATGGGGGTCAGGCTAAATGAAATACATATATTTAAAATTTATTGCAATATATATAGGGTATTACCCTAAAATTTGGGCAGAGGTTCTTTTCCCTCTTAGCGAAAGTTGAGTTTTTTATCGGGGAGTGTATCCCCTTTTAATTATTTTCAGTCAGGCAAATATTCATCTAAAAGTGTTGACTTTTTAGAATATATGTCTTTAGTTATGTAGAGATTCGTTTATAATTTTTTATTCTTGTTGAATTTCTACAGAGGTTTGAATATATTTCAGACTCGTAAGAGACTTTGCGGAAGTATGATCTTTTATTTTGAGGGGAAAATGATTTTTCTAAAGTAAGAAATTCCTCAGAACTTTTTGAATGAGATCTTGTTTCTTGGACACTCGAAGGAGAAGAAAGTTAGAAAATCGGATCGTTATTGCATTTTGGGATCCTTCAAAATGGGACGTAGGGACCTCTATTTATAGGAATCTAAGTCAATCCTTTTACTGATCGATGTAAGAATGATGGTTGATAGTTTTTTATAGGGGTTCCATGTGGAAGGTTTGGAAAATTTTCTCTTACAATCCTTATATCAATCAGTGAATGGACCTTGGAATCTTTTGTCGGTTGATTAAAAAAGTTCCCCGTAAAGAGTTTTGGTATTTTTAAATTATTTTTTAAAATTTTGACCCTAATAGTTTTTTATCGCAAGTTTTTTATCCTTTTGGTATTTAATTGGGGGTTTAACTCTAGGAGGATTTGGGAGAGGGTGGGTTTAGGATATTCATTAGGTGGGATTGAACAAGCACACCCCAATTTGCAATCGCGGTGTCCACACTAACTAATGGCTCTGCCTTCACGCACTTTGTAAAATAGTCAACTGCTACTAACATAAACATACATTGAACATTCCAAGATGGAAACGAACCAAGATTTTCCATTCTTCACAATGAGAATGGCCAAGGGGAGACGATGACGTATAACTCTTCAGATGGATGATGGATGTCATTCGCAATCCTATAGCATCGATTGCACTTTTTAATGTCGTGGTCACTATCTTTGCTCATTTTTATCCAGTAGTAATTCAATGTTAGGGATCTTTGAGACAAGTTTCTTTTGTCATGGTTCCCTCTATATTCACCTCTATGAAGTCTTATGATGACTGTCATTACTTTCGTGTGATGAATGCAAATCGTGAGATGAACGCAATGTTGGATGGGTAAGGAATAACCCTTTAGGTATAAACCCTTCGTAGACTAGGTACTTTTTCTATTTGACTCACACCTTTATTTCCTCCAACTGATCCTCTAGAAGGATCCCATCTTTTATCAACTGGACGTACTTATCCATACAGCTAGGTCCATGTTCTACAATACTGACTGCCTTATGTTCCTTGATATGAATACTAGGTTCATAAAAGGTCTCCACGAGGGGATTCTCTGGGACCGTTGATGCCAACCTATCTAGGTTGTCGGCTTTGGTGTTATCTTCCCATAAAAATTGTTGGATGGTTAACCTCTCAAAGTGCCTTGAGACTTTTTATAACCGTTGCATATAAGCCATCATGTTCTTCCCTTTGGCCTTGTACTCACCCATAACCTATTGAACTACAATGTTGTAGTCACTAAATAACTTCACCTAGTCAACCTAAAGGGATAGCACTAGATTTGCTCCAATAATTTTTCATTCATACTTAGCATCGTTATTAGATGCTTTGAAATTGAACTTCTCTGGATACTCCACAAAAGTCCCTTTTGGAATCTCCATTGGCAACCTTGATACATAGCCCTCTTTATTATAGGATCCATCCACGTAGACTATCCATATCTATTTTCCTTCTCTACTTTTCTAGGGTGCTCTCCCTCTCAACACTAGTAAATTATAAGATGAAATCAGCATCTCCTTACACCGTGACTACCACTTTCAGCTTTTAGTGTATATCGTGCTCCCTAAACTTCACTGACCACTTCATTAGTCACCCAAAGACATATGTCTTGTAAAGGACTTGTTCGAATGGGTAGTTAGTTAGGACAATAATGGTAGGGGTTTAAAATTATGTCCTTAACTTTTTGGTTGACTCTATCAACACAAAGGCTAGGTTTTCCAACACTGGGTATCTTGATTTAGGTCCTCGAAACACTTTGCTCACATAGTAGACTTTTCTTTGAATTCCTACCTCATCTTGAATATGGACTAAACTAAATTTTATTGAAAATATGGTGAGGTAAAGGAATAATTATTCTCCGACTATTGGCATTGACATAAGATAGGAGTCTATTAGGTAAGATTTCGGTCTTGGAGGGCTCGTTCATATTCGTTTGTCTATAAGAATGCCTTCCGCAATGTTTGAAAAAATGGAATACACATGTCAATTTCTTTACTTACCAACCGATTTAGTCCTGTCCACTTCCCAATTAATTATCGTACTTGCTAAAAAGTTTTTAGGCTCCTCATATTCAGCATCACTTGGATATTTTTGGGGTTAGCCTTTATCCCCCTTTCCATCCCAAAAATCCAAGAAATTTCCCTGATGCCACTCCGAAGGCCCATTTGTAGGGTTTAGCTTCATTCTATGATGATCAAGGATTTTAAAATTATCTTCTAAGTGTGTCACAAGATGCTCTCCTTTCTATCTCTTCATAAACATATCATCGATGTACACTTCCATGGTTTTCTCTATTTCGTCCTCTAACATCTGATTAACTAGCCTATAGTATGTATCCCTTATATTTTTCAAACTAAATTGCATGAACCGATAATAATACACCCCCTACTAGTCACGAAGGTGTTTTTCTCTTCACCTCGAATATGATTATATTTAGAATATGTGCCCATGATAAAAAGAGGTCTCGTGACTATCCTTGGCATCCTTAAGGGCGTAGATCCTAGATAGAGAATATGAGTCCTTCGGACATGCTTTATTAAGGTCTGAATAGTCAACACACAATCTCCACTCGTCATTTGATTTTTAAACCATTATGACATTTGATAACCATTCATGATACTTGACATCCCTAAGGAAACATGCTTCAAGTAATTTACCAACCTCAATGTTTACTAATTGGTTCCTCTTATGGACAAAGGCTCTCTTCTTCTACCTCATCAATTTACTTGTTCGGTACACCTTCATCTGATGAGTTATCACTGTGGCATCAATGTTTGGAATATCCTCATGGCTCCATGCAAGTGTCTTGTGGTTCCTTTTTAAAAAAAATCAATTATTTCCTCTTCCTAACGGTCAATGACTATCCCACATATACCACCATCTCCAGACGGTGGTCATATAGTGGAATTGGGATCATATCTCTAATTAAAGATCCCATGGGCGGTTCTTGTGTTGGGTCCAACCAATCAATACTGAAAGTCTATATCTTCTTTTTCTTTAAGGATAAAAAGCAATAACTCCTAGTGTGTGAATGGTTTTCATGACCCATGTTCCCATCCCATTTTGAGTTGGGAACCTAATGGCGAGGGACTTAATCTATAAGACTACATCAAGTTTTCTAAGGGTAGTCTATCTAATCAGTATACTCTAAGATGATGGGAAACTCATTACCAAGAATTCTACTTGCAAAGTGGCTGACTTTATACCTTTTTTGATTGTGAACAGGAGTTCCATCACCCCTTTTGGATGTACATGCTTTCCAAAAATCCTAATAATGGACCCTTCACTATCTTAACCCTATTTTATCCTCAAGCTTCATTTTCCCACAATAATAAAAATAAATGATATTGGATGAACTCCTCGTGTATGCCATGATTCTTTTGACCATCTAGTTAGATATCTCAGTTGTGATCAAAAGGGGATCTTCATGGGGAGTAATGAAATATTAAGAGTCCTTCAGTGTGAAGGTAATATCCTCTGAATTTTCACTCAATTTCTCCATTCGTATGTCCATCAAATCTATTTTTTTGGATTCGATGGCCTCGAATCCACCAGAGATCATATTTATCCTCCTTCATCCAAGACCACTTACCTTCGTTCTTCTCATCTCGGCCATTTATCTTTCGATTAAATTCTCCTACGATCATACCCCTACTCGTTGATTCATTCCTCCTACCGAGGATCCTCTCTTTGTACAATGTTTCTCAAATACACCCTATATAACCATGCTTTGATATCACTTTCTACGTAGAGGAAATCATTGGTAGTACATATTAGACTTTGGATTATGTGTCCAGTTATTCATTTTGTCATCCACCTTGGGATCTTTAGATTAATCACTGTGTTTAACACTCATCCCAAACTTATATTGAGGAGAGTGAATTACTATGTAGGTTTGGTTCACCCTATGAGTAACCTTTGGGTAGAAATAATGCATTCCATGCTCATCTTCAAACCTTATTTATCCAAAATATATGGGTTGATGGCTTGATTATCGACTACCAATCGTTTCCTCCACGTAGATATATTTTTCACTTTATTCATTAGCCCTGTCATGTTGGTGGGTGGATTCCTTGATAGGGAATAGAGTGTACGACTACTATATAACCCTTTCGTGAAAGATGACACAACCACCTTCTCGTTTGGGTGAGTAATATAGCTGATTTCATCATTGGATATCTTTACATACTTCCTAAGGTCGTCATCCTTTTTATTAAGGACTTCAAAGAAATATTTATTGGTATATGGATCAATCTCCAGATGAAATTTTGGACAAAGTGTTTGAAGAGATTATTGAACCATGAGATCAAATAGGGTAGCAGGCGGTTGAACCAAGTTCCCAGAACCTAATCTTCTTTGGTTAGATAAAAATTATATCTGGGACACATAATGATATATATGGTCCCTAGGATCTGTGGTCCCATCAAAGGAGTCTATTCTTTTGATCTTGAAGCGATATGGAATTAGAAAATCCATGACTTTTCAACTGAATAGAAACTCTCATCCAGTGTCTCTAGATTTTTCAACAACTAGTTAGAGTTTTCCCTTCCTGGACGTCGAGACTCAATGGATGGTGGAGGAGATCTTCAGACAAGTTGGAGGTAGCTGAGGCACATGTTTTCCATGTTTTTCTCGGTGCTAGGATCCTTCTCCACCTTTTATTCTAGTACCAGCGTCTGGGTGGCTGGGAATCATCTTAGGATCTCCATGAGTTACTATTAAAGAGCTTGTTGCTACTCTATGAGGCCATTAAGGGCTTGTGTCACTTATTTTTTTTCCATGACTTTGGAAATAGTCATTCCCACAGACAACATCAATTATGTTGAGGTGAAAAATTGAGTTCACATACTCGACACAGTAAATTTATAGTTATAATGCCAATCAAAGAGAGAGAGAAACAACAAGTATATGTGGTTTGGTCGGGCTCGGCCTACGTGCATAGAGTGAAGGGGTGGGTTTTCTTTTATTTCTTTAGCGTAAAGGAGAAGTACAAAGAGTTACAAATCTAGTAAGCTTAATGTTATTCAACACTAGAAGATTCTTTATATAATCATCCTATTCAACGCCTTCCCTAATTACTAGCATTTACATTGGAGATATTTAAATTTTGGGAATACACATGTTTGGCTATGGGCTTCCCATAAAATCCCACATTTTATATTTTTCGATATTCCAAACTATGTTAATATGGAACATGTTAGTCATTTGAAGTAACGGTATGTTGACAAAGTCTTCGAGACTTAAATGGTATGGATGTCATTCGTCAAATGAAGTCGGGCACCTTGCTGATCAAGGTGGGTTGTCCGTCTAATGAAGTTGGGCTCTAGATCGGTTGTGATATGCCACTCATTTTCATAAAGTTATCACGCTTCCATGATAACATTTGGCATTCATGAGTTTACTCAATCACTACTTCATCATTACCCATTTTACTAGGCGATCATGATGCTCTATGATGACACCGTTTGTTCGGCTTTAGACTGGTAAAAAATAGTCGTCATCAGCTATTGTACCCAATTAATCTTTTATTCACTAGCAAACATAATTACGATACAAATGTATATAAGTTAATCAGATGTAATTACGATGAAAAATATATATTTATATAAAAGTATGGGTCATCCTAATTACATAAAGTATATCATATCATAGAATATCACATTTATGCATTGTACTTCAACCCTTAATGTATATATGTTCCCTATGATATTGTCATATAAGAAGTCTACATTTACATTAAACTAAATCCCCCGTTAATGTAATTTTCTCTTCCCATAATTTATCCCCTATATTGTCATGGAAATTAACAAAGGCAAGTAATTATAACGGAAATAAAATAAATATAAGAATCAAAGTTAGTTGAATTTAAATAGGCATATATCTTAATGAAATGTATTTCAATTCATCAATTGTATAAAGACATATACAGACTTAATAAAAAATGAAATACGAGAAAAATAATAATGAGGCATAAAGTGGCGACATATTTAGCAAGCGTATCAATGTATATCATGTTTTCTAAAAAACGTACTCAGAATTAGACAACCCATAAATTATCACAACCAAAAATTACATCAAAATGAGAATGAGTTTTGAATTACAAAATATATTTTTAATGAATAACACATTATAAGTAAAAAAAAATACGTAACAAAATGTATCCAAAAACATCATGTGGTTCACTAAACCGATACATTCTCCACCAGAGACACCTTCATCATCACCACCAGAGCTATTCTTCATCCTCATTTTCAGATCTAATGTCATATATAGTGAAAAGAAAACAATTCTCATCATTGTAATCCTTACAATGTTCGAAAACTCATGCTCATTAAAAGGGTAGAGTCCCTCATATGCGGTGGTTTAAGCTTGTGTGGATCGGGTCAACTCAATGATGTTTGAACAAAGTTAATTTGAAATCGGTCCCACATTGTAGTCAAGTTGATCCATAAATAGCTAAACATAATAACTAGTGGAGGACTGTTAAGACCTAAATTCACCACATCTCGCACGTGTCTTTTGGTGACGTATTGATATTGTAATATTTTGTATAAATATATATTAGATGGATTTATCCATGTCAAATCAGTTGAATATCACTTTATTTAATCCAAACAACTTGAATTCATATAGACATTTGGTGGAGATAGAGTTTCGTTCTTTCACTTCATGAACTTTGAACTCTGAAGATCGACTTAGATTCCCTACAACACAAAGACTTATGTTGCAAAACGTTTGGTGGATTATGATTGAATGTCTCTGGCTATACGTGCACACACACAAACACATATTTTCATTAAGTTTTGATGAAACGATGTTTTAAATAGAACATGAGATTTTATATTTTGATAAGTGTTGTGTATAGCCTTGGGAAAGACCTATGTTTTGCAAAATACAATTTGATTAAGGTAAAAACATTCTTTGATTTAAAATGTCTCCACCATGACATGCACATATGAGGTATGAATAATTCCCTGTTGAAAATCGTCTGCACGGCTACACATTTTAGGCTTGAAATTTTGTTCGTGCCTAAAATCGTGGACACCATGACAATATTCCCACATAAGCACGATGTACCCAAATTTTAAAAATCTTTTATAAATAAGGTTTTTTCCTTCCATTTTAAATATATATATCAGTTCCTCTTTACTTCTCTAACAATAAGAGTGTATTGCTTAGGTTAAGAGCACATTAATTGCTTATCTATGGTCAGAATTACTTGTTCCTTTCAAAATTGAGAGAAAAACTATATCTATATTAGATCAATAATTTGGGAGGAATCGATAGTGTTTTAAATCATATCCATTTGACCGAGATTTAAACTAATAATTGTACATCAAAATTTAATATCTACACTCCAAGATATAAAAATGAGGTATTTGTGTTTGTGGCTATCCCCGCCGATCCCCGCCGCGTAGGGAGGAGGAATCCTTCGAGTCCCGGGCGTCCCCTCTCGGGAGAGCTCTTCGGCTGGCGTCGATTTTGTGAGGTGTGAAAAATGTAGAGAGATTCAGAGTAGCCAGTCTATTTTAATCAAAACAGATAAAAGAAAAAGGGGAACCCACCCCGAAGGATGGCATCCAAAGACATACTGGTGCGTGCGAAACCAAAATGATTCGAAAACGGTTCGGAGGCTTAGTTACGAAATGGGAAGGTGTTAGGCACCCATTCCGCCCTTTCGGTCTCTCATGGATATTTGTTATTTTTCATTATGTTTCTCCCGTTAGATGTGTGCAGGTGCATATATATATATAGAATGGAGGTAGGAATCCTCGACTTGTATCATGGAAAAGATAAAGCGAGTCATCCATAGGGAGATTATAAAAGTAATATTAGAAAAATAAGATTTACGCGGTTACCCCTACGTTGATCGCTATAAAGGAACGATAACGCACATGGAGTAATGTGTCACTAAGACTAAGGATATATATAATATAAGAAAAATGGATTTAGAGAAAATAGGAAATGAGAGAAAAAGTGAGAGAAAGGACTCGAGTCTTGGGTTTTACCCCGAGACGCCTATGTAGCCTATAAAGGCATCAAAGTTCACGTAGTTCGCATACAAAGCAAAGGGGTGGGGTTTATCCCATAAATCCAAATGTGGGATCTCTTATTCGTAAGTGTGTGTGTGTGTGTGTAGAAAAGGTGTTTTAATTGTGAGAAAAATGTGGAAAAAGTGTGAGAATCCCTACTTGGAATTTATGAGCAAACCCTATTTTTCTTGTTTTGGGGTTTTTATTTATATGAAAATAAGAGATGTGAAATAATACTAAATAAAAAATATATTAGGATGTGTGAGATGAGATTATAAAAGTCCTAAGTAAGAAAACAAGTTATTGGGAATTCAAGAGAGTTTGAGAAAGTTGGACCTTCTTGAAGATCTTGAGCTTGATCTTGAATGTTGGAGAGCAGCCCTTGAGCTTGGATGATGATGGAGAGTGGTTAATTCACCAAGTTTGATGAAAAGGATGATGAAAAGTGAAGGTAAAAGAGGGATTTGGAAGTCGAAATCACGCTGCCTTCGAGAGAGGTTTCTGGGATTCGTTCAGAGAGATTTCTATCAGATCTGGGCCCTCCTTGCAAATGAGGCCAAGGCATCCTTTTATAACCCCAGGGTACTGTCGATCGTCCCTATCATGGCACTGCCTATCGGCAGGTGCCGATAGGCAGGATCTGGGACCTGCCATTTGGCAGTGCGCCTCAGGCTTTTTTGGAAAATTAGCCACCGAGGGCAAACCGTTGGTCAAAATCGTGCACGGGGCACACCATTGGAAAGGTATTTCAGAGACCTTCGAAAGTCCTTTGGAATGCTCCCGAGTTTGGGAGTTGACTTTGGGTCAAATGTGGCTCAGAAGCGTTTGTCGGTCCATTAGACGGGGAATCGCGCGGACGCAAACGGCGTGTTCATCCACATTCTAAGTCCGAATCGCGCACGGGGCATACCGTTGAAAAGGTTAGGAGATGTATTCTGACATTCCAAAGAGTTTGACCTAGTTTGGAGAGTTGACTTTGGTCAACCGAGCCTGAGAAATGCTCGGTGGCTTCCCGGAGTCAAACAGATCGTTCGTCCGCATGGAAAGTCAAAATTGCGCACAGGATAGACCGTTGGAAAGGGTATTCAGTGCCCTTCAAAGATTATTTTAGCCTCGATCGAGCTGAAGAGTTGACATAGGTCAAATAGAGCCCGGGTGCTCCCGATGGCCTCAAGGTCAGGTTTCGGACGCAAATGGTACGTTCGTCCGCATGGTAAGTCGGAATCGGGCATGGGGTAGACCGTTGGAAAGGGTATTCAGTGCCCTTATAAGATTTATTGATTTTCAGTTGAGACGAGGAGTTTGACTTTTGGGTCAAACTGAGCCGAGGGGTGCCCGATGGCTTCTGGGTCAGGTTTTGGACGCAAATGGCGCGTTCGTCCGCATGGTAAGTCACAATCGTGCACGGGGCGAACCGTTGGAAAGTGTATTCATTTCACTTCGAAGATTCATTTAGCCTCGGTCGAGCTGAAGAGTTGACATAGGTCAAATAGAGCCCGGGAGCACCTGGTGGCCTCTAGGTCAGGTTTCGGACGCAAATGGCACGTTCGTCCGCATGGTAAGTCGGAATCGTGCATGGGGTGGACCATTGGAAAGGGTATTCAGTACCTTTAAAGATTCATTGAGTCTCAGTTGAGACGAGGAGTTTGACTTTTGGGTCAAACTGAGCCGGGGGGTGCCCGATGGCTTCTGGGTCAGGTTTCGAAAGCAAATGGCGCGTTCGTCCGCATGGTAAGTAGGAATCGCACATGGGGCAGACCGTTGGGGAAGAAGGGTTTCGCTGGGAATAAGAATTTGGATCTGAGATTTTGCTGGGGAATGATGGATGGGCCGGGGAAAATTTGGATTGTCCTTTGGGAGAGATAGCTCGGGGTGAGTGGTTCTTCTGATTTCTGCTGGGAAAAATATTATGTGATATTGTACCACACTGGATAGCCGATGGTTGTAAATTCTGATGAGGAGGTGATTCACTGGTCCTGGGGCCTTTCCAGAGAGGTCAATCGCTTGGATTTTGAGGGCTCCTTTGGGGAAAATGGTGTGTCGCCCGAAGGAGTGAGAAATTTCCTTGATCAAAACATTCTAAATCCTTCTTGGGATTTTTACGAATTTTTCGGGGATTTTTCGAGGCTTTCTGGTATTTTCTGGGAATTTTTGCACAAAATTTTAAGGGGGGTGCCGGTCGGCATAGACTGAGAGGTGCCATTCGGCAGTGGCACGGACTTTTGGGCTACCTCGGGAAGGTGAGGAGATAGTGCCGATTGGTATGGTGAGGTGGGTTGCCGATTGGCATGGCGTTTGGCCTCCTATATAAAGGGGGCGAATTCCCTTCATTTTTCATAGCTTCCTGCCTTCTCTCTTTCTGCGATTCCTCTCTGCGAATCGTTCTAGCATTTCGATCTTCACGAAATGGCCCCTTTTGTGAGCACCGCTGTCCACCGGGAGTGGTTGACCATTGATGACTGGGCGAATGTGGATTGAAGGGACATGGTGACACTTGCTTTGGGGAATGAGAATGCCTTTGATGCATTCGAGCCGGTTGTGGATGAGCGGACCTTGCTGCGAGAGCCGTCGCATTATCACTCTTCGAGAGTGATTCTCGGTGGTTATGTAAGTAACCTGACCTTTGGCATTTTTTTCCTTTTTGGGTGATTTTTCCTTTTCTTGACCTTTGACTGAATTTTTTCCTTTCGCCAGTCGGATATTTCTTTGAAGAACATGCGTGCCCGCGGTAGGACGGGGCTTAGGGATGTTTGGGATCATCTTCCACCTGTGGTGTGCTGGATGGTATCATCAGTGGGTTTTGGGAGGTTGGCGGCTACGCTGGATGAGACGCCTCGTTCGACAGCAGTTTGGTGTGCCTTGGGGGAGAGGTGGTGGGACACTACCCACACTTTTCATTTTGGCTTCGGGGAGATGACGGTGACTCCCATAGATGTGAAGCAACTGCTGGGGATGGATTGTGACGAGGAGAAGATAGAGGTGGACCGCTCTTTGCGGGTGAGGCCGTAGGCGGTGTATGCGGCACTCGGTGATGTGAGGAGGATAGTCTATAGAGATTCTATCCGGCTGTCCTTGCTGAAGGATGTTTTGCTGAGCAGGGTGGTTGATGTGGAGGACGGGCTGTAAGTGAGGAAGATGGCTCAATTATTCATTTTGTTGGTCCTGGGAGGTTTCATGGTGGTGTCGAGCTGCGACGTCATCCATTTGTGGTTTCTGCCATACTTGAGGATGTTTTCGAACATCCCTTTCTATGATTGGGGGAGTCTGACCTTAGCGACCCTTTACTCTTCTCTGGATGCGTTCAGCCGGTGCTGCCGGCAGACTTTTACTGGAACCATGTATCTCCTTGAGGTATTCTTTACTTTGCGCATTTCCATTTCATGCATTCGCATTTTCCTTTCATGCATTCGCATTTCTTTATGCGTCTCTTTTTGCTCGTGAATTCAGACGTGGTTTTATGAGGTTATTGGGTGCAACACCCCACTGATTGCTCTGAAGGACGACACCGTTGGGGACTTCTGTCGCTTGTATCGATACCGTAAGGGTAACCGGCAGTCGAAGGGATCCCTCTCCCTAGAGGCGGTGCGTCAGGTCTTGAATGACCTTACCAGTGGTAGGGTAAGACTCTTTCTGTTTCAGCCTTAGTTTTTGCACCTTCTGATTCTGTATTGACTTATGCCTTCTTGGGGATTTTCAAGTGACCTTTTATCCTTGGGGGACCGCCATTCAGGATACGGGGGTGACTGAGGTGAACGCGCAGATGAGGCATTTGTTGGCACATGAGTTCGGCCATTCCTGGTACCTCGGGGAGAGGGTGATCCGTCAGATTGCTGAGGAGGAGGTGGTGGTGCCTCCCGCGCAGCCTCCTACTTCTATGAGGCGGGAACGACAATTGTTGGAGGATGAGAGGATCGCGGCAATGATTGGCGAGTCCTATGTGTTGTATACTGATACGGTCGTGCCATGTGATTATATGGACTTTGTGAAGAGCTGGTTGATGGCACCCAGCATACATGATGCCTTGCCTTTCCCTCCTGCTGGTTCGAGTCGGGCGGTGGGGTCTTCCCAGAGTGGTGGTGGCCCGTCGGCACCTGCGGAGGCGGTGACCTCGAAGGTCCCTTTTGTTCGGCTGCACACTCCTTCGTACAACATCCAGCGGGATGATGGAGGGACGGTGCCGATGCTGCATCGTCCTCTTGCGATGGATCCGGAGGAGCTGGGCTTGACAGAGGACGTCCTTCATCCTGCGGTAAACCTTTCGGTTCTTTTCCTCTCTTTTTTGATTTCTTTTTCTTCATACTGATTCTTCCTTTCCTTTGCAGCATATCCGGGTATCGACCACTTGGCTCAGGGACATCAGGGATTGGATATCATCGGGGACTACCCACATTCGGGAGGTTGTCCCTGTTCCTTCTTGCTTGGTGCCGTCAGCCTCATCCGAGGGAGACTCTGGCTCGAGTAGTGGGGGCCTGTCGTCTCGCCGTAGGGGAAAGAGAGCGCGTCGCCGGGATGGAAATTCTTGAGAGAGAGAGGGAGTGAAATGTGGGTTCGGGCTGAGTCCCGTTGTTTTTGTCTTTTCTTTATTTCCTGCAAAAATGATGTAACACAGAAAACATATATATGCAATGTAATGCGGTTTTTTTACTATCTTTTATTTTAATGATGAAATGAATGCATGTGCTTTTTAATTTGCTGCTGAGACCGTAAAAAAAAGGAATATTTTTAGAAATCTTTCAAAGGAAAGTTATTTTATTCAAAATGGGGAATCCCATAAGGAGGGAACGGGATTCTTGAAATTCATTTGAGAATATCAATTTATTTTTATGGAGTTTTCTGATTTGACAAAGAAGGAATGGAGGAAATTTAAAAAAGGGAATTATATAAGGAGGAATAGGGATTTTGAAATTCTGTTGAGAATATCAATTTTTTATTTTTCTGATTTTGACAAAAGAGGAAAAAAGGGAGATTTCCAAAAATGGGGGGTTGCCGATCGGCAAACACCCTGGCCTGCCTATCGGTAGTTCAGTCCAGTCCCATCAATTGAAAGATTTGATTGGTACCCTCTTCAGCCTTTAGTACCTTGTGGGGTAGGGATTATGTCCCTTGTGAGGATTTTTAAGTATAAAAAGGGAGAAGGGTGGAGTGTTTTCCTCACACCTTTTACATTCTTCATACCCACCCATCATCTTTTAGTCTTGCAAGATGGCTCTCCCTGGTAGCATTGAGTTTGTCAACTACCTCGAAGCCTTGGAAGCCATGTGCTCTTATAATGTCGACTATGATGCTTTCAACATGCATCGAGTCTCCTTGTGGCGTAATCGACCTTTTGAGTGGAATATGCTGATGGCGGCAGTACAATTTTGGTACCCCAAAGACCATGTATTCCGCTTTGGGTTGGAAGAAGTTTGTCCTACCTACGAGGAGATTTCTTCCATACTGGGCGTGAATCCTAGTGTTGACGTGGCTTTACGTGAATTTTCCCATTCTCCTATGGATTTGTTGGCCGGGCTTCTTCATATCTTGCCTTCAGTGGCCAGGTCATTGGTTGCTAGAGGGATGATCTCCCTCTCGGCGGTGTTACAGTCCGTGCGTTCGCAGGAAGTAAGCGATGCTGGCTATGCTGGAGTCATCGTTATGGGACTGGTTTCAAAATTACTGTTGGTGACTGGGGAATTGTAGGTGGACCCACAACTTGCAGCCATTACCTCATGTATGTCATACCGTCGTAATCCTGTGACGGTGATATTGGCAAAGATTCTGAATGGCCTGGATGCTTGGAGAGAAGGCCGTTCAGACTTTTTGAGGGGTAGCTCTGTGATGCTATTCATGTGGTTGTTTGAATGATTCTTCTTGCTAACTCCTCCAGAATATCCTTTGATGGTTGTACCCAACTTCTTTTCATGCCTACTTCATCCGCATGGGCCTGTATGTTGAGAACTGGGAGAATTGGCTTGTGGATCATGGGGTTTATGGGCTGTAATGGTCAGTGCCTTGGTGGGGACAGTTGCAGCCTGTTCTGGAGCTAGGAGAATATTCATATGTGCGGCTGGTTGGTCTCAGGCAGACCTCTTTTATTTCCCTTGACGGCTTTTATGCCAATTTGGCTGGGCGCAGGTCGTGCCCCCTCGGACCTCAAATTTCTTTCCAGTAGAAAATTTGACTGAGCGCTCGCGTCTGTTTCTTGGATCTCTGTGGGAAAATCGGCGTCCGTCGACCCGTCCCTCTCAGTCTGTTGGGAAGGTTTGCCATGTCCCCAAATATTATATGAAGTGGTTGTGGAGGGAAGTAGTCAGCAAGATGTTGGCAGTAGAGACCGATCGGAGGTGGTTTGTTTTATCTGACTCCATGGAAGGGGGTGTTGTGGTCTTTTCGAAGATGGTTAAGGCTCATCAGTCCATGGAGTGTTCGCGGCACTCCATTCAGGCAGGAGAAACTTGGGGTCCTTAGGATGTAGATGATGAGGGTGCAGGCTCTTCGGGTAGCTGTGGGTAGGACTCCTGGGGAGTTTATTTATGTAACAGATGTGGGGTATTTTGTCTAGTTTTTATGGTAGTAGGAGGGAAGGGAGTTATCCGTTCCTTTTTCTTATGTAATCCGTACTGTAATTTCTTATTAATGAAATAAATAAGTTTCTGATCATCAAGTTATACCTTTCGATGAATTTTGTATTTTGAATTATCTATACCAATCGCTAAGGCATACATAATCCTTTTGTTCAAGTAGATGTTTAGAATGAACTGTCGTTCTCGGGGGTAAGAAAAGAATGGTATTTTATGAAAAAGAAGGGGCCGTGCTCATGTGAGGAGTATGAGCTGCCTACGTACCTTTGGATTTTTTGAAAAAGTTCTTATCTGTTTGAAAATAGTTTTTGCAGAGGATCAGGCCCACGTAGTTCTGGGTAGAGGGAAATGGAGAGAGTTTTTTTTTAGAATAGAAGGGGGATGAGAAGAGTCGTAGCGCGCCGAGATTTTGGACTAGGGGTAGAACTTCTTGAGACGGTTCAGTTGACTGGATGAGCCATCTCTTCCCCATCTATGTTAGTGAGCATGGCGGCACCGCCGGATAAGATTTTCTTCACAATGTAAGGGCCGCTCAAATTGGGTTTGAACTTTCCTTTGGGGTCCCAGATGGGTTCGATTATCTCTTTGAGGGCTAAATCCCCCTCTCGGACACCGCGGTCCTTGACTCTCTTGTTGAATGATCGCGCTATTCGGTAATGGTATCCTTGTATGTGGTAAAGAGCTTTTAATCTACGTTCATCTAGGAGGGTCAGCTCATCAAGACGGCCTTGGCACCAGTCTTCTTTACTAACCTTACTTTTGAGCATGGCACATAACGAGGGTATTTCCAGCTCCACAGGTAGGACTGCCTCCATGCTATAAACCAGGGAGTAAGGGGTAGCCCCAGTAGAGGTTTGAATTGAGGTTCGATAGCCCCAGAGGGCGTAGGGGATCCGATCGGCCCAATCCCTACAACTTTCGGTCATCTTGCTGATGATGGCTTTGAGGTTTTTGTTTGTGGCCTAAACTGCACCATTGGTCTGAGGTCGGTAGGGAGAAGATTTGTGTCTCTGAATCCCATATTCGCTGACTATTTCTGTGACTTCTGCCTCAAAGTGCAAACCATTATCCGACACTAGCTCGTGTGGGACCCCATATCAGCAGATGATATTCTTCTTGATGAATTTGGACACCTTCTTGGCATTTAATACTGCGTATGACTCAGCTTTGACCCATTTGGTGAAGTAATCGATGGTAACCAGGATGAACTCATGCCCGTTTGACGCTTTTGGTGTAACCTTCCCTATGATGTCGATACCCCAGGTGGAGAACGGCCAGGGAGAAGTCATGTTGTATAATTCCCGCAGAGGTAGATGTTGGAGATTGGAGAACTGTTGGCATTTAGGGCACCTCCGAACATAGGCGGTGCAATCCTGGGCCATGGTGGCCCAGTAGTAGCCTTGTCAGATGATCTTTTTGGCAAGCATGTGACCGTTCATGTGAGGTCCTCATTCCCTACTATGGATTTTCTGCATTATCTTTTCAATGTCATCCCCTGCAATACTGTGCAAATGAGTTCCATCCAAATTCCTCTTGAGTAGTACTTTATGGCAGATGATGTACTGAGCGGACAGCCTTCGGAGGGTAGCTCGGTCGTTCTTGTTAGAACCCTCGGGATACCTACCATGTTTGAGGAGGCACCAAATATCATAGTACCAGCAATCGGCTAGTTCAGGATCTTCAGTGGAGACAAGCTCAATATGGTAGCAATGGGTCGGTCTGTCTTATTTTTGAACTAGGAAAGGGGGTCATTATTATTCCCTCAGGCATGTCGACTATGGAAGCCAAAGTAGCGAGAGCATCGACTAGGTTGTTCTTTGCTCGGGGTAGGTAATGGAAGGTGATATCTCGGAATTAGGAGGCCAACTCTTCTAATTGGGCATGAAAGGTTGAAGCTTTTCGTCCTTGACCGATGATAAGGGAAGAATCACCGTATACATCAAGGTATTGACTACCTTTCTCGAGAGCGACCTGGAGACCCACTGTGCATGCCTCGTATTCTGTCATGTTGTTGGTGCAAGGGAAATCCAATTTAATGGCGATGGGAGTGTGGGAGTCATCTGGGGTGACCAGAAGTATCCCAATGCCATATCCTTTTTTATTGGCAGCGCCGTCAAAGAATATTTTCCATCGGGGGAGGTCTTGAGTGGTGCAGAGGATGTTTTCATATAGGAATTCGGAGATCCAGACATCCGCTTCTTTTATAGGGTAGTCAGCGAGGTAGTCAGAGATGGCTCTTCCTTTAACGGCTTTATGTGTGATGTACACGATATCAAACTCGGTTAGGAGCATCAACCATCAGGCCATTCGGCTAGATAAGGTGGGTTTCTCAAGCAGGTATTTGATGGGATCCATTCGGGATACTAGTTTAATGGGGAAGGTGAGCATGTAATGTCGTAACTTTTGGGTGACCCAGACAAGTGCGACACATGCTTTTTCCAAAGTAGTGTAGTTGACCTCGTATTCGGCCAACTTCGACTGGCGTAATAGATGGCTCTTTCTTTGCGGGAGTCCTTGAGGTACTGGGCTAGCAAAGCCCCAACTGCAGTGTCTATTATGGTTAGGTATAAGAGCAAAAGGAGACCAGGCTGTGGTGGCATAAGAACTGGAGTTTGGGTTAGGTATTGTTTGATTCGATCAAAAACTTCTTGGCAGGCCTCGTTCCAAACCTTAGTTGAATCCTTTCGGAGGAGCTTAAAGATTGGTTCACAGATGGAGGTTAGCAGGCTGATGAACCGGCTGATATATTGTAATTTCCTCGGGAAGCCTCGGACTTCCTTCTCTGTTTGGGGAGGTGGCATCTCAAGTATGGCCTTCAGCTTGGCAAGATCTGCTTCTATCCCCTTCTCACTGATCATAAATCCTAGGAGTTTTCCTTCGTAATGCCGAAGACGTACTTATGTGGATTAAGTCTCATCTGATACTTCCGCAGTCGTTCGAAGAACTTCTGGAGAGCGGGAACATGACCTTCTCTAGTTTTGGACTTTATAATCATATCATCCAACTAAACCTCGACCTCTTTGTGGATCAGATCGTGCAGAATGGTTGTGGCAGCCCTTTGGTAGGTAGCCCCAGCATTCTTGACACCGAATGGCATAACGGTGTAGCAAAAAGATCCCCATGGGGTGATGAATGTAATTTTCTCTTGGTGGTCTGGATGCATCTTAATTTGGTTGTATCCGGCAAATCCGTCGACAAATGACTTGAGAGCATGACTGGCTGTGTTGTCCACGATCATGTCGATGTTGGGTAGCGGATAATCATCCTTCGGAGAAGCTTTGTTTAAATCTCGGTAATCCACACACATTCGAACCTTTGTTCCTGATTTTGGTACAGGTACAATATTGGCCAGCCACATGGGATATTCGATTACTCGAATGAAACCCACGTTCAACTGTTTGATCACCTCTTCTTTGACCTTAAGCGACCATTCGGTGCGGAGCTTTCTCAACTTTTGTATAACTGGCTTGGCATCTGGGAGAATGGGGATCTCGTGCTGAGCTATTTCAGGATCAATACCGGGCATGTCGTCGTAGGACCATGCGAAGACATCCACAAACTCCCTTAGCAATTCTTCGAGTTGTGCACGATCATGCTCATCAAGGGTGGCCCCTATCCTAATCTCGCGCAGTTGGCTACTAGAACCGAGATTAATACCGACTGTCTCTTCTTAATTAACTTGAACGCGGTTATGTTGTTTATTATTAACCTTATTTAGATTAGTTAAGAATTGTTCATTTGCAAAATCATCATCATCAAAAGTTTGATTAAAATCCACACAATTAATGTAAGGTACAACAAGATACTCAAAATCTTCGTTTATTTCATTGATAGGAAAAACAACATTGAGAACCTCATCAAAAGAGATCTCGATTACATTTGAGCAAGGATGGATAACAGTAGGTAAAACAGGGTAAACATTGGGGTTGAGGGAGATTTCAAGAGGTAGAACTGGCGCAGCATGCCAGTTGAGGAGAGGTGTATCAGCAGCTTTAATCAGACGGGATGGGTCCCTTGATGTAGTGCCTGAATGAACCATGCAGAGTGTCAGCCCCAGTGTCAGTAGGTTAAAGGAATCTTCACAGTCACTTTCCTGAGTTTCTTCAGTATCTTTGATAAGCGGTGGCACCTAGTATTTGTAACTTTCAGCCCATGGGTAGCTATCTTCGAAGAAGATCTCCATTCCTGGCTTCATCTTCTTATCTGTATGGTCATACCATGGTTCTGGAAAACCGCAAAAGGGGAAATCCTCGCCTTCCTTGATGAATTGTCCATTTAAAGAATCTCCTGAGATAGTTCGAACGAAGTCTAACCCTCTCTTTGATCGAGTCTGGCAGATCATTCTGAGTTCTGGTTCTGATGGTTGATATCCCAAGCCGTAAGGAGGGAAATCTTTCTTCAGTTCGATGGGCTCATGTATCCCTTGATGCCTTTGTCCCAGCCCCAATCCGGGCATAAAGTGCATGTTTCTGAACATCTGAATCACATTGACATTGCCATAAGGGTCATATTCTGGACAAACCCTTTCTTTGAAACCACCCCCTGTCGGGAGTAGGGATGGTTCAACTCGGAAACTTGATAGGATCATATAATTTGACCCATGTTGTATCTCAAGAATTGGACTGCTGGTGCTTTCACCCTAGGCGTTACCGTCGTCACCCAAGATGGTGATGACTCACCCATCGACGAAGAACTTTAGTTTCTGATGGAATGAGGAAGAGACACCCTTTATACTGTGGAGCCAGGGTCGTCCGAGCAACAAGTTAAAATAGACCGGGATATCGATGACTTGGAATTCGACGACAGGGTTTATAGGTCCAACCCCTATTACAAGTTTTATGGATCCCATCATCTCACGGCGGGTATTATCGTAGGCACGCACGGCAGCGGATGTTGGAGCGAGGTCACTTTCTTTCAGACCTAAACATTTGAAGGTTCTCAACGGGCAGACATTTAAAGCGGATCCGTTGTCAATGAGGGAGAGTGGTACAACCTTCCCCATAACTTCGACGGAGATGTTGAGTGCATGATTGTGATTTGGCCCAATTTTGGGGATTTCTTCTTCAAAAAATGACAACATTCGGGTAGAGGTCAAGGATCCGACCAGGTTCACCGCTTCTTCTGGTGTGGTAGAGGGAGGAACTATGGGTGTAGTGAGTAATTTGATCAAAGAATTTTTATGTAGCTGGGAAGACATGAAAAGCCCCTATAGAGTGATGTTAGCTTGAGTTTTCTTGAATTGATCAAGGATCTTGCTCTCCTCGAGGGCTATTTCTGGCATAGGAAGGTTTTCAACGCCCTTCCCTTTATCATTGGTTGGTAGCGAGTTTGGAATTTGGTAATGTCTCCCAGATCTGGACATGTGATTTACTGAAGAAGGGAAAAACTTAAATCCAGTTTCCTCATCAATCTTAGGTTGTTCTGCCACCTAATCTATTTCTCCGAGGAGTTCCTCAAATGATATCATCCCACATAAGTCAGCTATTGGGCCATTTCCTCCTGAAGCTTGTTCTTCATTTGAAACTTCTTATTCTTCCCCCCATTCGGTGGCAACAATTCTATTTTACCTTATGAAGTCAATGCATTCCATAACATCAACGGATTCTTCATATTGGTCTTCCCATTCCGTGGGGATGTGTAAGGGTGAAGGGACCAGGTGCCCTTGCAGCTTTAAAGCATCAAATAACTCGGTGATACTGCAAATGTTATTGGTTTGCCTTAATGCTTCCGTCATGATCCGGATAACATCATCTAAGAAGATTTCATCGGTTAGTACCATCCACCTATCTGATTCTCGAGCCCATTTTCGTGCTTCCAAAAACAACGTACTGAACCTCTGGCAGTCGATAATCATCTGTGAGGGCAATTTTAGCCCGAACTCTAGGAGTTGGTTTAACACCTCTGACAATTCCATACCTCCACTTTCAGAACAGGTTCGGAAAGTAATGCATGCTCTGGTAAGGAGTGACAGTGCCTGATCAGCGGGACTAGTAGGGTGTAGGAGGAAATATGGGCAAAGTTGAAGGGGTTTAGAAGGGTATAAGGGTGTGATTTGAGTTGATGGATCAAAATATGGGTTTCCTTCCAAGAATATGGCATTGGTGTGATTTGGGAGTGGGTTATGAGTAGTGTTTGGTTTAGGATTGGCTGGTGGGGAGATGGTACCCCGGTCAATGAGATTTTGGATTATGTTTCGAAGGTGGAAGCATTGGTCGGTGGTATGGCCAACTGTTTGGTGAAAGGCACAATGAGAATCGGTCTTGAAATTTTTGGGAAGTGGATTGGGTAATGGACGTGGATCCAGGGGCTTTATAAGGTTTCGGCTTAACATGGCTTGGTAAACTTTGGAGAGGGGAGCATGGAGCTCAGTGTATTCCCTTCGGACGGGAGCAGGGCGGCTTTTCGGTGCCCATGATGTGGTTGGTTGAGAGATGTTGATGGTTCAGACTGCGGCACTGACAGGCTTGTCATATTTTCTGGGGGTGAACTGTTCGGACACCTTCTTTGGTTCAACTTATTTTTTGGCAAGACCCTCTTCGATTTCTACTCCTGCTTCTCTGAGAGATAAAAAATGGGGGTAGTACTGTCCTCCCATGGTTGCTCGGACATGGGGCAAGAAATTCTTCTTCACTATGCTGACTTGTTCTTCATCAGACGACCGATTGGTCATAGTAGCCGCTTTTTCCCTCCACCGGGCTATAAAGTTACTAACTAATTCTCTGGAGTTCTGTTTGAGCAACTCTAAATCACGGCGGGTGACCTCAAGCTCTTCGTTGTATTTGTACTGCGACATGAATTCTCGGGCTACATCCTCCCAGCTACGGATTCTGGATTCCTCAAGAGATAAAAACCATTGGAGAGCACTGTCTTTCAAAGTTTGCTGAAACAATTGGGGCATAACTTCTTTCGAAGCCCCTAGTAGAGTCATGGAACGATGATAACTGCGAAGATGAATAATCGGGGGACCACTCCCTCCAAATTTTTCGATATTTGGCATTTTTAACTTCTCGGGTAACCTTGCTTTAGGATAAGGATACATATGGGTGTAGTCAATGTAATTCCCAGAGATCCTGACTTGGTCAAACTTCTTGGTGCGCATCTTGAGATCCTCTTTGACTTTTTTCAACTCCTCCTCCTTTGGATCAGCAACCAGAGGCAAGTTAACCATAGGCTGGGCAATGTTTGGCATTGGAAGCTGGGCAGGCGGCGACCCATTAGCAGGAGGGGCACGCGGAGCGTGCTGATATTCTTCTGGGACCCAGATGGGCTCGGGTGGAACCATAGCACGAGGGAACAGTGCCTCAGGCTCTTGAGGAATAGGACCTTGGTTTCGTTGCATTTCTCAGACCTCAGCTTGGAGGTTGTTAATCTTGGCCACGAGCTGAGCTAGGACTGTCGGCATATCTGGTTGTATGACTGGTGGTTGATCCACATTCTCCATGTAAGATGGATGGATTCCTGACTCGAAAGAAGTAGTAGAGGAACGGACGAAACTCCGGGGTGATTTGACTGAAGACCTAAGCCAATAGGGAGCCAGGCCAAGGGCGTGTGGTCAACCTGAGAAGGCGTAGGATGAGATTTATTTTTGATAAAAGGGAAGGAACTATTTTTGGATTTTTTATAAAAAGGTAGAAATGCTTTTGGATTTTTGATAAGAAAGGGAGAAATGTTTTTTGGATTTTTGATAAAGAAGGGAGAAATGTTTTTGGATTTTTGATAATAAAGGGAGAAATGTTTTTTGGATTTTTGATAAGCAAGGGAGAAATGTTTTTGGAGACGGAACTCAGGATGATTATTATGTTCTCACTTGTATTTAATTCTCCTAAATGCAATGCCGGACGAGACCTGAGCCTGGAAAAGTGGGGTTTTAATATATGCAAAGCTACGGTTTGGGACTTGTAACCCGTCTTGTGGACAGAGTCCCTTTTTAAAAATACGCGAAAATTGGGCGGAAGATCGACCCGGAATTTTGACAGAGTTTCGGGCTGAAACCAACAATCTAAAGTGCGTGTCCTAGGTTTGACACCTATATGCGGGTATGCAGTTGGTTGGGTGAATCGGCATGGGTTCCCCCCTTTGGCGTGACTTCCACGATATACGTCTTCTTCTGGCGGGCAATCGGTACGTGTGTACAAGCCATTTGATATACATGAGTGTACGTGAATTGCCTCACCATATACCTCGTGAGGACAGTACATGTGAGAGCGAATTCGATATACTCGGCGTACGTGAATGAATTCCCTGCGATATACCTCCCGTCATGACTTCGGTCAAGCGGTACGATGCGGGGGGACCGTTCGATATACGTCGAAGGTACTTGGCCAATGGAAGGTGAGAGTCATATCTCTTAGGCTAACTGCGACCTGCCAGACCAGCGACCACCACAAAGTGACCCTCCAGTTCCTGGGTAAAATTTGGTCAATATCAATGCTCTTTGGTGATGTCGTGTGAATCATGCATGATTCCCTTATAGTAGCTTATGATGAGAATGCCTTTCTTTGATTATGCCAAACCGGGAACAAAGTACAAGTACCCCAAAAGGTACGCCAAGTATGGATAGGTGATCCATGAAACATGGGGATATACGTGATCCTAGGTGTACGTGGTGTGAGGTGTACATGGAGGATTTTTTACAAGTATGTGAACATAAGCATAAGCATGGGATATACATGTGAGAAAGGGGAACATGCAGATATGGGGGGGGGGGGGGGGGAGCATAAACAAATATAACATCCATGTAAATAGAGTCAGGCCCTTGAAAATAAATAAAAATCCCCAGCGGAGTCACCACTGTGGCCATCCCCGTCGATCCCCGCCGCAAAGGGAGGAGGAATCCTTCGGGTCCCACGCGTCCCCTCTCGGGAGAGCGCTTCGACCGGCGTCGATTTTGTGAGGTGTGAAAAATGTAGAGAGATTCAGAGTCGCCAGTCTATTTTACTCAAAATAGACAAAAGAAAAAGGGGAAGCCACCCCGAAGGATGGCATCCAAAGACATACTGGTGCGTGCGAAACCAAAATGATTCGAAAAGGGTTCGGAGTCTTAGTTACGAAATGGGAAGGTGTTAGGCACCCATTCCGCCCTTTCGATTTCTCATGGATATTTGCTATTTTCCTTTATGTTTCCCCCTATGAGATGTGTGCATGTGTATATATATAGAATGGAGGTAGGAATCCTCGGCTTGTATCATGGAAAAGATAAAGCGAGTCATCCATAGGGAGATTATAAAAGTAATATTAGAAAAATAAGATTTACGCGGTTACCCCTACGTTGATCGCTATAAAGGAACGATAACACACATGGAGTAATGTGTCAGTAAGACTAAGGATATATATAATATAAGAAAAATGGATTTAGAGAAAATAGGAAATGAGAGAAAAAGTGAGAGAAAGGACTCGAGTCTCGGGTTTTACCCCGAGACGCCTACGTAGCCTATAAAGGCATCAAAGTCCACGTAGTTCGCATACAAAGCAAAGGGGTGGGGTTTATCCCATAAATCCAAATGTGGGATCTCTTACTTGTAAATGTGTGTGTGTGTGTAGAAAAGGTGTTTTAGTTTTGAGAAAAATGTGGAAAAAGTATGAGAATCCCTACTTGGAATTTATGAGCAAACCCTATTTTTCTTGTTTTGGGGTTTTTATTTATATGAAAATAAGAGATGTGAAATAATACTAAATAAAAAATATATTAGGATGTGTGAGATGAGATTATAAAAGTGCTAAGTAAGAAAACAAGTTATTGGGAATTCAAGAGAGTTTGAGAAAGTTGGACCTTCTTGAAGATCTTGAGCTTGATCTTGAATGTTGGAGAGCATCCCTTGAGCTTGGATGATGATGGAGAGTGGTTAATTCACCAAGTTTGATGAAAAGGATGATGAAAAGTGAAGGTAAAAGAGGGATTTGGAAGTCGAAATCACGCTGCCTTCGAGAGAGGTTTCTGGGATTCGTTCAGAGAGATTTCTATCAGATCTTGGCCCTCCTTGCAAATGAGGCCAAGGCCTCCTTTTATAACCCCAGGGGACTACCGATCGGCCCTATCATGGCACTGCCTATCGGCAAGTGCCGATAGGCAGGATCTGGGACCTGCCATTTGGCAGTGCGCCTCAGGCATTTTTGGAAAATTAGCCACCGAGGGCAAACCTTTGGTCAGAATTGTGCACGGGGCATATCGTTTGAAAGGTATTTCAGAGACCTTTGAAAGTAATTTGGACCGCTCCTGAGTTCGGGAGTTGACTTTGGGTCAAATGTGGCTCGGAAGCGTTTGTCGGTCCATTGGACGGGGAATCGCGCGGACGTAAACATCGCGTTCGTCTGCATGGTAAGTCTGAATTGTGCAAGGGGCATACCGTTGGAAAGGTTAGGATATGTATTTCAATATTCCAAAGAGTTTGACCCGGTTTGGAGAGTTGACATTGGTCAACTAAGCCCGAGAAACGCTCGGTGGCTTCCCGGAGTCAAACGGATCGTTCGTCCGCATGGAAAGTCAGAATTATGCATGGGACAGACCGTTGGAAAGGGTATTCAGTTCCCTTTGAAGATTCATTCAGCCTCGATCGAGCTGAAGAGTTGACATAGGTCAAATAGAGCCCGGGAGTGCCCGGTGGCCTCTAGGTCAGGTTTCGGACGCAAATGGTGCGTTCGTCCGCATGGTATGTCGGAATCGTGCACGGGGTAGACCATTGGAAAGGGTATTCAGTTCCCTTCTAAGATTCATTGAGTCTCAGTTGAGACGGGGAGTTTGACTTTTGGGTCAAACTGAGCCGGGGGTGCCCGATGGCTTCTAGGTCAGGTTTCGGACGCAAATGGCGCGTTCGTCCGCATGGTAAGTCGCAATCATGCATGGGGTGGACCGTTGGAAAGTGTATTTAGTGAATTTCAAAGATTCATTTAGCCTCGGTCGAGCTGAAGAGTTGACATAGGTCAAATAGATCCCGGGAGCGCCTGGTGGCCTCTAGGTCAGGTTTTGGACACAAATGGCACGTTCGTCCGCATGGTAAGTCGGAATCGCGCACGGGGCAGACCGTTGGAAAGGGTATTCAGTGCCTTCAAATATTCATTGAGTCTCGGTTGAGACGAGGAGTTTGACTTTTGGGTCAAATTGAGTCGGGGGTGCCCGATGGCTTCCAGGTCAGTACTCGGGATATGACCTAGGTTTATAGTGACGAAGAGAGGTACTAGGGACCTAAGGAGAGTTAAGGGGTAACAGAATGGGGTGTCTACAGTGTTATTAGAGAGTTTGAGCATGATGCAACTTTAAAGAGGAGGATGAAACTTCTGAACCACACTATATCTTTGATTCACTTGAGTCTAGATTATATACGAGCTCGTGTAGTTTGGAAAAAGAGACAAAATTTGAGTCACCCGTAGTACCATTACATCTTCAAACTCTTAAAATCTATATCAACAAGGAGCAAAATGGTCCTCAAAGTAGTAAACCGACAACACTACACACTCTAGGATTGCATTTCATTACATTTATGAGAGGTGTGTGTGTGTGTGTGTGTTAATTTGGACCAAAATGATTTTTCTACATTTTTTTCGGATTTTTGGAATTTTTTAAACATTTAAAATCTATTTTTGAAGAAATTAAAATTAGGGTTTTAAAATGTTTGGTTTCAATTTGCAAATATAAAACCTTCGTAAAAATTGCCTTGGGTAGGAACCAAAAGCGCTAGATAGTATTGGGGTAGAAAATGGGATTATCTGGAATTTAAAAACACGCGTGTGAGAATGCATGAGAGCCTTATAAGTGTTAATAATCTGGCGGATGGTTTTGTGTTTCTTTACACTCACATATCTGATATTTATTTTACATTGTTGGATTTATATCTATCAACATTTTGCATGTATTTAAATCAATCCATGTCCAACCCTTTGAACCAATCAACGACCATTCAAATGCAGTGCATTGTGAGCCGTGTGATTTGCATCAACTGATGAGAGTTGATTGTAGCCATTGATTTCGTTCATAATACCAAATCCTTCCAGCCTTCCTATAAATAGAGACCATCATCCTCTCATTTCCAATCTTTGGGAGACTTTTGGTTTCATAGAGTGAGAGAGAGGGAGGATAGATAAAAATAAATCAAGAGAAAATTAAGAAACCCAAACTAAACTCTGTCAAAACTGTTTTAGAAAATTTGTGAGGAAGAGGTAGGGTTTTTAGGGTTTCTGGTTAGCTGTTCAAAAACCTCTTTGGTTTTAATCTCTCGTCTAACACCTTCACTAGAGTTGGATCTTGTTTCATATAATAGAAACTTGTAGATCTGATTCAAATGTGATGCAATCACTTAGAAGTGTTAAGATCGAATTTCTTTAGTTGAGAAATCATCCACTCTTGTTGGATTTTTTAAAACATTTTTATCAAAGTTATATCCAATAAATCTCTGTTTACTTTTACAAAATAGAAATAAGGTTGGCATGTTTCAGATCTGAGTTTTTCACTTTAAAAAACTTATAGATGAATAAGTCCTGAAGGATCTTCTATTTTGAAGGATTCCTAAAGAACACGAATATGAAAATATTTTGAGTTAAAGATCATACCTAATTTTAGTAGTGTGAAATATTGCATTTTATACTTAGAAAAACCTGTAATTCGTAGGAATTATCTGTATAAGTGTGAGTGAGTTCATGCATGTGTTTAGGCACTTTACTCACAACATTTTCACACAACATCAATTGAATAGTGTTTTGGCAGCGATATTTTGGCCATTTTGAGTCTACATAAAGAAGGATCTAAGGAGACAATACTTGGAATGATAAAGACCACATCAGAGCTTTAAAGAAGTCAGAGTAACCTAACGGAGCCAGTATAACTTTTGAACTTTGAATAGGTCTGTATTTGTGTGTATATTTCATTTAGTGGTTGTAACTTAAATTTTTTTATAGTGGATTTTTGTTTTGAGGTTTAGAGACCTCCGTGGATGATTCCCCAAATTGGTTGGGGTTTTACCACGTTAAAATTATGTCTCTCTTGTCTATGATTTTTGTTCTTACATTACTACTGCTGCATAAAAAATCAGACTTAATTTTTTTTAAACTAAAAAACTGATTTCAAGAATCTGAAAATTACTCGTTCCTAATAATCAAACACATCTTAGGTTCTCATATTGTTTTAGAAAATTGTTTCCTCAAGAAAGAAAATCAGAACTTACTTAGATATTTTAACTTTTATTAAACGATCTAGTAAGAGTATTTTCAATTGGTATAAGAGCAATGTACTTGGTTTTTTAAAAACTACCCAAGATCTTGTGCTTTTTGAAACTATTTTAAAAAACAAACCTCTATAGACCAGAAATTTGAGAGACTAGAAAATTTATCTAGGCCCCTTCTTCGATGGGACTAATTTTCCTTACTCAAAAGTAAGGATGATAGACTTAATGCAATGGACTTTGGGAGATGATGTATGGAATGCCATTGAAAATGGTTTTAATCACCCATCTAAGCCTGCTGTAAAGGGTAGTACTGTTAGGATAAAAAAACTACTAAATGAGTTTACTAAAGAAGAAAAAATGGCCTCCCTTCGTAACAATAAAGGAAAGAATGTTATATTTATGTCAGTAAATGAATATGAATTTAAAATAATATCCATATGTTCAACCTCAAAGGAAGCTTGGGACACGTTGGTCACTGTCTATGAAGGTGATACCCCTGTTAAGGTTGCTAAGACCCAAAGCTGATCCAACATTATAACACTCTTTTAATGGCTGAGACTGAAACATTTGATGAATTCTATGTAAGACTGACTGATGTTGTTATGAAACTCATGCCAATGGAATTATATATGATAGAAAAGAGATTGTATATAAAATTTTAAGATCACTTCTACCTAAATTTGATAATAAATGCTATGAAATTGAGTAGATGGATGATTCTAATCTAACTCCAGAACTCCTCAGTATCAATCTCATAATTGTAGAAATGGAATTAGAATTTAAGAAACAACTATCCAATAATTAAAAGAATCACACTAGTCCCAATGCTATTTTTCAGTCTAGGATGAACACACCACAATTTGTTGTCCCTAACTTTGACTTGAACGCTGATGAGTATTATGACTTAAATAGTTTGGATAATTAAATTGCCGTCGTGTATAAACATTTTAAGAAAGTTCTTAAGTTTAAAAACAAAATTGCTTATAAACAAGGGAAGGGTGATTATCCAAAATTTTCTAATAATAAACCTCATGAGAGAAGGCATTATAAACACAATACTTAAAACAACAATAGACCTGACAGAGACGTTAAAAAGACTGAATGCTTTAAATGTGGTAAATTAGGTCACATGGCCAGCAATTGTAGGGTTAAGTTGAAAAACTACCATAACAAGGATAATATTTATAAGACTTAGGATGATTCAAGCGACTCTGATGAATATGATCCTGAATCATCAAATACCTTTGACCCCTGCATGTCATTTTTTTTTCAAAAATTATATATTCTGATGATATGCATGCAAATCATGCTGAACCTGATGCTAGAATTTATAATCCTGATATGTCTATTACTAATTTGACTACTAGTTTATCTACTCTATGTCTAGATTCTTTCAACACTATTGATCATGTTAGTAGTTTATCAACGGGGTGTGTGAGTCAAAGGGAACGTTTGAATGATTAATTGAATGTGTGTGTGAGTACCCAAAATAAATTGCTAGGGGACAATTCACACACAACAAATACTGATTTCGATAATGACGACCTCCTAGACATTCACACATATTACACCAAAACTCTTAGGAAGAGAACAAAACTATAAAAGATTGTCAATCAATTATTGAGAGAATAGAAGCTCTAAGTCTTATGGTAAGATAGAGTGCTGAAGATTATACTAATCAATGTCTAGCTTATGAAACTAAATCTAAGGCTTTTGTTAATAAAATTAAAGGCCTATTCTGAAGCAAATGATGTCTTAGAAAATAAATATAAGGCTACATTGTTAGAATTAGAACAATCTAAAGAAAAAGTTTCGACAGTCTTCAAAAAACTCTCTAAATTTGAAAATAACTCCAATTGTTTTAAAGACTGTGTAACTTCAAGTAAAAACAATTCTGATGATAAAAATGTCATAGGTTTTGGACAAAATTCCAAGGCACAAACTAAACTTTTTCAAAATATTCAGTTGTTGTCTGCTGGAAAAAGACATACTGACATATGTCCAGCTTTTGAAGCCTCAAAAACTGATTTTTATATAAAAAGTAAAAGGCCAGATATTTTGATGAAAAATAATCCTAAGCCAAATGTTGAACCTAAGGAAAAATACATCTTTCCCCAATCAGGAGAAAAGAGTCATCATTTCAACGTGTTGCAGTTAGACATAAGGCCAATATCTAATAGATGGACATACCTATTTTTAAAAGCTTAAAAGACACAAAGAAACCATTTAGTTATCTCTACCGCTCGTACTGTGATGTTTATGGACACTATTTTGAAGAATATTTTCAAAAACTTCTATATAAGTCGGTTCTTTATTCACCAATTTATAAAAACTTTAACTATTTTAGAAAGAATAGGAATAACTATGTTCTCCCTAAGCATCCCAACAAGAACTCTAACTATAAAAATAAAAATAAAAGATATAATACTAGAAAGAAGTCCAAGAGAAAGTGTCCCAGACTCATGACTAAACCAAATGCTCACAAGTCTTTCAAATCACAAGCAAATGCTCACAGAAATTTTAAAACTCAAGCAAGTACGAACAAACCTTTTAAAACTAGAGCAATTTGGGTTTGAAAAGATGATTTAATACCCCAGTTGAAGTGTAATATTGTGATTAGTTCATTCAAAGCTTAACACACTGCTCCTTGTTGGTATTTAGACTCGGGTTGTTCCAAACATATGACCGGAGGTGATACTAAACTATTCGACAGATCTAACTTTTTAGGAGGAAAGGTTCTATTTAGAGATGGAGTATCAACTCAGATCATAGCTAAAGGGACACTCCAAGAAAAGGGACTACTTATTTTAAAGATGTACTTTTAGTAAAAGGTCTAAAAGATATCTTGTTAAGCATATCGCAATTTTGCGACTCCAACCATACAGTCACATTCTCTAAAACAAACTGTAATTTTTTTTAATGAGAATGAAGATTGCATCCGTACAGGCCTCTGCACACCAGATATCTATTACACAGTAAATCCTAGTACTGAGATCTGTAATATTGTCAGGATATATGGCTATGAAATCTGGCATAATAGGTTGGGGCACAAAAATTATGATAATCTTTGAAAATTAGGCTCATAAGATATAGTTAGAGGTCTTCCCAAAGTTAAACCTATTTCAAACATTGTTTATGGGACCTGTCAGGAAGGGAAAATATTTAAAACTGCTCACACGAAGGTTAAAGATACTTTAATAACAAAACCTCTAGAGCTTATCCACATGGACATAATGGGTCCCTCTTGAACTATAAGCCTTTTTGGTAATAGTTACATTTTAGTCATAGTGGATGATTTCACACGATTAACTTAGGTAGCTTTCCTAAAACAAAAATTAAAGACATTTCGTGAATTTTTGAAAATCCTTTTACGTATTGAAAATGAAAATGATACTTAAGTAAATAGAATACGTAGGGATAGAGGATGTGAGTTTAAAGACTTGGGCATAATATAATAGTGTGACTACAATGGTTATGGACATGAATCTAATGATCCTAAAACACCCCAACAGAATGGTATAGTCGAGCGTAAGAATCGTACAATCCAAGAGATGGCTAGGGTAATGATCCAGGCAAAGAACTTGCAAAATTACTTTTCGATTGAGATGGTTAAGATAGCATGACATATAATTAATAGGGTTTACCTTAGGAAACATTCCAAACAAACATCAAATGAACTTTGGTCTGGTAAGAAGCCCAATTTAAAATATTTTCGAACTTTTGGGAGTACATGCTATATCTACAAAGACAGAGAGCATTTGTCTAAATTTAGAACTCGTGGAAAAAAATACATATTCTTTGGTTACTCCTCTAACAGTCGGGCTTTTCGTGTGCATAACTTACGTACCAAATCTATGACGGGGTCAATAAATGTGATAGTGAGTGACACTAACGTAGAGAATAAAAATAAAGAGATAACTATAGTGGATGAGTATGAAAATATTCTTACCCCTGACTCACCAAAGATAGTTGATTCTTTAACTACTGAGACACTTGAAGTTGTTAACTGGGTGTCTAAAGATCATCCCTCAAATAAAATAGTTGGTAATCCTAATGAGCCTGTTCGTACAAGATTCGAATTACGTAATATTACTCATTTTGCATGCTTTGTGACTTCAATTGAACCAAAGAATGTGAATGAATCACTCAATGACTCCTTTTGGATTGATGTTATATAAGAGGAACTCGCTCAATTCAAGAGTCATGATGTGTGGTATCTAGTACCTCAAACATAAAATAAAAGGGTTACTGGAACTAGATGGATTTTTAAAAATAAAACCAATGAATCAGGGATGATAGTTAGAAAAAAGTCAGATTAGTGGCCTAAGAATATGCTCAAATTAAAGGGATAGATTTTGAGGAAGATTTTGCCCCAATTACTCACCTCGAATCTGTTCAGCTACTCTTAGCTATAGGCTATCATTTACAATTCACACTTTACCAAATGGGTGTTAAATTTGCATTTATGAATGGAATTTTGATAAAGGAAACGTATGTTGAACAAACAAAAGGATTTATTGATCCTCATTACCCTAACCGGTCTATAGAATGAAAAAGGTGTTATATGGTTTAAAGCAAGACCCCCGTGCCTGGTATGAACACTTGTCGACTTTTCTTATCAATAAATGTTTTCGACGAAGTGGAAAGGACCAAACAATATTTGTTAAGCATTTTAACAAATAGGACTTAATTACCGAAATTTACGTAGATGATATCATCTTTGGATCTACCTTCCCATTAGAGGCTAAAGAGTTTTCTCAAATTATGCATGGGGAGTTCCAAATGTCGCTTATGTGGGAGTTACAATACTTTTTAGGACTTCAAGTTAAGAAAAAATCAGATGGGTTATTTATCTCGCAATCAAAATACGCTATAGAGTTAGTAAAGAAATTTGGATTAGAAAATGCCAAAGATGCTAGGACCCCTATGAGTAAGTCCGTAAAATTATCCAAAGATGAACACGGGAAACCAATCGTTCCTACTCTATATAGAAGTATGATAGCTATCCCGTTATACCTTACAACCTCGCATCCAGATATTATGTATTTTGTATGTGTGTGTGCCCGCTATCAAAGTACCACAAAGAAAGAGCTTATTATGTGTCAAAAGGATTATAAAATTTATGAAAGGGACTTTAAATCTAGGAATATGGTACACTCACGATACATCTAGAACTATTATAGGATACACCGATGCAAATTGGGCTAGTTGTTCTGATGTCAGTAAAAGAACATCACGCGCTTGTTATTACATAGGTAATAATTTGGTAGGATGGAGTAATGAAAAGAAAAACCGCACATCGATTTCCATTGCCGAATCAGAGTGTATAATAGATGGGAGCTGTTGTTCTGAATTTATGTGGATTAAGCAAATTCTTATTGATTATGTCATTAAGGTAGAAAAACTAACACTATATTGTGATAATCAAAGTACGATAAATATCTCCAAGAATCCCGTTCAACATTCTTGTACTAAACATATTAAGATAAGACATCATTTTATATGAGACTTAGTTAAATTAAAAGAATTAGAGATAAACTATTTAGCTACTGAATATCAAATACGTAATTTGTTTACAAAACCACTGGATAATATACGATTTGAATTATTAAGAAAATCCCTTGGTATGGTATTTCCTGAATAAGTTTTAACACCTATTATTATATCCTCCGGTTACTTTCATGCTTATAATTGGTCTTCGAGGATATAGGACACGGTCATTTCATAAATTAAAAAAGATCCCTCATATATCTATTTAATGTAGGAGATCCGCAAAGTGACACGTTGTATAATTTAGGATGATTATTTCTTTTTATTCTTCAGCATATGCTTGTTTGTGCTTATTCACCCTTTGTGCATTTGAGACAAAATGGGGGAGAGATATTTGAGTTTATATTGAACATTTATTGTATATTTCAACTAAAATCCTTGATCTTTGCCTTTAGATTGTTTTATTTTTTAGGAATATGGTACTATTACTTACATCGGATATAGTTAGGGTATTGGTTTATAAATAGTTGAGTTAGGTACTTTTTCATTTCTAGAATTTGGGGTAGATAGAATTTCGTATAGGAATAGTTTTTTATCATTTGCTATCCCTACGAGTTCTATATGAGTGAAAGGAGATTTTGTCTCTCATTTCCAAAGTGGGAGATTAAGGAACATTATATCTTTGACTCACTTGAGTCTACATTATATAGGATCTCATGTAGTTTGGAAAATCAGATAAAATTTGAGTCACCCGGAGTACAATTACATCATCAAACTCTTAAAGTCTGCATCAATTAGGAGCAAAATGGTCCTCTAGGTAGTAAAACAACAACACTACACACCCCAGGATTGCATTTCCTTAAACTTATGAGGTGTCCTAAAATGTTTTTTATACATTTTTAAAAGATTTTTAGGAATTTTTAAACATTTAGAATCGATTTTTTAAGAAATTAAAATTAAGGTTTTAAAATGTTTGGGTTCAATTCACAAATATAAAACCTTCCTAAAAATTGCCTTGGGTAGGAACCAAGAGTGCTACATAATACCGGGGTAGAAAATGGGACTATTTGGAATTCAAAAACACGTGTGTGAATATGCATCAGAGCCTTACACATGTTGAGAATCTACCGAATGGATTTGTGTTTCTTTACACTCACATATATGATATTCATTTTACATCGTTGGATTAATAACTATTAATGTTCTGCAAGTATTTTAAATCAATCCATGTGCCAACAATTTGAACCAATCAATGACCATTTAAATGTGGTGCATTGTGATCCGTGTGATTTACATTGACTGATGAGAGTTGATCTTAAATGTGGATTTTATTCATAATTCAAGATCCTTCCGACCTTTCTATAAATAGAGACCATCATCCCCTCCTTTCTAATCTTTGGGAGACTTTAGGTTTGAGGGAAGGGGGGAGAGAGAGAGAGAGGAGAGAGAAAAATAAATCGAGAGAAAATTAACAAACCCAAACCAAGCTCTGTCAAAATTGTTTTAAAAAATTTATGAGTATAATACTTAATATATAACACAAGAGTTGGTTTTAACCTCTCGTCTAACACATTCACTAGAGTTGGATCTCATTTATGATAATAGAAACCTATAGATCGGATTCAAAAGTGATACAGTCACTTATAAGTGTTAAGATCTGATTTCTTTAGTTTAGAAATCATCATCTCTTATTGGATTTGTTTTTTAAAACGTTTTTATCAAAGTTATATCCAAAAAATATCTGTTTTCTTTTACAAAACTGAAATAAGGTTTGGATGTTTCAGATCTGAGTTTTTCACTTTAAAAAACTTGTAGTTAAATAATTCGCGAAGGATCTTCTGTTTTAAAAGCTTCCTAAAGAATGAATATCTGAAAATATTTTGAGTTAAAGATCACACCTAATTTTAGTAGTGTGAAATATTTCGTTTCATACTTAGAAAAACCTGTAATTTATAGGAATTGTCTCTATAAGTTTGAGTGAGTTCATGCATGTGTTTAGGAACTTTACTCATAACACTTTCACACAACATCAATTGAATAGTGTGTAGGCAGCGAGATTTTGACCATTTGGAGTCTACGTAAAGAAGGAGCTAAGGAGACAATACTAGTAACGCTAAAGACCACATCAGAGCCTTAAAGAAGTTAGAGTAGCCTAACGGAGCCGGTATAACTGCTGAACTTGGAATAGGTCGGTATTTGTGTGTATAATTCGTTTAGTGCTTCTAACCTAAGTTCTTTTATAGTGGATTTTGTTTTGAGGTGTAGAGACCTCCGTGGATGTTTCCCCAGTTGGGTGGGGTTTTACCACGTTAAAATTCCATCTTTCCTGTGTGTGCTTTTTTTTCTTACATTACTACTGCTGCAAAAAAATTAGACTTAATGTTTTTTTTAAAGCTAAAAACCTGATTTCAAGAATCTTAAAATTACTCTTTCATAATAATCAAACACATCTTGTGTTCTTATACTGTTTTAGAAAATAGTTTCCTCAAGAAAGCAACTCGAATCTTACTTAACTATTTTTACTTTTGTTAAATGATCTAGTAAGAGTATTTTCAACTTCCTTATTAGTCCTATGGAGATTAAGTTGCACTTCTCATCATTAATGGGGGAAAGTTCAATATTCATAGGTAAATTCTTCTGAGTGCACGAGAAATAGGTACTTTCTAGCATAATATAAAATATTTTCATGTTGAATGAGAGATTAAAGTGAATTGAGGTTTTTTTACCTCTGGGAGGAAGGGGGTCCTCATAAAATATAACTTGTGAATTTCTTATGTGATGTTTATTTCATATCCATCACACACACTCCCCATATCTAGTTTAATTAATTAATTTGACCTTAAAATTTGGATCTAGTGTTTTTTAGTCATAATTCACCTAGATTTACTAATTGATTCTTCAAATTGTTTATCCACGTGTCTCACATCACCTCACCTAGTTGATTCTTATTCTAGGATTATTAAAATTGATAAGAATATTAAAATTGGCAGATTTTGGTCTAAGATTCTAACTAAACATATTAAGCCCTTCGAGGTTTATTTGAGTATAATACTTAATATATAACACAACAAATCCCCATTCAAAGGACTTGCATCATCGTCAGATGTACCACCTCTTGGTGCATCACTATGTGTCTCTATTATATTAATCTCCTCTTCTTCTTCTCTCCTTTTTTCAGCCTCATCAAATTTGACCACATTGTAAGAATATTTTTTCTAGGATTGTTCATAGCATAGCTTTAGGCTAGTTTGGCATATCCCGTTACAAATCGTCACGCACCATCAAGAAAAATCGAACTCAAGCATATCCAAGTTGAAGACTTCCTGATATCCCCATGAGGTATTAAATGATTTAGAGTTTGAATTAATTTACGAAATTTTATTTTGGGATGTATATTTTTTCAAAAGACAAAGAGGAACTTTTATTTTCCAAAAATATATTTTCTAGGTTTACTGTAGGCGGAGTTTTAAAAAAAATCAATTTTTCATCTATGTTGTTCAAACAACATCCCAATGTCGTTCAAACGACATCATCATATCGTTAGATCCCTCATTTGAAAGGATACTTCTAATTTGTATCAAACGGGGCTTACTGGTTTGTGTTTATTTAGGTCGTTAGAAGCGATATGATATCTCGTTTTAACGACATGCTTATGTCGTTAGAACGACCTGTTAAACTTTTTCGAACAATGCGTCAGCTTAAGTTTTGTATAAATACATGTTTCGTGTTCAGAACAATTAAGACTTTTTCCATGTTCAAAACTTCTTAACTTTTGCGAAATTCCTTCACTTTTTGTGTTGAAAAATACTTGTTTAATTCACAACAAATCATCTTGCAATATTGTTCTTGTGAATTGTTTAAACCCTAGAAAGTTTGTATCTTTGCATACACCTTTTATGGAGAGTATCACCCTTAGTGGATTGTGATACCTACGGCGATTCACTGCTGAAGACGAAGGCTGAGGGTAATGGAGGACTATGATCATGTGATTCTTGCATGGATCATAGTTGCTCATTAGATATGTGCAAGGATTAACGCATTATACTTGTCGCGAATATCAAGTAGTCTGTAAGTCAACCATCTTATAAATTTCTAAGTGAATAAAAGGTTTTTACCTGAAAGGGGGGTTTTTCCTGAAACTTTTCCTTGTCATATTTGCGTGTTTGATTTATCTGTTTTATCACGTTAATGCATGTTTAGGATAAAAAAATAATTTTTGTTTAAAATTGGCTTACGCATTTAAAATTGGTGTTCCAATCTTTGTTTTAAATCATCCTACGACTATTTTTCTTTTACAAATAGGTATTAGAGTAGGTTGCATTAATTTATTTATTTTTATCTTGTTTACCTACTTTTTGGGTGGCTGTCTATTCATCTTTTGCGTGCTTATTTTTTTTGTCTCTCAATGGATTCCCATTTGAATTTGAAGTTTTCCAAAAGAATTGAAATTCTTAAAAATCATTTGAAAAATGTTTTCAAACTTTTATAAACTATTGAAAATCAAAGAGATATCTTTCTAGAGAAGTTGGCAGCCTTGCACCATGACTTTAGTATTTTACAAGTGGCCAAAAAGGAGAGTGATGATAGAGTCCTTGTTTTAGAAAAATCATTAGAGGAATTGAAATATTCTAGGGTTTGTATTTGTGCTAATGAGTATAAAAACATTTTGATTAATGATTTTAAGGCACGTGAGAAGACTCTTAGGAAAAAGTTTGCTTTCATTGAGGGGGAGCGAGATAACCTCATAGGAATGATTGAAAATATGAAGAAGGAGTCCCGTAAATTGGAAGAGTCAAATTCTTTGCTTGAGTCTAAAATTTCGAAGTTTAAAAATGATTTAAAGGACTCATGTAGTGTTTATAATGATGGTAATGGCTCGTCTTAATTTTAATGCTTTGAATGTTAAAGCCAAAACCACTTTTTTTGGAGGGTCAACAAAAACCAATGACATTGGAAAAGTTCAACCCCTAGGTAACATTCCTCCTATTTATACATGTTTACATTGTCGTAGGAAATGTCACCTTAGGCATTTTTGTTTTGATCTTGGAAGATGTAAGGATAGTGTCTGATAAGCACCCAAAACTATATAATTTATACCCCAAATAGACGTACTTTAGTTGCTAATTCTCGGCAATATGGGTCTTATGTGCTTAAATGTTTATTTTGTAGGCCGAATGCACGTTGCAGTATCAAAAGCTGCATATCAAGGAAATTGTTCATTTTATGGTGTTAATTCCCTTATCCCGTAACCCTAGCCTACCCTAAACTTACCCCAAAACCCGTGTGTGTTAGTTTGTGCCCTTTTATTATTTTTTAGATTTTTAATTTGAGTCATTTTAATTTTAAGATTATTTTAGATTTATTTAGAATTTTTAGGTTTTATTTTCTATTTTCTATTGTATTTTTATTAATATAAATTTATTTTATTTTGATTTTATTAAGTTTTTAGTCTTAGTTTTTATTTTATTTTATCTTATTTTATTAGGATTGGAATTTTTAGGATTATATTTATTTATTAGTTTTATTAGATTTTACATTTTCTTTTTAAGAGTTTATTTTTAGTTTTATTATATATTATGTTTTAGATCTTTTGTTTTTAATTTTTATTAGGTTTTTAGTTTTATTTATTTTCTTTCTTTTATTTTTGTTTTACTTTATAGATTAAAAGTTTTAATTTTAGTTTTTACTAATTTTTATTTTTTAGGATTTTAGTTATTATTTTCATTATTTTAATAGGGTTCAAATTGACACACACACACACACACCCTACTTCTATACACAACACATACACACAAACTAATCCTCACCCCCACCTAACTCCCCTACACCCTCACCCACTCAATCCCCCTATCATCTTCAACCTTTCACCCTCTCTCTCCTCTAAACCCACCAAACTCCATTACCAAACAAACCCCATCTCTATCTCTCCTAAATGCCCATAAACAAACAAAACTCCATCACCATACCATCTCACCCCTACCCCAAACTCGTCGGCGACGCCCCTTGAAGCCCCACGCGACCTTCGAACCCGCTGCCAACTCCGGCGCAGAACCCGGCGGCAACCACCGACCACCATACCACCTGCCAACCCGCCGTCGCTACACCATCCCCTGAAACCGTCGTCGGCGACCCCTTAAACCCTGCGATCCCACTCACCCCTACCCGTCGGCCATCTCCGGCCTCTCTCCCTCTCTTCGCGACTCCGCCGACGGCGCTCCAACCCCAGCATCTCCGACCCAGCCTTGACCCACCTTAAACGCAACCCTACCTCAGCGCCGGAAATCCCCAATCAATAACCATCTCCCCCTTACCCCTTATTCAAGAACCCAAACCCATTTTCAAAACCAAAGACCCATTTCATTCCCCTCACACGATTTCTTCAATCTGCCAAAAGCAAAACAAAATAAACCAAATGCCACTTAAACCACCTTTTACCCCTTTTTCCCATCATACCCCCAACAACCCTTTTAACCCAATTTCCAAAAATACCCCTTTAACCATATCAGATTTTTATTCCCTCTACCATTTATCCTCACACCTCACCATTCCCATGCACACTAATGTCCATTATCCACAATACCCCTAACTCCATGCCTACTATTTAAAGAGAGTTGAAGACTATTTTAAAGGAACTTTGAGAGAGAGATAGATAGATAGATAGATAGATAGATAGATAGATAGATAGGAATTTTTAGAGAGAGAAAGTTTAGGGTTAGAAATAAATTAGGATAAACACCATTTTGTAAATAGTTTTTATTTTTATTTTTTGAGATTATTGAGTGATAAATGTGTGAGGATTAATTTGAGTGAAATTTTTATGTAATATTGTTTGGATCACTCAAGTTGATGGATTATGAATTTCAACTCATGGATTGAAGATCAATTAAGCATCAAGAGATTGGGGTTTGATTGTTCTTTTGTCATCTCATTTATTTTATGCCTTTGATTATTAATTTGTCATATTTCATATCATGTTAGGCTAAATCCCCTTTCAAGGGGTGAGGTAAAACCCTTATTTGATGTTACTTTAGTTTAATTAGTTTGATTACTTGAAATTTCCCTTTGAATGCTAATTTTGATCCCTCACCCTCAGATTGACGCCTCGAGAGAGGGTAAATGATTTTTGAGAGAAAATCAAAATTCTAGTTATAATACCCATTTTAGATTCGAACTAGAAATAGGGGTTTCTTAAGTGGGGTATTATAACTTGAATTTCAACTCTAAATTTATTTTCTAAGATTGACATAAATTTTAATTGATTGATCCTAGCGGGTGACTAATTAAAAGGAGTGTAGATCTATTTTTCTAGAGTTGTGGGGTGTTAAACTTAATTTTTTTAAAAGATTAATATTAAAATTACACTTGCAACGAGAGTTAATTTGTAATATTGATATTAATTTGGGAGAATTCAATTAATTAAACTAGTTAGATTGAATAGCTAAAATTTGTGGTGCAATTCCATTCCTTGATTGTTCTCACAATTATTTACCTCATTTATCTCTTATTTTTAGTTTATACTTTATTTTTCATTTTCGTAACTTTCTAGTTAGTTGTTTTCATCCCACATTTAGTTTAGTTTAGTTTAAATCATCACCTCACCCATTTGTTTTAATATTTGAAAAAGCTAAAAAAAGTTGAAAAACTAAAAAGCCCAAAAATAAAATAAAAAGTGAATTACAATTTTGTTCCATTTTCTTTACAACCTTGAAAGTGGATTGATATCCTTATTTACAGCTACACTTGAGTTTGTTATATTTTGTAGGTATTATAAGGTTTTTGATTAGAAGGACTTTTCAAGCAACGACGAAAAATTACACGCAAAAGTCATTTCTATCAGTGTCCCGTTGGTTCCCATAACCCCTCATGTTTGGTACAAACCCATTTGGGTTAAGAAATATATTTTTGAGACGTTAAATGTTAGGTTGGTTTATTCTCACGTTTTTGCACATGATTCTTAACATGCTATTTCTTATGAATGATTGCGTGCATGATTTTGTTTTTCATACACTAGTTGTGCTTCATGATAAATTATTGCTAGTGTTTTGACATGTGTAATTTTTGTATATTTAAGTCATTTTGAAAAACACAAACATATTTTTGGTTTTATATATTTTTTTTAAAAGGTCCAAAAATTTTAGTTTTACACATTTGGTATGGCATATTGGTGTGTTTAAATCCAATTAACTACGTAATGTCTAAGTGGCTAGCACATTTGGTTATGACTTTAGATACTTGAATTGATCTTAACCATGTTTATGGAGTTGTTTCGAACTTGAATTTCTTCATAGACTTTACTCTGTATATGCCTCTACACACACATGCATGACCTTGATGGATTTTGACTTCGTGATGTATATTTGAGCTTGGTGAGATTCCATACTATCAATTTTGTCATCTATATGTTTATTTGACTATGGAGGATTTGTGAATGTAATAACCATTGCTCGTGAGGATTTGTTTAAAATTAAAAACAATGATGAGTGTACACGGAAAATGTCTGCGAGAGGCAAGTGAACTAGTCATGAAAGAATAAGACAATAAAAAGAAAAATATGCCAAAAAGGGGCCAATAGTTTAGTTTGAATACTGATTCAAAATAGATCACTTCAAAAGGAAATAAAAGAATAAAATATATGATTACGTTTATCTTTCAAGGGAGTTTAGTTGAAGATTAACGGTATTGCACAATGATACGTAGTTATGCTTATTTAGTCATGATGCTATTGATTTGTAGAATCATTAATATTCTAAGCTTGTGTGGATTGTCCTTTTTTTGTGCATTAAGTTCAACTTTATTTGTAACTTGAGGCTAAAGCTTAGTTTTATAAAGTTTTTCGGTCAATTAGAACTACTTTAACATATTTGAGTGCTTGGGTTATAATTCTGTTGTGTCTAGTTCACACCCATTCATTCCATTTCACATGTTTGGACACATCGATACTATGCTAATGTGTAAAGCTTATGTGTATTGTGTCATGTTTTATGGTCTCTTATACCTATATATGTGTGTCAGATTTTCGTTGATATATTTTGCATATATTATATATGGTATTGTGTTGTATTTGTGAAATTTGGTTTTTGAAAAAATTGAAAAAAATTCAAAAAAAATTCGTGTTTGTTTGCCTTTGAGATGATCATTACACATGCATGATTTATCCTTTTGTGATGATATATTATCTTCTACGTGATGCTTCATATCTTATATTTATGTTTATACTTATTTGTCTATTTGTTTATTTAGATAAAAACAAAGGGGGAGAGGAAATTAAAATGAGTTTGAATTATGGGTAGAGTTTATTTATGAGCTTTATTTTGTTTCAAACTTGATGCATCACGAGGGTATATATTTTTATCTCATGTATGTAGGTACTTAAATAGGAATTCAAGACACACGGATGAAGAAAAAGATTGACAAATGGAAGAAGATGATGTTTGAAGACAAAGAAACTTATGACATTCCGTTCTAGGGTTAGAAGGGGTATTAGTATTCTTGTCAGAGGAGATTTTGATTTTAATTTGGTGTTCGTTCTTGTTTGTTTATTTTGTACCGGAATAGCTAAAGGGGGAGATTTGTAAGAATAATTTTTTTAGGATTGTTAGCAGTATAGCTTTAGGCTAGTTTGGTGTATCCCGTTACAAATTGTCACGCACCATCAAGACAAACCGAACTAAAACATCTCCATGTTTGAAGACTTCATGATATCCCGATGAGGTGTTAAACGATTTAGAGTTTGAATTAATTTATCAAATTATATTTTGGGATGTTTATTTTTTCAAAAGATGAACAACAAATTTTATTTTCGAAAATATGTTTTTCGAGTTTCATGTAGGTGGAGTTTTAAAAAAAATTCATTTATTTCGTTCAAACGACATCCGAATATCGTTCAAACGACATCCTAATGTCGTTCAAACGACATCATCATGTCTTTAGGTCCCTCATTTTAAAGGATACTTCTAATTTGGATTAAACAAATATGACTAGTTTGTGTTTATTTAGGTCATTAGAAGTGAGATGATATCTTATTCGAACGACCTACTTATGTCGTTAGAACGACCTGTTCAACTTGTTCGAACAACGCACCGCCTTAAGTTTGTATAAATACCGATTTTGTGTTCAGAACGTTTAAGACTTTTTACAGATTCAAAATTGCTTAACTTTTGTTAAAGTTCTTCACTTTTTCTGTTGAAAAACACTTGTTGAATTCACAACAAATAATATAACAATATTGTCTTTGTGAATTGTTTAAACCCTAGAATTTTTGTGTCCTTGCATACACCTTTTATGGAGAGGATCTCCATTGTTGACTTGTGATACCTGCGGGGATTCACTACTGAAGACAAAGGTTGAGGTTGATGGAAGAATGCAGTCATGTGATTCTTGCGAGGATTATAGTTGTACATTAGAGATTTGTGAATATTAGCGCATTATACTTGTGGCAGATATCAAGTAGTCTGTAAGTCAAATATCTTGTAAATTTCTAAGTGAATAAAATACTTTTACTCAAAAGTCATTTTTTTCCTGAAACTTGGCCTTGTCATATTTTCTTGTTTGATTTATTTGTTTTATCACATAGATGCATGTTTAGGATAAAAAGATAAAATTTGTTTAAAATTGGATTCCGCCTTGAAAATTTGTTTTGCAATATTTATTTGAAATCACCCTGCGATTATTTTACTACACATATCTTCCTTCCATTGATGTAGAATTTTTATGTTGTATTTGGAGGAATGTTTTTGGATGTTTTTCCTGTTAACTTATTTTTATTTAGGGACATCAACAATTGAAAAATAAATCTCCCAAAGGGTAGTAAAGGTGTCACATTCCCCATTATTTCTACAATGCTTCTTATAGTACAGTAAAATTATTGGGCATGGTTCATAGGAACATGGGTGCTTATTGTGTATAGACATAAACAACATTATACAGGGAGTGTGGTATGATGAGATTTTATAATGATATTACCCGATACTATCATGTGGAAAATTATAGTACTAGTTGGTGAGGTGTTATTGTTCCAACGTCTTCTTCACATAGTGAGCCCTTAACCCATCAATTATCTCTATCCAGACTTCATCCAGGGTTAGATACTCATTCTCTTGGTGAGGAAATTAGGATCTCTCAACACTTGATAGTTGATAGTGTTGATGAGTAATATCTTTTGACATATTAATCTAAGTTCCACGTACCGTTATGCGGAAAGAATTTGTATATCTATCACTATATTCACCATTTGAATAAAATTCCCTAATCATGTTGGGATATCCATTTTCTTTTTCATCCCTACGAAATGTCCCATTCATCCATATTCGTTTTGAAAATACGTTAACCACTTTTGTCATGTTAACTTATATGGTTGCCCAATCTATAGTTCTCTGAAAAAGCAATCTCCTTTGTTTTTAATTATCAATGTAGGGGAGTTCCTGAGTAGGTGTATCAAACATAACGGGTTCCGATCTTGTGTATTTAATTCGATCACATTTTGAGGGGAAATTTCCATTGAAGCTGTAAAAAAATTGTCACATAAGCACATGGATACTCTAAATCAAATATAAATCAAGAGTGTAAACCTAAAATGAAAAGGTATTTAGTACTAAACATAGGTAGAGTCGTAAGCCAAGATATACATAGCAATATCTGATTATAGACTAAAAAAACTTATATAGAGTTTTTTATTTTCAATCTCTTAAGATAATGAAGATTTGTGAAATTTTCATGAGAAATTAAATTAATCTGTAAAATTAAACTAATTCCATAATTTATTGGGCTGTTAGGAAGAACTCCTAAAATCCCTCAAAAGATAGAATGTTAGGACCAAATTTTCAATTGAGTCCATGTATAGTTTTGACTTATTATCGGAACAAAACATGTTTGAGTCATAGGAAGATTTTTGTTGTACGATCCCACATAGACTATGATGTGTTGAAGTTTAATTGAAGACGTTACGACAAAGCTTCAAGGAAGTAATTATGCCGAAGTTTAATTGGTGCAAATATTTTGTCTTTAAAGTTTAATTTCATTCCGAGATCACTCGGGTATGAATGCATAATGTTAATGAAAATAATAATTAAATTTTATAAAAAAAAAGGATGTTATTTTTTTTCAAAGAAAATATTTTTAAAAAAAGTTTTATAAGTGTTTTACTCATTTACACTTCGTTTAGAGCTGATAAGGACATATTATAGATTGATTTGGTTTGGACTCTAATCTGGGCGATGTCATTCAAACGACATATGATGTCATTCGAATAAGAGATGTTATCATTAGAACGATGTAGTATCTCGCTCGAACGAGAATCCATCGCCTTAAAATAATTATAAATAGGTGTATTCCAGTTTTCTCGAAGTGCATGCAGTACGAAAAACAATTTTCAATCCAGAAAGTTTTTTACACAATTTTCTAAGAATTTTCACTATAAAACATCCATAGAGATTACAAAGATCTGAGTTATCATTATCATATGTTTATGTGATCTTTGTTGCACCAAGTCGGGTTTGTTCAACACTTGAACATTGATGGTTTTGAGGTGAAGAAGCAAAGAAGGTTACTTTCGTGTTCAACATCGTAGATGACAAAAGGCCATATCTGTGGATACTGAGGCATTCATGGAGCCGATTGTTGTGGACGATCATCATTGAAGAAGGTTACTTTCTGCGTGGGCACTGTGAAAATTGGTTTAAGATCAGTGGAGCGTCAAGTCTTGTGGGTGGATCGAGTCGTTGTATAAGACTATCGTCTGACTTTGTAAAACCATTGTCATAGTGATTTTCTAGCCTAGGTCATCCGAGATTTTTTCCCGTTTGTGGTTTTCCTCGTACGTCAGTGTTTTGAGCATTAATTTACTTTATTTTACTTGCTTTAATAACTAGTTGCATGCTTAGGGTTAAACAAGATAAAATTTGGTTAAGTTTATTTATGTCACATCTTGGTGTGGTTTAGAAAATTGAAAAGAGTTTTTCAAAAAGGAAAAGTTGGTTTGCTTTCATCCTTAACTTAATTCCTCTCAAGCAAAAGTTTGTTGTTTAATTTATATTCGGGACCTACAAAGTGGTATCAGAGCTAGAAATACATTTTTATTATGTTTGATCCCTTTTTTCTTGTAAGGATGAATTTTGGAAATTATGATAGTTTTCGCACTCCTGTTTTTTATGGCACTAAATATGCTTATTGGAAAATGAGAATGAAAAGTGCCTTAAAATCCATTGCTGAGTGTGTCTAGTTATCTGTTGAAAAAGTTTGGTCACCACCTATCACACGAGAGGGTAAGGTCACTAGTTTGAAACCAGTTGAGTCATGGATTGAGACTGAACATAGGCTTGCATTATATAAATCTAAAGTTCTACACGTTATTTCCTCACATGTCATGCCTAAAGAGTATAATAGGATCATGACTTGTGAAACATCGAAAGAAGCTTGGGATACACTTGCAGTCACTCATAAGGGAACGAGCAAGATTAGGGCATCTAAGTTGCAAAATCTCACTACATAGTTTGAGACAATTGAGATGTTAGAGAGTGAGATGCTGGATGAGTTTTACACTAGGTTGTCTACGACAATTAATGCAGCGTTTAACCAAGGTGAGAAGACTCCCGATAAAAGAGTGATTAAGAAAATTTTGAGATCGTTACCAAGTAGGTTTGATGCAAAAGTGACCATTATGAATTCCCTTGGTACTCTTAACTCGTCAAACCTATAAGAGATCGTAAGTGACCCTCAAACCTATGAACTCGATATTTCCATTGATGTATTTCCTTTCCTTGCCTAGATAACTTGTTTTTGTTAGTTATTTATTTCTTTAATTAGTTTTCTTAGTGTTAAATTAGTTTAATCATTCCTTGTCACTAGTTAAATAGGGCCAGGGTTGCGTTTTTGCCATTAACGGGCATCGAGCTCCGAATGTTAGGTTTCGCATAAAATTGCATTTAATTGAAACCTCGCATATCAAAGTCGAATTGTTATGCATTTAACTTTATTTATCACGCAATTTTAGTGTTTATAGCGATAATCCGAATTTAATCCGCGTGTGAGCAATTTTTATTAAATGTTGAATCTCACATCTTTGGGTTAAATTCCTTATTGTGTGATGTTTATGCTTAATTGAATATGCGGTTAAATAGCTTTCGAACCGAAATTCTAATTATTAGTACTTTATCCCGTGTGTTTTGAATGCAATCCCCACTCTCATTTTTATATTGTTTAGAGTTAATTTCTTCTTTTTCCTTTTTTCATCAACACCATATCACCTTTTACACTTTTATTTTAGAAGTAATAAATCTCGTACAATCTATAAAATATTCCCTGTGGATTCTCGATACTCGACTTATCGTTGTACTTGCCTCATAAGTGTAGTAATAGCTTAGGTTTTTATATTGAGGAGGTGAAACAAAAACACCGATTAGCGTTCCTATGCTACGCTACTTTTTACCCTCGATCATATTTCCATTTTGAGACAATGCAAACATAAATGAAAACAAACTAAAAATATCATATGCAAGAGTTCATGCATTAATCTATCATTATGAGCCTTACAAGTACACATGCATAGAATATTGATTTTAAGTAAAATATATAATATATAGTCCACATGGAAAATTTGGATCACTTTTACAAGAACAGGACGTTAAAACGGATTTTGTATTGATTTTATAATTTTTGTCCCTTATAATTTTTTCAAGGCAAACTGTTAGATTTTAGGCATGATAGATCGATCGATGCCTGGGGGTCGATCGATCGACCCCTCCAGAAAATGTGAGCAGCAAGCATTTTAAAGAGTTTGGTTTGTTTACAACGCTTGTGTTTTTGCCTTACAAAATAAGGTCGTGGGCGACCCTTTTTGGTACAACTTTTTGGCTGCACACATGTTTTTTATTCCTCTCTTCTATACACACTTTGCCCCTTTAATTTGTACATTCAACCTTAGATTATTGGAGGTGTTATTGGGGCTATTTTGAGGTTGTTCTTGGAGGAGTTTTGATGATGTTTGAGGAATGATTTTTGTTGGCGATTTCTGCGTTTCTGGGCAGACTTATGGTTGGTTTCTCATCGTGGTTTGAGGTATGGGGTTTTACGTAATATGCTCCTAAATCTCGCGAGTGTTCATTCCGTTGATTTCATGTTTAATTGAACTCATATTTGAATTGATAAATTCTTGGAAATCTGGAAAAATAATTGTTGGAATTATTTTGATTCATATGGTATCCTTATATTGTTGTTGAGCACGTTGTCATGAGATTTTAATATGGCACAGAGTTTGGGCACCCGCCAAAATTCCTGCTCCCCGATTATGTCTTGATAAAGCATATGCGGATGGGATGAGGCCTGGTGACCCGGTTAATGTGTTGTTGAGAAATTTATTGATAAAATGCTATTGAGATTTGCATTTGATTTGAATATTCGTATCCGTATTGTTGCGCTTTATTCATCGCTAACATATTATTGTTGAGCACCTTTCCTGTCATATTGTGTACTTCCCCTTATTTTTTTTAGTTGGCAGGTGAGCACGAATTTGAGTGCTATAGACCAATTGGGATGATTATAGCGTGCATTATTTTGGGAAGATTTTTAATACAAGAGAGAAGATTGTATTATTTTGATGCATAGAGCATTGGATATTTGTATTTTATTTTCGAGTTAGATGTTGTATGTAATTCGATAGACTTATTGTATTTATGTGAAGATATTTGAGATTAGTGGTTTCTCTTTTGTTGTTTGGGATTTAGATGCTTTATAACTTGTTATATTGTGGAATTGATTTCGTTTTTCCAATAGTAGCACTCCGTTCGCTCTCCCCGGGCGGGCGGGGGGTTACATATGGTATAAGAGCTTAGGTATTCAACCACCTTCGGGTCTTGGGTTTTGGATCTGTTACATTTTTGTGGAGCGTATTTTTGGAGATAGCAATTTTTAGAGAATCATTTCTTGTTAGGCATCTAGATTAGATGTGAGGAAATTATTTTTGGAGACAAGATTATTTTGGAGATTGTTGGCCTAATTTGTGAGAGTTAGGTATTCGACCAATTTCGATGGCGAAATTCCATTGTTAGTGGGGAAGTGTAACAATCCACATAATTTTTGGGTTATTTTCAAAACAAAAAGGAAAAAAAAATGGTGATAAAATTATTTTTATTGCTCAAATATGTTGGTTATTATTTTTAAAGGCGAGAATTTAAAACGGTTTCGAAAATGGAGTTAAAACGGATTTTATATTGATTTTATAATTTTTATCCCTTATAATTTTTTCAAGGCGAACTGTCAGATTTTAGGCATGATCGATCGATCGATGCCTGGGGGTCGATCGATCGATCGATGCCTGGGGGTCGATCGATCGATCGACCCCTCCAGAAAACATGAGAAGCAAGCATTTTAAAGAGTTTGGTTTGTTTACAACTCTTGTGTTTTTGCCTTATAAAATAACGTCGTGGGTGACCCTTTTTGGTACAAATTTTTGGCAGAAAACATGTTTGTAATTCCTCTCTTCTATACAAACTTTTCCCCTTTATTTTATGCATTCAACCTTAGGTTTTTGAAGGTTTTCTTGGGGCTATTTTGAGGTTGTTCTTGGAGGAGTTTTGATGATGTTTGAGGGCTGATTTTTGTTGCCGATTTCTGCATTTATGGGTAGATTTATGGTTGGTTTATCATCGTGGTTTGAGGTATGGGGTTTTACATAATATGATCCTAAATCTCACGAGTGTTTATTTCGTTGATTTCATGTTTAATTGAACTCATATTTGAATTGATAAATTCTTGGAAATCTGGAAAATAATTGTTGGAATTATTTTGATTCATGTGGTATCACTATATTGTTGTTGACAACGTTGTCATGAGATTTTAATATGGCACGGAGGTTGGTCACCCTCCAAAATTCTAGCTCCCCGATTATGTCTTGATAAAGCATATACGGATGGGATGAGGCCTGGTGACCCGGTTAATGTGTTGTTGAGAAATTCATTGATAAAATGCTATTGAGATTTGCATTTGATTTGAATATTCGTATCCGTATTGTTGCACTTTATTCATCGCTAACATATTATTATTGGGCATCTTTCCTGTCATATTGTGTACTTCCCCATCTTTTTTTTAGTTGGCAGGTGAGCACGAATTTGAGTGCTATGGACCAATTGGGATGATTTTAGCGTGGATTATTTTGGGAAGATTTTTAATACAAGAGACAAGATTATATTTTTTTGATGTATAGAGCATTGGAGATTTTTATTTTATTTTCGAGTTAGATGTTTTATGTAATTCGAGAGACTTGTTGTATTTATTTGACGATATTTGAGATTAGTTGTTTCTCTTTTGCTGTTTGGGATTTAGATGCTCTATACCTTGTTATATTGTGGAATTGATTTAGTTTATCGAATAGTAGCACTCCGTTTGCTCTCCCTGGGTGGGGTGTTACTGATGGTATCAGAGCTTAGGTATACGACCACCCTCCGGTCTTGGGTTTTGGGTCTGTTGAATTTTTGTCGCGCCTATTTTTGGAGATAGAAATTTTTAGAGAATCGTTTCACGTTAGGTATCTAGATTAGATGTGAGGAAATTATTTTTGGAGATGAGATTATTTTGGAGATTGTTGGCCTGATTTTGAGAGTTAGGTATTCGACAAATTTCGAGGGAGAAATTCCATTATTAGTGGGGAAATGTAACAATCCGCGTAATTTTTGGGGTATTTTCAAAATAAAGAGGAAAAATAAATTTTGAGATAAAATTATTTTTATTGCTAAAATATGTTGGTTATTATTTTTAAAGGCGAGAATTTCAAACGGTTTCGAAAACGGAGTTATAACAGATTTTATATTGATTTTATATTTTTTGTCCCTTATATTATTTTGAAGGCGAACTGTCAGATTTTTGTCATGGTAGATCGATCGATGCCTGGGGGTCGATCGATCGACCCCTCCGGAAAATGTGAGCAGCAAGGATTTTAAAGAGTTTGGTTTATTTATAACTCTTTTGTTTTTGCCTTATAAAATATGGTCATGGGCGACCCTTTTTGGTATAACTTTTTGGTAGCAAACATGTTTTTAATTCCTCTCTTCTATACACACTTTGCCCCTTTAATTTATACATTAAACCTTAGGTTTTTGGAGGTGGTCTTGTGGATGTTTTGAGGTTGTTCTTGGAGAAGTTTTGATGATGTTTGAGGACTGATTTTTGTTGGCGATTTCTGCATTTTTGGGTAGATTTATGGTTGGTTTCTCATCGTGGTTTGAGGTATGGGGTTTTGCACAATATGATCCTAAATCTCGCGAGTGTTTATTCCATTGATTTCATGTTTAATTGAAGTCATATTTGAATTGATAAATTCTTGGAAATCTAGAAAAATAATTATTGGAATTGTTTTGATTCATGTGGTATCATTATATTGTTGTTGAGCACGTTGTCATGAGATTTTAATATGACACGGAGGTTGGGCACCCACCAAAATTCCTTCTCCCCAGGCTATGTCTTGATGAAGCATATACGGATGGGATGGGGCCGGGTGACCCGGTTAATGTGTTGTTAAGAAATTTATTGATAAAATGCTATTGCGATTTGCATTTGATTTGAATATTCGTATTCGTATTATTGCGCTTTATTCATCGCTAACATATTATTGTTGAACATCTTTCCTGTCGTATTGTTTACTTCCCCATATTTTTTTTAGTTGGCAGGTGAGCACATATTTGAGTGCTATGGACCAATTGGGATGATTTTAGCTTGGATTATTTTGAGAAGATTTTTAATACAAGAGAGAAGATTGTATTATTTTGATGTATAGAGCATTGGAGATTTGTATTTTATTTTCGAGTTATATGTTGTATGTAATTCGAGAGACTTGTTGTATTTATTTGAAGAGATTTGAGATTAGTGGTTTCTCTTTTGTTGTTTGGGATTTAGATGCTATATACCTTGTTATATTGTGGAATTGATTTAGTTTATCAAATAGTAGAGCTCTGTTCACTCTCCCCAGGAAGGCGGGGTGTAACATCATCCTCACAAACAATGATTGAGGCAACATCAATTTCAGATTATTTTATACTCCATACCCAGCGTAGTAAAATAATGAAACTTACCCTCGGGGTTACATTCCTCCAATCTTTGATAATTTAAATGGAAGAGGAGGCAACACGAAGGAACATTTGAAAAGATTTTTGGAGAATCTTGATACTCATTACAATAATAAAAGATCATTTAAGGGAGTTTTCAAAATCGATCGCTAACAAACCTTACACTTGGTATTATAATTCATCCCTAAGGAGGGGCCATGTGGGAACATATTCATGTGGAATTTGTTTAGAAATTATTTTTATAATATGTTTAGATTACTTTGTCTTAGCTTTCTTGACAGAAGAAAAGATTCGGTGAAGAGATTTGGAGAGATATCTCTGGATATATATATAGGAAGCTATAATAGAGAGCATGTTTATTCACATTTGTGTAGAAATATTATTACCAAAGTTAATTTACCACTTTATAAGTTAGACTAGAGAAGGGACATTCAAAGACTTTATGAGATCAACATAAAATATTACACAAGTCATTCGCCCCATCCTTTTCATGGCCAACTTCGCATGAAAACAATCATCTAGTCAAGCTATTAGAGGAGATCAGTTTCCAGTCGATTATACTGAAGGAAATGAAGAAGTAAGAAAAAATGGAAATAAGAGAAATAACAAAAAGAAGTTTGATCGCGGGGATATACCTTCGTTGCCTTGTAGTCTTGAAGAGGCAATGAATTTCTAAAGCATCATGTTAGGTGATGGATTAGTTTTTCATCCTAGAAACTCCCAACCTTATTCTCTTGGGGCATACGTTCAGGATGACCCAAACTACCGTATGATCTATTGGTGCATTGGTCATCCTACGGTTTCATCTTTTACCATGAGGAAAATTATCAGCAAGCATATGATAGTAGGGAATTTGTAGACTCCTCAGAGCAATGTTAATAACCATCCATTGCCATTCCATGGGGAACATATGGTTGTTGATTTTATGGATGAAGAAGAAGGTAGAATGAGCAAAGAAGAGGACTTACAATATATATATGAAATTGTTTTTAAGGAATGTCTAATGTGGAGTTGGCTTATGATGAACCAAGTGGTAGAGATAATAAACAATCTAATCAGGCATAAACATACGAGGTGGATCTATGTTTGAATTACCAAGTTGTATCTAAGTCACCAAAGTTTTCATTGTTCTTCGATCAAGTTGGGATGACACAATAAACAAGGTTATAAATTACTCAGACCTGTTTAGACAATGGAAAGAAAAATCTTATTTTGTTGTTAAGGTGGAGAGGACCTATGGTCACGTTGATACAAAAGTTTATGTCTAAGATTTCTTTCTTAGATGCAAATAGATCAATCAAGTCTCATCATAATAGTCCTTTGTTTGTGATGACAGGCATCAATGGAACAAGCATCAATGTGCTGATAATATCTCAGAGACAAGGTCGGTTGTAATACCTCTTTCAATCTCAAGTTATGTTAACCAAACCTCCAAGTCCATTGGTTATATGGATTTTAAATAACAATGGTCAATATCAAAACATACATTGAATTTAATGTGATTGAGTGAGTTACCTCATATCATTTATTAATTGGGAACGTTTGGATGCACGACTATTATTTAGTTCCTTCAACACACCAACCATGTGCAAAAGCCAATGTCAAAGGAATGGAGATTATGATGTAAGAAACCACAAATTCTTTTCCAAAGGAGGAAGTGCATTTGGTGGATGCTTACTTTTATAATGAGTTAAATGAGGAAGCACGTATCATCATAATGCATATCGAGAGGTGTGAATGACCTCTATTAATAATAGATTGGGACCTATTTGAGATCAAGGGGAAGTGTTTGAAGAAGATTTGCAAGTTCAACTAGAGAGGAAGGTTATTCCTAATTATCATTTGATCTCTCAATAACTTAGAGAAATAATGAAGCCAATGATAGACCCGATGGAACATGAGGTGAAATGGTAGAGTACAATGAGAAGAGCTGGCAGACCAGCGATGGAGCAGCTGCAAATTTGGAAGTATATGAAGGCACCACCAACCTGTACACGACAATGTAAAAAATGGTGCTTAAAGATAGAAGGGTGTTATACCACCTTTGAAGGTGAGAACGGGTGGCTAAAGATCCTAAAAAGGATGAACTGGAGTATGAAAACTTTTTTAAAGATAGTCAAGGATAATGTCTTGTCATTAATAACTCAAATATCCAAGAGTTTGTGGAAGAGGTTGAAGATGATCATGAGTGTATTCAAGCTCATCATAAACCACTTGTTCAAGTGCTAGAGAAGATTGATTTAGCTAAGGATTGAGATGAACCAAGGATAATATTCTTTCTAAAAGTTCTTAAAGTTGCAAAGAAGTTAGAGCTGATTAACCCTATTTGAGAATTAAAAGATGGTTTGCGTGGAGGTACACTGAGATTCTAGGGATGGATCGAGCAGTGAGCTTCCATGAGTTGAACATTTTTCTTCAATAATACTTATTAAGTAGTTAACTAGAATGTACAAGCTTTTGTTTGATATCAAAATTAAGGCAAAGGTGGAACAGGTTCTAGAAGATGGAATTATCAAACCAATTTAACATTTAATTTGTCTTTATGCATTATTCCAACGAGGAAGAAAGATAAAAACAAAAATTTGCATTTGTGTTCATTTTAGATAGCTTAATCGAGTTTGTCCCAAAGATGAGTTCCCTCTACCTTCGATTGGTACTTTGATTGATTCAACTATTGATCAAAAATTTTTAAGCTTTATGAATGGTTACGTTGGATACAACCAGATCAACATGGATACCCATTAAGCAAACATAAGAGGTTTTAGTACTCTTGTTATAACATATTTGTGAAATGAAACTTTCACTTCTTAAGGACCTTGGCCCCAACCGAAGTCAGGCCAACACATGAGCTCGGTCAGTTTAGTGTTCATCCATCTCACTTGCTTAGTTGGATTACAACAAGGAAAAATGACACCCTGGAATCCTAGTGACTTCCTAACAACATTCATTCGGATTTTGATATGGCTGACATGTTCTAATTCCCCCATTTGATGGGAAAAACCCTTAAATCACTCAAGAAATACTCCACTAATCCAAGAGGCCCCCACCCATCCCATCCTGGCCAGTACACTTATTCCTTATACAAAATCACTATAAATGGAGGGACCCCTCTAATCAGAAAGGGGAAGCAAACAAATCTCAGTTAAAGACTTATAACTCACCTACAAAACATCCTAAATTTTCTAAAACCCTAGACCTAATTTTACTCCTTGAGACGGATTCGAAAGTACCAAGTCACCCAGTGGATGTCGGCAAATCACAACGCCAAACCACTTATATCTCATCATTAATCCTCTTATCCTCACCCCTTATAATATTTACTATCTACATTTTATTTACTATCTCTAATTTGGTATTCCTATAGCGGGGATACAAATTGAATTCCATTTTTAGACGATAATAAAATGGCGTTGTCTATGGGAAATGCCTAAAAGCCTAGTTCTTTCTCAACCAAATTCTGATTCTTAATTGTTGAAGCATCAAGTTCCCAGTTGAAATCTCCTATATCCTGTTACATACCCATTTGACAATTTTATCTAGTAAAATTTCTTACCTAAAATCCCCGGATTACAGCCCCACCCTCAAGTTCTACATAAAACTTTGCCAAACAGTCCTCCATAATCAAAATCAAAAAAATTCTTATCGTACTTTGTTTTCCTATGACTATACTCTTTTTTCTGGGCACTCTTTGCAACAACGGACGAACATCTAAAAAACAGTAGGGAAAAGGAATATCCACGTCCCTACACTTCTATTGGAATAGGATATTTATCTAGTATGGCCATCCTCGATCCTCGCGATGGGCAGGAGAGTGAGGATCCTAGGTCCCACGCATCCCTCTCGGGAGCGCTTCGGCCGGCGTCATTGATGAGGTGAAAAATGTAGAGAGATGGAGTCGCCAGTCTATTTTACTCAAAACAGACAAAAGACACGGATCCATCCCGAAGGACAACATCCAAATACATACTGATGCATATGAAATAAAACTGACTCGAAAAGGGTTCGGAGGCTAAGTTACGAAATGGGAAGGTGTTAGGCACCCATTCCGCCCTTATGGTCTCTCGTGGGTATTTGATATTTTCCTTTATTTTCCCCGTGATATGTGTGCATGTGTATATATAGAGGGGATATGAATGCTCGAATTGTATCATGAAAGAGATAAAGCGAGTCATCCGTAGGAAGGTTCATAAAAATAATATTGGAAAATAGGATTTACGCGATTATCCTTGCGTTGGTCATTATAATGGAACGATAACATATGTGGAATAATACGCCACTAAGAACAAATATATGCATATATGGATATATGTAATCTAAGAGAGTTGAGTTTAGAGAAAATAGAAAATGAGAGAAAAAGTGAGAATAGGACTCGAGTCTTGGGTTTTACCCCGAGACGCCTACGTAGCCTATAGAGGCATAAAAGTCCACGTAGTTTGTATGAAAAACGAGGGGTGGGATTTATCCCATATCCAACCGGGGACTTCTCTTATTTGTGTGTGTGTGTTAAAAAAGTGTTTTAATTGTGAGAAAAGTGTAAGAAAAGTGTCAGAATTCTCGTTTGGAATTTATGAGCAAACCCTATTTTTTTATTTTTGGGCTTTTATTTGTATGAAAATAAGAGATGTGCAATAATACTAAATAAAAAAGTATATTAGGATATGTGAGATGAGAGAATAAAAGTGCTAAGTAATAAAACAAGTTAATGCGAATTTATGATAATTTGAGGAGAAAATTGAGAAAATTGGACCTTCTTGAAGATCTTAAGCTTGATATTGAATGTTAGAGAGTAGCCCTTTTACTTGGATGATGATTGAGGGTAGTGAATTCACAAAGTTTGATAAAAAGTGAAGGTTGGAGAGGGATTTGGATGTGGAAATCACGCTGACTTTGAGAGAGGTTTTTTGGATTTACGGAGAGTGCTATCTTTCAGATCTGGGCTCCCTTTGAAATGAGGACAAGCCTTCCTTTTTATAGGCCCAGGGCATTACCGATCATCATAGTCCTGGTCCTGCCAATCGGCAGGTGTGTTTAGGAACACTGCCGATAGGCAGGGTTTAGGACCTGTCGTTTGGCAGTGTCTTTCAGGCCTTTTTGGAAAATCGATCGCTGAGCACAAAACATTGATCCGAATCGTGCACGGGACAGACCATTGGAAAGGTAGTTCAGACAACTTCGAAAGTCCTACAATTGCTCCCAATTTTGGGAGTTGACTTTGGGTCAAATGTGGCTCGAAAGAGCTCGTCGGTCCTTTGGACGGGGAATCATCGGACGCAAACGGATTGTTCGTCCGCATGGTAAGTCCGAATTACACATAGGGTGGATCATTAGAAAGGTTAGGAGATGTACTTAGACACTCCAAAGAGTTTGATCCGGTTCAGGGAGTTGGCTTTGGTTAACTGGGCCCTATAAGGATTTGATGACCTCTCGGAGTAAAACGGATCGTTCGTTCACACCGTAAGACAGAATCGCACACGGGGTGAACCGTTGGAAAAGGGTTTCAATGCCCTTTGAAGATTCATTTAGTATCGGTCGAGCTGAAGAGTTGACTTAGGTTAAACGGATCCCGAGAGTGTTCAGCAGCCTCTTGATCGAGTTTCGTGGAAAATGGTTGTTCGTCCGCATGGTAAGTCAGAATCATGCACAAGACAGACCATTGGAAAGGGGACTTAGTGCCCTTTCAAGATTCATTCAGTCTCGGTTAAGCTGAAGAGTTTGTCTTTTTGGTCAAATGGAGCCTGGGAGTACCCGATGGATTCTAGGTCAGTACTCAGGGTATGACCTGGGTTTTAATGGGTAATTGAATGGGGTGTCTACAGATCCCCTCGATGGGTGAGTTTATAACAAACGATAGCCGTCAAATAGACCCCGCATGATGCCTTTTGAAATAGAATGACCAATTCAGAGGGTCGAGGCTGATTCTGAGGACCTAAGGAGCAAAGAGGACCAATTCAAAGGGTCGAGGCTGATTCTGAGGACCTAAGGAGCAAGGATAACCAATTTAGAGGGTTGAGGCCAATTACGAGGACCTAGGGAACAAGGATGACCAATTCAGAGGGTCGAGGTCGATTCCAAGGACCTAAAGAGCATATTGGGGATGACCAATTCTGCGGGTCCAAGCCAATTCTTAGGGCTTAAAGATGAGGTGATCAATTCTGTGGGCTTAAGTAGAGATGGCCAATTCTGCGAGTCAAAGACAATTATGTGGGCTTAAGTAGAGATGACCAATTATGCGGGCTTAAGTAGAGATTACCAATTATGCGGGCTTAAGTTGGGATGACCAATTTTTGTGGGTCGAAGCCAATTCTGTAGGCTTAAGTAAAGATGACCAATTCTGCGGGCTTAAGTAGAGATGGCCAATTCTACAGGTCGAAGCCAATTCTGCGGGCTTAGGTGACGATCTAAAATCGAGGTCAATTATGACCTAAGAGAGGTGATGACCGAGGATTGAGGTCAATTCTGACCTAATTAAGGTGACGATCTAAGATCAAGGTCAATTCTGACCTAAGAGAGGTAACAATTGAGGATCGAGGTCAATTATGACCTAACTAAGGGGACGATCCAAGACTGAGGTAAATTCTGACGTAAGAGAGGTGACAACCGAGGATCGAGGTCAATTCTGACATAACTAAGGTGACGATCCAAGACCGAAGTCAATTCTGACCTAAGAGAAGTGACGACCGAGGACTGAGGTCAATTCATACCTAACTAAGGTGATGATCCAAGACCGAGGTCAATTCTGACCTAAAGAGAGGTGTACGTTTCCTTCGAGAAAATCCTAGATTTTGCTGGGGATAAAGATTGGATTTTGGGTTTCGCTGGGGAATACTGAATGAGCTGGGGAAAATTCAAAGCATCCTTTGGAGATATTGCCTGAGGAGAATGATTATTTAGAATTTTGCTGGGGAAAATTACCTTGCGATGTTATTTTGAGCTGGGGAGCTGATGGCTGGGGACATCTTTGTGTCTTTTGGAGACTTTGCGGAGGAAAGGCCAATTTGATGTCGTAAACTCCACTGGGGAAGTGATTAGGTGGTCCATGTATTGGACATATTGCTTGGGGAGGTTTGAGACCTTTTGGGGTATAGGGGCGATCCTTAGAGATTATCTGGGGACATTGTTGGGAGAAGATTCACTTGGCCTTTGAGAGTTCCTCTGGGGAAATAGGGGTTCCGCTTGAGGGAATGTGAAATTTTCTTGGCAAAAATTTTCTAAATCTTTTTGCGGATTTTTAGGATTTTTCTGGGGATTTTTTGGGAAGTTTTGTACAAAGTTTTAAGGGGGTGTCGATTGGCCTGGTGCAAAGGGTGCCATTCGACAGTGTCACGGACTTTTGGACTACATCAGGAAGGTAAAGAGGCAGTGTCAATCGGTGGTTGGGGGGTCAATGCCGATCGACATGACCCTTAGCATCCTATGTAAAAGGGGCGGATTCCCTTCATTTTTCACATCTTCTTGATTTCTCTCTTTATATGATTTTCCTCAGTAAATAATTCTAATATCCCGATCTCTAAGAAATGGACGCCTTTGTCAGCACTGCAGTGCATAGGGAATGGTTGACTGTTGATGACTGGGCGAACGTGGAGTGGAGGGTTAGGGTGCCTCTTTCTTTGGGGAATGAGAATTCCTTTGACGCATTCGAGCCGATTACGGATGAGCGGACCTTGCCAAAGGAACCATCACGTCATCGCTCTTCGAGGGTGGTGAGCCCCGGCGGTTATGTAAGTAACCTGACTTTTGCCATTCTTCTCTTTTTTCTTGGTGATTTTTCCTTCCTTCTGGAATTTTTGACAAGGCTTTTTCTTTTGACTGTCTGATATCTCTTTGAAGAACATGTGTGCCCATGGGACGATGGGGCCTAAGGATTTTTGGGAGAATCTTCCACCTGTGGTGCGTCGGGTGGTATTATCAGCGGGTTTTGGGAGGTTGGCATCTGTGCGGGATGATACGCCTCGTTCGACAGCGGTCTTATGCTCTCTCGTAGAGATATAGTGGGATACTACCCATGCTTTCCATTTTGACTTTAGGGAGATGATCGTGACTCCCATAGACGAGCAACAACTGCTGGGGATGGATTGTGACGGAGAGCAGATAGAGGTGGATCATTCTCTGCGGGTGAGGCCAGAGGCGGTGCGGGTGGCGCTCGACGATGTAGGAAGGATCGTGTCCAGGGATTCCATTTGGTTGTCCCTACTAAAGGATGTTTTACTAAGTAGGGTGGTTGATGTGGAGGACGGGCTATAGGTGAGGCAGATGACCTGGTTGTGCATATTATTGGTGCTGGGAGGTTTCATGGTGGCGTCGAGCGGTGACGTCATCCATTTGTGGTTCTTTCCGTACTTGAGGATGTTTTTGAGCATCCCTCTCTATGATAGGGGAGCCTGACTTTGGCGACCCTCTATTTTTCTTTAAATGCATTCAGCCGGTGCTGCCGGAAAACTTTTACTGGAGCCACGTATCTTCTTGAGGTATTCTTCTGTTTGCGCATTCTCCTTCCATGCATTCATATTTTCCTTATGCATTTCTTTTTTATTGTGAATTCTTATCTTTGGCAGACGTGGTTCTATGAGGTGATTGGGTGAAATACCCAGTTGATTGCCCTGAAGGATGAGACTTTTGGAGACTTCTGCTGATTGTATCGATGGCAAAAGGCCAATCGAAATCGAAAGGATCTCTTTCTTTGGAGGCGGTGTTTCAGGTCTTGAATGGTCTGACCAGTGGTAGTGTGAGACTCTTTCCTGAAGAGTGTGGCCCGATATGTGTGTTTTAAACAAAACTAATTTTACCCCAAAATTTATCCAACTTTTAATTATGCACCAAACCAAGTTGTGAAAAACCCAATTCTTACTTTAAACTAATTTTATCTTGATTAATCCTAAACATGCATCTAGTGATTAAAGCAAGTAAAATAAAGTAAAAAATACTCACAACGCCGGATGTATGAGGAAAAGACCCAAAACGGGAAAACAACCTCGAACGGCCCAAGCCAGACAATCACTATGAACAATGGTTTTACAAAGCAAGATTAGCCTTACACTAAGACTCTATCCCCACGGGTCTTGATGCTCTTTTTGATCTTCAATAGTGCCCACGCAGAAATTACATCTTCCACGATACCTGTCCACAACACATGCGTCCACGTATGTCTGGGTGTCCACCGAATGGCTTTGATTCGTCAATGATGTCAAACAAGAAGTCCTTCTCTTTTCTTCACTACAAAACCCTTTGTGTTCAATGTGTAGAACAAACTACTTTGGTGCCGCAAGATCATGTAACAATATAAGAATGATAACTTGGATCTTTGCAAACTCTAAAGATGTATTTAAGACTTTTAAACCTTAGAAAGCATGTGCAAAAAAGGTTCTGGTTCGTAAAACTGTTTTCCAAAATGCACACCTACGAAATTCTGATGCAAACACTATTTAAATAGGATTGACTATGCCGCCTCGATTTCTTTGTCATTCGAACGACAGTGCAAGTCATTTGCGCGACATCAGTATATCGCTCGAACGAGATCTGATGTCGTTCGAGCGACAGAGTTGACTTTTTGACTTTTTGTTCAAAACGTCTCTTCCATGAGAGATCCAAATAAGTCAAACTCCTATTCGAACTTATCAGAATTAAAACATAGTGTAAACCTTTTAAAACATTTTAAAAACATTTTTCTTTATAAAAATTACATCCTTATATTTTATAAAACAATTTCGAGCACCATTAATTATACGCATTCATACCTGAGTGATCTCGGAATGAAATTAACTTTGAAGATGATTAAACTTGCACTAATTAAACATTGTCATGATAAATTCTTTAAAGCTTTGTCGCAACGTCTTCAATTTTCTTCAATACGTCATAGACCAAGTGGGATCGTGACAAAATAAAATTCTCCCTATGACATATTACAAACACAATTTTTTTCACAAAATTAAGTCAAAATAATACAGGGACTCAATTGGAAATTTGTGTCCATACAAATCTCTCCCTTTAAATATTCTGGGACAAAAATAAACTAGTGAAATGCCTAAACGGGCTGTCAAGTCGTATGACGCCTAAATCCCATCCCATAAACCCAAAAACAGGCCACGGACTAGTATATGTAGCACCGGCGAGCATAAACTGTCTGAATGTGATGTAGACTTGAAATATCAAATCGCTGATGCATACCTACACACATGAAACAGACAAACAAATACCCAGTGAAGTATGGAGGAACAAATGATACCAATTTATATTTCTAATAAGAACAAATCATTTGAAACATCTGAGCAATAGCAATTATTTGATACCAATTAGGAAGAAATATTATCAAACAATATGTAAATCCAGATATCAATAGAACCAAATATCAATAGAAACACTCAACAAAAATCTCCCCCTACACCACATACATCTTTCCCCCTTTTTGTCTCGAATAGACAATCTGGTGAAAAAATAAACCAATTTGAAATATCTAGCATGAGAATATAAACCAATTTGAATCAATGGAAAATTGCTAGATAATCATGAAACAACCAACTAAATATGATCAGGTAAAAGACAAATCAGTAGCTAGTAAACCAAGTAATCACACAAATAATGTAGCAATCTAATCAGGTGTGATAAACGGACTATATGCAAAAAACTAATTTTGAACAAATTAAAACCTGCATATAAACCAATCAGTCCAGAAAAAACATCCAGCAGTATGAAAAATATATCAAATTGACCCAGCGGACTGCAAACCAATCAGAAGGTACAATCAGCCTGTCGTTCGAACGAGACAGGACTTCGCTCAAACGAGATGCGAAGTCGTTCGAACAAAAAACAGAGGTCGTTCATGCGACATGGGATGTCGTTTGAACGACTTCTCGTGACTTTCCAAATTTGCACATTTTCCCAGAAATATGATAAAGTGTAGCCCAATCAAAAATATTCCACAAAAAAAATTCCAGGAAGGGCCTCACAGAAGCAAAACAGTGTTAAAACAGTAGGCTTTTAACCAAAAACGTAAAAACTCATAAAAACTAAAAATGTGAGTTACATGCAAACATAGTACCGATGTACTCAAACATGGATATGGAATGTATAGTAGTGAAACTACAACAAATGAGTCACAATTCCAACACATCTAAATGATCAAGAAGCTCTAAATGATAGCGATAAATCATCAAACTTTATCATAGCCATATGACAATAAAAGTGTGAGCTTAATGAACTAAACATACTACATGCACACAAATCTAGAATTTTGACGATTCAATAAACAATAGCGTCAAATTGTAATGTTTCAACATTAGGATTAGTTGTGCAAACTCGTTTAAATTTTTAATCCATCCAAACTCCCTCATTAATATCATATTTTCTTTGGAATTAACTAAACAAATTTGGTCATTTTATTAGCATATTGCATTTTCTTTTGGGCTCTTTTAAACGGTGGCTTTCAAGACGAGTAAATTTTGAACTCTCGCAGCCCTTTCCCGTGAATCACTCATCATTTTTACCAATTTAAATCCTCATGGTAAATGGTTCTTACATGCACACTTCTCCTTAAGTCTACTTACAGATAGATGACAAGATTGAGATAAGAACACCTCACCAAATTCAAATATGCAAGAGAAGTCAAGCATCCATATAAACTCATGCATGTGTGCAATGTTGGCATATATACAAAGTCGAATCAAAATGCAAATCAACTTCGAAACAACCCCATATAAACAATGGTTAAGATCATTCTAAACATCAATAATAATGACCAAATGTCCTAGCCACATGGATAATGAAACGATGGGGGGGGGGGGGGGGGTCCAAGCACACCAATATGCAACATCAAACATGTAAACTCAAAAATAAAAACCGAAAATCTTTTTGGCTTTTCATATTTTGACTCAAATAAAAGAAAAATATTTTTCTTTTTTGAAAAAATTTCTCAAAAACAAAATTTTTTTGGAGTTTCAAAAATTTTCTTAAAAAACAAAATCTTTTTGTATTTTTCAATTGGACTCAAAGAAATGAAAACTATAATACAAAAATGATGCACATGTCATAATACTAGCAATGAATATATCATGAAGAAAACTAGCATATGACAAACATGGCAACACTATCATCCTTTAGATTTAGCATGGGAAGAATCAAGTGCACCCAAAAGAGAATCATGAAGTTTAATTCCTAAAGCCACCAAATCCGATTTCCTAACCCAAGTAGGTGTAAAATGACGCATGGGGGTTTTGGGAATCGGGGTAAATTTATTCCTAAACTTCCTAGGAGTTTGTCTAAGGTCGTAACAATAACGCCTAAGGTGACCTTTCCTACCACAAAACGTGCAAGTGAAGTTGTGGTGGGAATGATTTTCCTAGTGTTTCTCACACGTGCGCGGGGGGGGGGGGGGGGGGGGGGGGAACAACTCTCCCATCAAAACCTATACCTCCCCTATCTCCCTTAATTTGGACGATGCCTAGGATCCTATCTAACTTCTCTGACCTAGCCTCCAAATCAAACTTGAATCTAGACGAGTCTCTTAATCTCTCCTCTAACTCGTGAATCCTAGACTCGAGCAAACGCCTAGACTCCTCAAACTCAAAAATCTCATTTTTAAAGGACTCTATCAAACCACAGAGGTTATCTCTCTCTTTCTCAAAAAACTCTAGTTTCTCACTAAACTTCTTTTCTCGTGCCCTAAGACCTCAATCAAATTATCATTATTTTCTTTGGCATGATCATTCAAATTAGCTTTCCATTTTGAGTTACCCTTTTTCACATTCACCATTTTGGCACACAACTCATTAAACGCATTTTGCAACTCTTTCACATCTATCTCATCCTCGTCACTCTCTTCACCCTCACTAACATGGGATACACTCAAAACCTCCTCGAAAGTGTCATGCACATGAGAATCATCATCGCTTACATGAAATTCCATAAACGCAACAAAGTTACGATCAATGGGGGAACTCTCTCCCTCTTCTGGATCACTATCACTTAAGGTGGCATTATAGATAATGGGTTGCTTTTCCTCTTTCTTATGTCTAGTGTGACACTCCTTAACCTTGTGACTCTACCCCTCACACCCAAAACACTTATCTGATTCATCTCTCTTAGGCTTCTCAAACTTATCCTTAGAGGTGGGATCTACTTTGTTGTTCTTGAATTTTTCAAATTTCTTGGCATCTTTCGATTGCTTTTGAAACTTAATAAATTTTTTAAATTTCTTTTCCAATGAAGCAACATCCTCAAAATCGGAATTGGAATCAGAATCCGAAACTTTAATTTCCTCCTTTCGAATTTTCAAATCAATAACCTTTTCTTTCTTAGGCACTTGCTTGGAGGTAATCATGTTGATTTCATAGGTTTGTAAGTCACCTACAATCTCTTCTAGTTTCGTCGACTCTAACCTACCCAAGGAGTTCAAAATGGTCACTTTCGCATCAAACCTACTAGGCAACGACCTAAGGATTTTCTTAATGACACGGTTGTCGGGAATTTTCTCACCTAGGTTAAATGACGAGTTGATAACATTGGATAACCTAGCATAAAACTCATCAAAATTCTCACTCTCTAACATCCTAATGGTCTCAAACTATGTAGTGAGATTTTGAAGCTTTGACACCCTAAATGTACTAGTGCCCTCGTGAGTGAGTGCCAAAATATCCCAAGCCTCTTTTGATGTTTCACAAGTCATAATTCTATTATATTCTTCCTGTGTGTCATGTTAAGAAATAACGTGCAGACCCTTAGAATTATATTGTGCAAGTCTTTGTTCAGTTTCGATCCATGACTCAATAGGCTTTAAACTAGTGACCTCACTTACAATAGTGATAAGGGGTGTCCAACCTTTCTCAACTGCAAGCCAAACACACTCATCAATAGATTTTAATGAACATCTCATTCTCATCCTCTAATAAGTGAAATTAGTACCATAAAAAATAAGAGTTCGAGAAAATTCATTATATCTAGAATTCATCTTTGAAAACACACGGGATCATAAAAAAAAAAAAAAAAATTCTAGCTCTGATACCAATTTGAAGAGTGTGGCCCGATATGTGTGTTTTAAACAAAACTAATTTTACTCCGAAAATTATCCAACTTTTAATTATGCACCAAACCAAGTTGTGAAAAACCCAATTCTTACTTTTAACCAATTTTATCTTGATTAATCCTAAACATGAATCTAGTGATAAAAGCAAGTAAAATAAAGTAAAGAATAATCACAACGCCGAATGTACGAGGAAAAAACCCAAAACGGGAAAATAACCTCGGACGGCCCAAGCCAGACAATCACTATGAACAATGGTTTTACAAAGATAGATTAGCCTTACACTAAGACTCGATCCCCACGGGTCTTGACGCTCATTCTGATCTTCAACAGTTCTTTAATAGTTCCCATGAAGAAATTCCATCTTCCACGATACCTGTCCACAACACACGCGTCCACGTATGTCTCGGTGTCCACGGAATGGCTTCGATTCGTCTACGATGTCGAATAAGAAGTCCTTCTCTTTTCTTAACTATAAAAACCTTTGTGTTCAATGTGTAGAACAAACTACTTTGGTGCCGCAAGATCACGTAAACATATAAGAATGATAACTTGGATCTTTGCAAACTCTAAGGATGTGTTTAAGACTTTTAAACCTCAGAAAACATGTGCAAATAAGGTTCTGGTTCATAAAACTATTTTCTAGAATGCACAACTAAGAAATTTTGATGCAAACATTGTTTAAATAGGATTAAAAATGTCACCTTAATTTCCATGTCATTCGAATGACAATTCAAGTCATTCACACGACATCAGTATCTCGTTCGAACGAGATCTGATGTTGTTCGAGCGATAGAGTTGACTTTTTGACTTTTTGTTCAAAATGTCTCTTCCATGAGAGATCCAAATAAGTCAAACTCCTATTCGAACTTATCAGAATTAAAATGTACTCTAAACCTTTTAAAACACTTTAAAACATTTTAAAAACATTTTTCTTTATAAAAATTACATCCTTATCTTTTTTAAAACAATTTCGAGGACCATTAATTATATGCATTCATACCTGAGTGATCTCGAAATGCAATTAACTTTAAAGATGATTAAACATGCACCAATTAAACATCAGCATGATAAATTCTTTAAAGCTTTGCCACAACGTCTTCAATTTTCTTCAATACGTCATAGACCAAGTGGGATCGTGACAAAATAAAATTCTCCCCATGACACATTACAAACACAGTTTTGTTCACGGAATGAAGTCAAAACAATACAGGGACTCAATTGCAAATTTATGTCCTTACATTTTCTCTTCAGTCTTGGTTTTTGCATGTTCTGATTTTGTATTGACTTATGTCTGCTGGGTATTTTCAAGTGATATTTTACCCTTGGGGGATAGCCATTCAGAATACGGGGGAGACTGGGGTGAACGCGCAGATGAGGCATTTGTTGGCGCATGAGTTTGGCCATTCTTAGTATCTTAGGGATAGGGTGGTTCGGCAGATTACTAAGGAGGAGGTGATAGTGCCACCTACGCAACCTCTTACGTCCATGAGACGGGAGCGGTTGTTGTCGGAGGATGCGAGGATCGCGGCGATGATCGGTGAGTCCTACCTGTTACACAATTATACGGCTATGAAGTATGACTATATGGACTTTGTGACGAGCTGGTTGATGGCGCCCAACATGTATGATGCCTTGCCTTTCCCTCCTGTGAGTCCGAGTCAGGCATGGGGGTCTTCCCATAGCGACGGTGGTCCGTCGGTGTCTGCGGCGATGGAGACTTTAGATGTTCCCTTCATTCGATTGCATACTCCTTTATACAACATTCGATGGGTTGATGGAGGGATGGTCCCCTTGTTGCACCGTCCTCATGCGATGGATCCGAAGGAGCTGGGTTTGACAAAGGAGGTTCTTCATACTGAGGTATACCTTTCTATTCTTTTCCTCTTTTTGGTTTCTTTTCTATTTTGATCCCTTTTTCTTTGATATTTATTTTTCCTTTTACTTGCAGCAAGTCAGGTGTCGACCACTTGGCTGAGAGACATTAGGGACTGGATATCTTCGGCGACTACCCATATTCGGGATGCGATCCCGGTTCCTTATTGCTTTGTGCCGTCTGCTTCATCCGAGAAGGACTCTGGCTCGGGTAGTGGTGGTGTGTCATCTCGTCGTAGGGGAAGGAGAGCGCGTCATAGGGGTGGGAGCTCTTAGAGAGAGGGGGGAGAGAGAGAATGTGGGTTCGGACTGAGTCCCATTATTTTTTTCTTTTCTTTTATTTCCTGCAAAATTTGATGTAAAACAAAAGAATATATATATATGCAATGCAATGGTTTTTTTTATTATCTTTTGTTAATGGTGAATGCACGCACATACGCTTTTACTTTGCTGCTGAGACCGTAAAGAGATATTTTTGGGATTTTGGAGGAAAGTTTTAAAAATGAGAAATTATATAGGGGTGGAAGAGGATTTTTAAAATTCTGTTGAGAATATCATTTTATTTTTTTATTGACAAAAAAGGAAAATTTCCAAAATAGGGGGTTGTCGATAGGCAAGACCCTTGTCCTACCTATCGGCAGTCAAGTCCAGTCCCATCAATTCAAAGATTTGATTAGTTTCCTCTTCAGCCTCTTGTACTTTGTGGGCTAGGATTTCCTCCAATTTATGAGGGGTCATGTTTTTTTGTGAGGGTTTTCAAGTATAAAAAGTGGTAAGGGTGGCGTGTTTTCATCACACCTTCACATTATAACTTACTTGTCGACTATTTCTTTAGTCTTGTAAGATGACTCTCCCTGGTAGCATTGAGTTTGCTAACTAACTCGAAGCCTTGGAAGCAATGTGCTCTTATAATGTCGACTGTGATGCTTTCAATATGCGTCGAGTTTCTTTATGGCGCAACCGTCCCATTGAGGGTAACATGTTGATGGTGGCGGTGCAATTTTGGTACCCCAAAGACCATGTATTCTGCTTTGGGCTTGATGAAGTTTCTCCTACCTACGAGAAATTTTCTGCCATACTGGGGATAAATCCTAGTGTTGCTTCAGCCCTTCCTAGGGATTTGTTGGCCGGGATTCTTCGTATTTTGCCTTCGGCGTCTAGACCACTGGTTGCTGGGGGAATGATCTCCCATTAGGTGGTGTTACAGTCTGTGCATTTGCAGGAGGCTGGCGATGCTGGATATGCTAGAGCCGTTGTTCTTGGCTTAGTATCAAAATTATTGCTGGTGACTGTGGAACTGCTGGTGGACCCACAACTTGTAGATATTATTTCCTGGATGTCATACCATCATAATCTTACGGCGTTGATACTAGCGGAGACTTTGAATGGACTGGATGCCTAGCTAGAAGGTCATTCTGACTTCCTGAGGGATAGCCCCGTGATGCTATTCATGTGGTTATCTGAGAGACTCTGCCTGGTGACTCCTCTGGAATACCCTTTGTTGGTTGTACCCAACTTCTTTTCACGATATTTCATCAAGAGTTGGGAGAACTAGTTTGTGGAGCACGAGGCTCTAATTCTATGTTGGTAAGTGCCTTGGTGGGGACACTTGCTACCTATTCTGGAGTTGGGAGAATACCCGTATGTCCGACTAGTTAGTCTTAGACAGACCTCTTTCTATTTCCCTTGGCGGCTTCTGCATCAATTTGTAAGGGAACAGGTCATGCCACCTTAGACACTATACCTCTTTTCGATAGAAGAATTGTCTGAGCGTCTGCGCATGCATCTTGGTTCTATGTGGGAGAATCGACGTCCATTGACCCGTCCTTCTCAGTCTGTTGGGAGAGTTTGGGATATCCCTGGGGATTATATGAAGTGGTTGTGGAAGAGAGTGGTCAGCAAGATGTTGATAGTGGAGACTGGACAAAGGTAAATTGTCTTATTTAATACCATGAAGGGAGGTGTTGTGGTTTTTCCGAAGCTGGTTCGGGCTTATCGGTCCATAGAGCGCTTGTGGCACTCTGTTCAGGCAGGGGAAGCTTGGGGACCCCAGGATGCAGATGATGATGACGGAGCGGGCTCCTATGGTAGCTATGGATAGGAATCTTGGAGAGTTTATTTTGTAATGGAGAATTAATGTGGGGATTTTATTTTGGCTTTTGTAGGAAGGTAGGGGGAAGCGAGTTATCCGTTCCTTTTCTCATGTAATCTGTACCAAAATTTCTTATTAGTGAAATAAACAAGTTTTTTATCATCTAGCTGTGCCTTTTTGATGAGTTTTGTATTTTTGAATTATCTATACCGATCGCTAAGGCATACATAATCCTTTTGTTCAAGTATATGTTAGAATGGACTATTGTTCTCAAAGAGAAGAAAAGAATAGTATTTTTTGAAAAAAAAAGGGCCATGCTCATGTATGGTGAATGAGATGCCTATGTGCCTCTGGGGTTTTGAAGATTTTTAAATTGTTTGAAAATGGTTTTACAGAGGATCAGACCCACGTAGTTCTTGGTAGAAGGGAAGAGATTGTTTTTAGAATAGAAGGGAGATGAGAAAAGTTGTAGCGCACTGAGATTTCGAACTAGGGATAAAATTTCTTGAGACGGTCCAGGTTGACTGGGTGAGCCATCTCCTCCTTATCTAAGTCGATGAGCATTCTGGCACCACCTGATAAGATCTTCTTGATAATGTATGGGCCGCTCCAATTGAGCTTGAATTTCCCTCTGGGGTCCCAGATGGGTTCTATTATCTCTTTGAGGGCTAAATCCCCCTCTCGAACATCGCGATACTTAACTCTCTTATTTAATGAACACACTGTTTGGTGACGGTACCCTTTTATGTGGTATAGATCTTTCAATCTCTTTTCATCTAGGAGGGTCAGCTCGTTAAGACGGCTTTGGCACCAGTCTTCTTCACTGATTTTGCTTTCAAGCATGGCGCGCAATAAGGGTATTTCCAGCTCCACGGGAAGGACTGCTTCCATGCCATAAATTAGAGAGTAAGGGGTCGTCCAGTAGAGGTTTTAATTGAGGTTTGGTATCCCCAAAGGGCGTACGGGATCCGATCAGCCCAATCTCGATAGCCTTCGGTCATCTTGCTGATGATGGCCTTGAGGTTCTTATTGGCGGCTTCGACTGCACCATTGGTTTGAGGTCGGTAAGGAGAAGATTTGTATCTCTGAATCCCATACTCATTGACCACTTTTGTAAATTTTTCCTCAAAATGCAAGCCGTTATTTAACACTAACTCATGCGGGACCCCATATCGACAGATGGTGTTTTTCTTGATGAATTTGGCAACTTTCTTAGCGTTCAGCACTGCGTATGACTCAGCTTTGACCCATTTGGTGAAGTAATCAATGGAAACTAGTATGAACTCATGCCCTTTGGAAGCCTTTGGTGTAACTTTCCCTATAATGTCGATACCCCAGGTGGAGAACGGCCAGGGAGAAGTTATGTTGTATAATTCACACGGAGGGAGATGCTAAAGGTTGGAGAATTATTGGCATTTGAGGCATCTCCGGACATAGGCGGTGTAATCCTGGGTCATGGTAGTCTAGTAGTAACCTTGTCGAATGATCTTATTGGAAAGAACGTGACCATTCATATGGGGCCCGCATTCTCTGCTGTGGATCTTTTGCATTATCTTTTCAATTTCAGCCCCTGCGATACAGTGCATATGAGTTCTATTGAAGTTCCTTTTGAGTAGTGCTTTGTGACAGATGATGTACTGGGCAACCAGTCTTCGAAGGGTTGCTCGATATTTCTTATTGTAATCCTTGGGATACCTACCATGCTTGAGGAGGCGCCATATATCATAGTCCTAGCAATTGGCTAGCTCGAGATCTTCTGTGGTGACGAGCTCAATATGGTAGCAATGGGTTGGTTTGTCTTGTTTTTGAATCTGGAAGGGGGTCATTGTTATTCCTTTGGGCATTTCGACCATTGAGGCCAAGGTAGTAAGGGCATCAGCTAGGTTATTTTTTGCTTGAGGTAGGTAATGGAAGGTGATGTCTTGGAATTGGGAGGCTAGCTCTTCTAAGTGGTCATGGAAGGGTTGGAGCTTCACGTCCTTGACTCTCCACTTTCTAAGAACTTAACCGATAATGAGGCTATAATCCCCATAGACATCTAGGAATTGAATAACTTTCTTGAGATAAACCTTGAGGCCTACCGTGCATGCCTCGTATTCAGTCATGTTGTTGGTACAAGATAAATCCAGCTTGATGGCGATGGGAGTGTGGGAGTCATTTGGGGCGATCAAAAGTATCCCAATGCCATATATCTTTTTGTTGGCAGTGTCGTCAAAGAACATTTTCCACTGGAGATTGTCCTGGGCAGTGGAGAAGATGTTTTCATCTAGAAATTCGAAGATCTAGACATCGGCTTCATCCATGGGGTAATCAGTGAGGTAGTTAGAGATGGCTCTTCCTTTTATGGCTTTTTGCGTGACGTACATGATATCAAACTCGGCTAGGAGCATCAACTATCGGGCCATTCGGCTGGACAAGGCAGGTTTCTCAAGCAGGTATTTGATGGGGTCCATTCGAGATATAAGTTTGATGGGGAAGGCGAGCATGTAGTATCGTAACTTTTGGGTGGCCCAGACAAGCGCGACAGATGCCTTTTCAAAAGCAGTGTAGTTGACTTCATACCCGACCAATTTGCAATTGGCATAATAGATGGATCTTTCTTTATAGGAATATTCAAGGTATTGGGCTAATAAATCATCAACTACAGTGTCGATTATGGTTAGGTATAAGAGCAAAGGGAGACCAAGCTATGGTGGTATGAGTACCTGGGGTTGGTTCAGATATTTTTTGATTCGGTCAAAAGCTTCTTAGCAGGCCTCATTCCAAACCTTAGTTGAATCCTTTCGGAGTAGTTTGAAAATAGGTTTGCAAATGGAGGTTAACTGGCTGATGAACTGACTGATGTATTTCAATTTCCCACGAAAACCTCGGATCTCTTTCTCTGTTCGGGGGGTAGCATCTCAAGTATGGCTTTCAGCTTGGTGGGATCTGATTCTATCCCCTTCTCACTGACCATGAATCCCAGACGTTTCCCCCTTGTAACGCCGAAGATGAATTTCTGCGGATTGAGTCTCATCTGATACTGTCGCAGTCGTTCGAAGAACTTTCGAAGAGTGGGAACATGACCTTCTCTTGTCTTGGATTTGATAATCATATCATCCATATAGACCTCAACTTCTTTGTGAATCAGATTATGTAGGATGGTTGTGGCATCCCTCTAGTAGGTAGTCCCAGCGTTCTTGAGACCAAATGGCATAACAGTGTAACAAAAGGTTCCCCATGGGGTGATGAACGCGGTTTTTTCTTGGTGGTCTAGGTGAATTTTTAATTTGGTTGTATCCGATAAACCCGTCGATGAATGACTTGAGAGCATGACTGGGTGTGTTGTCCACGATCATGTCAATATTGGGTAACGAATAATCATCCTTTGGATAGGCTTTGTTTAAGTCCCGGTAGTCTACACACATCCGAACCTTCCCTCCTGATTTCAGCACAGTCACTATATTGGCTAGCCATGTAGGATATTCGATCACACGAATGAAGCCCATGTTCAATTGTTTGACCACCTCTTCCATGACCTTGAGCGACCATTCGGTGCTGAGCTTTCTCAACTTTTGTTTAACCGGCTTGTAATATGGGAGAGTGGTAATATCATACTGAGCTATTTTAGGATCAATGCCAGTCATATCGTCATAGGACCATGAGAAGACATTCACGAATTCCTTTAGCAATTCTTCGAGTTGTGCGCGCTCATGCTCGTTAACGGTAGCCCCTATCCAAATCTTGCGCAGTTGGCTACTAGAACCGAGGTTAATAACAATAGTCTCTTCTGCATTAACTTGAACGCGATTATGTTGTTTATTATTAATCTTATTTAGATCAGTTAAGAATTGTTCATTTGAAAAATCATCATCATCAAAAGTTTGATTAGAATCTAGGCAGATCAAGATACTCAAAATCTTCATTTATTTCATTTATATGAAAAACAACATTGAAAACCTCATCAAAGGAGGTCTCGATTATATTTGAGCAAGGATAGACAATAGAAGAATAAATGGGGTAAACATTAGGATTAGGTGGGATTTCAACAGGTAGAACTAGCATAGCATGCCCGTTGAGGAGAGGTGTATCAACAGCTTTAATCAGTTGGGATGGATCCACTAATGTAGTGCCTGAGTGAACCATGCAGAGTGTCAGCCCCAGTGTCTATAAGTTGAATGAATATTCATAATAACTTTCCTCAGTCTCTTTAGTATCTTTGATGAGTGGTTGTACATGGTGTTGGGAACTCTCGGTCCATGGGTAGCCGTCTTGGAAAAATATCTCCATTCCATGCTTCATCTTCTCGTTTATATGGTCATACTATGGTTTAGGAAAGATACAAAAGGGGAAGTCTTTGCCCTTTTTGATGAATATTCCATTCAAGGAGTCACATGGGATAGTCTAGATGCAATCTAGTCCTCTCTTTGGTCGATACTGGCAGATCATTCTGAGCTCTTTCTCTGATGGTTGATACCCCAAACTATAAGGAGGGAAATCTTTCGTTAGTTTAATTAGCTCAAGTATCCCTTGATGTCTTTGTCTTAGCCCCAGTCTAGGCATAAAGTGCATGTTTCTAAACATCTGAATCACATTAATGTTTCCATGGGGGTCATATTCTGGACAAACCCTTTCTTTGATGTCGTCCCCTGTCGGGAGTAGAGGTGGTTCAACTCGGAATCCTGATAGAAGCATATCATTTGACTCGTACTGTATCTCAATAATTGGGTTGTTGGTACTTGCACCCTCGGCATTGTCGTTGTCTCCCCAAATGGTGATGACTCGTTCGTTGGTGAAGAACTTCAATTTCTAATGGAGTGAGGAAGACACACCCTTGATACTGTGGAGTTAAGGTCGTCCTAGCAACAGATTGAAACAAGATGGGATGTTAATAACTTGGAATTTTATGACAGGGTTTATAGGTCCAGCCCCTATTACAAGCTTTATGGATCCCATCACCTCCCACTGGGTCTTATCGTAAGCACGTACATCAGCGGAGGTTGGAGCGAGGTCACTTTATTTTATGCCTAAACATTTGAAGGTTGTTAGTGGGCATACATTCAAAGGGGATCCATTATCGACAAAAGAGAGTGGTATGACATTCCCCATAACTTCGATGAAGATGTCGAGTGCATGATTGTGGTTTGGCCCAATCTTGGGGATTTCTTCTTCGAAAAAGGATAGCATTCGGGTAGAAGTCAAGGATCCGACCAAATTTACTGCTTCTTCTAGTGTGGTAGATGAAGGAACTGTGGGTCCAGTGTGAAACTTGATCAAAGCATTTCTGTGTAGCTGAGAAGACATGAAAATCCCCCATAGAGTGATTATAGCTTGATTTTTCTTCAGTTGATCGAGGATCTTTCTTTCCTCGAGGGTAATTTCTAGCATAGGAAGGTTTTCAACACCCTTCCCCTTGTCATTGGCTGGTAGTGAGCTTGGAATCTGGTAATGCCTCCCTGATCTGGTCATATGATTTACTGAATAAGAGAAGAACATGAATCCCGTTTCGTTATCGATCTCGGGTTATTCTACCACCTTTTTATTTCTCCAAGGAGTTCTTCAAATGATATCATCCCACACATGTCAGCTACCGGGCCAGTTTTCTCTGAAGATTTTTCTTCATTTCAATCTTTGAACTCTTCCCCCCATCCGGTGGAAACAATTCTGTATTTTCATGTAAAGTTAATGCATTCCACAACTTCGACGGCTTCTTCATACAGGTCTTCCCATTCTGTGGGGATATGTAAGGGTGAAGGGACCAGGCGCCCTTGTAGCTTCATAGTATCAAGCAACTCAGTCATACTGCAAATATCATTGGTTTGCCTGAATATCTTTACTATAACCTGGAGAACATCATCTATGCTAACTTCATCGATTAGTACTACCCAACTGTCTGACTCTAGAGCCCATTTTCGTGCTTCCAAGAACAGCGCACTGAATCTCTGGCAATCAATGATTATCCGTGAGGGAAATTTCAGCCCAAACTCTAGGAGTTGGTTTAAGACTTCTGGAAATTCCATACTTCCATTTTCAGAATGGTTACGGACAGTGATGCATGCTCTGGTAAGGAGTGATAGTGCCTGATCAGTGAGGCTAGTAGGGTGTAGGAGGAAATGTGGGAAGGTTTGGAGAGGTTTGGGAGAGTTTATGGGTGTGATTTGAGTTGAGGGATCAAATTTTGGGTTCTCTTTTATGAAGATGACATTGGCATGATTTGGGAGTGGGTTGTGAGTAGTGTTTGGCTTAGGATTGGATGGTGGGGAAATGGTACCCCGTTCAATTAGACCTTAGATTATCTTTTGAAGGTGAAAGCATTGATCGTTGGTATGGCCAGCTGTTTGGTGAAAGGCGAAATGGGCATCTACTTTGATGTTTATTGGGAGCGGATTTGGCAGAGGACGGGGATCCAAGGGTTTGATAAGGTTTCGGCTCAACAAGGCTTGATAAACTTTAGAGAGGGGAGCATGGAGCTCAATTTATTCTTTTCGGACTGGGATAGGGAGACTTTATGGTTCTCATGAAGTGGTTCATTGAGAGGTCTTGTTGATGGTTGAGGCTACGGCACCGGCAGGTTTGTCATATTTTCTAGGGGTGAATTGTCCGGACACCTTCTTCGTTTTAACATCTATTTTAGCCATAATCTCCTTGATTTATACTCCTGTTTCTATGAGAGCTCGGAAGTGGTGATAGAATTATCCTCCCATAGTTTCTCAAACATGGGGGAAGAAGTTCTTCTTCACTATACTGACTTGATGTTCCTCGAAAGGCTGATTGGTCATGGTAGCTTCTTCCTCCACCGAGCTATGAAGTTACTGACTGATTCCTCAGAATTCTATTTAAGTAACTCTAAATCATTGCGAGTGACCTCAAGCACTTCGTTGTATTTGTACTGCAACATGAATTCTCAAGCCAGATCCTCCCAGCTACGGATTCTAGACTCTTCGAGAGACAAAAACCTTCAGAGGGTTCTATTATTCAAAGTTTGCTAAAAAAATTGGGCCATCACTTCTTCGGAAGCCCCTAGTAGAGTCATGGAACTGTGATAACTACGTAGATGAACAATCGGGGGTCCACTTCCTTCAAATTTCTTGATATTTAGCATTTTGAACTTCTCAGGTAACCTCGTTTTAGGTTTAGGAGACATGTGGGTGTAGTCCATGTAATTATCAGAGATTCTGACTTGGTCAAACTTCTTAGTGAGCATATTGAGGTCTTATTTGACCTTGTTCAACTCCTCCTCCTTCAGATCAATGATCATAGGCAAGTTGGGCCCATACTGGGCAAAGTTCGGCATCGAAAGCTAGGCAAGCGGCGAACCAGTAGCAGAAGGGGCACGTGGAGTGTGCTGATATTCTTCGGGAACCCAGATAGGCTCGGGTGGAGCCATATCACGAGGAAATAAGGCCTCGATCTCTTGAGGAACGGGAACCAGGATTTTTTGGAAAAATATTTTTGGAGAAATGTTTTTGGATTTTTTTTGGGAGACGGTCTCAGCATGATTATTATGTTCTCACTTGTATTAAATTCTCCTAAATGAAAAATGAAATGCAGGACGGGACCTGAGCCTAGAAAAGGTGGGTTTTTAACATATGCAAAGCTATGGTTGGACTTGTAACCAGGCTCATGGGTAGGGTCCCATTTTAAAAATACGCAAAAATTAGGGCGGCAGGCCGACCCAAAATTTCGATAGAGTTTCGGGTTGAAACCGATAATCTTATATGTGTGTCCTAGGCTTGAAACCTATATGCGAGTATGTAGTTGGTTGGGTGAATCGAAAAGGGTTCCCCCCTTTGGCCTGACTTCTACGATATACGTGTGGATAAGCCATTTGATATACCTGAGTGTATGTGAATTTCCTCACCACATACCTCGTGGGAATGGTACGTGTGAGAGAAAATTCAATATACTCAGAGTACGTGAATGAATTCTTTATGATATACCTCCCGTCATGACTTCAGTCAAGCGGTACGATGTGGGGGAACCGTTCGATATATGTCGAACGTACTTGGCCAATGGAAGGTGAGAGTCATATTGATTAGGCTAACTGCGCCCTGCCGGACTAGTGCCCATCACGAAGTGACCCTTTAGTTACTGGGAAAAATTTGGTCAATCAAAATGCTCTTTGGTGATGTCGTGTGAATCATGCATGATTCTCTTATTAGTATCTTATGATGAGGGTATCTTTTGATCATGCCCAACGGGGAGCAAAGTATGCATACCAATGGTATACCAAGTACGGATGGGTGATGCGTGCAGCATATGGATATATGTGATCCTAAGTGCACGTGGTGTGAAGTGTACATGGAGAATTTTCTACAAGTGCGTGAATAGAAGCATAAGAATGAGGTACACAGGAGTAGTAAATGGGAACATGCAAACAGGGGAATATATAAGAAAATAAAACACCCATGTAAATAGAGTCTAGCCCTCAAAATAAACATATATCCCTAGCAGAGTTGCCACTGTGGCCATTCCCAATCCTCGCGGCGGTCGGGAGAGTGAGGCTTCGGCCATCGTCATTGATGAGGTGAAAAATGTAGAGATATGGAGTCACCGGTCTATTTTACTCAAAAAAGACAAAAGAAAGGGAGCCATCCCGAAGGACAGCATCCAAAGACATACTGGTGCATACGAAACCAAAATGGCCCGAAAAGGGTCCGGAGGCTAAGTTACAAAATGGGAAGGTGTTAGGCACTCATTCCGCCCTTACAGTCTCTCATGGGTTTTTCCTATTTTCCTTTATTTTCCCCGTGATATGTGTGCATGTGTATATATAGTGGGGAAACGAATCCTCGACTTGTATCATGGAAGAGATAGAGTGAGTCATCCGTAGGAAGGTCCATAAAAATAATTTTAGAAAATAGGATTTACGTGATTATCCTTGTGTTGATTTTTATAATGGAACGATAACGTATGTGGAATAATACGCCACTAAGAACAAATATATGCATATATGGATATATGTAATCTAAGAGAGTTGAGTTTAGAGAAAATAGAAAATGAGAGAAAAAGTGAGAATAGGACTCGAGTCTCGGGTTTTAACCCGAGACGCCTACGTAGCCTATTGCGGCATCAAAGTCCACGTAGTTCGTATGCAAAACGAGGGGTGGGGTTTATCCCATAAATCAAATCGGGGACTTCTCTTATTTGTGTGTGTGTGTGTGTAGAAAAAGTGTTTTAGCTGTGAGAAAAATGTAAAAAAAAGTGTGAGAATTCCGGTTTGGAATTTATGAGCAAACCCTCTTTTCTTATTTTTTGGGATTTTATTTGTATGAAAATAAAAGATGTGCAATAATACTAAATAAAAAGTATATTAGGATATGTGAGATGAGAGAATAAAAGTGCTAAGTTATAAAATAAGTTAATGCGAATTTATGAGAATTTGAGGAGAGAATTGAGAAAATTGGACCTTTTTGTAGATCTTGAGCTTGATCTTGAATGTTGGAGAGAATCCCTTGAACTTGGATGGTGATGGGGGGTAATAAATTCACCAAGTTTGATGAAAAGGATGATGAAAAAGTAAGGTTGGAGAGGGATTTGGATGTGGAAATCACGTTGACTTTGAGAGAGGTTTTCTGGATTTGCGGAGAGTGATATCTTTCAGATCTGGGTCCTCTTTGCAATGAGGACAAGCCCTCCTTTTTACAGGCCCAGGGAATTGCTGATCAGCATAGCCCTGGTCTTTCCAATAGGCAAGTGCGTTTAGGTACACTACCGATAGGCAGGGTCTGGGACCTGCCATTTGGCAATGTGTTTCAGGCCTTTTTGGAAAATTGGTCACTGAGCGCAAACCGTTGATCTGAATCATTCATGGGGTAGACCATTGGAAAGGTAGTTCAGAGACCTTCGAAAGTCCTTTGTACTGCTCCCAGGTTTGGGAGTTTACTTTGGGTCATATGTGGCTCGGAAGCGCTTGTTAGTCCTTTGGATAGGGAATCGTCGGACGCAAACGGATCATTCATCCGCATGGTAAGTCCAAATCTCACACATGGAGGAACATTGGAAAGGTTAGGAGATGTACTTTGACATTACAAAGAGTTTGATTCGGTTCGAGGAGTTAACTTTGGTCAATCGGGCCCTGGAAGCTTTTGGTGACCTTTCGGAGTAAAACAGATCGTTCGTCCGCACCGTAAGTCAGAATCGCGCACGGAGAAAATCGTTGGAAAGGGGTTTCAGTGCCCTTTGAAGATTCATTCAGTGTTGGTGGATCTGAAGAGTTGACTTAGGTCAAACGAAGCCCGGGAGCGTCTGATGGCCTCTTGATCGAGTTTCTAGGAAAATGGGTCGTTCGACCGTATAGTAAGTCGGAATCACGAACGGGATGGACCATTGTAAAGGGAATTCAGTTCCCTTTAAAGATTAATTTTGTCTTAGTTGAGATGAAGAGTTTGACTATTTGGTCAAACGAAGTCTGGGAGCGCCCGATGGCATCTAGGTCAGTACTCGGTGTATGACCTGGGCTTTAGGGGGTAATAGAATGGGGTGTCTATAGCTAGATTCATGCACAACCTTGTTAAACTTCAAGAATATATGTAAGAGAACACGAGGTAACTTACGCGAAGTGTGATGGCCTCACAATGTCAACCATGGAGAGAAGTGGGGGCAAGGAAAATAAAAATATCCACACACTCTCTATAGAGATAAGAGGCAAGATAGTTGAGGTAAATCTTTGGAAATTCCTAGACTATTAAATATTGGATCTGAGACAAATTGATATGTTTAGCTACGAGCATATGAACTAGAGGAGTCATTTTACCATCCTGGTAGGACCCTCCCTCTACCCTATGGTCAATCGATGATGATGATGATGACTGTATATATTCAGAATAATTTGTAATTTCCTTCGAGATACTCAGTAATGTGCCAGTCTTTGACACGCTAGGAATAAAAGTGGGGCAAGCACATCTGCACTCCTAAGAAGGAACAGGATGAGTAAAGCACATGAGGGAAGATCATATATGAGGATATAGTTCTAGAGATCATGCTAAGGGGTCAAACCAATGCGAGTAGGTATTTTTAAGGGAATAATGTTCTTCAGAAAGTCATTGATAGCCTAACATCGCAGCCAAGGAAGCTCAACCATGGAAGGGATCCATTAAAAGGATATAAGATTGTTTAGGTGACCTTATAAAACACAAAAATCCAATATAGAAAATATTTGTTCAAGGGTTTCCATTCATGATCTCCGTGGTTAGTTATCCAACGCTTGTAAAATTCTCTGCGCTACAATCACACGTAAGTATGAAGGAAAGTCGAACCCTATTTTATATGTAAAACAATACCAGGCGGGGCGTGACGTATTTTCTATAGTTGACGAGATGCGCAATAAAGATTTTTCAAGCTCTTTCATTGGCCCTACTCAAATTTGGTATAATGGTCTATCTAGAGGGGAAATATCATACTATAAATAGTTGGCCGACCTCTTTGTAGAAAATTTTTCCTTTTGGAAAATAACTAGAAAAAGGGCGGCCCACTTGCTAATCGCCCGTCAACGAGAGGATGAAACGATAAAGGAGTACATTACCAGGTTCAATGCTGAGAAATTGGATGTGGTATATTACAATGAAAAGGTGGCCATGCCAACAATTATGAGTGGCCTGTTACCTAGAAAGCTGTTTTGTACGGTTGCAAAGGATCCCCCCAGCCACATGGCCGAGATATTTGCCAATAATAATCACCTACAAGTGTCATATTTATTCCTCAAATAGATGCATTTAAATTTCTAATTCTCGATAAAATTGACCTTATGTTGTATTTTATTTATCTTGTAGTTAAAACATACTCCTGGACTCAAACATGTTATTAAAGGAAATATGAGCAAAAAGGGCTGCACATTCACCTTAAGGTAAAATTGGTAAATTCAGATGACAAAATTCAGACTCAAACAAAATAAAAAAATTGCAGGCCTTAAATCAAGGGATGCCTAGGTTCAAATGGCGAGTCAATCGTACTATAAATGAAGACATTATAACCATGAAAAGTTCCTAACTAAGAAAAGTCAAAGGCTCGGGTCATACCTTTAGTTAAACCTGATACACGAGCACTTATGAAATGTTAATGACATTAAAATCAAGGTCACATCATTTTTCTTGGTTCGTCATTTGGAGGTCATAGGAAGGAGTTACAAGGATTTGGGTGTATTGTGCAAATATTAGAGGTAGGGAAAACAATAAAGAATATATATATATATATATATATATATATATATATATATATATATGTTTTGCAAACCTGGTGAACCGGACCACCTGGCCGCCCAAATACCGTTGGATCTTCGTGCCCCCATGCGTGGTCCCCACTCTCCTGACGCACGCCATGTGCGCAGTTGATATTCCTTCAAATCCATATTTTTCTTTATTTCCACTTTACACCCAAATTTCTTTTTTCTTTTTTAATTTCTTCATTATTCCTACCTTCTCTCTCATTCTTTATTTCACTTCTTTTCTAAAAATAAACCCTATTTTATAAATTCCTCTATGATTACTTAAATCATCATCCAACCCCTTATCTTTTATATACTCTAAAACGCTCTACATAACATTAATCTTAGTTTCTTTTTAGGCTATCCACATTGCACTACTCATTTTCTCTCCTTTTTTACGATCGTTTCCCTCTTCTCTCTCATCATAAGTTCCGAAAACAGAAGAAAGAAAGACACGTCTTTTCTATCTCTCATGTCCTTTCATATTATATAACTGTGTGCACAGTTTCTCTTCTATTTACCACACGTTTCTACATGACCTTTGGTTTCCTTTTTGTCTATTCCTTTACCTTAAATCATCTATTACCTAATGTCTCTCTCTCTCTATCTCTTTACCTTCCATCACCACTCCCCCTCTTCCAATCTAATATATGGATCCTCATATTTGATCCCCATTTTTTCCGTTTTAAATCCTCACCATTTTGTGTATAATTGACATAGGTGAAATGGGTTTTCTATTATAGTTCAATATTGAGGTAAAGCCACCCATCTTTTTCACTTTCTTGGTCATTACTTTCTTCATTGGATTTTCTGCTTCAAAACTACTTGTTTTAATGTGTGTATTCATGGGTATTTCTTGAATTTTTGTTGCAGACATGATATTTGACTTATTTGGTGTGGTTAATTGAGACATAATACACTGAAATTTGCATGTTATCTAATTTTAAGAGGTGGGTTTTCAATAGAATGTTTTGTGTATATATATTGGAAACCTAAGCACATAAGTGTGTGATGTGTGCCCCATACGAATGACTAACCATAAGGGAAATTTGACTTTGGTTTTCTGTTCAATAGTTGATTAAAATTGGTTTCTAGGGTATTTGATAGTTTTTTGGTTTGTAGGTTATGATCAAAATTATGAAATTTTTGTTATTGCATCTGGACGAGAGAAATTGGCATCAATTCCAAGTGGTAATGGCATTGTTGTTTCAATGATTTCATCTGGTGGTGGTGGTGGTGGTGCCGCCCTTTCTCCACTTGTTGCTGCGTCCAAGAAAGTGGAAGAAGTGGAGGATAAAGAGGAGTTCGATGATGATATGGGTTTCAGTCTATGCGATTAATCTTCGTTGTGATTTTTTTTCTTGAAATGTATGAAAGCGGTAATTTTGTTATGTTTTCATGGTTAATTTTTAATTTATGTTTTCTTTCTACTTAGATACCTTTTAAAGTGGTTATCCAATTTGTCCTTCTTTGTGTTAGGCTTATTCATTTTCATGTAGCAATTTAAGTTTTGTTAACGGAATAAAATCTCATGTATTTACATACTCAAGACTTTCCTCTATCCGACTTTCAACCATCTGTGTGACCTTATTCTAAAAAAAGTTTCTTTGAAGAAACTATTAGTTATGGGCAAAGTGATTATAATTTATTGGCCTAATTTTTTTTTTGTCCTATTTTTTATTTTCCATGTGTTACTATTCTAAAAATATGTCAATTTAACCTTGATTGTTTCGTAATTGTCATAAAAACTTGGGAACTGCAGTTATGGTTTATCGAGTTTGGAGCAGTTTGATGATTATTTTACAGTTGGGTTCCAAAATAAAATGAATTTGAAAGGTTTACGGCATTTGGAAAGTTTTATTTAACCAAGATACGGAGGGGACAATGGTCAGAAGTAATGTTTTGAAGGACAATGGAATGAGTGGATTGCCAAGAACTAGGGTAAGATAAATTTAACGCAACTGTGTCAATTCTATAAAATTGCTTGCATTTGTTCTATGTCTCAAAATGCCAAGTGGTATCCAAGTGAATGAGTTCACAAAAGCAAGACAATTATATAAGGTCCAATATTTTAAAAGAATGAGGGGAATGGAAGAGCTGAAGTTCTAACTCTTCTACATGCTTAAAAAATTCTAAGGGACATTCGGGCTTCCATAAAATTCCTACGAATACAATTTAAAGTAATCACACGTAATCAATCGGTGAATATCTCAATAAAGTGAAAAATATAAGAAACGTATTATACTATAAATTTTTTTAATCTATAATTATTTCGTTTCTCATTGATTCTTGTTTGCCATTACTATGTTGATTAAGAAAACGCTAATGTATAAGTCGCGCACCGCGTGGGTTTCCATCTAGTATTAAATATACCTTTACCCATAACCCTTTTTATTGTTCTATTAATTAGAATATAATTTGGTAAAATTTCTAAAATGCCTCCAAACCCTAAATTCCAACTATTTAAAGGGCGTTTGGTCTTCATTTTTAGAAATATTGATTTTAGGTTTTAAACATGGGATAAATTATTCTCCAACACTTTATAGAGAGTGTTTGTATTTTTAGCAAATATGTCAATATAAAGTGTTGTGGTAGAATTTATATCTTGTAAATATTGTACATAATTTTCTTCTTTCTCCTTGTCTTCACTTTTAGGAGATTAATTGGAGACAAACCTAGTACTAATTTTTGGAGAGCTTAGTCTTAGTTAGACGAATATGTTTTATTCGTAAGTTAATTTAGTTTAGTATAGTGTTGTTTTTTATTTATTTCTTCTTTAAAAAAATTTGTGAAATAAATTGTATTATGAAAGACATATTATGAGTTTTTGAGATATGTTCCGAGGGTAATTAGTATAAACGATTCCAAATTTGAGGGTGATCTTCATGTCCTAAGCTTGGAGGTTCAATGAAGATACTACAAGAGTTGATTTATATATTGTTAAAACATTGTTTTTCACCTCTCGTAAATTATTTTTACATTTGATATGTAAAAATGATTCACATGCTTGGCTAAATATCCCCTTTCAAGGGGGGACTACATTCTTCTTCTATTTAATTTATTATTATACATTCTAATTTTCTTATGTTCATTTGAAAATAAATATTGGACTCTTATATTTAAAAATGGATTTTGAGAGAAGACATTCGGTTCTAGTCACGTGTCGAGAGAAGGTGATTTATTTTTAATGAATTAAAAAGTTCCCCTCCCATGAGGGATGGGGTGAACTTATCATTAAGAAAGAACCCGAAGTTGTTATTACATCATTTTCTTAAAAATCAAACTAGAGATAGGACTTTCTTATGTTAAATGATGTTTTAATAATTTCTAATTGTAAACACTTACAATAATTTTAGTAAGGGATCCCAAGCGGGTAGTTTGTTAGAAATGTTTTATTCTAATTTTTGAAGGGTTTTGTAAAAGTCTAAAATGAATTTTGAAAGAAGAATTTGTTTAAATTTCATTTGCGACGAGAGTAGATTTGTAATTTGAATAAATCTTGGAATATTCTAAAATTAATAGTTACTTAAGTAAAAAAAATAATTGAACCGTAGAAGTGGATTATCCTCCCTTTTTTGTTTTCGTACTTATTACTTCACTCATTAATTCTTATTTTATTTTTTATTAATTAGTTAGTTTAAGATGTAGTTCATCATTAGTTAAATTATCCCTTTAACAAACTGCTTTAAAAACTCCATTACATAGTCTTCGAATTGCTTTTATCTACATTGAGGATCACAAATTGGACCCTTACATGCATATATACATGTTTTACTGTATTTGTAGGAACGAAAGGGATTTTTGATTTACGGTTTTAATTTAACAATGACCTATACACAGAAAGACTAGTTATCAAATGGTGTTGTTGCCGATTTTTAAGCGTTGGACTTTTACTTAAATCTTTAAGATTGACTTTTCACGAAGTTCCATTGCCAATTTTTCGATTTGAGGAGTGTTTTGAAGACTTGTACATTTTTTTCATTTTGCATATATTCTTGATTTTCTTACATTGGTTGTGTTAGGACTATTGAAGCCTTGTACATTCATTTGTGGTGATTTTTAACACCAATAATTTGTAATAATTATGTAAAATAAAACATAAAAGAAAAAAAGGGAAATGAGACAAAATAAAGAGAGCGTAATTGAAGTAGATTAGTATCCTATCTATTTTGGATCCGTAGGAATCTCGGTGATGACTGAAGTTAGGCGAACTTTCCCCCATTCGACTCAACTCAGTATCTCCATACATGTGTAAAAGCCATATGAGGTACATTTCTTTATCACTCGCGCATCTCCTGTTAGCCAGTCCATTTATTGTTTCACTATTCAATCCCATTTGATTTATTTATGCATAGTCTTACTTTGAATGGTTTGATGAATTAATTGAACTTAAGGCCTAGACCCGGTCAATGAAACGAGAATGGATTTTATCACCAGACTCAATGACTTATCTATTGTGTACAACCCTAGCTATAACTAAGGTTAAAATCAATCAATTAGTTATGCCAATAGGATATTGTAATACCCGCACTTTTTATTACGTACTTGTATTTTGACCTATTTATATGTCAATGTGCCATTAACAAAAAATCTACATTTGCATTTCTCACATGGGAATTTATTTGTGTTTATATGATTTATTTAAGCACCTTCGTAAAGTTTTAAGCAATTTGGACAAAAAATAAATGATGCACGAACACGAGTGCTAGAATACAACACTTTTTGACGGTATACGACAGTGCGAAAACATAACTATGTACGAATTGTTTAAGACATTTGGTAAGTAAAGAAATAATTTGACCATATATTCAAACTCATAAAATACATATAAAATTACCATGGGGGTAATATATATATATATATATATATATATATATATATATAAATCATTTTTTGTCAAAAAAAAAAGTGCTCAGAAAAATCTGAAACTTTGCAAAAAAATGTAAAATTTAATTTTGAACAACTTTGCCTTCTTCGTCATCCTAAAAAAATGGTTTAGACGGATTTATGTTGAAATTATAGTAAAAAATTATTTTAGGTGATGTGGTTGGCTCATTTATTGGGTGGTTGGCTTTTGTATTTTTCAACTTGGATAAAATGTGTTTCACTTATATTTTCAAGCCTAGGAGACTTAAATGAGTCAAAATATTGAAAAGGGAAGCTTAAAATTGATATAAATAAGGGTGGGAGGATTCATGAACCTAGTAAACCAAAACAATATAAACTCCTCCATCTTCTTCCTATCTCTTATATCCTCAAGAGAAAAAATATTGTAAATTTCGTAGCTCACCCTTATATCCATATTCTCTATCCTCAAAACTCCATTAAAACATCACACAAGGGGTGGGGCGACTTGGTGTGGCTTGAAAGCTTGATTTTAGGAGGATAGGAGTGGAGTTTAGGAGCATTCTAGGAGGACTTGAAGTTTTCTTCTCCAAAGTTATCTCCTCTTCATAAATCAAGCAGGGTTTTTCTCTTCCTGAATTATATATGTTCAAAAGCTTAAAAGACCCATATTGATGAAAGATGATTTCTTGTTAAAAAAATTGTTTGTTCTTGTATTTTCTATATGCAAACCCATGCTTTTTGTGTGTTAAAATGAACTAGCTTTGTTGATTAAATTTCATAATATCATGCTTGTATAAATGAATGATTAGAACATGAAAATTGATAAAAAAAATGTTATAATCATATACTACTTGAATATGAATGTGTAGAATGCATATGCATGGATTTCTTAGGTAGAAATCCCCATTTCATGCGAATATACTTGAATAATTTTTAGCCATGATAAATGATATGTTTTGAAATGAAATAGATAGATTTCATCATGTTTTGAAAGAATGATAAATTTCAGCCCCTATTTTGATGATGTTAAAAAGTGATGATAATGACTTAAAATGGAGTAGAAAACTCATTAAAAACCTTATATTTGAACCCTACATAAAAATGGTAAATTTTAATAATTAAGTTTATGATTAAATGAGTAAAATATTATAGAAAAACAATAAGGTCTTATAAAGATATATTTTTTCCCCTTGAAAACCCATTTAAAGGATGCATTTTTGGTGTAAAAATGGTATAATGGCAATTTTGGTAATTATGTGAAAAACTGGTGGAAGATAATGTTTCTTTACTTTAAATGCTAGTAAAATCATTTTGTAGGTACTAATACTATGTTAATACATTAATGAATAGATAGGATAAATGATGATTGGATGTTAGTGTTCAAAGTACAATGTTATTATTAGTTGGCCTCCTCGACTATTTTAAAAGTAAGGCAAATAATGAAGTAAAGAAGTAACGCCGAAAGATTAATGTGAGTACTTGGGATAATGAGAATAATTGTAAGAATGTGAATATTTGGAAGAATGTGAATATATGAAAAGATAAGGATATTCGGATGTTTCCGTAAAGAATAATTAAGGAGGGCATGATGTCCCTAGTCGTGAAAGACCCCAAACAACCTGGCCAGTGTAACATATGTGTGCTCGATACCGACGGTGAAAGGCCGTCAAATCTTGGATGTTGGCAAATCCCAAAGTAATAAAAGTAATATTCATGAATGATTGGGAAAATGAATGGATTAATGAATTTCAATAAATGGATCTTATTAAATGACAACATAGTTGTATTAATAACTTAAGTCTCTGGCACCAGACATGAAAAATACTTAAGTGTGGGTTGGTCATATAACCCGAGTGCATTGCATGTAGTTGTATTAACATTTAATGAATTGAAAATTATTGTATAAAATACCGAAAGACATTGTATATGTATAGGATTTTGATTATCAAATTATTGCTTAGTATTTCCCACCCTACTGGGCATTCGCTCACCCCCTTACTTTTCCCCTCCCCAGGTACTTCTGTTGCTGACACTGGAAAGGATCTCGGTAAGGATGTGGATCGTGTTACTCGGCATTAGACGCTCTGTTGATCGTTTCATAATATGTTTAAGATTTATATTTGTAGCACTTTAATTAATATTTTGGAACTTTATTAAGGGATTTGTGCTATTGTGTTGTCTTACTCAGTGAACTTTATTTCGATAGATGAAGTGTGGTATTACATGGTTTTTCATGGACAAATTCATAAGTTAAATTTATTAGGCTTGTCAAATGTTTATTCTTTTTAAATTAAAATTTAACAAATGAATATCATGTCCTTAAATCAACTAAATATATTTTTTTAATATAATAAAGTAAACTTTTTCAACTCCGTCTGTGTCGTGCTTAACTTCTTATTTTTTTGACACTGCCGGTCCCAAGCCCGAAAAACGGAGGAGGGTTGCGTTAGGTAGCTGACAGCCAGCGTAAAACTTTGTCAGATCCTTATGAACATGAATCCTATGAATATACGTGCTAATACTAGGGCATTCCCCTTAAGCGATGCGTTGCGCCTGCCACCGGGTGTCTCGAAAAATAGGCAAGGGGCATTGCGCCTGCCACCGGGTGTCTCGAAAAATAGGCAAGGGGTGTCGCATCGGCGCTCGTATGCGATGATAAATATGCAAGGGTTCCTGTAACAAGATGGACTTGTGCGGATAAAGAAGCTAGTCCAGGATACTAGGCTTAGGTTAGCGACATGGAACATAGGGACTATGACAGGAAAAGGGATGGAGTTAGTAGATACCATGATAAGAAGAAAAGTTAACATAGCTTGTTTACAAGAAACTAAATGGGTCGGTGAGAAAGCTAGAGAAATAGAAAATACAAGATTTAAATTATATTATACAGGAAAACATAGAAATAAGAACGGAGGTGGAATGATAGAAGATAAAAACTTTAAGGACGATATCGTAACCGTTATTAGGAAAGGTGATAGACTTATACTTGTAAAATTGGTATTAGGTGAAAACATAATTAATATTGTTAGTGCCTATGCACCTCAAGTAGGATTAGATGAGCACACTAAAGTTCAATTTTGGGAACAAATGGATGAACTAATTCAAGAAATACCCCTTAATGGCCATGTAGGAGAAGATCATGTAGGATATGAGATAGTGCATGGAGGACATAGTTTTGGAGATAGGAACGACGGGGGAGAGTCTATCTTAGATTTTGCGATGGCTTATGATTTTGTACTAGTAAATACAAGTTTTAAAAAGAGGCTTGAACACTTAATAACTTATAAAAGTGGAACACATAAGAGACAAATAGATTTTTTCATTACTAGGAAAGGAGACCGATTAACGTGTAAAGATTGTAAGGTTATCCCGGGAGAGAGTTTAACCTCACAACATAGGATAATGGTGTTGGATATAAATATTAAAAATCAATCACGAGTGCGAAAAGTAAAGATTAACCCACGAACTAGGTGGTGGAATTTAAAAGGAGAGAAATTAGAACTATTTAAAGATAAAGTATTAAATGAAGCAACATGGAATAGTGAAGAAGAAACTAACATAATGTGGAATAAGATGGCCACATGCATTAGGAGAATATCAAAAGAAATTCTTGGAGAATCAAAAGGCAAAGGGCCACAGTCTAAAGAAACTTGGTGGTGGAATGAAGAAGTATAGAATATAGTAAAAATTAATAGGGAGTGCTTTAAAATATGGAAAACAAATAGAAATGAAGAGACTTTTGAGAAATATAAATGGGCTAAAAAGAAGGTTAAGAAAGTGGTAAGAGATGCTAAGTTAAAAGCGTATGATGATCTTTATACAAAATTAGGAACACAAGAAGGGGAAAAAAGTATTTATAAGCTTGGTAAACTTAGGGATAGGAAAATAAAATATTTTAATAACGTTAAGTGCATCAAAAGTGATGATTCGAGAGTCCTAGTCAAAGATGATGAAATTATGGAAAGATGGAAAAACTACTTTGAGAGGTTATTAAATGGAGATAATGGGAGTAGATTAGATATAGAGGAACTTAGGGAGACTCGAGAAGATATATTTTTTCATAGAATTAGGACAACAGAGGTCAGGATTGCTTTAAAAAAGATGAAAACAGGGAAGGCTTTAGGACCATATGGTATCCCTATTGAGGTTTGGAAGTGCTTAGGGGAGGATGGAGTATCATGGCTTACAAAATTATTTAATATAATTTTAATGACTAATAGGATGTCCGATGAATGGAGAAAAAGTATTTTAGTACCTATTTATAAAAATAAAGGGGACATACAAAGTTGTTCAAATTATCGTGGTATTAAGTTAATGAGTCATACAATGAAACTTTAGGAGAGAGTGATTGAATATAGATTGAGATTGAAGACAACAGTATCTGAGAATAAATTTGGGTTTATGCCTGGGAGGTCAACAATGGAAGCAATCTATTTATTGAGGAGATTAATGGAGAGGTATAGAGAGAAAAAGAAGTATCTTCATATGATTTTTATAGATTTGGAGAAGGTGTATGATAGGATACCCAGAGATATAGTATGGTGGGTTCTACATAAAAGAGGAGTGACTCGTAGATATATTGACGTGATCAAGGATATGTATGATGGTGCGATGACTATAGTAAGAACATCAGCTGGAGAAAGTAGTGAATTTTCAATTACGGTAGGGCTACACTAAGGTTCAGCATTAAGTCCTTATCTCTTTGCTCTTGTTATGGATGAGTTGATTGGACAAATACAAGATGAGGTGCCATGGTGTATGCTATTTGCAGATGATATTATTTTAGTCGATGAGACTAAGATGGGGATAAATGCTAGGTTGGAATTGTGGAGAGAAACTTTAGAAACAAGAGGATTTAAAATAAGCAGAACTAAAACAGAATATGTGGAGTGTAATTTTAGTAGTAATAGGAGGACAAATGGAGATGTGGTGAAATTGGAGGGTCAAGAAATACCTAGAAATGATCATTTTCGTTATTTAGGATCGATTATACAAAAAGATGGAGAGATTAATGATGATGTTACGCATAGGATTAGAGCATGCTGGGTTAAGTGGAGAAGTACGGCCGACGTTCTGTGTGATAGACGTATATCTTTGAAGTTAAAAGGAAAATTTTATAGGACGGACATTAGACCCACCATGTTATATGGGACAGAGTGTTGGTCAACCAAGAAACAAAATGTGCATAAAATGAGTGTGGCGGAGATGCAAATGCTAAGATGGATTTGTGGTAAAACTGGAAAGGATAAAATTAAAAATGAACAAATTCGTGAAACGGTAAAAGTAGCTCCTATAGAAGATATATTGAGAGAAAATCGACTTAGATGGTTTGGACACGTCAAGCGTAGACCAATGGATGCTCTTGTAAGGAAGAGTGATTTAGTTAGTATTGATGGTAACCCAAGGGGTAGAGGTAGGCCTAAATTAACTTGGCGGGATATTATAAAAAAGGAAATGATATCATGTGGTTTAACCAAAGATATTACACTGGACAGAATGGAATGGAAAAATAGGATTCATGTAGCCAACCCCAAATAATTGGGAAAAGGCTTTGCTGAGTTGAGTTGAGAGAATAAAGTAAACTTTTTCCTTCTCCCCCCTTTAACACCCCAATTCAGATTTGGGTTATTCCAACGGTAATTTAAATTTGGGTCGAGGCGTTACAGATATGGTGTAAATAGGACCATTTTTGAACATTTTAACTTGTAAAATAAACTTTAGAGTCTCCTCCACCAGAAAATCCTTGATCAGTTTGCTTTGAGGAACGTTAGTGTCCAGGGAATCTGGATTTTAAGTGCGCATGCACTATAAAAGAGGGTTTTGCCGTCCCCGACATTGTACCGGTTGACCGTCTCATTGTAGTAGATTTGTGGGGAATCTCTGTGGCAAGCCTCTAGTTATCTTGTGACGAAAGTAGAGACACGTATTTCTCATATGTGACGTATAAAACTCCGTGCTTTTCATGCCCACATAATAATTAAAATTTGACTACGCTATCACTTAATTAAAGATAACAATTGGCTATGTGCTAGTTTGGATTTATCCTTTTCTTGTACGTGTCTAATTAGATGCTTTGGTAGTAGAGTTTTTAGGCTCCATCCTAGTGTGTTTCATAGCCACGTCCATTATTTTCCCTTTTTGAAAATCCAAAAATATTTTACATTCATTTCTTATATTCAAAAATACCAAAAATATTTTCTTTCTTTTTCAAAATTCAAAATCCAAAAATATTTTCTTTCTTTTCTAAATATTTAAAAAGCCAAAAATATTTTTGAGAAAACTTTTTCTCCACTACCCATCTCTTTATGGCCGAAGACAATCCTTTATGGGATGACTTTGTCCATTTCCCATATCCGTAGTGCACCTATTGCTATTAAGCCAATCAGTTGTCCCATGAATGCCCATACCTTCCTTATCCATCCTAACTAATAATGGAACAAGTGTATCCATCACTATTTTGGAACTCACTTTGGTGTGTTATCAAGACATATCCAATATCGAGTGGTGTGAGAAATCATACAATTCGTGGAGGATTGATAACCCTCCCACGTAGTATGAATCCCAAACCGATGTTGTCGACCCCACACATTGCAATAATCATCATGGAAATCTAGTTCACCCCATGATTATCAGTCACATTACTACATTAAACTTTATTATTAACCTTTGGTCTTTCACGAAAGCCATCCTCTCCTGTATGATGAACTTGAACCTTCTCCACACACTTCATATGAGTATTCTTCATATGGTCTTGTTCATAGTAAGTTGTGTCCACCTCAACTATACACCATTGCACTACCAGACATCACTTCCCACCACCATCCTCATCCCCTCTCAAAATACTCTTGCAAAAGTTCATACTCGAGTAAGAGAAATCCAATAAATATCAAAATTATGACCTTCAATGGCTTGAACAACATTTCAATAAATTTGAGTGTGCGAGCGAGTCAAATTTCCTCCCAACTTAACTCATTGTTGTACCCATGTGGAATGATGATAAGTCATCTTGTGCAACAAACTTTGAGTACGACCAACCTTATCACCCTAAGAATCTCTAAGGTTAGACCACCTCATGGTTTGAGCTCCAAGTTGATAATTATGTTGATATATCTATAAAATGTGAGACTAATACTTACCCTGATAAAATAAAATGAACTTAATGCCGAGGTTCATACTTTCGTTCAATATCCAAATGAACCAATATTAAAGGTTCACATACCTATTAAATCCAAAAATATGATTGAGTTTCTACCTATTGCACACATTGAGTGTGTCCTTAAGATGTCCATTTCTTTTCAGGTTAGCTCTAACTATGAGCGCTCCCTAATGCATTGAGATTGAAACAGAGATGGTTTCGACCTCCTTTCATATGGATCCTATCCAGACATATTTGTCTCACATTGAGTCGAATATTGATGTTGATTCACCTATACCGAATCTTAATGCCTCGTTCGATACTTTCACTACCTTAAATGGTGTCATATAGGTGGATCTCTCCATCACTTGATACCACACTCCCTCTTTAAGAGGACCTTGAGGATTATTCAGACCCTCAATATGAGTGTGTGTCCCTTAATCTCGAGTTAAATCATCTTCCTCCACCAATTGTCCCACCCAAACCTCCACCATGTTTTGATCTTATCCCCTTACCATTCCCATCTACCCATTTCGGTTTGTAATCAAAACCACCACCCACCTATGACACCCCGCCTAATTAATTATCGGGTGATCAGTCCCTAATTAATTAATTTCAAAATATCAAGTTGGTTCAGATAAATGCATCACTGTCAAAGAACTCAAATTTTAATTTAATAAAAACTAACCACCTAATATTTAAAAAGGTTGGTGTCAAAATTTTATCTTGTTATTAACCATCATCATAAAAGGGAAATATTTAATCATCACCATTCATCAAAATAGCATAAGGAAAGAACTAACTGAATTTAAATAAATAACTGGAGTAAACACTTCCAGTTAAAATCCCATACAATAATCCAATAACATGAACTTAAAGTCTATTGATAAAATAAAACAAGTCTAAATATTTGAATGTAAAATAGGAGGGACGACATGTTCAACTGAAGTAAATAACTGATATATGAGGAGAAATAGACTCCAAAGCGTCTACTAGCAACATCCCGTAGCTTCCACAACAGCTACAGCTCGGTAAATGAATGGAATCTCCTAAACTTGGTGTCCCTGTGGATAAGAACCTAAAATAATAGGACAAGAAAAGAGATTTGCATAAAAACGGGTCAGAGCCCGAGTAGAAAATAGTTTAAATATAGCAAGTGCTTAAATTTGTTAATTAGCAAAAATATTATTCATGTTAACTTAGCGTACTCACTTGGGATGCTCACCTCTCATCTAATTTGCACACATAGCGAGCCTAACTACCTATACTAGTCTCGATACTATTCCTGACTATATGTAGTATAACCACTATGTCGGATAAAGTATCAAAATAACCCGATTCCAATATATTTCTATTATTTAGGAATATGTTAAAGATGCTTTAACTCATTCTCATAGCATTCTTAATTCTCAATTGGTGACCCAATAAGTATATACTTATATAAAGTAGCCAACATTAAACACAGAATAGGAACTGGGTATACATATATAAAATCTCACCATGTACACACACACACACACACACACACACACACACATATATATATATATATATATATATATATGCTACACCCATGGTCAAGAAACCCTGGTGTTAGGCATACTCGGCTATCTAGTTCCATTGCAACGCTCACGTATAAAGGACAACATGTTCAATTTATCAAGAACTAATAAAACATATACACATATTGGAGGGGAACATAGTTCCAAGCCGATGGGATACATACATACCTACACACCCATACGACCATCATCACTATCATTCTCACAGATATCCCATACCTAGGTTCCATGCTCTAGTGGTACGACTCAAAAACCCCCGAAGGCACACAAGATATGGTCGTACACAACGCGCTAACCTCAATTCGATAGCCAGTAGCTAGGTATGTCATACGCATAATATTCCAAGTAATAAGCATGCACAGAACTTATATAACTTAATAGGCGTTCACGCCACCCAATTTCCATAATATGTAAGTAGTATTATTATTTTCTACCCTCTCCGTAGATCATATATACATGTATATACTCTCTTGAGCCTAACTCTCCTCGGTTATATGAACTTTCTACATCCGAGAATAATCACACTCCCAATTCAATATTAACCTGGACTTTAGGTCACTCATCATTCACGTAGGTTATTTCTCTCACTTGGATAACCCTAGGATGCTTTTTAACCTAATCGGACTCAAAAATTGTATTCTGAAATCTCATTAGAAGTCAAGAGATTCTCGCTCGAATGACCACGTTCGAACGACCTCGTCACTTATAACAAACTAAAAATCTCGTTAGATGACTCGTTGGAATTCTCATTCGAAACGAGGTCGTTCGAACGACCTAGGCAGGTCTTTGAACGAGAATTCCGAACAGGCCATGTTCTTCCCCAAAATCATTTTTCTTAACATTCCAAACCTCAAACTCAATCCTAATTTTGTCCAACATCGATTTATATGGTTCTAAATTATCCCTAATCATTATGGGGTACATTCTAACACAGATTAGTGTTCAAATCTTTATGTTTTCAAAAGGGAAACCAATAATTTCTTAAATCGCTAAGAATTCTCATATAACGAACACATCACTTTAATTATTCAAACCATTAATTTAATTCTTGATTTGCACATAAAATCTTCAGATTTAATAGTATATAAATGGGGTAAATCCTCTACATGCAACCCATCACCAAAGTCTAATGTTCCTTTACGATTAAACCTAATAATACCCAAATTTCATCATATTTTATCTAAATCATCAACAGAGTTTAACCGGGACAATATATGCTAAATAAAATAGAAAGACAAACACTTGCCTTGGAATCAACTTCTGATTTTTGGGTTGAATTTGGTATGTGGTTGATCCTCTCGTCGCGGTCTAATTCTTGGTGTGAGAACTTGAGTTCTTGGCTTAGTTCTCCTATGGGGTCTTCTTCCTCCTCTCTCTCTCTCTCTCTTTCACATAGGTTGCAACTGACTGCAACCTCTAACCCACGTTTCTTTTAATCAAAACCTAATTTTCATCCATTTAATTCCCCAAAATCCCCAAAAGACCAAAATACCACTCCAGGGTGTTATTATGGACTTAAATGCCTGGACTCCAAATAAAACACCTGAGTAGTGTTTTCTGAGTATTTTGACCCTTCCGGACACACTGGCGCACTAAAAATAGTCATTTGAGTTATATAAAAATAATTTACCATTTTAACCCCCAAATGTATAATAGTGATGTGACTCATACGTGCGTCCCAAATAATTATATCTTAACTTCTGTGTATCTCGTCCCCGGACATATTTTTATTTCTGAAACCATCTATTACGATACTCACTATGTAATGTTCAACATAGTTATTACTCAACATGATTTCAACATAATTATTTTTTATAACAACTAACTCTCGTCACTGCAGTAATTATTACGATTAAATCGGATTAATTTTAAATTAAATTTTCTCCCTTTAAATTAATTAATCCCAATTTCCATAATTTCATAATAAAATAAATATGCATAAATATACAGGGCATTGACTACTTCCCCCCTAATAACAAAATTTCCTCCCGAAATTCGGAAATGAAAGTATACCTGGCAAGAATAACTCTGGGTAACGTTCACGCATGTCATCCTCACGCCCCTAAGTAGATTCCTCAACATTATGGTGCCTCCACTGAACACGGACTAGTGGTACTATCTTCAACCTCAACTTTCTCTCGCTACGGTCTAGGATAGCAATCGGCCCCTCCTCGTAGGAGCTATCAGGTTGTGAGTTGATCTCCTCTAACACAATGTTAGTGTGGGACAAATCATTCCGAAGATATATCCTTAGTGAGGAGATATGGAACACGTCATGGACTCTATGCAAGTGCTTTGGTACCCAAATCTATAAGAAACTGGCCCAATCCTCTCAATAATATGGAATGTTGCCACATACCTAGGCGCTAACTTTACCTTCTTCCTGAAATGCATAACTCCCTTCATAGGAGACACCCAAAGTAACACTTGGTCCCTAATATTGAACTCTCAGAAATACCTCTTGGCATTGGTGTAGCTCTTATGTCGATCCTGAGCAACTCGAATACAGTTCCGTATCAAATTTATCCTCACCGAAGTATCCAAAATCACCTCCAAGACAAGTAATTTGTTGTCCCCCACCTCTAACCAACATGTTGGGGATGGACAAAGTCTGTTGTATAGTTCCTCGAATGGAGCCATAGTAAACTGGTAGGAGTTGTTATAGGCGAACTCCACCAGTGAAAGGTACTGCTACTAGCCTCTGCCAAAATCAATGATGCCCATATGCAACATGTCATCTAATATCTGATTTGTCTGCTCGGTCTGTCCATCTCTCTGCAGGTGATAGGTTGTGCTCAGCTGCAACTCCGTACCCATTGCTCCCGAAAACTCTTCTAAAATCGAGACACAAACACCTTATTTCTATCAGGCACAATATTAAGAGGCACCCCATGAAGTCTCAGTATCTCTACTATGAATATATGGGCGTACTGTCCCATGGTGTAATCTGTCCAGGCTAGAAGGAAGTGGGATACCTCGATCAGTCGATCCACTATCACCCATATCGAATTGTGACCCCTCTGCGATGTATGTAATGCCATGATGATGTCCATAGAAATGCTCTCCCATTTTCACATAGGAACCTCTAATGGCTGTAGAAGTCCCGTCGATCTCTGATGGTCCACCTTGACCAACTGACAAGTGGCACATTTCGAGACAAACTCGGTAATATCCTTCTTCATCCCGCTCCACCAGTACTGTCTCCGCATATCTTGGTACATTTTATCCCCACCGAGATGTACTATAAATAGTGAACCGTTCGACTTTGTCATCACCTCGTGTCGCAAGTCTTCTCCCTCGGGGACAACCAACCTTCCATTGAAACGTAGACCCCCATTTTAACCCACGGTATAAAACTCAGCCCCCTGTGCTAGAAGATGCACTATCTGACTCTGGTAGAAAGGATCAACTGCCTGAGCCTATACTACTTTCGTAATAATCTGGGGCGTAACTGTATCACAGACATTAATGATCATGCCACCGTATCCTGGTGTTCTAACTCCTTCCATTTCACTTTCAACACCTTGACCACCTCACCTATTGTCCTACGTCTCAACACGTCTACTACCACGTTAGCCTTCCTTGGGTGGTATTGGATATCAAATTGATAATCCTTCACAAACTCAAGCCACTAACACTGACGCATATTTAACTCCTTCTGCGTGAAGAGGTACTGTAGTGACTTGTGATCCGTGAACAAGAGAAATTTCTCCCCCAAGCGGTAATGTATCCAAATTTGAAGTGCAAACACGACCGCTGCCACCTCCAAGTCATGGGTGGGGTAATTCCTCTCGCGAGGCTTAAGATTACGAGAGGCATAACCTATAGCTTGATTCTCCTGCTGAAGTACACCCCCAAGTCCTAATAAGGACGTATCAGTGTAGACTAGATACTCCACTCCCAACCTGGGCAATGTTAACACTGGTACTGAGGTCATCTTATCTTTAAACTCATCAAAGGCCAACTGTCAGGCATCACTCTAGATAAATGGCCCAAGAAAACCCTCAAATGAACCTCCTCTAGTATCCGGCGAGGGCTAAGAAATTGCGTATCTCGATCAGTGTCGTGGGTTGTCCCCACTCCCTCACCACTAACCCTTCCTCAGATCCATGGATATCCCTCTATCAGAGATGATATGACCCAAAAATTGGAACTCCTTAATCCAAAACTCATATTTCTCGTATTTTGCATACAACTCATGCTGGCACAGTGTCTGCAAAATTGGCCTCAAGTTCTCGGTATGCTCCTCCTCGGTCTGCAAGTAAACTAGAATGTCATCTATAAAGACGATGATGAATTGGTCCAGGAACTCCCTGAAGACCCTGTTCATTAAGTCCATAAACACGGTTGGGGCATTGGTTAGCCCGAAAGTCATAACCCTTAACTAATAGGAATCATATCTTGTGAAGAAGGCCGTCTTTGATACATCCTTCTCCTTGATACGCAACTGATGGTATCCCGATCTCAAGTCAATCTTCGAGAAAAGGTAGTTCCTCTTAACTGGTCGAATAAGTCATCGATTCGGGGTAACAGATATTTGTTCCCTATCGTGAGTTTAGTCAACTCTAATTGACACACAATCGTAACGATCCATCCATCTTCTTAACACAGAAGCACCCCAAAGCGAGGTGTTCCTCCAGATTAAGCCTTGACTTAACAGCTGCGCAGTCTGGTCTTGTAACTTCGAATATTTGATAAGGTTAGGCTTACTTACCCTAATAATTATATCTATAATATCCTCTCTTATTACATCGATTTATTCATGATGTAAGACATTTAGTAATGGTTCTTACATCGTATAATACGGCTCTACTGGCCGTGACTATAGATATAATAAATCTGAAGATTATCACTTCTTTTACAGATGACAAAAAGGGTACCAACTCGTGTACTAAAGGCCAAACATTTCCCAACGTTCGATGTTTGCTAGGTTTCATGCGTAGGATGTCTCACAATACGAAATTCAAACAAGGAACCCCTCGATACACTACTAACTAACATTGTCAGTTAACAAGGTTTGTGGGCTCTCAATATTTGACTTGTACCTTACGTCCCTGCTTCTTGCTATAAGATTAACTCACATACCCTCATGTTACGAGAGGCGATATTCTACAAATTACTCCTACTATCTCGGTGTCAGACTCTAAAATTTTCTACGATATAATTCCCCTGCTCAGAAATTTTCATCCAATCTTGAATCCCTTTAATAGATATCCATACCCACCGGGATTAGGTATAACCATACGACATACACCAAGAAGTCTTTATTCACAACCATATAAAGTTATATATAAATGTGGCCCCGCCTCCTCTGAGGTGACTCTTGGCACAAATACTAACAAACACGAAAATATCACTGTAACGGTCTATTATCACTCAAGCCATCATTAGCTAGTTCGTAAATTAGGATAGTAATACATTTTACGCCCACGTTTCTCAAAGTATTACAATAAATTATAACACATCAAGTTATTTGAGATTTCCACTATATCTTAAAGACACTATAAATAATGAAGTATCGTACCTCCAAATACGGGTGGCAGTTGTGTTAACAGTGGCATAATCGCACATCGGGAAGTATAGATATGTCTGTAAGGTACTCCTTACTGATGTTGTAGAGCCTTCACTATTAGGGTAAATATCCATGCTTCCCCATATTGGGCATTCTGTGGTTCTGGGCGGGCATCCTGCGGCTGCTGCGGGGTCCTGCCCTTTTGAGGCCAATTTCGACTGAAGTGGCTCCATTCGCCTCATATAAAACACTTTCCAACTAAATTTTCGCTGTGCTGGTCCTGCTTAGCATTCTACTGGCCCTGATGGCCTAGCTGATTTGACAGGGGTGTTCTCCAACTCGTTGTGGGAAAATTTTATGTTTGTGGCCATTTCTTCCACACTTAAAACACCTAATTGTGAAGGTCATCTATCCTTCGCCTTGTTGAACCTGGAAGACCTGCCTCTTCCTGTGATTTCCATTGTCCTCTTGCTCTTGACGACTCCGAGAAACTTGTTGTCACTGTGACAATACTTTCTCACTGTTTCTATCCCTAGAAACATCATATTGCTTGAGTTTTCTTATTCTTTTGCCCCTGTAAGCTGCACACTGCGATTTTGGTATAACAATATTGCGATAGTCAATGCTTGTGCCACAATATTCGCTATCTCGGTGATTTCCTCTCTTTCCTTATGTACCCGACGTACTTATTGGTTTTGTTCCGTATTTTCTTCTTCAGTGGGGTTAGTTTGTCTCTCCCTCATAGCCGACATCTGAAATTCAAATGAATTTTATAAGTGTACCGGCTATACATAGAATCGGATAGAAGTACTTAATCTATAACCGGTAACAAATAAAGCAATAGACCTAACAATAGGGCTCTATATCAAAGAATGCTACGCAGAAACATAACAAGCCATTCAGATCCTAAGGACACTAGAACCTGATGTTTTGATACCACCTGTGACACCCCGCTTAATTAATTATCGGGTGATCAGTCCTTAATTAATCAATTTCAGAATATCAAGTTGGTTCAAATAAATACATCACTGTCGAAGAAATCAAATTTTAATTTTATAAAAACTAACCACTTAATATTTAAAAAGGTTGGCGTAAAAATTTTATCTTTTCATTAACAATTATAATAGAAGGGAAATATTTAATCATCACCATACATCACAATAGCATAAGGAAAGAACAAACTGAATTTAAATAAAGAACAGGAGTAAACACTTCCAGTTAAAATCCCATACAACAATCCAATAGCATGAACTCAAAGTCTAATGATAGAATAAAACAAGTCTAAATATTTGAATGTAAAATAGGAGGGACGACATGTCCAACTGATGTAGATAACCGATATATGAGGAGAAATAAACTCAGAAGCGTCTACTAGCAACATCCCGTAGCTTCCACAGCAGCTATAGTTGGACAAACGAATGGAATCTCCTAAACCTGATGTCCCTCTACCTGACTATATGTAGTATAACCACTATGCTGGATAAAATATATAAATAACCCGATGCCAATATATTTCTATTATTCAAGAATAGGTTTAAAGATACTTTAACTCATTCTCATAGCATTCTTAATTCTCAACTGGTGACCCAATAAGTATATACTTATATAAAGTAACCAACATGAAACACATAATAAGAACTCAGTATACATATATAAAATCCCACTATGTATATATATATCAATAATTCACCCATGGTTAAGAAACCCCTGGTGCTAGGCATGCTCGGCAATCTAGTCCCATTACAACGTTCACGCATAAACGAAGGCAGGTTCAATCTCTCAAGAACCAATAAAACATATACACATATTGGAGGCAAACATAGTTCCAAGTTGATGGGATACATACATACCTACGCACCCATACGACCGTAGTTTCCATGCTCTAGTGGTATTACTCAAAATCCCCCGAAGGCACACATGATATGGCCATCCACAATGCGCTAACCTCCGTTCGATGGCCAGTAGGTAGGCATGTCATACACATAATATTCTAACTAATAAGCATTCACAAAACTTATATAACTTAATAGGCGTTCACGCCACCTGATTTCCATAATACGTAAGTAGTATTATTATTTCTACCCTCTCCGTAGATCATATATACATGTATATACTCTCTTGAACTTAACTCTCCCCGGTTCTATGAACTTTATACATCCCAAGAATAATCACACTCCCAATTCAATATTAACCCAGACTTTAGGTCACTCTTCATTCACGTAGGTTATTTCTCTCACTTGGATAACCCTAGGATGCTTTTTCACCTAATCGATCTCAAAAAGTGTGTTCTGAAATCTCATTAGAACTCTAGGGATTATCGTTCGAACGAGGTCATTCGAATGAACTCCTCACTTTGAACAAACTCAAAATCTCGTTAGATGTCTCGTTGGAATTATCGTTCGAACGATGTCGTTCGAACGACCTGGGCAGGTTTTCGAAAGAGAATCTATAACTGACCCTGTTCTTCCCCAAAATCATTTTTCTCAACATTCTAAACCTCAAACTCAATCCTAATTTCGTCCAACATCAATTTAGATGGTTCTAAACTATCCCTAATCATTATGGGGTACATTCTTACACAGATTAGTGTTCAAATCTTTATGTTTTCAAAAGGGAAACCAATAATTTCTAAAATCTCTTAGAATTATCATATAACGAACCCAACACTTTAATTATTCAAACCAGTAATTTAATTCTTGATTTGTATATAAAATCTCCAGATTTAATAGTCTACAAATGGGGTAAATCCTCTACATGCAACCCTTCACCAAAGTTTAATGTTCCTTTACGATTAAACCTAATGAAACCCAAATTTCATCATATTATGTCTAAATCATCAACAACGTTTAACAGGAACTATATATGCTAAATAAAATAGCAAGATAAACACTTGTCGTGGAATGGACTTCTAATTCTTGGGTTAAATTTGGTATGTGGTTGATCCTCTCGTCGTGATCTACATTTTGGTGTAATTCTTAGTGTGAGAACTTGAGTTCTTGGCTTAGTTCTCCTATGGAGTCTTCTTACTCCTTCTCTCTCTCTCTCTCTCTCTCTTTCACGTAGGTTGCAATTTACTACAACCTTTAACCCATGTTTCTTTCAATTAAAACCTAATTTTTGTCCATTTAATTCCCCAAAAATCCCAAAAGACCAAAATACCCCTCTGGGGTGTCATTTTGGGCTAAAATGCCCCGGACTCCAAATAAAACACCCGATAGTGTTTTATGACTATTTCGACCCTCCGGACACACTGGCTCACTCAAAATAGTCATTCGAGTTATATAAAAATAATTTACCTTTTTAACCCCCAAATATATAATAGTGACGTGACTCATATGCGCGTCCTAAATAATTATATCTTAATTTTCGTGTATCTCGTTCCTGGCCATATTATTATTTCTGAAACCATCTATTACGTTACTCACTACGTAATGTTCAACATAGTTATTACTCAACATGATTTCAACACAATTATTTTCGATAACCACTAACTCTCATCGTGCTAGTCATTATTACCATTAAAATGGATTAATTTTAAATCAAATTTTCTCCTTTTAAATTAATTAATCCCAATTTCCACAATTTCATAATAAAATAAGTATGCGTAAAAATATGGGGTATTAGACCACCCATAAACTCCATAAACCATTTTGTGCATTCTTCGTCCATCCCACCATCTATGACAGTATTTGTGGTGTTACTCTCCACTTACGTGACACCGAGTTTGTTCCTTCACACACATCGCTTTCTTATGGTGATTATTACTATCGTCAGCGCATCGATGTGTCATGGGGTAACTATTATCATCTCTTACTTATCGAACGTTCACATGATATCCATAATACCCACTCCATCACCAATGTCAAATCTTTCTTCCTTCCATACCAAATTGAGCACTATGCTTACATGGCCCTTGTTTCCCTCACTTTTAGGCTCAATAAGGCTCGTGATCATTGCCCTTTCACCATCACCATTTCCATCCTTTCACTTCCTTACCACCCACCCTTAAGTAACTAATGCTTTGAATCGTGTGAATCACTTTACCATACAAGTCAATTAACCTAAGTAGCCTTTATCCGAACAAAACTTGTTTCTCAATCTTGTTTAGGGGTGACTCTAGTCATCCACACCTTATCCCACCGTCTGTCATCATAGTTCATATCTTTAGGGGTAAATATGTTTACGTATAGATAAAAGACGTTAAGCTTAGCGCTACAGAGAGGAAGCTCATCATTTCTTATTTCTGAGTTTGAGTCTTGTTATGTTTGAGGATAGTGTTCTATCCACCCCTAGTGTTTTATATATGATTCGTAGACTTGTGCCTATTTTTGTGTCGCCATTGTTCTTTAAGTTCACCATTTTGATCCGTCTCGCAGTGAAAACTTCATTATCGATTGACTTTGATACACTATTTCCTTCTCTGTGCTTTAAAAAATTCAAATTATGATTTTAAATATCGAGGACAATGTTCTTTTTTGTTTGGGGGTGGGGTATTTCTCAAAATCGTGCCTATTTTGAAAAATATTGTTTGAAATAAGCTATATTTTCACTTTTTATGCATTTTATCTCGTTCTTGATGTGATTTATCTATCATCCATCATCAAAGTCTAGAATAATCTAATTCAACTTGTCGTTTTTCAAAACATAAAAGCTTAAGTAATACTTCATATGGAATATTGCACCATGAATTTAAATACTCGACATTATTGGTGCCCTTATCACGTCATAATAGTCTAAAGTTGAAGAGTGAAAATTTTCAAGAGAACCTTAAAGATCATTTGTGGAAACTTAAAACTAGTGAGATTTTAGCTTTTCACCGTTTTGAGAGTTTTTATGCAATCTTCAAGTCACAAGTTGACTCAACTTCCTTTGGAAACCGCACTAAAGGTCATCGTTTGATCTCATTATTCTTCATTTTTGGCATAATCACTGATAATGACATCACTTTCGGGTTGTAAGAAGCATGAGTATTGTAAATTTTACCGAACACTAATCCTTCACCCATTTACCATTTTCTACCATACCGATACATACCCCCTCTCATGCCATCCATCTATCATTATCCCATTATGACCATTGATTTTGAGAAACAGAGTTGTTTGAAATTATATATGTAAAATGTCTTCATTCGTGATCTATTGATGAATCACGTTGCATAAAAAAAGCATTGCAAGAAAAAGAACAAAATAGAGATATATAAAAAAAAATGGAAAGAGAAAAAATAGAAAAAAAGAAAAACATGGGATCAAATTTTGTGAAAAGAAGACATTAAGTGATCAAGTTAGTCTACTTTTATTAAAAACCCAAAATCAACATATCACCCGTATTTACCCATGTCAATCTCCCTCATCCCTTACATTATAACCCTTTTACCCCTGGTGAAGTGTTCGGGCAATGAAAAATTCAGCGTGGAGAATAATTCGACATTCTCGATATAGTGATTTGCATTCCTTCCATGAGATGAAACTGTTTCTAGAATCCGTTATTTATTGTATGTGTGTGAGATGTTTGACCTTATTTATATTTACTCCGCACCTCACACATAAGAGAGATAAATTTACCCAAATCTCGAGAATTTGTTTTAGAGAGATACATTCGGTGAGATTTGAAAGTTAAAGCATTGATTATAAACGTCAATCTACAAATTACACTTAAGATATTTAAATACTATTTTGAGTGATTCACACTACACAAGTTGGAAGATTTAAGGTTGATCTTAATTATTGAAGCGTTACTCTTGCAAGTGGATGAAGGTGTTAAGAGGAGAGGGAAGGGAATTTTCCTGATTGGATAAGGAAAAGTTAGAAATGGAATGTGGGGGATACGTTTCAATATGGAAACCACGCTGACTTCAAGAGAATATTGCTGAGATCACTAAAAGGGATGTTTCTGAGTTGCCTTTCTAAGTGAGATCATGCTCCCTTTATATAAGGCCAATGTTGTTGTCGATCAGCATTGTCCTTGACATGCCTATCGGCAGGCAACCCCAGACACACTACCGATAGGTAGGGGAATGGGTTTGTTATTTGATAGATTTTCCCAAAAAATGATCGTAAAATGCAATTCACAAGTTCGAATTGTGCATAGGATGAACCGTTGGAAAGAGTATTCAGAGCCCTTTAAGAATCCATGGGTTGATCCTAGGTTCCGGAATTGACTGTGGTTAAACGGGGCTCAAAAGTTCCAGGCAGTCTTTTAGATAATAGGAATATGGATTGTTTGTTTGAGTCGTGAGGCCGATTCATGTATGGGGCAATCCGTTAGAAATATTATGTAGGGATCTTTGATGATCCAAAGATCTTCGCTTAGTTTAAATACTTTTCGTTAGTCAAATGGGGCACGTAAGCGCCTGATGACCCTTCGGAATAAAACTAGTTGTTCATATGTAACGTAAGGCTGATTCACACACAGGGTAGACCGTTGTAAAGGTATTCGTATCCCTTTAAAGATTCATTTGGTATTGTCCGAGCTAAAGAGCTTACGGGACTAAAATGGATTCCGGGAGGAGCACCCGATGGCCTTAAGATCAATTTTTGAGGGAAAATAATCCGTTTATCTAAACTGTAAGGTTGATTCATGCATGGGAAGGACCATTGGAAAGGGTATTTAGAGCCCTGAAAATATTAATTGAGATTTTCCTGACGTAATAAAGTTAACCAGTGTCAAACGGGGCTTGTGGGTGTTCGATAGGCTAAATATTGGTACCTAGAGTATAACCTAGGGTTTTATGGTGACGGAAAAAGTTTTAGGGACTTAAGGAGATGCTTACGGGTTCCTAAAATATGGTGTTTATATATCCCCTCGATGGGTGAACTTAGAATAAGTTAAGGCCATCGAATAGACACCACATGGATGTTTGCGAAAGAGGTCAATTCTACAGACCGTAGGGGTGAGGATGACCAGTTCAAAGGTCCCAGGTTGATTCTAAGGAACTAAGGTTATGCTAGGGAAGACCGATTCTATAGGTCGAGGTTAAATATGGGGACCTAAAGTTAAGTGGACCAACTTTACAGTTCGAGGTTAATTTTGAGGACTTAAGGCTGTAGAGACCAATTCTGCGATAGAGGTTAATTTTGAGGACCTAAAGTTATAAAGATTGATTTTGAGGGTCGGGGTCAATTTTTAGGACCTAAAGTTATAGGAACCAATTTTGCGACTCGAGGTCAATTCTGAGGACCTAAACTTGTTGGGACTGATTTTTCAGGTCAAAGTCAATTTCTGAGGACCTAAAGTTATAAAGGGAAATTTTACGGGTCGAGATCAATTCTGAGGACCTAAAGTTATAGAGATGGATTATGTAGGTAGAGGAGGTCAATTTTAAGGACCTAAAGTCATAAAAAAACAATTTTGTAGGTCGAGGTCAATTCTAAGGACCTAAAGTTATAGAGACTGATTCTAGGGGTCGAGGTCAATTCTGAGGACCTAAAGTTGTGGAGATCAACTCTTCGAGTCGAGGTTAATTCTGAGGACCTAAAGTTATGATCTAATGAGTTGTTAAACATATTTACCTTATCTTGGAGATGCATATGCACTTGTTTTTTCACTGAGTATTGTGTTGTTTTGAGACCCTTCTGAGTAAGGAGAAATTTGGCCTGAAAATTCCTCTAGGGAATTGGGAATGTATTATTTTGCAATCCTGTTGGGGAAGCATTTTATTTGAGGTTTGGGTTTTGTTGGGTAAGACTTGAGATTTAAGATTCCACAGGGAAGCGTTCTATTTGAGGTTCGGATTTCACTAGGGAATTATAGTAGACTTAGGATGTGGGTGCAAAATATGTTTAAAGTAGGTTGGGGTTTATGTTTGGGATAAGAGTGTAATATTAGTTTTTCTAGGGATTTTGGGAGTTTTAAAGGGATTTAGTGTTCCAAAAAATGGTTTTCTTGATGAAGAAATATTCCAATATTTGTTTGGTATTTTTAGGAATTTTTTTAGAATCGTTTTGATTTTTTTGGCCTTTTTTTCTCTTGAGTAAATGTTGATTCTCTATTGGGGATTGTAGGTGACCTTAGACACTTGGGGTACGGCTCCATAGGGGTTATGGGCATGAATGTGTAGATTAGGAGGTTGAAATCATATGAGTTTGGGTACGTCGGGTACCTAGGAGAGAGTTCGGCGGGGAAGATGAGGTGACATTTGATTCTGGTTCTTTCTTGTAGATTCATCGCTAACTAGGGAGTTTGGAGTTGACCATATTTCATGCCCATTGTACTCGAAAAGAGACTTCAACAAGGAAATGAAAGATGAATATTTTGTCTTATTATCTTGATTTAGTGGCTTACTCTACATGCACTGCAATTTGCTGTTGAGTTTTTACTTTTAGAATGACTAGGAAATGTATGTTTTTCGAAATTTTTTAATATGTTTGAGTTCAAGATGGCCTCATAGGCTTTCTTATAAAAGAGAATCCATTTTGAGAAAAAGTAGGAAAAATTAGTTTTTTTGGAATTTTTTGAATAGATGAGGGCCTTAGCATCTTAGTTGGTATATGGATGAGGGAATAGGAAGCTTAGTTGTAAATTGGGGCTTGTCTCCTTCGTTGGATTATGCTAAATCTAGTGTGTTAAACATATGGTAATGATGATGGTTTTGCTAGAGTTATTTCTTTGGATGAGATGTCGCGTTCTACTGCGGTCTTGTGTGCTTTGGGAGAGAGGTGGTGGGACACTACCCATACTTTTCATCTTGGCTTCGGGGAGGTAACTATCACTCCCATAGACATTCAGTAGCTACCCGGGATTAATTGTGAAGGGTTTTGGTAATGCTGGCATTGTCGAAGCTATTGACTTGGGCCTTACTTCAAGGCTTTTACTACTGATAGGGGACTTAATGGTGGATCCCCAATTGGCAACAATAACACTATGGATTTCATACCTTCACAGTCCTCCGACAGTGATATTGGTGGAGACTCTGAATGGTCTTGATGCTTGGAGGGAAGTTCTCTCCAACTTTATAAGATTAAGCCCGGTGATGCTGTTCATATGGTTGGCTGAGAGGTTTCTTCTGGCGGTTCCTCCTGGGTATCCCTTGAAAGGCATGCCAAATTTAGTTCCTTGATACCTTAGCAGTTTTAGCCTATCTATATAGAACTGGGCTAATTAGTTTGTGGAGTAAGGAGCTCGGTGCCTTAGTTAGTCGGTGCCATGGTTGGGATAACTACAGCCTATTATAGAACTGGGAGAGTATCAATATGAGCAATTAATTAGTATGTGTAAAACTTCGTTCTATTTTCCTTGGCGGCTTCTGCGCCAAGTTGGATGACACAAAATAGTGCGTCGTCGTACACTAGACTTTTTTGATGGAGGACCTAACTGAATCCCAATGCATGATGGCGGGCTCTTTGTGAGAGATTTAATGCCCATCTAATTATTCGTCTCAATATGTAGGAAGGGTATATCATGTGTTCAAGGACTATCTAAAATGATTGTGGAAACGAGTAATTACGAAGATCCTAGATAAAGAGACCAACAAGAGGTGGTTTGTTCTTTTTTACACCATGGAAGGAGGGGTAGTGGTTTTTTCTAGGATGGCCAGGGTGTACCGCTCCATAGAGAGTATTCAGAATATCAACCAAGAAGAGGAATATTAGAGACCTTCGGAGGCTGATGATGATAAGGCTTGGTCTTTTGGATATTGTGGATAAGATTTTGTAAAGCTGGGATTATTTTTTATGACACTCTTGCATGTCTCTTGTTTTCTTTTTTGAAATTATTTTGGTGTAGCTTGGTAGTTTTAGTGAGAAGAGGGTGGTTTGTCTTAACTCCCTTTGTTGAGACTTCAGTTAATGATACTAAACTTCTTAGTTTAAAATAAAAATAGATTTTGATCATATTTTTGTGCCTCTTGATGAGTTTTGAATTTCAGTTATCTATACCAATCGGTAAGGCATACATGATCCTCTTGTTCATGTAAATGATAAAATGAAATGTCGTTCTCAAAGGTTAAAAAATAATAGTATTTTGTGAAAAATAAGGGGACCGTGCCCATGTAAGGTGTATGAGCTGCCAACGTACCGCTAGAGATTTTGAAAATTTGATGACTTCAATTTTAAAAGCAAAAGGTTTTTTAGAGGATTAGGCCCTCACGTTGTTCTGGGTAGAGAGAAACAAAGATTTGTTTTCTTACAAGAATAGGGCGGATGAGAAGGGTCATAGCGTGTCGATATTTTAGATTAAGGGTAGAATTTCTTGAGACGGTCCAAGTTGACTGGAAGTGCCATCTCATCTCCATCAATGTCTGCAATAATAGTGATGCCGCCTAACATGATCTTCTTTACGGTGTAGAGGCCAATCTAGTTTGGCTTGAATTTCCCTCTGGGGTCCCAATCGGGTTTTATGATCTCTTTGAGGGACAAGTATCCTTCCTGGACACCATGGTTCTTGAATCTTTGGTTAAATGATTGCACTATCCAGTGATGGTACCCTTATACATGGCATATACACTTCACCCTCTTTTCATCCAAGAGTGACAGTTTGTCGAAATGGCTATGATGATAGTCTTCTTCATTGACTTTGATGTCGAGCATAATGTATAAGGAAGGTATTTCTCTCTTTACAGATAGGACTACCTCCATACGGTATACTAAAAAGTAAGGGGTAGCCCCAGTAGATGTCTTAACTTAAGTGTGGTAGCCCCAAAGGTCGTAAGGTCTACGATTGGGCCAATCTCAGCAAATCTTAGTCATTTTGTCGATGCTGGATTTGAGGTTATTCGTGGTGGCTTAGACCGCTCCATTAGTTTGGTGTGGTAAAGGGAATATCTGAGTTTCTGAATCCCATATTCGTTCACCATTTATATGACCTCAGCTTTGAAATGTAACACATTATCTGCTATTAGCTTGTAGGGAACCCCGTATCGACAGATGTTGTTCTTTTGGATAAACTTGGCCATCTTATTGACATTTAAAATTTTGTATGACTCGACTTTGGCTCATTTGGTGAAGTAATCAATGGAAACTAGGATAAACTGTAATACCCCGTATTTTTGTGATATTTATTATGGGATTAATTGAATGAAATGTGTATTAATTGGGAATTAATTCGGATAAAAATACTAGCGAGATGCGAGTTGGTATTTGATTTTAATGTGTATATATGATTATATATGAATATTGAATTATGAAATTTGTCGTGAGATTGAAATACGGCAATTTGGAAATTTTGTTGAGACGCGTGTGACAGTCGCGTCAGGAATATATTTATTTTAATTAAAAAGTGAATTTTATTTCTATTAACCATATGGTCGTTTTGAGTGTGCCAACGCGTCCGGAAGGGTCGAAATAGTCAGAAAACACTAGCCAGGGGTTTAGTTTGGGTCCCGGGGCATTTTTAGGCCATACAGACAACGTATAAGGGTAGTTTGGTAATTTTGGATTTTTGGGAATTAAAACCCACGAAAATTAGGAATTAATATTTGATTTGGCAATTACCCACTAAACCCACTAATAACCTAATGGGCTACGGAGGTTATTGAAATTAGTTCCAAAAGAGTTCCTAAGGCAAACCCTAGCCACCATTGTCACTTTGGAGAAGAAGGCTTGTAGAGAGAGAGAAGAGAGGAGAATTCTGCAGAGAGAGAGAGAACACTTCATCAATTCGACATCAAAATTAGAGATACACATAAGGCAAGTGGTTTAATTACATATTTTGCAAAGAATGCTTCTTCCATGCGTAGGAAATTTATAAAATTTCATTGTTCTTGGAGAATGATAAAAACCCATTGAATTGGATGTAGAGATTTATAAAATTTATGAGGAGATTGCATGTAGAACAATGTTAGGATGATTATTCAAAGAAATATACATCTTTTATACCATAAAAACGGATTTATTTATGTCTATGGATGAATTTAATTTCTAGGGTTCATGTTATTGTGATTGGGGAAGAAGATGTAGAGATTTGATATTAGGATGATATTTAGGATGAATTAATCCCGCATAACACGTTAGTATGTGACCTAAGTTTGTTTAGGAACGATTAGAAACCTTGAACAATTGTTGGATTGATGTGTAGATGAGATTAGAGTGGAAGAAAAGATGGAAAAAGGAGTTAAGGAATTTCTGGGCTCGAAACTGGCCTCTCGTTAGAAGACCTACCCAGGTCGTTCGAACGAGCTCGTTCGAACGAGCTCGTTCGAACGAGCTTCTAACGAGTGGACAGTTTGCCTTCTAACGAGTTGAATGTTCGTTCGATGCCTTTCGGTCGAACGAGATCTCGTTAGATACCCAGTTCGTCCGAACGAACTCTCGTTCGAACAGCCTCGTTCGAACAATACTTCTAACGAGCTGGCAATTTAGGCTTTTTAGCCTGTTTTGGTTCCGAGTGTCCCGTAACCTTGTTTATATGTAGAGATAACACTTCCTTGTTGATTAATTGATATATTTGGGATATTTGGGATATAATGAGGAGTAAAACTTAGAAGTGTAGTTTGAACCTAAGGGAAATTGTGAATTAGGACGTGAGTGTCTATTTCGATGCAAGAATTATTGACGGCCTAAATAATTATATTAACCGGGAACATATAAATTGTGTAGCATTATATGTTGGTACGAGAATGAGAAGTATACCACAACTATATTATGGTGACTACTAAGATGTGTGCATACTTAGTATATGTATATGATTTTATGTGTATGACATACCTACCATACTTGCTATCACGGGAGGTTTACGTTCGCTTAGGGCCCTCTAATCCTTGTGTTGCCCGGATTTAGATTGGTACCTCAAGAACATAGGTCAGAGAAGGACTTATTGGGATATTAATAAGTCTGCTGATCGTGGGAGCATAGGTATGTACGTGACCCATGTGATGTGACTGTGTTCGCCTCCATTATTTGTGATTGTTGTTATCTGAGAACGATTCCCGAGAGATTCAGAATGCGTGGTCCTTATGTATGTGATGTACCGGGATGGATAGCAGAGTATGTGTGCACCGCAGCTTAGTCTCGGGGTGCTTGTATTGTATATTTATGACGTGAATAATATACACTTAATTAATGGGAACTTTCATGTTGGTATTGTGAATATAATTATGGTAATGTTTTGAGAAGACATAACGGGTTAATCGATAGTGAATTGTATTACTAATTGAGAATCTGAGTTTAAGTAAAGCCCTCTATTTAATTGATAACGCTAGAATGTAATATGGGAATCGAGTAGTAAGGGGGTAGAACTTATTACGGTTTGGATAGATATGTATGTTATTTAGATGGGTACGGTACATTAGGAGTGCACATGTAGTCGAGAGGTGAGAATTTCATGTGAGTGCACGTCCTAACATGTATTTTGCATTTAATGTTTTAATGTTATTAAAACACTTGTTCTTTTTAAAATGATTTCCACTTTCGGTCTCTGACCCATTTGCTTTCAAATCTATTTTTGTAAAAACCATTTTAGGTGCCCAGCCACAAGGACACCATGCTTAGGATCCTCATTCAGGTGACGAGCTGTAGCTGTTTGTGGAAGTTACAGGACTTTGCTTGTAGACGCTTCATCTATCTTGACTCTATATTCAGCATTTATCAGTTGTAGGGCATGTCGCCCATTTCTTTTAGAGACATTTCATTTATTTTAGTTATTCATACTTCTGGCATGTAATTGATTCAGGATTCAGACTTGTCATATTATTTTGAGTTGTGGGATTGTTGTGAGGAGTTTTCCTCCAGACTTATTATTATTTGTTGGTTATTTCATTACTTCGTTATGGTGAATGGATTATGTTGTTCTTCCATTATTCTTGTACTGCATGTTAACCAAACTTAAATTAAAATTTGGCAACTTACTTTTTAAATACTAGGTGGTTAGTAACTATAAAAAAAATGTTTTTGATAGTGATGCTATTAACTGGACCAACTTGGCATTTTGTATTAATTTAATAAAGGAGTAGCTACCCGGTATTTAATTAGTCGGGCTGTCACATAAACTCATACCCATTTTAATATTTGGGTGTGACTTTCCCTATGATGTCAATGCCCCAAGTAGAGAATGGCTAAGGAGAAGTCATGTTGTACAATTCTTGAGGAGGTAAGTGTTGAATATTATTAAACTATTTGCAATTGAGGCATCTTTGGACATAGGCGGTGCAATTCCAAACCATGGTGGTCCAATAGTACCCATAACGAATAATCCTTTTAATAAGAGTATGATGGTTCGTGTGGGGTCTTCATTCCTCGCTATAAATCTTCTACATCATTTCTTCAATGTCAACCCCTGTAATCGGGTGCAAATTGGTTCCATCAATGTTTCTCTTGAATAGTTGTTCATCACTAATGATGTAATGGGAATCTAGTTTGTGAAGGGTGGCATGATATTTCTTATTGTCATCTTGAGGATACCTATCGTGCATGAGGAGGCGCTAAATGTCATAGTACCAAAACCTGGCCATATGGGAATCTCCCTTTGTGACAAGTTCAATGTTGTAATAGTGGGTTGGCATAGCTTATTTTTTTACTAGGACAGGGGACATAGTTATTCCTTCGGGCATGTTGACCATTGAGGCTAAGGTAGTAAGGGGATCGACTAAGTTGTTCTTTGCACGGGGCAAGTAGTAAAAGGTGATATCTCATAACTAGGAGGCCAGCTCTTCTAAGCAGGCATGGAAGGGTAGGAGTTTTTCATCTTTAATTTTCTATCTTCTAAGGACTTGGCCGATGATGAGAGCAAAATCCCCATAGACATCCAGGTCCTTGATACCTTTCTTGAGGGAGACTTTGAGGTCGACAGTGCATGCCTCATATTTGGTCATATTATTTGTGTGGGTAAAATCCATCTTGATGGCAATGGGAGTGTGAGAGTCTTCAGGGGGAATCAGGAGTATCCCAATGTCGTATCCTTTCTTGTCGGAATATCCATAAAATAACATTTTCCATTGAAGGTCCTTCTAAGAGGTGCAGAGGATATCTTTATCTGGCAATTCAGAGACCCAAACATCGACTTCTTCCATAGGGTAGTCAATAAGGTAGTCGGAGATGACTCTCCCTTTCACATCTTTTTATGTGATATATATGATCTCGAACTCAACGAGTAGCAGCAACATCAGGCCATTTGGCTAGATAGGGTGGGTTTCTTAAGCATGTACTTGATAGGATCCATTCGGAACAAAAGTTTTATGATAAAAGCAAGCATGTAGTGCCGTAACTTTTGAGTGACCCAAACTAGGGCGACGCATGCTTTTCTAAGGAAGTGTAGTTGACCTTGTAACCAACAAATTTTTAACTGTCATAGTCAATGGCCCTCTCTCTGTGGGATTCTTCAATGTATTGGGCTAGCAAATTCCCTACTGCAATATCTATTATGGTCAAGTATAAGAGTAGAGTGAGACCGAGTTATAGAGGCATAAGTACCGAAGGTCAGGTAAGGTATTGTTTGATTCTGTCGAAGGATTTTTGATAGGCCTCATTACAGACTTTGGTAGAATCTTTCCATAAGAGTACGAAGATGGGTTCACCAATAGAAGTCAACTGGATGATGAACCGACTGATGTACTATAATTTCCCTAAGAATCCCTAGAACTCCTTCTACATTCGGGGGAGGTGGCATTTTGAGTATGACTTTCATCTTGACATGGTCTACTTTGATTCCTTTTTCACTGACCATAAATCCCAAAACCTTTCCTTTCATGATGTCAAAAATGCATTTATGTGGGTTTAGCTACATTTTTTATCGCCATAGTCATTCGAATAACTTTTGGAGGGCGGGAATGTGACCCTCCCGAGTCTTAGACTTAATAATCATGTTGTCTATGTATACTTCGACCTTCTTATGTATCAAATCATGAAAGATGGTTATGGAAGCCCTTTGGTAGGTAGCCCCGACTTTCTTGAGCTCGATTGACATAACTGTGTAACAAAAGGTTCCCCAGGCAGTGATGAATGTGATTTTCTCCTGATGGTCAGTGTGCATCATGATCTGATTATATCTAGAGAATCCATCGACAAATTACTTGAGGGTATGATTGGCGGTGTTATCTACAATCATGTTTGTGTTAGGCAATGGGTAATTATCCTTCGGAGATGATTTGTTCAAATATCGATAGTCGATTCATATACAAACTTTTACTCCTAATTTCGGTACGGGTACAATTTTGGCAAGCCATGTGGGATATTCGATCACCCGAATGAATCATATTTTTAATTGTTTGGTTACCTCTTATTTAACTTTGAGTGACCATTCAGTGCAGAGCTTTCGTAGCTTTTATTTTTCTGGCTTGCATTTTAAGAGAGTTGGGATATCGTGTTGAGCTATTTTGGGATCAAAGTCAGGCATGTTATCGTAGGACCATGCGAATACATCCACAATCTCTTTCAATAGTCCTTCAAATTGCGCATTCTTATGCTCGTTAAGGGTGGATCCTATCCTAATCTCGCGCTATTGGATACTAGAACCGATATTGGTAATAATACTTTCGTCCTCATTAATTTAAATGTGGTTATGTTATTTGTTATTAACCTTATGAAGATCAGTAAAAAATTGTTCATTTGTGAAATCATCATCATCAAGAGTTTGGTTAGAATTAAGACAATTAATGTAAGTCACAACAATATGCTCAAAATCCTCATTTATTTCACTTTTGTAATAAACAACATTGAGAACCTCATCAAAAGAAGTCTTGATTATATTGTTATTAGAAAAGGGAGGAACAAAAATAGATGAAGATATCGGGTAAACAGTAAGGTTGGGTTGCATCTCAGTAGGTAGAACTGGTATAGCATACCAGTTAAGAAGAGTCTCATCAGTGGCCTTGATCAGAGTGGACGGGTCTAATGGTATAGCATCTGAATGGATCATTTAGAGAGTCAAAGCCAGTATCTGTAACTTGAATGAGTCTTTATAATCACATTCCTCAGAGACCTCGGCAACAACTATGGCTTTATCGGTGGGAGGTTGCACTTTATGCTAGCAGTCCTTAGCCCCGGAGTAGTTGTTTTGAAAAAATATTGCCATCTCCACCTTCTTCTTCTTCTTGTCCATATGGTCCAGGAAACCACAGAAAAGGAAGTCTTCACCCTTCTTGGAAAATATTTCATTCTAATAATCCCTTGAAAAAATCTTGGCATCTTCTAAACACCTATTCAACTATGATTAACGAAACATTCTTAGTTCTTCTGGTGATGGCTAAAAACCCATGCCACATAGGGAAAGGCCTATTTCAATCCCTTGTTGATGTTGCCTCAACCCTAGTTCAGGAATGAAATGCATGTTCTTGAACATTTGTATCACACTGATATTTTTTTAAGGTTATGCTCTGGACAGACCTAGTCTTTGAAATTATCCCCCATTGGAAGGGGAAATGGGTGACCCCTGAAGCCGAAGATAACTACATATTTCATTCCATGGTATATTTTTATTATCAAATTGCTAATGATGGCATTTTTTATACCATCATCGTCCCCCAAATGGTGATGACTTACACCTTGACTAAGAATTTCAACTTCTAATAAAGAGAGGAAGATACCCCTCAGATTGTATAAAGACACAGTTGACCAAGCAGCAGGTTAAAGCACGCGAGTATGTCAATAACTTGAAACTCAATGATGGGATTGATAGGGACAACCCCTATTGTGAGTTTTATGGATCCCATCACTTCTCATTGGGTGTCATCAAAGAATGCACTATGGTGAAAGTAGGAGTAAGACCACTTATTTTAAACCCCAAGAAATTGAAGGTCCTTAGTGGACTTACATTAAGGGAGATCCATTGTCGATGAGTGAAAGCGGGACTATCTTTCCCATCACTTCAATAGAGATGTTTAGGGCATATTTGTGGTCAGGACCAACATTCAGAGTTTCCTCTTCGGAGAAGGAAATGAATTTTGTGGAGGTCAAAGATCCCACCAGGTTTACATCTTCTTTTGGAGTGGTGGAAGGAAGGACTATGATCCCGGTAAGAAGCTTTATTAGAGTGTTTCGATGTGATTGGGATGACATGAAGTCCCCCCCCATAAGGTTATGTTTTTTTAAGTCGTTTTGAGTTGGTCGAGGATTTTTCTTTCCTCAACGGTCATTTCAGGCATGAGAAGTTCTTCGGCATCTCCCTTTCCCTTATCTATTCCAAATGACTGAGGATTTAGGTCCTTTTAGTGTCTTCCTGATCTGATCATGTGGTTTATAGAGGCGGGGAAAAGTAAGAACCCTGCGTCTTCATCTATTTTTGGCTGAATGCTTACTTTACAGCCAATAGGTCTTTGAAATATATAATTCCGCATAATTAATTATTGGACGGACTTTTTCCTAACTTAATTAATAATCTCAGCTGTCATATTCATCCCCCCATCCAGTGGCATTGATGTCTTCATGCCAAGATAAATCGATGCATTCCATGACCTCAGGAACCTCCTCATATAAATATTCCCACTCAATGGCGAGGTGCAACAGTGAGGGGACCAACCGTCCTTGAAGTTTTAAAGTAGTGAGTAGTTCGAAAATGTTATAGATCTCACTAGTCTGTCGAACGATGTTTTCCATGATATGTACCATGTCGTCTAAACAGACTTCATCAATGGGTAACACACAATCATATGACTCTCGAGCCCAATTTTAGGATTCCATGAACAAGCCACTGAATTTCTAATAACCGATGGTCATCTTGGGAGGAATTTGAGCCCAAACTCCAAGAGTTTGTTTTGAACAGTCGATAACTTCATATCTCTCCCTTCAGATTGGGTGCGAATGACAATGCAAGCCCTTATGAGGTGTGAGAGAGCTTGGTCGATGAAGTAAGTAAGATGTAGGAGAAAATATAGGAAAACTTTTAGCAGCTTGTATGAGATTACGGGTATGATGGGTGCTTTACTGGACACAATTTGGGTAAATGGATTGAATTCTGGGTCATTCACTACAAAGATGGAATTTGTCTAGATTAAAGATGGTTCATGAGTGGTGTTGGGCTTAGGATCTTTTAGTGGAGCGATGAGACCTCGATCAATTAAGCCTTGAACCATGTTTCTGAGATGGAAGCATTGGTCAATAGTGTGGGCCGCAAATTGGTGGAAGTCATAGTGGGCATCAATTTTAAAATTCTTGGGAAGTGGGTTTGGCAATGGACGGGGGTCGAAGGGTTTGATGAGGTTTCGACTTAACAAGGCTTGAGTAAGGACATATTTTTATAAGTCCGTTATCAATTTAGTATGTCGTATACCGCTACACCGTCGAAGAGAATTCAAGAGCATTCAAGCATCAAAGACGGATCTGAATATCAAGGTTCTTTATCAAAAAGACTTCGCGAAGTTTACTTTGGTAAGGTTATGTTTTTAATACCTTAAATTTCAACTTAGAGCTTTTGGGATATTTTTACAAAATATTTTCTAAGTGTTGGAGCGGACTTTTTCGTCAAATTTTGTGAATGAGTATTTTTTCTAAGTGTTGGAGCGGATATTAAAATAATATTTTTTTTGACGACTAGCTCGTTCAAGCGAGATCAGCATCTCGTTCGAGTGAGATTGGTATGTCGCGCGATGTCGTTTGAATGACACGTGTTCTTCGTTCGAGCGACAGGCTTATCTCGTTCGAACAAGCTCTAATACCGAGGCGATGTGTTTTTGTATAAATAATCATTAAATGGTTTCGTTTTCATTAAGAACTCCCAGCATTTTGAAAGATAGAAAAACTGGGAAAGCATAATTTTTTTGGCTTCTTCCTTTTAGGGTTTAATCCTTTTTGTTTTCAATTCACAAAACTCCCATATGCTTTAATGAATTATTTTCGTGTTCAAGAACAATACTTTGCTTTTGTTCAACCTCTGTGGAGAAGGCATCTCCATATTTGATCAATGGATACCGAGCATAGTCATTTTGCATGTGGATGAGCTGAAGACGATGAACCGACACCTAGAGGGTATTTCACTGTCTCTCGTATCTTTGAAGGTTTGCTGAAGGCACCGTGCATTACACACTTGTGGGCGATTATCAGGTTGTATGTAAGTCAAAGGTCTTGTGAATTCTTTAAAGTGTTATAAAAGGTTTTACCCGAAAGGGTTTTTTCCCTAAATCGATCGTCTTTATTTTTTCATGCACGAGTTGAATGATTTATGACGTTTAGATGCATGTTTAGGGGGTGAATTATTTTTTGTTTAAAAATAGACTCTAATTAAATAAGGCTTACTTGGAAACTTGTGAATTAATTTAAATTTGTATCACACACCACATTTATTCATCTTTTCAAATTGGTATCAGAGCAGGTTGCGCTAATTTATCGTGTATTCCTATTTTCCGCAAAATTGTGTGATATTGATTTTTTTGAAAAATCAGTTTTGTGAAAAATCGCAATTTTTCCTATGGAGCACTAATATAATCAGATGCCTATTTTTTACGGCTCTAATTATGCCTATTGGAAAACTCTCATGAAATCTAGTTTAAAAGCCATTGATGAGCGTGTTTAGTTCCTTTGCGAAAATGGGTGGACTCCTCCCACGGTCACCGTTGAAAATATCACCTTTTTAAAACCTGTGTCGGCCTGGGCTGAAGATGATTTTAAAATGTCTAAATTCAATTCACGTGGTTTGAGTGCTATTTCTGAAGCTGTCACTCCCGATGAGTTTCGTCGAATTATGACGTGCACCACGTCTAAATAGGCATTGGATGTTTTGAAATTAACACATGAGGGTACGAACGCAGTTAAAGAATCAAAGTTACAAAATTTGTCCATCCAAAATGAGACTATTACCATGTCTGAGTCTGAATGCTTTGATGATTTTTATGCACGTTTGTCGAACATTGTTAACACCAGTTTTAACTTGGGTGAGGTTATTGATAATACGCGTGTCGTTAAAAAGATTTTGAGATCTCTCCCAAAATGCTTTTTTCCTAAAGTCACTGTTTTAAACTGTTTGGGAAATTTGAAATCACTTAAGTTGGAAGAACTTCTAGGAGACCTTCAAACCTATGAGATTGACATGTTTCCCTAAACCATTAAGGCTAAGGTTAAAGGAGTTGCTTTAAAGACTCATTTTAAGAAAAAGAAAGAAAAAGTTTGTGTGTCCGATTATAAAGGTGATTTTGATTTTGATGATGTGCCCATTCTTGTAAATTTTATTAAAAATTTTCTCAAAATGAAAAAAAAAAAGAAAATTCTTCCAATAAAAACAGATCTTTTGAGTCAAATAAAAATAAAGTGGAGGCCAAAGATAATGACAAGTAGGATGAGATCAGGTGCTTTGAGTGCGAGGGAAAAGGGAACATAGCTAAAGAGTGTGCTACTTGGATAAGGAGAAAGGGCAAAGAGACTGTTATTCCCTCCACACTTAGTGATAGTGAGGATGATGAGGGTGATGCGGGAGATGAGTTTGATAAAGGTTTAGCACATGGGATGTGTGTAGATTTTTCGAGTCGTGTGACCACACCCACTTTGTATCACGTTGATGGAGGTCATGAGAGCAATGGTGACGACTCGAGTGTTTCTAGTGGAGATGAGAGCGAATTGGAGAGTGGAGATGAAAGTGAGCTCCAAAAAGCCTTTAGAGGTTTATACACCGAGACCTTGAAAACAAAGAAGTATAATAGATATTTAGGTCGTCGAGTTTTAGATTTGGAGAGAGAGAAGGAGGTTTTAAGAAAGGAGAAGTGTGATTTGACCAACAAATTGTCTAGTATGACGACACGTGTATCCCAACTCGAGAATGATCTCGAACATGCCAGGGAGGTCAAAGTCAATTTCGAGAACGAACCTAAGAAGTTTGAAAAGGTGGTTCTTAAGGGTGAAGTTGAGAAGTTAGGAATAAGTCATGACGGTGCTTCTACTTCCCAATTAGCACCCAGGACAATTCCCACTTTAGTGTTAGATTCACTTGAGTCTCACCCCTACCCACCTAGGCGTCCCATTCCTATTAGGAGAGCGCGTAGTAGAGTTTTTGAGAGAGGTGTTCCCAGGCCTATATATGTTTATTCCCATTGAAAAAGGAGAGGACACCTTAGGGAATTTTGTTTTAAGTTGGGTTATGTGTCACGTTTTGCTTCTACAGGTGTTTCTTACACACATGCACCCACACATGATACTTTACATGCTTCTGGAGATTACATGAGAGAGTTTTCACATTTAGGTGAGCAAGTTAAGTTTTTAGTCAAAACTTCACAAAATTTGATGGACGTTTTTCATAAGTTGGCAACACCTTTGGAAAACCCCTTTGCACCTAATGATTGAGGTTTGACTTGTTTACTAGCATAGGATGCTTTGCATGATGCATTATCTTCCTATTTCTAGTATGTATCATTTTTTTCTTTTGAAAAATACAAAAAGATTTTAGTTTGATAAAAAAATTGAAAAAATCCAAAAAGATTTTTGTATTGTGTTTCACCGTTTATGGATTGGAACTTAGGATGACCGAGTCACAACATCATTCCTTTTTTCATGTGACTATTTGATAGTATTTTGAGACAAGAGGTCAATTCATCCATGTGCTTTATAATGTTTGGAGTCATTAAGAGGAAATTGAGTGTTACTTCCTCACGTTTGACTCATGATTTCCTTTATTTCACACATTCAAGGATTTGTTTGATTATTGTGCTTGTCTTATCACATGTTGGTTGGGTTTTTTTACTTCAATCATGTCCTTAAATCGAACCAAGCGCGATAAAACTTGATAAGAAAGTTGTGCACGTAAAAGTCATTTGTGAGTTTGTGTGCTTTATTTGAAAACTGTGAAGGGCTAAGAAAGGTACTTATCTATCCTTTGTGATTAATCCACCATTTAAATGGACCTAAAAAATTAAGGAATTTTATTATCCAGGGTCCAAAGAGGTTTAAAAGAGCCCGAAAAAATTTATAGGCAATAAAAAGAAATTCTTGCCAATTATGGGCCATTTAGGTTTTTGCACCAATTCTCCAAAGTTTGAGAATTTAGATTAATCTCAAAGAAAATATATATGAGGGAGTTTGGATGGAGAATTAAAACGGGTTTGCACGTCCTTGGAAATATTGAAAAAGCGCTACATAGTTTTGGACGTTATTAGTGTGGAAATCATTTTGACTTTGATTTGTTGATTTGCATAAGACGATGTCATCTAAATTCAACAATTTTTACACCTAAGGATACTTTTGATGCTCATTCGTTAGGAGTACACGTATGCATCGTCCACATATGATTGATTGAGTTTATATACCTATCGAATGTGTTTACACCCATTCATTCTGTTTCCATGACTTGGTTGCTTGAGTTTAAATCCATGGTGTGAATTTTTAGTATCTTATTTTTGTATGAAAATTTTGAAAAATCAAAAATAGTTTGTGAAGTTTTTGGGATACTCCTTTGCATGCGCATTGATTGATTCATATTTGCTATGAAATTTTATCGTGACACTCCAAGTTTTGATTTTCTTTCTTCTTATCTGTCTATTTGGGGACATCATAAAAAGGAGGAGAAAGAATTATGGGGGAGTTTTGGCATTATGGGGGAGATTTGATTTATTAATGATTTTTTCTTATATCATTTCAAACTTGATGCGTCACGAAGGTTTTTGCTTTATCTCATGTGTGCAGGTACAAAGATTGATGATCATTATGTTTCACACCCTGATGAGAAAAGATCTGAGATTTGATTAAGATTTTTGAAGAACAGTTTGAGATCTTGCAAATTTATTCATGGGAGGGTATATTTGCATAGGCATTTTTGGCATTTGATAATTCAGATGTTTTTATGTATGTACCGGCATAGACATAGGGGATATTTGTAAGGACATATTTTTATAAGTTCGTTATCAGTTTAGTATGTCGTATACCGCTACACCGTCGAAGAGCATTCAAGAACATTCAAGCATCAAAGACGGATCCTAATATCAAGGTTCTTCATCAAAAAGACGCCGCAAATTTTACTTTGGGAAGGTTATGTTTTTAATACCTTAACTTTCTACTTAGAGCTTTTGGGATATTTTACAAAATATTTTCTAAGTGTTGGAGCGGACTTTTTCGTCAAATTTTATGAATGAGTATTTTTTCTAAATGTTACAGCGGATATTAAAATAATATATTTTTGATGACCAGGTCGTTCAAGCGAGATCAGCATCTCGTTCGAGTGAGATTGGTATGTCGCGCGATGTCATTTAAACGACACGTGTCCTTCGTTCGAGTGACATGCTTATCTCGTTCGAACAAGCTCTAATACCAATTCGGCACATTTTTGTATAAATACTCATTAACTGGTTTCGTTTTCATTAAGAAGTCACAGCGTTTTGAAAGACAAAAAAACTGTGAAAATAGAATTTTTGTTGGCTTCTTCCTTTTAGGGTTTAATCCCTTCTTGTTTTCAATTCTCAAAACTCCCATATGCTTTGGTGAATTGTTTTGGTGTTCAAGAACAAAAATTTGATTTTTTTTTCAACCTCTGTGGAGAAGGCATCTCCATATTTGATCGATGGATACCGAGCGTAGTCATTCTGCGTGTGGATGAGTCGAAGACTACGAACCGACACCTGGAGGGTATTTCACTGTCTCTCATATCTTTGAAGGTTTGTTGAAGGCACCATACATTACACACTTGTGGGAAATTATCAGGTTGTATGTAAGTCAAAGGTCTTGTGAATTCTTCAAAGTGTTATAAAAGGTTTTACCCGAATGGTTTTTTTTCCTAAATCGGCCATCTTTATTTTTTCATGATGGGTTGAATGATTTATGACGTTTAGATGCATGTTTAGGGGTTGAATTATTTTTTGTTTAAAAATAGACTCTAATTAAATAAGGTTTACTTGGAAACTTGTGAATTAATTTAAATCGGTATCACACACCGCATTTATTCGTCTTTTCGTCTTGGTAGACTTTGGATAAAGTATCATGGAGCTCGATGTATTTCTTTCTAGTGGTACTAGGTCGGCTTTTTGGTGCCTAAGAGGTAGCAGGCTGGGAAATATTATTGATGGTTGAGACTGTAGAATTGGTAGGATTCTCATACTTCTGGGGAATGAACTGTTTGGTCACCTTCTTTATATAAGCTTCTACCTTGGTAACAGTTTCTTCAATTTCTACACCCGCTTCTCTGCAATCTCTTATGTATGGATAATACTGACCTCCTATATTTGCTGGGATATAGGGGAGGAAATTATTTTTCACGATATTGACTTGTTCATCCTCAGATGGTCTGTTGGTCATGGTAAAAACTTTCTATTCCCACCTTGCTATGAAGATACTGACGGTTTCTGCATGGTTCTTCTTTAGAAGATATATATCATGATGTGTAACCTCTATTTCTTCATTGTATTTTTACTCTGATATGAATTCATAGGCGATAGATTCTTAACTATAGATTCTGGATTCTTCAAGGGATAAGAACCATCGAAGGGCCCTCTCCTTCAAAGTCTGTTGAGACATCTGCGCCATTATCTCTTTAGATTCACTAAGAAAGGTCATGGCTCGGTGATAAATGTGAAGGTGAACAATTAGGGGCCTTCTACCCCCGAACTTCTTGATGGCTGGCATCTTGAACTTTTTGACAATCTTGCTTTGGGTTATGGAGACATGTGGTGTATTCCATGTAGTTCATATATATACTGACTTGGTCAAATTTCTTGGATAGAAATTTGAGGTCTTCCTTGACCTTATTCAGTTCATCCTTCTTGGGATCAGTATATAATGGGAAGTCAACCCCTGGCTAGACAAGGTTTGGAATATGGAGCTAAGCTGGCAGAGACCGTACGTTGGCATCAGAGCATTATGATATTCTTTTGGTATCAAGACAGGATCGGGATCGGGTTGACCTATGGCACGAGGAAAGAGGACCTATGGTTCTTCGAGAATCTAGACCTAGTTTCATTGCATCTCATGGACCTCGATTTGAAGGTTTTTAATCTTAGCACTAAGTTAGACTATGAATGCCATTCGATCAGGTTGCACGTTTGGTTCTTGGTTGGAATTCTCTGTGAAGAGTTGGTGGAGGTAGGTTCCATACTCGAATGAAGTAGTAGAGGAACTGACGGATCTTCGGGGCGGTTTGGAGGAAGCCAGAGTCAATAGGGAGCCAAGCCAAGAATCGGGTATACGATCGACCTAGGAAGGAAAAATGATTCGAACTTATTTTTGAATGAGGGAAGAAATAATTTTTTTTTTTTTGTATATATTGGATAAAAGAAGAAATAATGTTTTTGGCATTTTTGATACAATGAGGAAAAATGATTTTTGGTATTTTGGTTTGTAGAGAAAAAGGACGAAAAAAGATAGAAGACTCTTATTATTATTATTATTATTATTATTATTATTATTATTATTATTATTATTATTATTATTATTATTATTATTATTATTATTATTATTATTATTATTATTATTATTATTATTATTATTATTATTATTATTATGCTTTCACATGTATTAAGTTTACCTAAATTCAAAAAATAGATTCCAGACAAAACTTGAGCTTGGGAAAATTGGGTTGGAAAAATATGTAAGACATGGTTTGACTTGTTTCCAAGCTCATGGATAGGGTCCTCTTTTGAAAAATGACAAAATAGCACAAAACTTTGGGCGGCATGCGAACCCAGCATTTCGACATTGTTTCGTGAAGCAATCGATAAACTAAATATGAGTGCCTTAGGTTTGATGCCTATATGAGGTTTATGCAATTGTTGGGTTAGTGGAAGTGTTCCACCGTTTGGCATAAATTCCATGATATACTTTTTTTCTTTTGAGGGTAATCGATATGCGTGGACAAGACATTTGATATATGTGAGTGTATGTGAATTTCCTCACTATATACCTTGTGGAGACGGTATGTATGAGAGTGAATTCGATATACTCAACGTACATGAACAAGCTCCCTGCTATGTACCTCCCATCGTGAGTTCGGTCAAGTGGTTCAATGCGGGCGAACCGTTTGATATGCATCGAAGGTACTAGGGAAATGCAAAGTGAAAGTCATATTGCTTAGGCTAATTGCGACCTACTGGACTAGTGCCCATCACAAAGTAAACCCCCAGTACGGGACAAATTTTTTAACGAGAGCCATGTTCCTGGTGATGTAGTGTTCAAAATGCATGATTCTTTAATTAGTCAATTATGGAGAGTCTTTTTACGTTGAGTGAAAGAAGTACTATGGGGGAAACATGTACAAGTAAAAGTAAATCTAGCATGGAGTGTGAAGACTGCACCAAGAATGGATACATGTGAGTGATATGTGAATATCTACAATTGAGTGTGTGGTAGTGAGACTACGCATGGATTAACTACAAATGGCGCATTATATGTGCAAGTGAACACGGATATGTATAAGTGTGATAAGTGGAGGTGTGTGCTAATGAAGCCTTAGCATGGATATTCTAAGTGGTATATGAAGCATGTGGGTCTAAGTGATCCTATACACAAGTGTAAGTAGTGTGAGTTGTATATGGAGGGTAACTACAAGTGTGTGAAGTGAAAAATGGGTGAGAGGTGATATAAACATGAGGTAGATATATACAAGAAGTAATAGAGGAAAAATAGAGCATACACGTAGGTGCATATGTACACATGCAGAAAATGATAACACCCATATAAGAATAGAGTCTATCTCGCTTATGACATACAAAGTCCGCGATGGAGTCACCACTGTGGCCATCCCTCTCCCAGTCGGCGCGCGTGGGGTTAAGGGGTCATGCGCTTTCGGGGCCCTTCAGACATCATCAATTGGGATGATGTGTAGAGATAGATTGGCCAACTTATTTTTCACAAAATAGGAAAAAGAAATGTTTCCTCCTCTATAGAACGACATACTGATGCTTGCGAAACCAATTAGTTCAAGTATTTATGGGATAAGTTACGGAATAGGAAGGTGTTAGGCACCCATCCTGCCCTTTCGGTCTCTCATGGGAATATGTTATTCTTCTCCTCGATAACTCTATGAAGTGTGTGCGTGTATATATAAATGGAGAGTGTAATTACTCAACTCGTGTTAGGGACAAAGGTAGAGTGAGTTCATCCTTAGGAGTGTTTCCAAAAGAATAATTAAAAAATATAATGTGTGTGCTTATCTGGACACCGATCATTATGGATGAACGATGGTATAGGTTGGATAAAATACAAGCATGAATTAAAAATATAATATATAGAAATAATATACAAACAAAAATAGGAAAGGAGGATTCGAATCTTGAATTTTACCCGAGACGCCTATGTAACGTAAAAAGGCATCAAAGTCCTTCTACTTGGCAAGAAACACGGGGGTGGGGTTTATCATATAAATCCAATCGGGGACTTTATCATATGTGTATGTGTAGAAAAATGATGTTTTATGAGAAAATGTAGTGAGAAATTCCCGTTTGGAATTGACAAGCAAGCCCTCTTTTCTTGTTTTTGGGTTTCTTATAAAAAATATAGTATATGCAATACTACAAATAAAAAGTAGGATATTAATATGTGTGACCTATTAAAGATGAAATGCTAAAGTAATAATTAAGTAACTAATGCTAAAAAAAAAGAGAATTTCAAGATAGAGTGAAAGGTTTGGACCTTCTTCGGAAGCTTTAAGGTTGGTCTTGATTGTTGAAACACTACTCTTGCAAGTGGATGAAGGTGGTAGGAGGAGAGAGAAGGGAATTTGGAAAATTGGGTAAGGAAAAGATGAAAATGGAATGTGGGGGAGAGGTTTCAATATGGAAACCACACTGACTTCAAGAGAATTGATAAGATCACTGAGAGGGATGTTTTCTGAGGTGCCTTTCTAAGTGAGCTCATGCTACCTTTATATAAGGTCAAGGGGGTGCCGATCGATATTGTCCTTGACATGCCTATCGTCAGGCAACCCTAGACACATTACTAATAGGTAGGGAAATGGGTTTCCATTCGATAGTCTCATGTAGATTTTAAAAAAAAAGGTCATGAAATGCAATCAGGAAGTCTGAATTGTGCACCGGGCAAACCTTCAGAAAGGGTATTAAGAGCCCTTTAAGAATCCATTGGGATGCTCCCGGGTTTGAGAACTAACTGTGGTAATATGGGGCTCGGAAGCGCCTGACTTTCTTTTGGACAAGAGAAAAATGGATCCATCATCGAAACCATAAGGTTGATTCATGAATGGGGCGTGCCGTTAGAAAGGTAATTCAGGGCTCTTTGATATTCCAAAGAGATTTGCTCGATTCAGAGAGTTAACCTTAGTCAAACGAGGCCCAAAAGTTCCCTATGACCCTTCGGAGTAAAACGGGTCATTCGTCCATACCGTAAGGCTAATTTGCAAACCGGTCATACCGTTGGAAAGGGTATTTAGATCCTTTAAAATATTCATTACATCTCATTTGAGCTAAAGAGTTAATAGGAGTCAAATTGAGCCTCAAAGCACCCAGTGGCCTCTCAATTAGTTTTCGGGGGAAAATGGTCCGTTTGTTCGAACCGCAAGGATGATTCATGCATGGGATATTCATTGAGCTTTAGCTCAGAGGAGAAAGTTGACACGAATTAAACGGGGTCATGGGGCACTCAGTGGCCTCTAGTTCGATTCTCGAAGTATGACCTAGGGTTTTATGGTGAAGGCAGAAGTGATAGGAACCTAGTGAGATGCTTACGGGTCCTAGAATGTGGTATCTACATCTATAATTATTTTTCAAAAGAAGATTTTATTTCAATTGAATTTTCAACAAGGGTCTATTTGCAATTTATATAAATTATGGAATATTCTAAAATTATTATTTTTTTAATTAAGACAAATACTTGAACTGTAGAAGTCGATTATCCTACCTTTTTTTGTTATAATACTTATTTACTTCACTCATTTCTTATTTTTTTTCATTAATTAGTAAGTTTAGCTTTTAGTTCATCATTAGTTAAATTATCCATTTTAACAATTTGTTTTGAAAACTCCATTACATAGTGTTCGAGTTTCTTTTATCCACATTAAGGAGCATAAATTGACCCCTTACTTTCCCATAGACATGTTTTAGTGTATTTGTAGGTACAAAAGGGATTTTTTTTATTAAAAGTCTTTATTCAACAACGACCTACACACAAAAAGTCTAGTTATCTGCTAAGGAATGACAGATCGTTAATGAAGAAGAGGTAATAATGCGAAAGAATTCAATCACACGAAGTTCGAAGATAAGCTCGAAGAAGAACCATAAACAGATCCCTAAGGGCAAGAATGTGAAAAGGCCATTATAGAAATTTGATGAATACATTACCTTAACCATAAACGTACACCATATCCTTAACGAGATCCGAGGAAATGGTGAACTAAAGTGGCCTGAGATGCTTATAACTCCTAGTGGAAGGAGGAATAAAATAAACTTTTATTAATTCCATAAAGATGATTGACATGAAATGAAGGATATCTTGGTCTTCAGAGATGAAATCGAGATCCTTATCAAGAGATGGAATCTCAATAATGTTAAGAAGAATAAAAGAGCACCACAAGCTCGTCAGTATTGGAAGACCAAAAGGAGATCATGATCGCCTCGTGTTAGTGAATAAGACTAGAAAAGAGCACGAGAAAACCAAGAGGAGGAGGACCCGAACTTCCAGCTCGGCCCACTGAACATGTGGAAGAGCTAGACATGAAATATTTTGGATGTCATTTCATTACAGGAGGATATGTTGGCAAAGGTTATGAACCGGATAAAAGAAAAGCATACCATAATAAGGCAAGTTCTTATTTTAACAGCAATGATGTCAAAATGGCATCGGTGGCCCTCGTAAGGTCTCCAAGGAAAGACTAATCATAGAGTTCTCTTGAGATGACCTATCGGTATTATTGTGTCCTCATGATGATCCTCGGGTAACTACCATGATGATAAATGGTAAAAATGTGAAAAGGATCCTGGTAGAGAATGATCGATGTCATGTTATATGATATCTTCTAAAGATTGAAGATATCCGATACAAAACTTCAAGTGTACCACCGCCCAAAAATTAGATTTTTAGGGGGAAAAGTATACCCATTGGATACTATTGAGTAAAGTCATGGTAGGGACTTGGCCGATCTGTAGAACAGAGAAAATGAGATTCTTAGTCATTGACAAGAACATCTCATCACCTTATAATATCATCTATGGAAGAGTTAGTTTGAAGAAATTTGAGGTTATAGCCTCAACTATTCACTAATGCTTCAAATTCTTCACTAACTATGGTGTCGGCTTAGTGAAAGGAAAATAAGTGGTAACATGCGAGTGTTGTTTAACCTCGTCCAATAAAGAGGAAAGGAAGAATTTAACCCAAATATATCAGATTGAGACATTAGATCCTCAGGATAAAGCTATGTTAATAGATGGAGAAGCCATTAAAGAAATTCAGCCAGTGATACTAGATGATGAGCATCCTGAGAGAATAGCCCAGATCGTCTCTTCCTTAGATCCAATCATTAAAAAGCAGCTGGTAAACATCCTTCGAGCTAGAAATAATGTATTTACTTAGAGTCATGAGGATATGAATGGAATAGTTCCTACAATTATCTATCATTAATCAATATAGTTAAAGAAGCCAAGTAGATCAAACAGAAAAGGCGGGTTTTCATATAAGAGAAGAATAAGGAAATAAGAGAGGAAGTGGACAAATTAAAGAAAGTCGAGTTCATTGAAGACGTGATGTACCATGACTGGATAGCAAATATGGTCATGGTCCTGAAGAAGAATGATAATGGAGGATATACATGGACTGTTGTATCCACCAACAGATATATATCAGTGGTAAAGGATAATAATCCTTAGGGAATGATTTGTTTAGATATGTGAAGTTGGTCACGAGCTATTTAGCTTCATGGATGCATACTCCGGTTATAATCAGATCAAAATAAATCAAGCAGATAAGGAGAATACATCTTCATCACTAGTCGAGGTACCTTTTACTATAATGTAATGCCTTTTGGATTAAAAAATATAGGCGCCACTTACCAGAGAATAGTGAGCAAAGTATTTGTAAATCAGAAGGGAAAACTTGGAAGTTTACATGGATGATATACTAACCAAAATAATAAACGCATAAGACCACATAAAAGAACTTGTCTAGACCTTTGATGAGCAAGAAAAATACCAAATGGAGTTGAACCCAACTAATTGTGTGTTTAGAGTCAAGGCTGGAAAACTACTAGGCTTTATTGTGAACCGGAGGGGCATAGATGCCAACCTTGATAAGATCCAGGTGCTAATCAACATGCAGCCTCCCAAGAGTAAGAAACAAATGGAAATCATGACAAGACGATTAATAGCTCTAAACATATTCGTGTCTAAATCCATGGATAAATGCCTTTCATTCTTTAAAGTTACAAAAAAAATTTAGTGAATTGAATAATGTCAAATTCATTTCCTACAGCTAAAGAGATACGTAAGAAAAGCCCCATTATTGTCAAGGCCAATCTTAAGAGAAAATTTATCTTTATACCTAATTGTAAAAGAATCATATGTCAGCTCGACCCTAATAAAAACTGACGAGCGGATTCATAAGCCTATGTATTACATGAGTAAAGCTTTTGCTAGAGCAGAAGTAAGATATTCAATAATGGAGAATCAAGCTTTGTCTTTCAGTGTAGCCTCCCAAAATATGAAGCAGTATTTCCAAGCTCACTCTATAGTGGCTTACATCAATCTGCCACTTCGGTAAACCATCTATGAACCTAAAAAATCTACAAAGTTAATGGTGTGGGCCATAGAGATGAGAGAATACAAAAATTCATATGAACTAAGAACCACGATCAAAGGTCAAGCTGTGAAGCACCTTATACCTTTGACTTACTTAAGTCTATACTGTATAAGTGTTCAACTAGTTTGGAAATAGTGACAAAATTGGTTGTCTATCCTAGAATCCAAAAAGCCTCAGATCTTATCTCTCTAATCCTCTTCAATGATCCATGAAGGTATAAATTGAATCTCACCACACACAATTAGATGTGCATACATGTGTTCATATTTCTTAAAATTGAGTGTATGTTTAATTCCCCTTGAATTGGAGCTTTAATAATTTTTTGGGAATTTTTAAATGTTTTTATTAATAAAATGGGATTATAAAATTTGTGGGGTTAATATTCTATTTTGTAAACTTCATTTCTCACTCGAATGTTTGGTTGGGTAGAATCTCAAAGCGCTAGAGACTTCAGGGTACCTTCTGTAATAATTTTAGACGCGCGTGTGAGAGCCACTCACAAGCCAACACTTGTCATCCTCCTGATGCATCATTTTGTGTTTCTTATGTGAGAGGATTGGTTGGTTGATTGCTGATCGTTGGATCATTCCTAATCGAGGGTCTGCATGTGTTCTTAGTTAATCCCGGTGCTCTCCATATGAACCAATCACAACTATCTTAACCACCGCTGTTTTATAACCTTTGGATCAAGTCAAAGTTTGCAAGACTTGATCTCAGCCCTTGATTTCCCTCGAACATTCAGAACCTTCCCTCATCCCTATAAATACCCTCCACTTCTCAGCCTTAGAAGACTTTTGGGCATTCGTCTTTCTGAGAGAAAAAAAAATAAGAGAGAAGTGAGAGAGAAGAGAGAAAAGAATAGAGAGAAGAGAGAGAAAGGGAAACTGTTAGCCAAACCCTAACCCTAACCCTAAACACTTCAACTCTGAAACAAACCTTCGTATATTCGACCCCAAACACAACCTTGAGTGTTTGAGAGAGAGAGTGGTTTGTTCTTTTGAAGCTGTAACCACTTTGTCCTTGATCTTGTTCACAACTTAAACATTCGTGTGAAGATCTTGTTTCTTTTTCATAGAAACTTTAGATCTACATTCTTCATGTTACGTTTTCACTAGATCTGCATATTTCTTACTTGGTTTAAGAAAATCTTTACTGATTTAGTTTTAAAAAAATGTTTTATGGTTTCTATTTTTACAAAACTTATCCTTGACCTAGTTGGATTCACACTTGGAGATTTTCAATCTCACAAATGTTTTCAAAAAGAGATTGATTAAGATCTTGACCGATTTTGAAGCGAGATATCCGTGGAATCTGGGTTATATTAAAGGTCAAAAAGGTTTTTAGTTTTGTAAGAAAGAAAGAAAACAAAATCACAGCATATAGACTTTATATGTAATTTTTATAGGACTGTCTGTATATCTAAGTGTGTGTGAGTTCATGCATGTGAATAGGAATCACTTCACAAACACTTAACACACTACTACACTGGAAGTGTTGTGTATAAGATCAAAGATCATTGAGTCGACATAAGGAAGCTAAATCAAAGGAAGTTAGCAAACTGGAAGAACATCATCAACAAATCAGATCTATGAGAAGTTAGAAGGACACCACGTGGGGTATATTCCTAAACATAGAATAGGTTGATTTGTATGCTTGCATGTTGTATTGTTTGTAACTATTATTTGTTAGTAGTGGATTTTTGTTTTTGTGACTTAGAAGTCACCGTGGATGTTTCCTCTGTTGGGGGTTTTACCACGTTAAAAACTATGTGTGGATTATCTTCATCTACTCATCTCATTCTATAAGTGTGCTGAATTTTTGAAACTGCCTTAGTTTTAAAAACTGATTACACAGTCTTAATTACTCTCGTACATAAGTTTCTTTGTAAACACATCTTGTTTATAATTTTTATTTTCAAAAGAAAAGGGTTTCTCCAACAAACATTTCGGAGTTGCTTATACAGTTTAATCTTGTATTAAACGACATTAGCGACGTTTTTCAATTGGTATCAGAGCCCTGTTAACTTTTATTTCAATAGATCTTGAGTTTCTGAAATGGTTTTCTGAAAAACCTAACTATGGACGAGAAGAATGAAAGGTTTGGTAATCTGTCCAGACCTCCACTCTTTGATGGAAGCAACTTTGCTTACTGGAAAGTAAGAATGGTTGCCTTCATACAAGGGACTTAAGGAGATGATGTCTGGGACATTATTGAAAATGGATACACTTATCCTACTAAACCAGCCACTGAAGGAAGTGATGAGAGGGTAAAGAAAATCTTAAGTGAATTTACCCAAGAAGAGAAAATCATTTCTCGAAATAACAATAAAGGCAAGAATGCCATTTTTATGTCTATTAATGAGTATGAGTTCAAAAGAATGTCATCTTGTGCCACTTCTATGGAAGCTTGGGACACATTAGTCACTGCCCATGAAGGAGACTCAAGAGTTAAAGCTGCTAAAACTCAAATGCTTATCCAGCAGTACAACTCTTTGATCATGTCTGATTCTGAGTCTTTTGATGATTTTTACATGAACTTGACTGATATAGTCACTAAGTTGCATGCTAATGGTATTACTTATGATAGGAATGAAATTGTCTCTAAAATCCTAAGATCATTACCAGAAAAGTTTGACAGTAAGAGGTATGCTATTGAGGAAATGAATGATCAAAACCTTACCCCTGAGTTACTCAGTAGCAAACTTAGGACCGTGGAAATGGAATTAGACTTTAAGAAACAATTAAATCATTCTCAAAGAAAATAGCCCAACTCTAACTTGAGTTTTGCCTCCAAGATATCTAAACTTGAGACTAATTTGACCAACTCTGACTCTGATGAGGAGTGTGATATAGACAAACTAGATAATCAGATTCCCTTAATGTCTAAACAATTTAAGAAAATTGTTAAATTTAGAAACAAACAGGCAACTAAATAAGGCAAGCCTAATTATCCTACTCTGTCTAATCCCAAACCTCATGAGAGAGGTTTTGATAAACATCCTAAGGATAACAATTCCAGACCCACTAGAGACCTTAAAAAGATTGAATGTTTTAGATGTGGGAAGCTAGGTCACATTGCTCACGATTGCAGAGTTAATCTGAATAAAGCCAACACACACAATAGAGCTAATGTCTGTAAAACTTGGAATGATTCAAGTGACTCTGATGAAGAGGAACTTGAGTCATCTAATGTACTTGACCCTTGCATGTCTTTTTATGCTAAGATCATTTACAATGATGATATGCCTGTGTGTGATAATGATGCTCCTACTCTTGCTTGTGTGAATACTGTTTTGGCTGGCCTAGATGCCTTATTATCTGAAAATGTTGCTAGTTCTACTACCGTGTGTGTGAGTCAAAGTGATCTCGATAATGACGATGCAAATGGGTGCGTGAGTACTAAAACTGAATCGTTAGGGGTCACTACACACACTTCACTTAGCGACTCAGACACAGATGACCTCCCTGATATCCATACTTTGTATGCTAAAACTCTTAAAAAAGGCACTAGATTGGAGAAGACTGTTAGAGACCTGACTAAGAAATTAGATGATCTAAGTCTTATTGTGAAGCTGAATGCTGAAGAGTACACTAACCAGTGTCTGACTCATCAATCTGAAATTGAAACTTTTGATCAAAAATTAAAAGAGTTGACTAAAACTAATGAAACCCTGGAAATGAAATACAAGGGAACATTATTAGAACTGGAGGAAGCAAAAATAAAGACAGCTACTGTTTTCAAAAAAATTTCTAAGTTTGAAAATAATTCAAATTGTTTTACTGACTTTGTTGTTGACTCCAAGACCAATTCTGATGATAGAACCGGTATTTGATTTTATCCTAAGAACAAACCACAAACTACAAATCTTGAACCAATTAAGTTTGTGTCTGGGGGAAAAAGACCAATTGAAACATGTCCAGACTTTCATTTTATTAAAAAGGAATTTGATCAAAAGCAACAAGAGAAAGACATTGGAGAGTCTAGTAATTCTAAGGCTGAGACTGCACTTAAGACTAAATACGTCTGTCCTTTTATCAGAAAGGCAGATTCTACCTATAAGACCATACCTCCTAGGAATAGGACTTCTGAACACAATGATGTTAAACCCATCTTTAGAAGTTTCCCTAAGGAAATTCATCCCTCAAGCAATCAATATTGCTCCTACTGTGACATTTATGGTCATTCCTTTGAAGGTTGTTATGCCAGGCATCTAAACACCCCTGTGTACAACACTTCTGTCTACAAGAACTTTATCTATTCTAGGCAAAATCGTAACAATTATGTCCTTCCAAGACAACCTGATAAGAACTCTAACTACAGAAATAGAAAGACCAAAACTAAGAGTTCATTAAAGAGAAAGGCTCCCAGAAACTTTCCTAAACCAAAGGCTCAAATTTTTCACAATAATCAGTTTGCTGCTACAAATGTTTTTCGACAAAAAACTGTGTCTCGAAAATTTTATCAAATGAGGGAAAACTTGCGCAAAATTAAAACTAGAGATATTTGGGTTAGAAAAGATGATCTTTTACCCCAAATGAAGTGTAACATTGTTATCACTGCATTAAAAGCTGAACACACTTCATCTGGTTGGTATTTAGATTCAGGATGTTCAAAACATATGACAGGAGATGAAACCAAACTTTTAAACAAAACCAGATTTGCTAGTGGGAAAGTAGTTTTTGGTGATGGAGTTTCATCTTAGATCATAGGTAAAGGAACCCTAAAAGAAGAAGGAATGCATGTTCTCGAAAATGTTCTATTAGTTAAAGGCCTTAAAGCAAACCTCCTAAGTATATCACAATTTTGTGACTCTGACCATACAGTCACCTTTTCAAAGAAAAATTGTAAAATTCTAAATGATAAAGGTGAATGCATTATTACAGGATTTAGAACACCTGACAATTGTTATACTGTCAAGACTAGTTCTGAAACCTGTAACATTATCAGAATGGATGACAATGAGATCTGGCATAATCGTATGGGTCACCTAAGTTATGATATCCTTGGTAGATTGTCTAGTCAAGATATTGTTAGAGGAATTCCTAAAATTAAACCTATTTTAAGTGTTATCTGTGGTCATTGCCAGGAAGGACAAATAGTTAAGACTTCGCATAAAAAGGTTAAAGACATTCTTACCTCTAGACCTCTAGATCACATCTATATGGACCTTATTGGTCCCTCTAGAACTATTAGTCTTTATGGACACAGTTATATCCTTGTCATGGTTGATGATTTCACACGATTCACTTGGGTTGCCTTCTTGAAACAAAAATCTGACACGATTTAGAATTTTTTGAAAATTTTACTAAGAATTGAAAATGAGAAGGACACACAAGTTAATCGCATTCGTAGTGATAGAGGGGGATAGTTCATAGACACAGGAATAGTTGAATATTGTGACTACAACGGTTACAAACATGAATTTAGTGCCCCTAAGACTCCTCAGCAGAATGCTATTGCTGAAAGGAAAAACCAAACACTTCAAGAGATGGCACGAGTCATGCTCCATGCCAAATCTCTACCTAAATACTTCTGGGTAGAATCTATTAGAACTGCATGTCATATCATTAATAGGGTTTACCTTAGGAAAAACTCTAAACAAACCCTTTATGAGTTGTGGTACGGTAAGACGCCTAATCTGAAATATCTAAGAACTTTCGGAAGTCAATGTTATGTGTGTAAAGACAGAGAACATCTGTCTAAATTCGAGACACGTGGTGATAAAGCCATCTTCTTAGGATACTCCCCAAACAGTCATGTTTATCGTATATACAATCTACGAACTAAGGCCCTTATGGAATCGATAAATGTAATTGTAAGCGACACTATTATCGAAAATAAGATATCTGAACCACCTATTGTGGTTGAATCTGAAAATGATTTCAAAACTAATTCACCAGAAATAGATGACTCATTACCTATTGAGAGTCCAGAAGTACCTGGTTGGGTATCTAAAGACCATCCCATTGACAACGTGGTCGGTAATCCTGATGAGCCAGTTCGTACTAGATCCCAGTTAAGAAATTATGCTAATTATGCATGTTTCGTCTCCCTTGTGGAACCGAAAAGTGTTAATGAAGCATTGAATGACACACACTGGATTTCTGCTATGCAGGAAGAACTTTTACAATTTGTCATTCACGATGTCTGGTATCTTGTACCTCGGCCTCAAAACAAAAATGTTATTGGAACACGTTGGATCTTTAAGAACAAATCTGATGAAAATGGGGTAATCCTTAGAAACAAAGCTAGACTAGTTGCTCAAGGCTACTCTCAAATAGAAGGAATAGATTTCAGCGAGACATTTTCCCCTCTCACTCGTCTTGAATCTGTTCGACTTCTTTTCGCCATAGCGTGTCACTTAAAATTTACACTTTATCAAATGGACATCAAATCTGCCTTCCTCAATGGAATCCTGTCCGAAGAAACATATGTTGAACAACCCAAAGGGTTCATTGACCCTAAATACCCTAACCATGTCTTTCGTCTGAAAAAGGCTTTGTATGGCTTAAAACAAGCTCCTAGAGCTTGGTGTGAACGCCTTTCCAACTTTTTGTTGGATAAGGGTTTTAAGAGAGGAGGAAATGACCAGACTCTCTTTGTCAAACATTTTGACAAAAACATTATTATAGCCCAAGTCTATGTAGACGACATCATATTCGGGTCAACTTCAAACTCTGAAGTTAAATTCTTTTCTGCTATTATGCACAAGGAGTTTCACATGTCCCTTATGGGGGAGCTACAACATTTCTTAGGATTTCAAGTGAAACAGAATTCTGATGGTCTATTTGTCTCTCAAACTATGTATGCCTTAGACCTTGTTAAGAAATTTGGTTTAGATAATGCTAAAGTTTCCAAAACGCCTATGAGTACTACCGTTAAATTATGTAAAGATGAAAATGGTAAGTCAGTTGATTCCACACTTTATCGTAGTATGATGGGTAGCCTACTCTATCTAACTGCCTCGCGACCAGACATAATGTAAGCTGTATGCCTGTGTTCTCGTTACCAGAATAACCCTAAAGAGAGCCATTTATTGAGTGTAAAACGTATAATAAAGTACATAAAAGGCACTCTTAATCTAGGACTTAGGTACACTAAGGATACCTGCAGCACCATCATAGGGTATACTGATGCTGATTGGGTCGGTTGTACTGATGATAGTAAAAGTACATCAGGTGCATGTCATTATGTCAGCAATAATTTAGTTGGTTGGAGTAGTAAAAAACAGAATTGCACATATTTATCTACGGCTGAGTCCGAATATATAGCAGCAGGAAGTTGCTGTGCTCAATTGTTATGGATAAAACATATGTTAAGTGATTATGGGATTAAAGAAGATCAGTTACAATTGTATTGTGACAATCAAAGCGCCATTAACATATCTAAAAACCCGGTTCAACACTCGCGAACTAAGCATATTAAAATAAGACATCATTTTATACGCGAACTTGTTGAAACTAAGGAATTAGAAATTCATTACCTGCCTACTGATCAGCAACTTGCAGACATGTTCACTAAACCTCTAGACTATAACAGATTTCTGTATTTGCAAAATTCTATAGGCATGGTATGCGCTGATTAAACTCTTAAGACTTTAAGTTTTACCCTTTGTCCATTTGAGACAAAATGGGGGAGAAATTTGAGTTTTATGAGTTCAATATTTTGTCCACATTTCATCTAAACTGCTTGATCTTAGTGTGTATATTTGCAGGAATCTCTTCTACTTATTGTCTACCTTTTCTAGTGTAAAAATTTGTAAATAGTTGAGTTATGTAATTTTTGACTTTCTAGGAAATGAGTAGATAGCATCTTTTGTATAGGACTAGGTTTTATTTTTTTTGGTTCCCTACGAGTTTTAAGCTAACTCAAAGGAGATTTTGTCTCATATTTCCAAAGGGGGAGATTGAAGCATCTTATACCTTTGACTTACTTAAGTCTATACAGTATAAGTGTTCAACTAGTTTGGAAATAGTGACAAAATTGGTTGTCTATCCTAGAATCCAAAAAGCCTCAGATCTTATCTCTCTAATCCTCTTCAATGATCCATGAAGGTATAAATTGAATCACACCACACACAATTAGAAGTGCATACATGTGTTCATATTGCTTAAAATTGAGTGTGTGTTTAATTCCCTTTGAATTGGAGCTTTAATAATTTTTTGGGAATTTTTAAATATTTTTTAAACATTTTTAAACATTTTTTTAAATAAATGTTTTTATTAATAAAATGGGATTATAAAATTTGTGGGGTTAATATTCTATTTTGTAAACTTCATTTCTCACTCGAATGTTTGGTTGGGTAGAATCTCAAAGCGCTAGAGACTTCAGGGTACCTTCTGTAATTATTTTAGACGCGCGTGTGAGAGCCACTCATAAGCCAACACTTGTCATCCTCCTGATGCATCATTTTGTGTTTCTTATGTGAGAGGATTGGTTGGTTGATTGCTAATCGTTGGATCATTCCTAATCGAGGGTCTGCATGTGTTCTTAGTTAATCCCGGTGCTCTCCATATGAACCAATCACAACTATCTTAACCACCGCTGTTTTATAACCTTTGGATCAAGTCAAAGTTTGCAAGACTTGATCTTAGCCCTTGATTTCCCTCGAACATCCAGAACCTTCCCTCAGCCCTATAAATACCCTCCACTTCTCAGCCTTAGAAGACTTTTGGGCATTCGTCTTTCTGAGAGAAAAAAAAATAAGAGAGAAGTGAGAGAGAAGAGAGAAAAGAATAGAGAGAAGAGAGAGAAAGGGAAATAGTTAGCCAAACCCTAACCCTAACCCTAAACACTTCAACTCTGAAACAAACCTTCGTATATTCAACCCCAAACACAACCTTGAGTGTTTGAGAGAGAGAGTGGTTTGTTCTTTTGAAGTTGTACCTCTTTGTCCTTGATCTTGTTCACAACTTAAACATTCGTGTGAAGATCTTGTTTCTTTTTCATAGAAACTTTAGATCTACATTCTGCATGTTACATTTTCACTAGATCTGGTTTAAGAAAATCTTTACTGATTTAGTTTTTAAAAAATGTTTTATGGTTTCTGTTTTTACAAAACTTAACCTTGACCTAGTTGGATTCACACTTGGAGATTTTCAATCTCACAAATTTTTTCAAAAAGAGATTGATTAAGATCTTGACCGATTTTGAAGCGAGATATCCGTGGAATCTGGGTTATATTAAAGGTCAAAAAGGTTTTTAGTTTTGTAAGAAATAAAGAAAACAAAATCACAGCATATAGACTTTATATGTAATTTTTATAGGACTGTCTGTAAATCTAAGTGTGTGTGAGTTCATGCATGTGAATAGGAATCACTTCACAAACACTTAACACACTACTACACTGGAAGTGTTGTGTATAAGATCAAAGATCATTTAGTCGACATAAGGAAGCTTAAGCAAAGGAAGTTAGCAAACTGGAAGAACATAATCAACAAATCAGATCTATGAGAAGTTAGAAGGACACCAAGTCGGGTATATTCCTAAACTTAGAATAGGTTGATTTGTGTGCTTGCATGTTGTATTGTTTGTAACTATTATTTGTTATTAGTGGATTTTTGTTTTTGTGACTTAGAAGTCACCGTGGACGTTTCCTCTGTTGGGAGAGGTTTTACCACGTTAAAAACTATGTGTTGATTATCTTCATCTACTCATCTCATTCTATAAGTGTGCTGAATTTTTGAAACTTCCTTAGTTTTAAAAACTGATTACACAGTCTTAATTACTCTCGTACATAAGTTTCTTTGTAAACACATCTTGTTTATAATTTTTATTTGCAAAAGAAAAGGGTTTCTCCAACAAACATTTCGGAGTTGCTTATACAGTTTAATCTTGTATTTAACGGCATTAGCGACGTTTTTCAAGCTGTAATAGACTTCATTGAAGAATTCACTTATAAAGAGAATCAAGCAATAATGACTACATGTGCAATCCCTGTCGAGTAAATCCAATATCGGACTAAATAGCTAAAGGCAATCCCAGATGATCAGAAAGAAAACCTCAAAGAATCCTCCTTTGAAGACAATTGAATAGACTTCAATAAATCCACCACCAAATTATTAAAAAATGGTTCCTTGATAGAAGGAGATTTTAACTATGAACTTGGGTGTGGAAGGTGTTTATAGATGGATCATCACGTGCTAATAGTAGTGGCACTGGCGTAATAGTAAAAAAACCTTATGGAGGTGACATATAATATGCTCTACAATTGAAATTTGAAGCGTCCAATAATGAAGTAAAATAAGAAGCCTTAATTTCTAGAGTAGAGTTAGCCATATCATTGGGAGCCGAGCAGATTAAGACTCATAGCCACTCACAGCTGGTGGTAAATCAAGTTTCGGTAGAGTTGGAGCCAAGAGTGGGGAATATGTTGAAGTACCTTTCTAAGGAAAAACTTTTAATCCCCAAGATAAAAGTGCTTTGGATGCTCAGGATGCCTAGAATTAAGAATACCAAGGAAGATGAACTAAATCCGATCTCAGAAGAATTACTCCTGTGGAGATACAAGCACATATGAGTATATATTTTGAATAAGTGAACCTCCTTGAACTCACCATGGGTCCATCATGCATGGATTCAATTATCATGTACGTGGAGAAAGGCATCCTATCTGCCAACCACAATGAGGCAAAAAGGCTTCGTTACAAAGCTAACAAGTGTGCAATGGACAAAGGTGTCCTATATAAGAGAGGATCCATAGTGTTATTAATGAGATTCGTACATCTTATAGAGGTATAAAGTCTGATTAAAGAAATTCATGAAGGATTGTACGGAGTTAACACGGCAGGACAAACAATGATAAAAAGAATGGCCATTTAGGGACATTACTGGCCAACGATGAGAAAAGGTTGTGAAGAATATATATAGAACTATGATAAATGCCAGAAATATGGAGTAATACATAAGAGTCCGGGCACTATGTTAGTGTTGATCACATCACCTTGGCCTTTTTCCATATGAGGTACGGACCTAGTCAGTCCGTTGTCAAAAATGATAGGAATATTCAGGTACTTAGTAGTAGAAGTTGATTATTTCACGAAGTGGGTGGATGTCAAGCCCCTTATTAAGATGACCTATGGAAAAGTCCTTTAATTGATATGTAAAAATGTGATAACCAGGGTACGGAATCCCACATGGTTTCATTACTGATCATGGTACCTAGTTCGACAATGATGATATCCAAAAGTACTATGAGAAATCCAATATAAGGAAGTTGTGTTCATCATTAGCTCATCCATAGTGCAATGGGAAAACAAAAGTAACAAACCAAACTCTGCTAGATTGGATGAAAAGAAAACCAGAAGCGTCTAAAAGAAATTGGATAAGAAAGTTGCAGATTATGTCGTGGGATTACAAAATAACATTAGGAATAGCGATGCGAGAACCCATTACATGCCTCCCATTAGAATGAAATTTATGGTTCCATTAGAGATTTTCCTACCAAGTCATATAGTTCTAAACTTCAACTCTACTAAAAGTTATTTTATAAGGAGATTAGATTTATATATAATAGATGAAGTCATAGAAGAAGCAGCACAAAGGGTGGTAGAATATCAGTTTAGCATCACTAAATTATATAACAAAAGAGTTAAGCCAAGAAAAATCAAATAATGAGGTTATGTATTGAATAAAGTCACGCGGAAAGCCAAAAAAATAGAAGCTAATTGGCACGGTACTTATTGTGTGACTGAAATGGTTTGACTTGGAGCTTATCGTACTGAAACATTGTAATGGGATCCATTAAAAAACCCATGGAGTATAGAGAACCTAAAAAAATATTATCACAAGTATCTAACAATGGAACTCATAAAAGTTCTACGATCGAAAAGATTCATTATATGAAAATGTTTTTTACTTCCCTAAGTCCTGATCCAACTATTATTTATTTCTATTGATCAGGTCGACCAAGGCTAACCCAATTGATCCAATGCACATCTTTGAGTGCTTAAACTGGAGAGGATGTGTTGAAAATATCTAATCACATGCCTTCCATTCTTTTGGAAAAAGCACGTCCTTCACTGCATCAAATGAATATAGATCAGGTTGGCCAAGGCCAACCCAATTGATCTAAATCACGTCTTTGACTGAATGAATAGGAGAAGGTGTATTGATAAGATCCAATTACATACCTTCCATTATTTTGGAAAAGAAGGTCTTCAACCACACCAAATGAATATAGATCAGATCGACTAAGGCCAACCCAATTAATCTGAACTGTACTTCAAATAACATTCATCTTATATCACAATATTAGTAGGTTGTATACAAAAGGACATGAGAATATGATTCCATTAATGAACTCACATACAATAATCATAAAAATTACAATAAGTAATGATTAAAACATTACTTATCATCCAAAATATGATGATTACAATGTTCAAAATTTGATTTTTTCAAATTACAGTTGACCTATCAAATGTACAAGGGAAAAGAGTAAAGCTAGGAGGCAACGCTAGCATCTTTGGAGGCAGATTTAGTTTTATCAGTAGATTCTATTGGAGCATTCCCCAAGGCACCAGTAGTTTCTTCCCCTTCCAACACCTTAAGCAATTGGAGGTCATCCTCAAAATAGGATTCATAAGCTCGGTGGGCTATCTCCTCCTCCTCATTTATGGCCTTGTCTTAGTCATCATCGCCTTACCATGCCATGACGACCTAAATATCATTCGGGTAATGCTTGGACACCCTCTTCTTCACCTCATCATAGCCCTTGAGAAAGGCTATGGTATTATCAAGGACATACACCTCTAAGGCCTTGAAATCCATCACAAACTTTTTTTTCTGCCATGGATATAGTCACCAAGGCTTTAGCAAGTTTTACCCTTATAGACTTAAGGTCTTCCTTATCACCTTTGAGTTATTAGTTCGTAGTTTTGAGCTCTTCCTAAGAATTTTTAATTTCTCCCTCTAACTTTCTAAGCTCCTCCACTTGACACACCACCAGCTCATTACATTCTTGCAACTTATTTTGGACCTTTTTAGATCGGCCTCTAGGGATTTCACCTTATTCTCAACCTCCTCTTACACATTCCTGAGATCATCGCATGCATTCTCATCATCCATGGCTTTCTCCCTCAATATGGTGGCATCGATGTTACATTACAAACATGAAATAATAATGAGATAAGTTAATGGGCTCGACTGACCATAATATAATAAATAGATTAACTGGCTTACTATATAAGCTTTATAAGACATAAAATTCCGCAACATGTCCATATTCATGCTTCGTATGAAACCTAAGAAGGGACTATAGCCCGCATAGCCTAAACCAGCAAGCGTGTTGGCAACATTGATCAATTTTGAGTTATGATCTACCATCAGCCTGTCCTTGTCAATCGAGGACTCTAACTCAAAGGCTTCAATAGGTCCATACGGAGAAGAAGAATCAACTTGTTTGACTAACCGCCGAATTTTTTGCCTGGGTAGCTTGTGATCTTTGAAGAGAGGATCCTCAAGTGGTCTCTTTCTAGATGCCCATGGTCGCCTCAACATTAGTCAGTCAAGGAGGATTATCATTGTGTTATTTTCTGCACGCTTCCTCTTTAGCCTTCTTAGAAGTTGCCTTCTTGCACATTCTTGCAATTTCTTATCCTTGATTTCCTTTTTGCGATCACGAGAAAGATTGGTTGGATCCATCATAAATGACCTAAAATTGGGAGTAGAGAGTGAAATAAGACAGAGCGAACAGGAAAGTTAACAAATAAATTAAAGCACGAAGTATAGAGTAAAGTTAAAGGACATCTAATATTAGGATGACCAAACACTTTTAAAAAAATATAGCCTTCTTCGACCTCCTGCTCGACCGCACTATCCTCACCTACTTGGATGGCCTTAACTCCATCCATCTCTTTCTCTTCATAACTCCCCTCTCCACTATTAGCAGGCTGAGGGTGCTTATAAGTGTTGAGGTCAATAGTGCTAAAGGCCAAGTAATTGGTCATTCTTCCAAACCTTTTAGGGGTATATATGTCATAAAAAATTGGGGTCATGAGTCAAAACTTTCCTTATGAGTTTCACCAGCCTTTTATCCAAAGAAGGGCCTTTCTTGGTGATCAGATCAAAATGGGACCAATCTTTGGGAACACTGTAAGGACATTATTTTATTATCCAATTTATATTTGAGTATACGGTAGACTAATACAACCACAGAAGACTTCTTCAAGTTCAATCATGCGTCAAGATCGAACCGAATATCAATGTTTTTCAACAAAGAAGCCTCCGTGAGTTTAATTTTGGCAAGGTTGCGTTTTGGTTACTTTGCGTTTCACTTAGAGTGTTGGGATAATTTTTCTAAAATATTTTCTAAGTGTTGAGGCTGAGTTTTCGTTAAAATATCTTTCTAAGTCTTGAGGCGAATTTTTGAAATAAAAAAAACTTCTGCACTGGTCGTTCTAACGACCATTGCCTGTCATTCAAGAGACATAGCATTGTCGCGAGAAGTGTCGTTTGAGCGACCCTGACATTTTGTTCGAGTGACGCGCCGACTTAGGTTTTTTTATATAAAGCATGTTAAACCACTTCGTTTTTGTTAAGAAGACCTGATGAATTTCTTTTGGGAAAAATTGCTAATAGAAGATTAACAATGTGTTCTTCATTTAGGGTTGAAATCATTTTATTTTCAATTCACAAATCCCAATTGCTTTTAGTGAATTATTTTAGAACCCAAGATACAATTTTGCAGGAGTTTCTCTTGTAGGGAGGATAAGCTACTGCGGATCTAGGTGCCACTTGAGGGAGGTGCTGGGTTGATGTGACTGCGTGTCAAGGGGAGTACTCATGGATGTTCCTAGGCTGACTGGACTGTGTGTATTTTTGGACCTTCTAAGGTTGATTCATTGATGATTTAGGTTGCGGCCTATGAGAGTTTGTTGCGGTAAATTCTTTATAGATTTTGCCTATAATCATTGTGAGTATTATTAGTGAAGTAAAAGTTTTTTCCCTTTGGGGATTTTTGCTGAAATCTATGAGTTGGAAATTCATATTTGATTATGTTGGCGTGATCCACTACACCTAGATGCATGCTTTATGGATGAATTAAATTGGATCAGAAATTGAGAACGATTAAAAAAGGTTAACTTGGAAATTTGCGAATTCGGTTTGATCATTATCACACATACATTCACAAATTGGTATGAGAGCGGGTTTCTCTAATTTATCAAGTGATACTTATTTTTTGCAAAATTGGGTGGTATTGATTTTTAAAAAATCTGTTTTATGAAAAATTGCAATTTTTCCAATGGAGCACTTACATAATCGGATGCCCATTTTTTACACACTAATTAGGCCTACTAGAAAGCACGTATAGAATCACAGTTAAAGGCCATTGATGATCACGTTTAGGTTGTGTGTAAAAGAGGATGGACTCCTCCCACTGTCACCATAAATAATATCACTACTTTAAAACCCGTGACAGATTGGACTGATGATAAATTTAAATGGAGCACTTTCAATTCACGTGGGCTGAGTGTAATTTCTGGTGCTGTCACTCCTGAGAAGTTCCGACGTATTATGACGTGCACCACGTCAAAAGAAGTGTGGGACATTTTACAACTTGCCCATGAAGGCATAAATGCGGTCAAAGAGTCTAAAATTCAAAATTTAACTACTCAGAAACAATTACCATGCTTGAGACTGAGTGTTTTTACGAGTTTTATGTAGATTTGTCTGATATTGTGAACACTAGTTTCAACCTTAGTGAGCACATTCTTGATGAACGAGTGGTTAAAAATATTTTAAGATTGCTGCCTAAACATTTTATCCCTATAGTGACTGTTTTAAATTCCTTGGATAATTTGAGCAATTTAAAATTGGAAGAGCTGGTAGCATACCTCCAGACATATGAGATTGACATGTTCCCCAACACTGTCGAACCTAACGATAGAGGCATAGCACTTAGAGCCTAGTCTAAGAAGCGAATGGAAGTGTCCAAGAGTGAGAAGAAAAATAAAGTGAGAGTTTGTGAGTCCGAGTCTGATGGGGAGTCTAATTTTGATACGACCATGCTTGCAAAAAAAAATTTAAACAGTTTCTCAAGTTTTCAAAAGAAAATTCTTCCAATAGAAAGTTTTTTGAGAAAAATAAAAGGAAAGATGAGGCTAAAGAGAGCGGTGATAAAGAGGGTGAGAAAGAGAAAGAGGAAGAAGATAAGTGTTTTGAGTGTGAGGGAAGGAGGCATAAAGCTTTTGAGTGTCCCACTAGGCTAAAGAGAAAGAGCAAACAAATTTTCATGCCATCCACTCTTAGCGATAGAGAGGAAGAGGTGAAGAATTCCGGGGATGAGACTTTTCATGAGAAGTTTGCTGCCTTTTTAGCTAGTCAAGTGAGCACACCTAGTTTTTCCCATGACTATGAGGATACTTGTGCGCATGAGACCCCCGAGGATGATATGAGTGTGTCTAGCGAGGTTGACAGCGAGTGCACCAGTGAGGGTGATAGTGAGCTCCAGATTGTGTTTCGACATATGTACGCCGAGACCTTGAAATCAAAGAAGCTTAATAAGGAATTAGGTCTTAGAGTGATATATTTGGAGAGAGAGATTAAGAGTTTGAGGGGATTTAAGGTTTCGGCGAGTCAACTAGAGAAGGTGAAAGTTTCTTTGAGTGAGCAGTTGATCATCATGAATCAGGAGAAGAGTGAACTTATAGCCCGTGTGCGACAATTAGAGAGAGAGATAGTGAATGGGCTTGGGAGTAAAATGTAACTTTTGATGATAAATCTTGGAAGCCAGGAAAGATGTTCCTCGGTCCCACTATGGGTAATGTTGAGAGACTGTGAATAGGTCATGACGGCACATCCACTTCACATGATGCACCCGACCCGATTCCCGAGTTTGTGATTGATCCATATGGATCTCAACCTAACCCACTTAGGCGTCCCATACCTGATAGGAGAGTGAGTAGGAGACGTTTTGAGAGAGGACACCTAACCCACTAGGACTATTCATATGTGCACCCACTTCAAGAAGAGAGGACACCTTAAGGAGTTTTGTTTTATGTTGGATAATGTGTCACGTTTTGCTACTTCACGTGTTACCATGACACATTCACCCACACATGATGCTCGTAATGATTACATGAGAGAGTTTGCACATCTTCGGGAGGAGGTAAAGTTTTTGGTCAAAACTTCACATGATTTGATGGATGCTTTTCATAGGATGACACCACCTTTGGAAAATACCACCGCACCTACTCGTTTAGGTTTAGACTTGTTTGCTAGCATAGGATGATTTTCATGATGTTATTTTATTCCTATTTCTAGTGTGTACTATTTTTGTAGTTATGTCTTCTATTTTTTATATATTTTTCAAAAAACCAAAAAGATTTTTGTTTTTAAAAATTTTGGAAAAATACAAAAAGATTTTCATTGGTTTTTAAGAAAAATTTGAAAAAAGTAAAAAGATTTTATTTTAATGAAAGTTTTGGAAAATGACAAAAAGACTTTTGTATTTTGTTTACACCATATATGGATGGACATTTAGGATGACCGAGTCACAATTTCATTCCATATCCATGTGACTGTTTGATAGTGTTTTGATATGAGTCATCATTTAATTTTTGTTCTTTACAATACTTGGAGTTATTGAGATGTGATTTCTTATTACTAACGACATGTTTGACTCATGAGTTCCTTTATTGCACACTTGCACGATTTTTTTTGACTATTGTTCTTATATATCACATGTTGGTCGATGTGTTTTCATCTCAATTACGTCTTTAAAATGAACCAAATACAATAAAACTTGACAATGAAAGTAGTGCATGTAAGAACCCTTGATGTGAGTTTGTGTGATTAATTTGAAAAAATGGGGAAGGGATATGAAAGGTACTCATTTATCCTTTGAGATTAAGCAACCGTTTAAATCGTACCTAGAAAATGTATGTCACAAAAACAGATGCCAAGGCCCAATGCGGTTGAAAAAGAGCCCGAAAATTTAAAGGAAATAAAAAAAAGTGCCATAAAGGGGGTCAATTTATTTAGTTTCATCAACTCAAAAGAAAAATAAAAAGCATTATTATTTATTAGCGAGTTAGGATGGAATATAAAATGTATTTGCACATCTTGACAAAGTCATGAAAAAGCGTTACATAGTTTTTGACGTTATTGGTCTGAAAATCATGTCTGACTTTGATTTGTCGATTAGATTAAGATGATGTCATCTAAATTCACATTTTCGACACCTAAGGACGATTTTGAGATTCATTCATTAGGAGTACACATATGTTATGCTTCATGGCATTGATTTTACTATTGAATTGTTCACACCCATTCATTCCGTTTTTAAGTTTTGGTTGTCTTAGTGCAAATTCATGGTGTGTGATTTTTGTAAAATTATTTTTGTATTTTTTTTGAAAATTTAAAAAATCAAAAATAGTTTGTGGAAACCTTTTGAGTTGCTCATTTGCCTAAGTGTAGTTTGATTCGCGTTTGTTATGTTTGTCGTGACAACTCCATGCTTGTTCTGTTTATTCGTTTCCTTATCTATTTCAGACAAATAAAAAGGAGGAGAATGAATTTTGGGGGAGTTTTACATTATGGGGAGATTTGAGATTTGTTTTTATTTATGTTTATCTCATTTCAAACTCTATATGTCATGAATGTATGTTTTTGTCTCATGTGTGTAGGTACAAAGTTTGAGATCATATTGCACACCCTGATGAGAAAAGCTTTAAGATTTGAAGATTTGATGTTGAAAATTTTTGAAGAAAAAGTTTGAGACTTTCATGTTTAGTAGCTTGTCATGTTTGGGTTTATGGGAGGGTACTATATTTGTATAAGCATTTTTTATTTGATAACTCAGATGTTTTATTTTATACCAGCATATACATAAGGGGAGAATTGTAAGGACATTATTTTATCGTCCGATTTACATTTGAGTATGTTGTATACCGCTATAACCGTTGAAGACTTATTCAAGTTCAATCATGCGTCAAGACAGATCCAAATATCAACGTTCTTCAACAAAGAAGACTCCGCGGGATTAATTTTGGGAAGGTTGTGCTTTGTTTACTTCGGTTCACTTAGAGTTTTGGGATAAGTTTTCTAAAATATTTTCAAAGTGTTGAGGCGGAGTTTTTCATAAAATTATTTTTGTAAGTGTTGAGGCGGATTTTTGAAATAAAAAAAAAGTTTGCGTTGGTCCTTCGATCAACCACTGCCTGTCGTTGAAGAGACATAGCATTGCCGTGAGAAGTGTCGTTCGAGCGACATTGAGATTTCGTACGCACGACTTTCCACTTCATTCGAGTGCCGTCGCCTTAATTTTTTTATATAAAGCATGTTAAACCATTATGTTTTCGTTAAGAATACCTGATGAATTTCTTTCTACAAAAACTACTAACAACATATTACTTTTGTCTTATTCATTTAGGGTTCAAATCCTTTTGTTTTCAATTCATAAATTCCAATTTCTTTTAGTGAACTGCTTTAGAACCCAAGATATAATTTTGCTGGAGTTTCTCTTGTAGGGAGGATAACCTACTTCTAATCTAGGTGCCACTTCAAATAAGTGCTAGGTTGACGTGACTGCATGTTAAAGGGAGTACTTGTGGGTGTTCTTGGGCTAACTGGACTGCGTATCCTTGTGGATCTTCTAAAGTTGATTCATTGTTGATTTAGATTGCAGCCTATGAGCATTTTTTGTGGTAAATTCTTTTTAGATTTCACTTGTAATAATTGTGAGTATTATTAGTGAAATAAAAGGTTTTTCCCTTCAGGAACTTTCCCTGAAATCTGTGAGTCAGAAATTCATATTTATTTGTGTTGGCATGATCCACTACACCTAGATGCATGTTTTAGGGATGAATTAAGTTGGATTATTGACACTGATTAAATAAGGTTAGCTTGGAAATTTTCAAATTCGTTTTAATCAGTATCACACATACATTCACAAACACTTATTTCCCTTTACAGATCATTTGGGAAGAACTCCTAAGAACCAAAGATGTAGACTTAGTCTTCCAGTTGTCGTTACTAGTTTAGGAGAGTTGAACCATTTAAGTATTGGACTTCCTGAGGGAGAAATAGTAGTACCCTGGAGTCTTATGGTTTTCCTTCAGACCATACACAAACCTAAAAATATTCCCATCTATGTCAAAAACCCCATTTTCTTCTAAAAAAATCATGTTCCTCTATATGGTTCTAACGAATTAGGGGGAAGCTAGGTAATGGTTATCCCAAATCCTTTTAGAATATACCTTCTACAAGGGTGGACGGACGTATGAACTCCTATTTGAAGAGTCCAAAGAAGGAGACAAACCTCATCATTATTCCTTCAATCATAAGCCATCTCTTATCTATTAGGGATCTTAATTAAGAACTCACCAGGGATTGGAAAAAAGGATTTGATATCGGCCAAGTCTTCATCTTGTATATCACTATTGTACCACTTGCATCAAAAGTGTCTGGATTAAAATAAGATATAGTTGCCCCATCTAAGTCCATATCTTCAACTAAAAAAGCTACTGCAACAAAAGAAGTAGAAGTGGTACCCCCTCTCCTCTGAGTTTTACCTGAGGGAATTGGTCAAATTATTGGTGTTCACGTAATATATTCCTCCTTCCTAATATTGCAAATATCTAACTCTCTGAGGTATGAGACTCAGACATGCTGTATTATACACTAGGGGGTTCGGGGATAAAGAAAATGAGGAAGTTAGCGAAGGGATAAAGTTGGGTTTATATAGATCGTCACTTGGGTGAAGAACTTGCAATTAAGGGGGAAACCTATTAGAGAATTCCCTGTGGTATATTTGGTGAAGCCCGTAGATATGTGTCCAAATCCTAAATGATTAACTCATATAGGTCACTCTCCACTACACCTGGAAAAGCCTTAACTACAAACAAAAACCTTAGCAAACCCTTAAACTTGTGAACGAAAACCTTATAAATGCTAAATGGACCGCTATCAATAAAAAAAAGCTCTAGAAAAAGGAAACACATTCACCAGAACAAAGAAGAAATGTTTCGCACAATGAAATAATAGCAAGTTATGCGAAAATACCTGAAAAACTTGGAAGAAAAGATAGATTTCATGAAGGAACAAACGTGTGCTATAAATGGAAGTTGTATGGTCAAAATATCTCCCTCTCTCTCTCTCTCTCAAGAAACTACAATGGTTTTGATTTTGAAAAAACGTATTTTTCCCTGCTTTTATAACTATAGACACCTATGCACGTGCGAACGATATTTTAGAACATGGGAAGAATAGCAAAACGTGGCAGTTTAAGTTTTTCAAAAATTAATTTGCAAACATGATCAGGTCGGCTGGTCAAGCAAATTAATTAGAAAAAAATAACAAATATTGGTCAGGAGTGATAATAAAGAACAACTCCACTTACTCTTAAGTAGTTACAAGTAAAGTCTTAAATTACTCAAGAAGTGCTTGGACGGTATAGAGTTCATCCATCTCAATTGCTTAGTTGGATGACAGCAAGGAAAATCAATAGTATGGTACCTTGGTGACTAGCCCGTAACATTCATCCAAATTCTTAGATGGATGACATGTGCTAAGCCCCCCACAAGATGGGCAAAAACATTAAATTGCTCAAGATGTTATCCACTAATCCAAGAGTCCCACCAACCTGCCCATGCTAGCCAACACGCTTATTACATCATCCAAAATAACTATAAATGGAGGGATCCCTCTGATAGGAAAGGGGAAGTCAATGAATCTCAATTATAGACATGTAACTCATTTCAAAACGTCCCGATTTGTCAAACACCCTAGACACAATTGTACTCCTTGGGATGAATCCGAAAGTACCATGTCATCTAGTGGATGTAGACTAATCATAAGGATGAACCATCTATATCTCATCGTTAATCCTCTTATCCTCACCCCCTTTCGATATTTACTATCTACATTTTATTCGTTATCTCTGATTCGATAATACTATAGCTCAGACACCAATCAAAATCAATTTTTAGACGATAACATCCCCTTTAGGGAATTTAATGTATGCTGTAATGCATTTTGGTCTGAAAAATATGGCAGAAATTTACCAAAAGGCAATGATGGCTACTTTTCATATTGTTTTCCATGACATTATGAAAAATGGTGGAAACTTACCAAGGGACAAGGATGATTCTAACTTAGATGACCTGTGAAAAGTTTTTAATAGATGCAGAAAGTACAATCTGAAGATGAACCCACTCAAATGTTCTTTTGGTGTCACAGGTACAAAATTATTTGGTTTTGTGGTTGATCGATAAGGATTACATATGGACCAAAGCAAATAGAAATCCATTCTTTATATGCCTTCTCCAAAGACCCATTCAGAACTGAAGGGTTTCCCCGAAAAGATTTCATACTTAAAGATATTTACTCTAGGTTTCAGATAACTCACCCACTAATGGACTTGGTAGGAAAGACCACAAAGTTCAAATGGGATGAACGTAAATTAATCTTTTGAAAATATTAACAGATTTCTCACCTCTCCTCAAACGATTATTCCACCAGAGGTATAAGTACATTTGCTTATTTATCTAATCCCCATTATGTGGTCCATTATTGCACTATTAGCATAGGATGTTGATGGATAAGATAGATATTTCTACTACTTAAGTATAATTATCCGTGTTTCTGAGGCATGGAAGACAGGAAAAGAAAGATATTATTTGGATGTAGTCTATATAGATAAAAAAACATAGGCATCATATTTAATTTTTTCACTATCAACATATTGATATGATGTGATCCAACTATGTTTTTGTTATCACACAAAATTTTTTGATTGGAAGAACAGCAAGATAGTTCCTTATTCTTTCAGAGTATTATTTAAAGTGTGTGGTCCCTCCTATAATGACCATTCAAATATATCCATATTTACTGCCAATCTTTCTTCAGATTTGTTAAAGCAACCATGGAGATATACATGGTGATTATTTACCGGTTAATGTTTCTAAGGTAGACTTGAAGGAATGGTTTATGGAATTTAATGATTCATCGACTCAAGGTAAAGGAGGAGCTGGTGTGGTTTTGTCTAGAGGAAAGATGATGTTTCTCTATCTTTCAAACTGGAACTTTCTTAATCAAATAATGAGGCAGAGTGTGAAGATTTAATTCCAGGTCTACTTGAGGTCCTCCTAAGAGGCATTCATTTACTATGTATTAAAGAAAATTCCAACTTAGTGTTTAAACAAGTGAAGTGTGAATATCCTTTGAAGCACCTCAGCCTAGATCCTTATTAAACAATCATAGAAAGGCTGATTGATCCGTTCTGTGAGGTTATCATGGGTAGACATCCAAGAATGATAAACCGACATGCAGATGCCTATGTTATCATTAAACAAAAGGTTTCCATGCAAGGTGAACCCACCACTACCATGATCCATTGGATAACATCTTAATGATAATGCGTCATATTGGAAAGGAAAGATAAGAAAATAACAAGAAATAAAAGATGTTTCAATGAATCTCGTTGATTTTGGACAATTCTTTTGCTTCGACGAAGTTTGTATTACAAAATTGTGTGGATGGTTAGCAGGATGCCTTGGCACTGAAGAAGTTCAAAAATTATTAAAGGAAGCTCATAAAAAGCATTGTTACACCACCGTGATTTATCTACTTGGAAGAATTCAAATAGAGGTGTATTTTTGTCCTTTGATGAAGCTAGATGCAAGAGTGGAATGAAAAGATTGTGAAAAAAATGTCAAATCTATTTCTAATCAACTAATAACAACATCTTACAGGCTCAAATAAACTAGATACAACCGTACATTCATTTTATCAGAGATGGAATTGTTCTAGTAGAGAAATCATATGCCATTTCACTTAGAAGGAGATACCTAAGGTTCTACTTGCTAGAAGAAAATATCCATCGATGAGGATAATTTAATAGACCTTTAGGATGCATCAATGCAAAGGAAGCATAATAGGTTCTCAAGCAAGGTCACGATCCATCTAAAATTAGGGGAGACAAATTTTGCAACCAACTTATGACACTTGGCTATTATTGGACAAAAACGTTGAAAGATTCAGCTGAGTCTGTTCGAAAATGCAAAGCTTAAAAACATCATAGTAATCTCATGTATTCCCTATTGGTTGATCTACCCATATTAACAACACCATACACTATAATAAAAAAAGCTTATTAGGGATGAAAAAAATTCATCCCTAAAATCATTTTTACCATCCCAAAAGGGTATTTAGACTTAATTTTTAAACGCCTAAAAATCATCCTTTATATTTAACGTCGCAATTATTTTTAGGGATAAATTTTTATGTATTAATTTTTAATTTTCATCAACATTAAACATTAGGGATGAATATGTAATTTTTATTATAAGTCAGGTCATCCAATCACCAACCTAATATATCAGCTGCATTCATTGAAGCATGTATTAAAAAATAAATCTTTCATTAAACTCCATCCAAAAACCTAAAAATAAACCTTTAATAAAATAAGTACAAACAATTATCGCATCCAAGTCAAAATACCTAAATGACTACAAAACTATGCTAATTAATAACTATAGACACCACATTTTAGGACCTCCTAAGTCTCTCATTAGGTCCATAGAACCTCCCCATTTCACTACAAATCGTAGATCATACTCCGAGTACCTATCTAGAGGCCATCGAGCGATCTTGGGCCCCGTTTGACTCCAGTCAACTCTATCATCAAAGAAAAATCTCTTTGAATCTTGGAAGGGAATTGAATATCCTTTCCAACGATTTGCCCATGCAGGAATTGGTATAACGGTTCAGATGAACAAATAATTTTATCACCAAAAATTGATCTGGAGGCCACCGAGCGCTCACGAGCCCCAATTTGACTGTAGTCAAATTCAATGTCAGAGAGAAATCTCTTTGAATATTCTAAGGTAACTGAAACCCCTTTCTAAAGGTCATCCCTGTGCGCTAAACGAAATAAGTATTCAGATGAACGATCCATTTTCCCCCGAACATTGATCAGAAGGCCACGAAGCGCTCCCATGCTCCGTTTGACAAAGGTCAACTCTTTAGCTTAAACGAGAATAAATGAATACTCTAAGGGCATTGAATACCCTTTCCAATGGTCCACCCCGTGCCAAAATCAGCCTTACGGTACAGATAAATCAGACGTTTTACTCTGATAGGTCACCGGGAGCTTCTGGGCCCCGGTTGACCAAAGTTAACTTTCCTTACCGAGCGAAGCTCTTTCGAATGTCTAAGAACCTCGCATAACCTTTCCAATGGTCCACCCCTGTATGCAATTATGACTTACAATTCGGATAAAAGATCAATTTTCATCCGACGATCTCCCGTCCAAAGGACGGATGAGTGCACCCGAGCCCCGTTTGATCCAAAGTCAACTATTGGACCCGGGAGTGGACCAAAGGAATCCTTAATGTCTCTGAATTACCTTTCTAATGGTATGCCCCGTGTGCTATTTAGATCAACAGGTTGTGTTCTATGACTATTGTTTCGGGAAAATATGCGCGAGACTGCCGATTGGCAGTCCATTTACCTGCCTATCGATAGTGTGCGTAGGGGTACCTTTTGATTAACAAGGCTAAGGTTATGCCAATCAGCACCCCCTTACCCTATAAATAAATGGCACGACCTCACTCCCAAATCACACCTCAGATCCATTAATATTAGTGATCTCAACAACATTCTCTTGCCATCAACTAAGTTTCCTTCTGTGAAATTCTTTGCCATCTTTCATTCCCATCATTTTCATACCAAAGTTGGTAGAATATCATTCTCTCTCATCCAACATTCATCTCAACATCTAAGGGTCTCTCAAGGATCAAGATTAGGCCTCAATTCTCCAAAGAAGGTCCAAAAATCCTTCTCTCTCTTTAAATTCTTAATTTTTACATTATTTACATAAATTCTCAATTTAGATCTTACTTTAGTTCATACACATTAATATCTTCATCCTTTATTAGTTATATTACACAGACTTTATTTTCTATAAAAAAACAAAGCAAAGAAAAAGAAGGTTACACCTATAAATTCTAGCGGGATTATCCACCGCAACTTCTCAAAACTAAAATACATTTTCCACAGACACATATATAATAAATTCCTATTTGAATCTATAGGATAAACCCCACCCTTATGCCGCATGAGAACTACGTGAACTTTGATTCCTTTATAGGCTACGTAGCGTTTCGGGCTAATATCCAGGACTCGAGTTCAATTTTCCCATTTTCGCATTTGTCCCCTTTTCATCTATACAATATCTTAATATATATTATATTTGTGACCCTTATTGGCATTTTATCCAACATATATTTTAGTTTCATCAATAATCAATATCTCGATAAACGCATACATCGTAGTTTCTAAATATTATTTCTAGAACATTCTTATCGAGGACCTCACTCTATCTTTTCCATGGTATGAGTTGGGTGATTCTGATCTCCATTCATATATACACGCACACACACTTCACTGAGAAGTTAAGGAAAATAGTAACACAGGCCCGTGAGAGATCGAAAGGGCGGGATGGTTGCCTACCATCTTCCCATTCCGTAACTTAGTCCCTGAACCTTGGAATTATTGGTTTTGTAAGCATCAGTTTGTCTATATGTCCCTCTCTCGAGGAGGAGACATGTTCTTTTTCCTGTTTTGTGAAAAATAGGCTTGTGACTGCATCTTTTTATATCAACCCACACCAATGACGGCCAGATCCCTCCTAGAGGAAGAGGGTGCGAGCCTTAACCCCTCCCCCCAGAAAGGGAGATGAATTGGCCACAGTGGAGACTCCGTTATGGAAAATTCTCATAAGAGGGTTAGACTCTGTTTGCGTGGGTGTTGTTGTTTTCATCTTGTGTGAATATGCACCTACCTGTATGTTCCCTTTTTTCTCCTCTATTATTGCTTTCACATATATATCTCATTCTTATATCACTACTCTTCACACATTTGTAGATACTTCCCATGTACACATCGCATTACTTACATGTAGGAACACTTATATCCACATGTTGCACACCCCACTTAGAATATATATCCATGCTTAGGTGTCACTAACACACACCTCCACTTATCACACTTGTATATATCCATGCTCACTCACATTGGTCACTAACCACTTGTAGTTGATCCATGCTTAGGTTCACTACCACACACTCACTTGTAAATATTCACACATCACTCACCCTCACATATCCTTGTTTAGAATAATCTTCATGCTCCACGTTAGATTTACTTTTTATACTTGTACATACTTCCGTATTAGTACAGTTCTCATCATGCTAAATAAAATACTCTCTCCATAATATACTAATCAAGAATCATGAATTTTGCACACTACATCACCAAAGAGCATGGCTATTGACCAAATTTTGTCCCGGGGGGGTCATTTCATGAGTGTTGGTTCGGCATGTCATACTTAGCCAAAGCGATATGACCCTTACCTTCCATTGGCCAAGTACCTTCGATGTATATCAAATGGTTCCCCTATATCATACCACTTGACTGAAGTCATGATGGGAGGTATATAGCAGGGAACTCATTCACATACGTCGAGTATATCGAATTCCCTCACACATGTATCGCCCCCATAAGGTATATAGTGAGGCAGTTCACGTACACTCAAGTATATCGAATGGCTTGTCCACACATACATATTTCCCTCAAAATCAAGACGTATATCATGTAAATCATGCCAAAGAGGGGAACCCTTCCAATTAATTCATCAACTGCATACCCTCATGTAGGTGTCAAACCTAGGTCACTCATATTTAGTTTTCCTGTTACTACCCAAAACACTGCCGAAATGATGGGCTGGCATACATCATAAATTTTCACGCGATTTCACCTTTTTCAAAATGGGACCTTGTCCATGAGCCTGGTAACAAGTCAAACCATGCTTTTACATATTTTTAAAACCCAATTTTCCCAGGCTTGGGTCCCGTTCGGCATTTCTTTTTGCCTTTAGGCAAACCTAATACAAGTGAGAATAATAATAATAATAATAATAATAATAATAATAATAATAATAATAATAATAATAATAATAATAATAATAATAATAATAATAATAATAATAATAATAATAATAATAATAATAATAACAATAATAATAATCATGTCCAGACCCTTTTTCTCATTTTTCCTCTTTCTTTACCAGAAGTGTTAAAAATATTTATCCCCATTTTATCAAAATACCAAAAGCATTTTTCCTTCCTTATACCAAATAAATTTTTTCCTCTTTTTTACCCAAAAACATTTTGTCCTCTTTTCCAAAAACCTCAAAAATAGTTTCCTTCCTTGTTCAATAATAATAGTTTTCCCCCGTCTCTTTCAAATATAAATTTGAATCTTTATCCGTTTAAGGTCAATCGCATACATTTGTCATGTCTCCTTTTTGGCTTTGGTCTTCCATAAAATTCTCCGAGGCTCCATCAGTTCCCTGGATACTTCTTTTGATTTTGAAATTCACCTTCACCTGCTTTACATAGAGAAGACAGACCAACTACCAAATGTGCAGCCATATTTGATGACGGTTCTAGCCCAACTCACTGCCAAGATTGGCAACTTTCAAATCGAGGTTCATAGGATGTAACGAAACTGGGTCCCTATTCTCGAAGAGCCCAAGGTCCTCTTCCCTCGTGCCATGGGGCTACTTGCACCTGAGCCTATTTGAGTCCCCAAGGAATATCAGCACGCTCCACGTGCTCCTCGTGCTAATGGGCCACCACCAGATCAACTCCTTATGCTGAATCTTACCTAGCCAGGGTCTAACCTACTCGTGATCATTGATCCGAAGCAAGAATAATTAAATAAGGTTGAGGAAGACCTTAAGATGTTGACCAATAATTTTGACCAAGTTCGAATCTCAGAAAACTACATGGATTACACCCATATATCTCCTTCTTCTAAAGTAATCATGTCGAAAAAGTTCAAGATGCCTAACATTGAGAAGTTCGGGGGTAGTGGACTCCCAATTGTTCATATCTAAAGCTACCATCGAACCATGACTCTCCTAGGTGCCTCCGAGGAAAAATAGCCCAAACGTTCCAACACACTTTGAAGGACAACACTCTTTCGCTGGTTCTTATCTTTAGAGAAGTCCAGATTTCGTAGTTGGGAGGATGTTGCTCGAAAATTCATGTCACAGTACAAGTATAACGAAGAGTTGGAGGTCAACCATCATGATTTTGAACTTCTTAAACAGAATCTCATAGAATCTGTCAGCAAATTCATAGCAAAGTGGGGAGAGAAAGCAGCCACCATGACCAACCAGCCTTTTGAAGAGGAGCAAGTTAATAGTGTAAAGAAGAACTGCATACCTCATGTTTGAGAAACGATGGAAGGATAGTACTACCCCTAATTTCGAGCCCTTTAGAAAAACGTTGTGGAGATTGAAGAAAGTCTTGCCAAGACAGAAGTTGAGACGAAGAAAGTATCCGGACAGTTCACTCCCAAAAAGTATGAGAATCCTTCCTATATCGCAGATTTAACCATCATTAACATCTTTCATCTTACCACTTCAATGGCACCTAAAAACCACCCTACCCAGTTAAAAAGGAATACACCGAGCTTCACACTCCCCTCTCCAAAGTTTACCAAGCCCCTTTAAGCCGAAATATTATCAAGCCATTGGGCCCTCGTACATTACCAAACCAACTTCCCAAAAATTTCAAACCATATGTCCATTACGATTTTCACCAAAGTGTAGTCTACACCACTGATCAGTGTTTCCACCCCCAAAATGTAATCCAAAGTCTGATTGACCAGGGTATTATCACCCCACCATCCAATCCTAAGACAAACACTACACACAATCCCCTCCCAAATTATACAAATGCCATATTCCTAGAAGAAGACCCACAATTTGATCTATCTACCCAGATTGTAGCCAATAAATCACCCATCATACCCATATATTCCCCTAAACCCCTCCAAGTTTGCCCATATTTTCTGCTGCAACCTACTTTTTTTTCCTATCCAGCTCTGTCACTCGTTTCACGAGTATGCAATGATGTATGTATATGTTATGGAGGGAAAGATATAAAATTATCAATATTATTGAACTAGATTCTAGAGCTCGAGCTAAAATTGCCCTCAAATTTAAACATTGACTACCACAGATTCAGTATGGTGTTCTTGGGATCTCAGAGATGGGCTCGAGAGTCAGATGATTTTGTGGTACCTACCGATCAAGTAAGTTTATATGATGTTGTCAAGATCATAACAGACTTATTCTGACAGGCTGGTGAAAGTTATAGTATTTTTGAGGTACTTGATGCTTTGAAACTATAAGGGCTCTTGGTCAATTCACTTCTACATCTCCCATTGAGTGTGAGTATTGTGGGTACCCTGAATTTAGCATCATAGGCCTGGACAAGTAGCCTCTCCTTAGCGTCCCAAAGCCCAGGCCCATCACCTTTTGTATTGATCCGATCACCCCACGATCCCATGAAGAGAAGTATTGGGAGAACGCGATCCCATGTAGGGGAGATGGCTAATAAGGAGGAACCCATCACCCCCACTACTCCAACATATACATGTATAAATTAAACCCTAAGTCCGGGGCAAAGGACAAGATGTATTCTCTGTACTTATTCTTCATAATATAGAGAAATAACACTGATTGCACCATCGTGGACGTAGGCACATCTTTGCTGAACCACGTATACCCGTTGTTGTGTGATTGGCATTTTATTTATATTTTCTTGGATTGTTACCTCTTTCATATGTATTTGTGTTGCATAATAATTGTCACCACAATTGGCGCCGTCTGTGGGAAACGTTCATCTTTCCCTGAGAAGAGCCCACACCAAGTAAAAATCTAAGATGTCTGGTCACAGCAGCAACGCTCCTCAAGCAGGAGACATTCAGGAGCCACCTGCTCCCCGCAGGATTAGGTCTGAAGTCCGACGTTCAGATCAAGGGGCTCGCTTAGAAAGGCCCGCCTCAGAAGAAAGTCAAGGACCAGCAAGGTCCACGCAGATATCCAGATTGATCGATGCATACGAAGCAAGGCTCCACGAGCAGAGGGAGTCTTCTCGCAGATATGAGGCTGAGAATGCTCGCCTGAAAAGAAGACTGGAAAAACTAGAAAAAAAATTACGTCCTGATACCAGGAGACGCCCCTATCTCACTCCTAGCCCTCAGGAGAGCAAATCTCGCAGCCGAGGAAGGAGCCCTATGCGGCAATATCAATGGGACGAAGGTGGCGACTCAGACGATGACCTCCACAAACAACTAAGACAAGCTTGCCGCTACCAGAGCCCTGCTCGCAGCGACGACAACATACGGAACCTGGTCCGCAGAGAGATGGACCAACATCCAGCTCACCGCGGCACTAGGTCGACCAGAGAACTCTCCAGGAGAGCCCTCAAGACCCAGATGAAATCACCCTTCACGAGGGAAATCGAAGAAGAAGAGGCCCCCAAGAAGTTTGCCATTCCAAGGTTCAAGATTTACGACGGGAAGACTGATCCCATTGATCATGTCAGGCAGTACCGGCAGGCTATGACCCTCTGGAATCACCGAGATGCACTGATGTGCCGTATATTCCCCTCGAGCCTTCATGACGTGGCCCAGAAATGGTTCGAGAGACTCCCTCACCGATCCATCGGGAATTTCAAATCCCTGGCCGAGCTCTTTACGGCTCGGTTCATCACCAGCAGCTCCCATCCCAAAAGGATGGATGCTCTGTTAACAATGAAGAAAATGCCTCAGGAGACACTGTGAGACTACGCGAAGAGGTATTGAGAGTTATTCAACGAGGTCGAGGACTTTGCGGAAGAAGTGGCAGTGGCTTCATTCAAAATTGGGCTACCTAGCTCTTCCCTCCTTTACCAATCCTTGACAAAGAAGGAAGCTACAACCATTGATGACCTGATGGACCGAATTGAGAAATACGCAAAGGTGGAAGATGTCACCCGCCTTAACATAGGAGAAAACGGTCGAGCCAAGCTCGCTACCAAGGGAAGTGAGAAAGTTGATAACCAGAAAAAAGGAGGAAAGAGTGGGAGCAAGAATGGCTCCAAAAACGGTGAGAACCCTGACGTTGCAAAATCGTTCCAGGCGATCAACACCGTCTTCAAAGAACCAATTTACAAAATCCTCGCGAAGATCAAGGATGAGCCGTTCATCAAATGGACCCGAAAAATGGGAGGAGACCCCTCGAAAAGGAACAATGCCCTGAGATGCACCTTCCACAAAGAGGAAGGGCATAAGACCGAGCACTGCAAGGCTCTTAAGTCCCACCTCGAGGAGTTGGCCCAATCCGGACATTTGAATGACTTTGTGGAAAAGAAGGTAGAGAGAGTGACTGCCCACAAAGAGGCAAAACCCGACAACGTATTGGAAGACAACGCCGGACACGAATTCGCAGTAATCCACGGAGTATCCGATGTTAAGAAAATTCAGGGTAACTCAGCTCGAATGGAGGTAAAGAAGCTGACAGCGGTGATGCAAGCTTTTCAGATTGATCCAGCAAAATCACAGGCAGGAAAACGTCGGCGAGCAGAGGACATCAACTACAACAAGCAGATTGTTTTCACGGATAAAGATCTTGTGGGAGTAAGGACACCACATCACGATGCCTTAGTCATTACACTCAGGATAGCCAACTTTGATATCGACAGGCTGCTCGTCGATCAAGGGAGCTCATCTGAAGTAATGTACATCGACTTGTTCAGGAAATTGAAGTTGAACATCACCGACCTAAAGGGAACCACAGTCCCTCTGGTCGGCTTCGCTGGGAAGATGACCATGCCTCTGGGCAAGATAGTACTGCCAGTGCTCTTTGGAAATGCTTAAAAAATGATCGAATTCTTGGTGGTCGACATCGATTCACCGTATCAAGCCATCCTCGGCAGGGGATGGCTTCATGCAATGAAGGCAATCTCCTCGACCTACCACCAGAAACTCAAATATGTCACCGAGCGGGGAGTGATGGAGATACATGGCGACCAGGCAATGGCAAAAAAGTGCTTTATAGTGGCCATCCGACCAAAGCCAGAGAAAATAGTTGTTCAAACCAGCGAGAAGATGGAGGAAGGTGAAATTCCTTCCAAATAGCAATTAAAATATGGAAGGCCCGGGGTGGAAGAGACCAGGCTCCTCCCCTCTGAGCGCGTCGTCGAGGACCTGGTAGAAGTGTCGGCTAAAGAGGGCGATAATAGTAGAGTCTTCCTGATCGGAACCTCACTCACTGACCAAGAGCAAAAGGACTTATCAACCTTACTCAGAAGCAACATAGACGTTTTCGCTTGGGAACCCTATGAGCTGCCAGGAATCGACCCCAATATGGTATGCCATCAGTTGCACGTCGATCCCACATTCAAGTCGATAGCGCAGAAGGCACGACGAACCGCCCCCGAGAAGGCCAGAGCAATAGAGAAAGAAGTCAAAAAACTACTGGATGCAGGGTCCATACGGGAAGTGCAATTTCCCAAATGGTTATCCAAACCATTGGTAGTCCCAAAAAGCAACGGGAAGTGGAGAGTTTGCATAGACTTCACTGACCTCAACAAAGCCTGCCCCAAGGATAGCTTCCCTCTTTCGAAAATGGACCAACTAGTAGACGCCACCGCAGTTCACGAACGAATGAGTTTCCTGGATGCATACTCAGGATATCACTAGATTCCCCTGTATACCCCAGATCAGGACAAAACGGCTTTTATCACAACGGTTGGTTTATACTGTTACAAGGTCATGCCTTTCGGGCTAAAAAATGTAGGGGCAACCTATCAGCGGCTAGTTACCAAAATGTTCAAGAATCAAATGGGAGACACAATGGAGGTCTACATCGACGACATGTTCGTCAAGAGCAAGGAGAAGGAAAAACACATCTCGGACTTATCAAGTAACTTTGAAATCCTCAGGAAGTACCAAATGAAACTCAACGCGAGCAAGTGTTCCTTCGGTGTCCAGTCAGGAAATTTTCTTGGGTATTTGGTCAGCAAGCGAGGCATAGAGGCTAATCCGGACCAGATTGATGCAATCAAATGAGTGCAACCTCCTCGAACAATCCACGATGTATAGAAGCTCACTGGAATGCTCGCTGCTCTAAATCGTTTCATCTCTAAATATTCCGAGAGATGCAAGCCCTTCTTCCAACTCCTAAAAGGCAACAAAACAGTAGAATGGACCTCAAGTTGCTCACGAGTATTAGACGAGCTCAAGTCCTACCTGAGCTCCCCACCATTGCTTGTCATACCACAGCAAATGGACTCTTTATACCTCTACCTCTCTGTATCCAGCCATACTGTCAGCTCAGCACTAATGTGTGAAGTTACAGGGATTCAACATCCAGTCTATTACGCGAGCAAAACCCTATTAGATGCTGAGCAGCGCTACCTACCATTGGAAAAGCTCGCATTCGCCCTAGTAATGGCCTCGAGGAAACTGAAACATTACTTCGAAGCTCATACGATCATCGTCCTTACATCACACCCCCTTAAGGCTATCTTAAGGAAGGAGGATTTGTCAGGCAGACTGTCTAAATGGTCAGTCGAGCTCGGCCGATTTGACATCCAATTTCAACCAAGGACAGCTATCATGGGTCAAATCCTTGCTGACTTCATAGCTGAATTCACAGGCGAAGAACGCATCGACCAGCCTATGCCAACAGAACAAAACAACCAGGCTACAGGGGGAAGCTGGAAACTATTCGTCGATGGAGCCTCCAACTCAAAGGGGGCAGGAGTAGGAATTGTTCTCATCACTCCAAAAAATACAATCCTCGAGCAAGGAATCAGGCTAGGATTTGCAGCCTCCAACAATGAAGCAGAATACGAAGCCTTAATAGCAGGTCTCCAAAGGGCGCAAACTCTGGGAGCAAAGCATTTACAGGTATTCGAAGATTCGCAACTAGTTTCCAATCAGATAAGTGGAGACTATAACACGAAGGATGAGAGGATGGTAGACTACCTCTCCTTGGTAAAAAACTTAATGACGAACTTTGAAGACATCAACATCCAATAGTTTCCCAGGGGGCAAAATAGCTACGCTGACGCCTTAGCAGCCCTGAGCTCGGCAGTTGATTCCAGCCTTAAAAGGATCATCCCTATCTATTTCCTAAGCTGCCCGAGCATCTACACCAACTGCGAGCTGACCAAAGCGAAACCAATACTCCAATTGGAACCAGCCCCCAGCTGGATGGATCCCTTGAGAGACTATTTGAAGAACGGAACGCTCCCAGAGGATAACAGAACTGCCCACCAGATAAGAGTCAAAGCTGCTCGCTTTCACTTATCCACAGGAGGAGACTTGTATAAAAAATCTTTCTCCGGCCCCTACCTTAGGTGCGTCCACCCAGGTGATGTCAAGGCGGTGCTTCACGAAGGAATCTGTGGAAGCCACGTCGGAGGAAGGTCTCTAGCCTTCCGAGCAATGACGGAAGGTTATTGGTGGCCATACATGCAAAAGTACTCCGCAGTATATGTCCGCAAATGCCTAAAATGCCAACTTCACGCTCCCATGGTCCACCAGCCCGCCAGCGAATTAAAATCTCTGACCAGTCCCTGGCCCTTCGCCTAGTGGGGAATGGACATCGTGGGACCACTGCCCACCGCTGCCGGCAATCGCAAATACATGTTTCTTACAACTGATTACTTTACCAAGTGGATCGAGGCAGAACCACTAGCGAACATCCGAGATGCTGACATGATGAGGTTCATATGGAGAAATATAATCACCCGATTCGGAATCCCCAGAACCATCATCACTGACAATGGAACACAGTTCGAGAGTGGCCCTTTTCAGGACTTCTGCGACAAACACAGGATCAGGCACCACTTCAGCTCGGTGGCCTACCCTCAAAGCAACGGACAAGCTGAGGCTTCCAACAAGACAGTGATCGCTGGATTGAAGAAGCGATTAGAGCGAGCAAAAGGTGCGTGGACAACCGAGCTACCACATGTCCTATGGGCGTACAAAAAGACTCCTAGGCGAGCCACAGGGGAAACTCCATTCTCACTAGCATATGGTATGGAGGCGGTCATCCCACTAGAAGCAGGATTGCCTACAATGAGATCCGACCTTGTCGAGCAGGGTCAGAACGATCAGGCTTTGCTCGTTGAACTCGACTTGGCCGACGAGTGCAGGGAACTTGCCCTAATAAAACTAACGAGCTATCAGCAACAACTCGCGAAGCATTACAGCAAAAGGGTCAATCCGAGGAAATTCAAAGTTGGGGACTACGTCCTAAGAAAGGTCCTGGGCAACACAGCGAAGCCATCAGACGGTAAACTGGGCCGGAACTGGGAAGGACCTTATGAGATAATTAGAGATGACCTGCGAGGTGCCTATCATTTGAAAACAATGGAGGGCAGAGAGATACCACGAGCATGGAACGCGGCTAATCTCAAGAAATTCTATTTTTAGGAGTTATATTGTTAGATCTTTTTATTGTACTCATCTTGTGAAAGGAAAGTTCATTTCTCAATTCGCCAATGAAAATCTCTCTGCTGATCACTCTCTAAAAAGTAACAATTTTATCTTATCACACATCCTTTTCAAATCACAGGCATAATGGTTGACATAGCAAGGGAGCACCCCTCCTCAGGTCATCGTCATGAAGCACGACAGACTTCTTAGCATTGCCTATGGCAATATATGAAGCCCTACAGAGTATTCTTAGGCAACAAACCTACTTTGGTTAAACAAAATCCTGACTGGATAAAGACATCCAATACCAGGTGTGTCCTCGCCAATTGCCCTACTTAGGCCTAAGGGAGTGTGATGACACGACCTAAAAGGTAAAGGGAGGGCACAATGGTATTCTTATACTGGACTGGGCGTACACTCACATGACAAAAGCTACAAGAATATAAAAGGATTGATGAACACGTTTAGTCGACAAAATTTCCCAAAACTCGAACTTCTCATTAATCCTTTACATTTACAAACAGTAACAGTACATGTTTAGTCGCCGAAGCTCGCCCAAAGCATTTACAATAATTAAAAAAATATCAAGAAGGTGGAAGCCTCCGAGCAAGATAGTCAGCAACTTTGGCTCTCCTTCCATCATCAGGAGCAGGGGCGAGCTCCTCCACGACCTCATTTGCGTCCAATTCCAATAATTGCCGGGGAATAGCATCAATGGGTATCCATCGATCATCCCGCCGCAATGGATTGGGCATCAGAGTAGAGGAGGACATCTCGTGTCGATACCACAGCGTCGAGTTCCTCGGGACCTGCAGCTCTTTGAGGGCGCTCAACCACCCCCTGATGAAGGATAACTCTTCAAACTCTGACAGTCTCGTCGGAGCATCCAGCCAGCCTTGATCGTAGCCATCGGACCACACTTGTCGAGGACCGTTCTTGAACAAATGCCGGAGACGGGTGACGTCCCTCTGGAGCCCAACAACAGTCACGTATGCTCGTCGAAGATCGCCACGCAGCTCCTCCATTTCCCTCTCACGCTGTTCCTCGACTTCCCTATTCATACCCCTGGCACTCCTACCAGCACGCGGGAGGGGAGGCCGAGCAACTCGTGACGAAGAGGAGCCTTGTAGGACTGCCAGAACGGTGCTCGGCAAATGCTCCTTAATCTTCGAGACCTCCCGCCTCAGGTCTTCATTCTCCCGCTGTAGAAACTACCCAACTTGGTTGACCTCGGTGGCCTCCAGTAACTTCACTCTCAGCTCCCTAACTTCTTCTTGCACTGAAGCACCGATCTCTTCCATTTCCTGGAGCTTGTCCTTCAACTTGGTCACGAGCTCGGACTGATCCTTATATTTCTGGTTTTGTGACTTAGCAAACCTGCAAAGCCTAGCGAAGGCCTGGTGAACTACAGGGCTTGCATTAGGACCAAGAGTCCTACCTAGTTGGGAGGTAATAGGAATATAGTCATCCACATCAACCAACTACAAGTAAAAGAAAGAGAAAGGAAAGAGATCAGCATAAACAAAAATGAAGTCTTTTCATTGATAATGAGCGAGGTTACATAAGATCAAAAAAGAAAAAAAAAATTACAAAGAAGCCCTATCAATTAGGAACCTCGGATGGTCCCTTGTCCTTGTCAGCATCAGCGGGGGCATTACCCTCTGCAGGGACGTCCTCTGTCCTCTCGACCAATAGAGCGTCAGTAGAGGTCACCTAAGAGATAGGGTTGGTGCCTTCAATAGTTAGGGCTGGGTCCTCATCTACGACTGGCTTTGGCCCTAGGTCGTGCTCATCAAAGAGGGGGGATGCAACGTCCACCCCAGCAGCCACGAGAGCCTTATTCCACCCTTTCTTGAAGTTCAGAATGATGATATAGCCTATCTGAACCTCAGCGTCCTCATACGCAGCAGCCCAGCCAGAGTTGTATGAATCTTCCTTAAGAGTGGCCGCCTAGGCTTTCTCCCCCTCCAGCTGCTCGGCCAGAACCCTTTTCTTCTCTGTAAGGTCTAGCTTGCTCGAGCACACCAGGTCGTACGCCTTCCTCAGCTCACCAAGCTCCCTGACAGCGTCATCTCTCTCTCGAGCAGAATCAGCAAGGGCCGAGGCAGATAAAGCTCGAGCTGCATCAGCAGCCTTCAGATCGGCCTCCAACTGAGAACCCCCGGCTACCAGAGTAGACTTATGCTGCTCCAGCTCACCATTCCTTCTCACCAGCTCGTCGTGAGAGCAATAGAGCACAGCGAAGTCGGTCACAAACTGCAAAAAATAAGGAAAGGATCAAAAAGCAGAAACCATCAAAACTGGTTAAAAGAAATTGAGAATTAGAAGAGAACTTTACCAAGGCGAGCCTTTGGCTAGCCTGCAGAGCCAACTGATCGGACCCTAATGCCCTCTCGCGATCTGCAGGAAGAACTGCTCTCTCGAGCAGCGCAGGGGCAAGCTGAGGAGAGTCAGCCACCGAAGCCCACTCGGGCAAAGCTGACACTGGGACCAGGGCTTGACCCGTCTTGGTCCTCGATTCCACCTTCCACCTCTCCTCCTCTTTTTCTCTCTCTCTTCTCTTTCTCTCCTCCACTTTCTTTTTCTCCTCCACTTTCTTCCTCTCCTCCTCCTTTTTCCTCTCTCTCTCTCTCACCTGCTCCTCCTCCTTCCTCTTCTTCTCTTGCTCCTGAGAAGAAGGCCGGGAACCAGTAGCTATGGCCCCAGAGGCAGTCTTCATTTTCTTGGACCTCTGTGTAAGTAGCACACCATCATCATCGTCATCTCTGATCAAATTCTTCCTGGGAGGCATCTCTTCAGAAGAAGTGCTGGTAGTGCTCGACGAGTCTTGAGCCTCAGAATCTCCTTCAGAAGAACTGCTACTGCCAGCACTTCCTACACCCAAACTACTCACAATGCCTGCAGGTTCACTCTCTGAGTTGCTCTCTTCTTCGTTCAACTGGATGGGCTCAGCCGAAGTCTCTACGGACGAATCAAAGTCTGGAACACTATCCACGGGACGAGCTATGAAGCTGGAGCCTGTGTTCTTGTATTCAAGAAAAAAAGTAGCAGCCCTAGGATGCTCGCCGTCAACCAAAGTCTCCCTAATATTCCAAGCTTTCACCAGCTCTGAGATACGGACCTCGCTGAGAGCAGGCTCCAAATTCTTTATCCTCGCTGAGAAAGAAAAAGCAAAGAGAGGTTAGAAAAATCACAAGTCAGCAAAGATTGAAGCAATAATATAACATCTACCTATATATTCTTCCCCATAAAAGGGAACAGTGAACCTCTCAGACCTCGACCCTTCAGAATGGGGGGAGAATTGCCAATTCCTAACAAGAAAACCTTCTTGCCAGTAGTCCTTATGGGAATCAAGTAAATTTACTCCCAATACCTTATCAGGACTCCTAGCCTTAAGGTACAAAACACCCGAACTCGTACGAGAAAAGGAGTAACAAAAGCAGACCTTAGCAAGCCCTAACCTTGTGCCGTATAATTAATTTATCCTATGCACGCCGTTCACTATTTTCCATACGTTGGGCGAACATTGTGCAGGCACAATACTAAAATAGCTAAAAAAATGAAGAAACAGATCGTTAGGGGGAAAGGTAAGTCCCCCCTGGGAGAGAAACAAAACGTGAATCCAATGCGCATCCTCTATATCCCTAACATTCCTAGGAGGCGAGGTACAACACTCAATCTCTACCCACTCAGGAACGTTGTAGAATTTTCTAAACTCAACGACTGACCTATTCCCAATCTTCGCCATTGGAAAAACACAAGAAAAACTATAAACTCAAGAGAAAATGAAAAGGGCACGAGAGACTTACAAGACAGAAGATCAGGTCAAATGGCAAAGAAGCAACGAGAGTAGAGATTGAAAACAGAAGGTACAAAGCGTAAGAGTTCTCAAAAGATAGAAGATTGCTGGAAAAGCTGAAGCGACGAAAAGAAAATGTGTCTTATCCCAACGAGCCTTCAAGTCTAATCATAGAGCACGGATAGCGAAGCGGGTGCCGCCAAAGCAACTTCACAGTTTTCAAAGAAATCAACCATAATAGCTGATTATTTAAATTCATTGGACCTGTAAAAATGGCCCAAAAAATTTAGGGGCAATTGTGGGTACCTTGAATTTAGCATCATAGGCCTGGACGAGTAGCCTCTCCTTAGAGTCCCAAAGCCCAGGCCCATCACCTTTTGTATTGATCCGATCACCCCACGATCCCATGAAGAGAAGTATTGGGAGAACGCGATCCCATGTAGGGGAGATGGCTAATAAGGAGGATCCCATAACCCCCACTACTCCAACATATACATGTATAAATTAAACCCTAAGTCCGGGGCAAAGGACAAGTTGTATTCTCTGTACTTATTCTTCATAATATAGAGAAATAACACTGACTGCAGCATCGTGGACGTAGGCACATCTTTGCTGAACCACGTATACTCGTTGTTGTGTGATTGGCATTTTATTTATCTTTTCTTGGATTGTTACCTCTTTCATATTTATTTGTGTTGCATAATAATTGTCACCACAAGTATCTATACGAAAAGTACATTGAGGTTGTAGAGTGTATTGACTTCTCATGAAAATATGACGTTGTTGCCACCGGATCAGGAGGTAAATTCGATAGTTCAGATGAAGAGTAAAGCCCAAACAAAACTAGCCTAATATCCGGCATATGTGGAATGATATCATTTGAGGAGATGCTATGAGAAATCAATAAGGTGGTTGAATAACCCGAGATAGATGAGGAAATGGGGTTTCTTTTTTCCCCTCTTCTATGATCCATATGTCTAGATCAGGGAGGTATTACCAAGTTACAAACTCGTAACCATCAGCGATTGACAAGGGAAAAAGTTTTGATAAACTTACTATTCAAAAAATGACCCTCGAGGAGAGCAAGATCATAGATCAATTGAAGAAAACCCAAGCTAATATCACTCTGTGGGGACTCTTTATGTCTTCCCAGATGCACTGGAATTCCTTGATCAAACTATATACCTGGCCCACAATCCCACCTTCCACCACGCCAAAAGAAGTAGTGAATCTGGTCAAATCTCTGACCTCTACTAGAATTTTCTCCTTATTCGTAGAAGAAATCCCTAAGTTTGGATAAAATCATAACTATGCTATCAATATATCTATCGAAGTCATGGGAAAGACCATCCCACTTTCATTTGCTGATAATGGATCATCTCTTAATGCTTTCCCGTTAAGAGCTGAAAGTGAGCAACCTTGCTTCGACCTTTCTCGCGGTGAGTACTTATGATAATACCCATCGAGAAGTGATGGGATCCATAAGCTTACAATAGGGGTTGGCCCTACAAATTCCATTATTGAACTCCTTTTCATAGACATCTCGACTTGTTTTAACCTATTGATCGGATGACAATAGCTCCATGGTATCAAGGGTGCGTCTTCTTCCCTCCATCAGATGCTGAAGGTATTTGCTAATGGGCAGGTTATCACCATCTTGGGTGACGACGATAACACTGAAAATGCAAGCACCAATAATTCGGTACTAGAGATACAACATGTGGCAAATGATATGCTTCTATTAAGTTTTTGAGTTGAACCGCTTCCGCTCCCAGCAGGGGACAATTTCAAAGATAATGTTTATCTAGAACACAACCCTCATGTCAATGTCAATGCGTTACAGATGTTCAATAATGTGCACTTTATTCCCGGACTGGGGCTGAGATGATGTCAATAGGTAATACGAGAATGCGTTGTGTTAAAGAAGGCTTGGTATGGGTTATCAACCATCAGCAGAGGAACTGAAGATGCTCTGACAACCTCGGTTACAAAGAAGGATAAAAAGTGCCAAGAATGTCCTAGGGAATTTGAATAAAAGATTCTTCATAGAGGGTAAAGATTTACTCTTTTATGGTTTTCCAGAACCATGGTATGATCATGTGGACAAGAAGATGAAACCAGGAATGGAGATCTTTTTCTGAGACAGCTACTCATGGGACGAAAGTTCCTAGCATCATGTGCAACCACTCGTTGAGAAAACTATTATTTCTACCAGAGATTTTGAGGGAAGTGACTTTGAGAATTAATTCAACTTATGGATACTGGGGATGCCACTCTATATGATCCATTCAAGCTCTACATCATCGGATCCATCCCATTTGATCAAATCTACTGATGCACCTCTCCTCAACTGGCTTGCTATACCAGTTCCACCCACTGAAAAGTAACCTAGTCCAGAGGTTTATCCCATTTCCACTTCATTTGTTGTTCCTCCCTATTCTGATGTAATAGAGGCCACCTTCGATGGGGTTCTCAACGTTGTTTTTCCAAATAATGAAATAAATGAAGATTTTGAGTATCTTGTTGTGCTTTACATTAATTGTCTTGATTCTAATCAAACTCTTGATGATGATGATTTTACAAATGAACCATTCTTAACTGATATTAATAAGTTTAATGACAAATAACATAATTTCATTCAAGTTAATGAAGATGAAACTATTTTTATTAATCTCTATTCCAGTATCCAACTGTGTAAGATTAGGATAGGGTCGTTGACGAGCAAGAGCGTGCGAAACTCGAAGAATTATTGAAGGAATTTATGGATGTCTTTACATGGTCTTACGACGACATCCCCGACATTGATCTCGTGATCACTCATCATGAGATTCTAACTCTCCCAGAATGCAATCTGGTCAAATAGAAACTACGAGATCTCCGCACCGAATGGTTGCTCAAGGTTAAGGAAAACATGGTCAAACAGTTAAACATGTGTTTCATTCGTGTGATCGAATATGCCATGTGGCTAGCCAACATCGTACCCCTACTAAAATCCAAAGGAAATTTTTGCATGTCCGTTGACTATCGAGATTTGAATAAGGCCTCTCCGAAGGATGATTACCCGCTACCCAATCTCAACATGATTATAGACAAGACGTCTAGTCATGATCTCAAGTCATTTTTTGATGATTTTGCCAAATATAACTAGATCAAGATGCACCCCTATCATCAAGAGAAAGTAGCATTCATCGACCCTTGGGGAACATACTATTGCACTGTTATGCCGTTTGGTCTAAAAAATGTAAGGGCTACCACAACCATCTTTCATGATTTGATATACAAAAAATTTGAGGTCTACATGGATGATTTGATTATCAATCTAAAACTTGGGAAGGTAATGTTCCCACTCTCCATAAGTTCTTCGAGCGATTATGACGATACTAGATGTGACTTAACCCACAAAAATGTGTTTTTTTATTTACCAAAGGAAAGATCTTGGATTCTTAGTTAGTGAAAAAGGGATAGAAGTATATCCTACCAAACTGTAAGCCATAATCTCCCCAAAACCAAAATGCATAGTTTGGGTGGTGTCCCACCACCTCTCCCCCAAAGCGCAGAGAACGGTCATCGAACAAGGTGTCTCATCCGATGCAGATGCCCAGCTACTATAGCCAGCTGATGAAACTACGTAACAAACCACTAGAGGAAGGCGCTCCCTTCCATCCTTGAACCCCATCGTCTCTTGATAATTTAGGTTAGGCATAGACATATCAGTCTTTCAAAGCCAAAAGAAAAATCATTGTCCAGAGAAAATAAGGAAATACACAAATAAAAAAAGAAATACAAAAGGTCATTAACACTTAAATAGACACTAGGGTTCACCACCCTAGAAGATCAATGTTGCACAGGCTCACGCGAAAGAGTCCGCTCATCCTCAAATATCTCGAATGAGTCAAAGAAATTCTCATTTCCTAGAACTAGGGGCACGCTGGCCCACCACTCCAAATGAGCCCAGTCATCAACACTGAACCATGCCATACGGACCTCAGTTCTTTAAAATTTTCCATTTCTTAGTCTTGGAAGATAAAAAATGCTAGAACAATTTGCAAAAAGCTGTGAAAAATATAGAAATCTCGCCCTTTTTTATAGGAGGACAAGGAGCATGTCGATCGGTAGTCCCTATCCACATACTAATCGGTATTGTCCCTTCATTAATATGAGGTAGTCTAAAATACCGTGCCACTATAGTTTGGCACCTCCCACACTCTGTTGGTCGGCACCTCCCTAAAATCTTGTAAAAAAATTCCCAAAAAATATCATAAAATCCCAAAAAGTTCCTCCAAAATTCATAAAATTACCCAATCAATTTTAGAACCTTTTTCACCAACATTTTTTTTTCAATGTCTCAAATACCCAATTGAATTAATACCACATTTTTCCCCAAAATTACTTCCCTAGCGAAATTCTCAAACCCAATTGGATATCTCCCCAACAACGTCTCCAAGTGGCCCCTTGAAAATCAAAGAACATTACCCAGTAGGGTTGCACCCAGTCCTCGGATTAATATATTTTCCCTATTGGAGTCTCCAAACTTTCCCAAGAAAACTATGCCCCAAAACTTACTTAAGCCCTCATAATTGGCTTTGAGCCGCATAATCGATTACCTCTACTTAAGTCCTTATAATTTTCTTCGACCAGTAGAATTGGTCACCTCTACTTAAGCCCTCAGAATTGGCTTCGACCCTCAGAATTGGCCACCCCTACTTAATCCCTAAGAATTTGATTTGACCCGCATGATCGGTCACCTATACTTAAGCCATTAGAATTGGCTTCGACCTCAAGAATTGGTCACTTCTACTTAAGCCCTCAGAATTTGTGATGACGCAGGAAGTAGCACCACCAGCTAAGGTGTTGACAAGCTAAAGAAAGTGATAATATTGGCAGCACAGGGGAATATATGTATATATATAGAAGGAGATGAGGAGAAGAGGATGAAAACTTGAATGTAAGTGGTTCAGCCAATCTGGCCTACGTCCAATGTGAGTGTGTGTGAGTAATATCACTGAATGAAGGCACTACTAGCTAGGGATACAATCTCTCAAGATCTCTCTCTACTGTGTAAAATGACAGAGTTTTAGCTAGGGTTGTAATTTTTTATCCCTTTACAAGGTAGAGGATGACCTATATATATAGTGCTTGGGGGGTGTAATGTACCCCCCAAGCATACAATGATCATGTGCATGAGGATCGAACCAGCATGAGAATGACACCTGGATGATCTTATATAGATAATGATGACCTCAATATTCCCTCACGTGAGGGTAATGATTCGGTTATAAATGATTTTCCCACGTGTTCCAAACCTTACATGTGCTTATAAATACTTGGCCCTGTGTCCTTGTCTAATGTAACCTCGGCAGATGAAGCGATGAGGTTGGTGTATAAGGGGCCATCCTTGTGAGAGACGACCTTGCTGATGGTTGTCATAAGCTTCTTATCAACTCGATTATGGATGAGATGACGTTGATGATGAAGAAGGCCGAGGTCGAGGCTGAGCTGTTGTATGAGAGTTATGAGGCTGAGGCCAACATCTTATGTTCTAACCCCTATATGGATGACCCTACCAAGGATAAGCCGTGGCCGACCCTACTGAGGCTGACCCTTATCTGGATGACCCTGTTGAAGATTAAGCCGTGGCCGACCCTGTTGAGATTGACCCTGTTGAGGATGATCCTATTGAGGTAGACCCTACTAAGCCTACCCTTATCTAGATGACCCTGCTAAGGATTAAGCCATGGCTGACCCTATTGAGGCCGACCCTTATTTCGATGACCCTATTGAGGATTAAGGCGTGGCCGACCCTTTGAGACCGACCCTATTGAGGCCGACCCTACTCAAGCCGACCCTTATCTAGATGACCTTGCTAAGGATTAAGCCGTGGCCGACCCAGTTAAGGCCGACCCTATTGAGGCTGACCCTTATCTGGATGACCTCGCCAATGATTAAGTCGTGGTCGACCCTATTGAGACTGACCCTGTTAAGGCTAACCCTATTGAGTCCGACCCTACTGAGGCTGACCCCTATCTAGATGACCCTGTTGAGTATTAAGCCATGGCCGACCTTATTGAGGCCGACCCTGTTGAGGTCGTCCCTTATCTAGATGACCCCGCCAATTATTAAGTCATGGTCGACCCTACTTAGGCTGACCCTTATCTGGATGACCCCTCTGATGATATGTGAGGCTCTTGTGAGATGTGATGCCCGTCGTCCTAAGAGACGAGGGTACATTTTGGTCATATCAATTACCCCCTAGCCCTTAGTCTTCAATGTATGCAGTAAGCTAAGGGATAAAGTATCTTTGGGCCGAGAAGTTGATGAGACATTCTTTTATATGGGGAAAAAGTGGAGGGTGCTTGGGTCATAAGACCTCTGATGCTTAAATCCTTCTATGTACTTTGCACGAACTGATGGTACTAGCCGAGGGGTCCTTTCTCTGATGAGACTGAGATAATAAGCTAGTCCTTTGGCAGGATGAGGCTGTGTTGGTCTAGGCTGAGATAATGATTCGGTCTTCTGATGGTAGAGTTGGTGGTAATGAGATCATCGGATGTACTGTCATGAATGAGATTGAGGCTTCCTGTGTTGACCCCTAGGCCGAGTCATAATATCTCTATGTATGATGATTTATCAAGGTCAGCATTGACCAAGGGGTCCTAATCTTGGACAAGGGTATACTTGGGCATATCACTGATGTTTGTCTCTAACCAAGACAATGGTTTTCAAAGTATGAGATCACCAAGTTAATGATGTTTGAGATATGATACCACTAAATTAATGATGTTTGTCTAAGATATGAGGCCACCAAGTTAATGATGTTAACTCTCATGTCACCAAGTTAATGATGTTTCAGATAAGAGATCACCAAGTTAATGATGTTTGACTCAGATATGAGGCCACCAAGTTAATGATGTTAACTCTCATGTCACCAAGTTAATGATGTTTCAGATACGAAATCACCAAGTTAATGATGTTTGTCTCAGATATGAGGCCACCAAGTTTATGATGTTAACTCTCATGTAACCAAGTTAATGATGTTTTAGATATGAGATCACCAACTTAATGATGTTTCGGATATGAGGCCACCAAGTTAATGATGTTTACTCTCATGTCAGAAAGTTAATGATGTTTCAGATATGAGATCACCAAGTTAATGATGTTTGTCTCAGATATGAAGCCACAAAGTTAATGATGTCAACTCTCATGTCACCAAGTTAATGATGTTTCAGATATGAGATCACCAAGTTAATGATGTTTCAGATATGAGATCACCAAGTTAATTATGTTTGTCTCAGATATGAGGCCATCAAGTTAATGATGTTAACTCTCATGTCACAAAGTTAATGATGTTTCAGATATAAGATCACCAAGTTAATGATGTTTGTCTCAGATATGAGGCCACCAAGTTAATGATGTTAACTCTCATGTCACAAAGATAATGATGTTTCATATATGAGATCACCAAGTTAATGATGTTTCAGATATGAGATAACCAAGTTAATGATGTTTGTCTCAGATATGAGGCCACCAGGTTAATGATGTTAACTCTCATGTCACCAAGTTAATAATGTTTCAGATATGAGATCACCAAGTTAATGATGTTTAAGGTTTGAGGTCATCAAACTAAGATGTTTTAGCTCAGACCTTCTCACCAAATTATGATATTTTTAGGTCTGAGGTCATCAAACTACGATGTTACCCCTATAAATTTCACCAAATTAATGATGTTTAAGGTCTGAGGTCATCAAACTAAGATGTTTCACCTCAGACCTTATCACCAAATTATGATGTATTAAGGTCTGAGGTCATCAACTAAGATATTACACCCATAAATTTCATAAAAATAATGATGTTTAAGGTCTGAGGTCATCCAAGTATGATGTTCATCTCAGACCTTGTCATCAAGTTATGATGTTTTAAGGTCTGAGGTCATCAACTACGATGTTACCCCCATAAATTTCACCAAAATAATGATGTTTAAGGTCTGAGGTCATCCAAGTATGATGTTCACCTCAGACCTTGTCACCAAGTTATGATGTTTTAAGGTCTGAGGTCATCAACTAAGATGTTACCCCCATAAATTTCACCAAAATAATGATGTTTAAGGTCTGAGGTCATCCAAGTATGATGTTCATCTCAGACCTTGTCACCAAGTTATTCTTTTAAGGTCTGAGGTCATCAACTAAGATGTTACCTCCATAAATTTCACCAAAATAATGATGTTTAAGGTATAAGGTCATCCAAGTATGATGTTCATCTCAGATCTTGTCACCAAGTTATGATGTTTTAAGGTCTGTGGTCATAAACTAAGATGTTACCCCCATAATTTTCACAAAATAGTTATGTTTAAGGTCTGAGGTCATCCAAGTATGATGTTTATCTCAGATCTTTTCACCAAGTTATGATTCTTTAAGGTTTGAGGTCATCAACTATTATGTTAACCCCATAAATTTCACCAAAATAATGATTTTTAAGGTCTGAGGTCATCCAAGTATGATGTTCATCTCAGACCTTGTCACCAAGTTATGATGTTTTAAGGTCTGAGGTTATCAACTAAGATGTTACCCCCATACATTTCACCAAAATAATGATGTTTTAAGGTCTAAGGTCATCCAAGTATGATGTTCATCTCAGACCTTGTCACCAAGTTATGATGTTTTAAGGTTTAAGGTCATCAACTAAGATGTTACCCCCATAAATTTCACCAATAATAATGTTTAAGGTCTGAGGTCATCCAAGTATGATGTTCACCTCAGACCTTGTCACCAAGTTATGATGTTTTAGCATAATGAAACAGTATTGACACATGAGCTGATCTTCTCATTAATATCCTTTTCATAAAATGATACATGTATTACAAAGAAATAACTGCAACACCATATGTAATACTTCTTTAGGTGATCAACGTTCCATGGATTGGATAAAAGTTCCCCTTCGAGGTTTTCTAGCCGGTAGGTACCAGGTACAACCTCATCGACTACTTTGTAAGGACCATGCCAGTTCGAGTGGAGCTTATTTTCTTTATGTAACGTCTTCTTTACCACTAGGTCTCCCACAGCTATAGGTCTTGATTTCATCCTCTTCTTTGTAAGCCATGGCTTCATTGGCCTTCATGACCTTACCAGTTGTTGCCAACAGCTCGGCCATAGATTTTGGAAGGTCTTCGACAAGTTTCCTTAGTAGTTCTCCCTTCTAAACTCCTCCAATGAGAGCTGTCACAGCTATACTTTCTTCATAATCTTCCACTTCTAGCTTTTCCTTGTTAAATCTTGTAATGTACTCTCTTAGGCTTTCATTCTTTCCCTGCTTGATGTTCAACAAATGAGTGGTCTTCTTTTGAGGTCTTACCCCAAAGCAAAAGTTGTGAATAAACCGTTCAGCCAATCCCTTTAAGTTCTCAACAGAGTTCTTTAGAAGATAAGTGAACCAAATATGTGCAGCTCCTATTAAAGTGCTTGAGAAGGCCCTGCACCTCATCTCACCTGTGATTGAATAAATGTCTGCTACAGACTGGTACATCTCTATATGATGCACAGGGTTGGAACTACCATCATACTTAGGAGACACATTTGGTGGTTTGAATTTTGCAGGGGTTGGGAAGTTCACAATTCGTGCCACAAATGGGGAGCCCTCTGAGAAGCCTCTTTGTAGTGGGTCTCAGTTTTTGATGAGGTTACCTATCTTCTCTTTAAGACATTGAATGGAGTCATTCCATGGCTTTGAGATGTCGAACAGGTCGAGGTTATCCCCAGCCACCTCCAAGGGATGAACTAAGGGTTCCCCAGTCGCTGCACAACGTCGGCTATTGACCTCCTCTTCATCCCTGTTTCGACCTTGCTTGGGTCGTCCATGATGAGGCTGATGTTCCCCATCTTCCCTTTGTGAGAATGCTACACATCGTGACCTAGATAACCTTTGTCTTAGGTCATTAAATGGGTCAAGCCTTTCAAAGGTCGACCCTCTGATTAAGAGATTAAAAGTTGATCCCCTTTGTTGGGCACCACCATCTCTTCTTCCCCCACAACCTCGGCTTTGTTGGATAGGACGTACAATATTGTTTGAAACCTCATACGGCTCCAAGCAGTCCTCTGGAGCATCTTCTACCTCCATATCATCATACCTATACTCAGGGCAAGGGTTTCCTTGCCTCCCCGGACATAAATGTCGAGGGTCAGTAACGTCCCTCCTCCGTTAAGGGGTATGCTAGTCTTTTTGCGGTGCTTGGGGTGGTCCCCTAGCTTCAGGATGGGGTTGAACAGCTACCAGAGTAATCATCTCCGGTGAGACCCTAGGTGGACTCATTATATTTTGATTGAGCTATGCAAATTGCTCCTTCATTGCTTGTTGTGATGCAGCCAAGGACCTCAAGGCTGCTGCCACCTCAGCCATTTCAGACTAGAGTGGTGCCAGGCTGGAACAAGGTCCTCCAGCACCAGATGGTGGAGAAGTTGATGGAAAATCCAGTGCCATGTGTTAAAACTAAAGAGCTTGTGAAGAAGATGAGTTTAATACCTTAAAGGACCTCTTTCAATGGTTAAAAAACTCCACGTAAGGGGTGAGGCCGGGTTCACCACCAAAGTCTCTAGTGAGGTTAAGTGAATAAAGGGGAAGAGACAGCTTCTCATTCCTACAGACAATGCTAAAATGATGATGCATGAAACAACACCATTAGTTAAGGTGTTGACAAGCTCAAGCAAGTGATAATAATGGCACCACAGGAGAATATATGTATATATGTAGAAGGAGATGAGGAGAAGAGGTTGAACACTTGAATGTAAGTGGTTCAGCCAATCTGGCCTACGTCCACTGTGAGTGTGTGTGAGTAATATCACTGAATGAAGGCAATACTGGACAGGGATACAATCTCTCAAGCTCTCTCTCTACTGTGTAAAATGACATAGTTTTAGCTAGGGTTCTAATTTTTTATCCCTTTACAAGGTAGAGGATGACCTCTATATATAGTGCTTGGGGGGTGTAATGTATCCCCCAAGCATGCAATGATCATGTGCATGAGGATCGAACCAGTCTGAGAATGACACCTGACTAATCTTATGTAGATAATGATGACCTCAATATTCCCTCACGTGAGGGTAATGATTCGATTATAACTGATTTGCCCACGTGTTTCAAACCTTACATGTGCTTGTAAATGCTCGGCTCTGTGTCCTTGTCTTATGTAACCTCGGCTGATGAAGAGACAAGGTTGGTGTATGAGGGGCCAACCTTATGAGAGAAGACTTACTGATGGTTGTCATAATCTTCTTGTCAACTCGACTATGGCTGAAATGACGTTGATGATGGATAAGACCGAGGTCGAGGCTGAGCTGTTGTATGAGAGTTATGAGGCTGAGGCCAATGTCTTCTGTTCTGACCCTTATATGGATGACCCTACTAAGGATAAGCCATGACCGACCCTATTGAGGCCGACCCTTCTCTGGATGACCCTACTGAGGATTAAGCTGTGGTCGACCCTATTGAGACTGACCCTATTGAGGTCGACCCTACTAAGTCCAACCCTTATCTGGTTGACCCTGCTGAGGATTAAGCTGTGGATGACCCTTATCTGGATGACCCTACTGAGGATTAAGTCATGGCCGACCCTTATTTGGATGACCCTGCTAAGGATTAAGCCGTGGCCGACCCTATTGAGATCGACCCTGTTGAGGCTCACCCTACTGAGGCTGACCCTTATCTAAATGACCCTACTGAGGATTAAGCCGTGGACGACCCTGTTGAGACTGACCCTATTGAGGCCGAACTTTATCTGGATGACCCCACCAATGATTAAGTCTTGTCCGACCCTGCTGAGATCGACCCTATTGAGGCCAACTCTACTGAGGCCAACCCTTATCTAGATGACCCTGCTGAGGATTAAGCCATGGCCGACCCTGTTGAGGCTGACCCTATGAGGACGACCCCCACCAATGATTAAGTCGTGGATGCCCTATTAAGACTGACCCTATTGAGGCCAATCCGATTGACGCCGACCCTACTGAGGCCGACCCTTATCTAGATGAACTTGCTGAGGATTAAGCCGTAGTCGACCCTGTTGAGGCCGACCCTATTGAGGCCAACCCTTATCTGGATGACCCCGCCAATGATTAAGTCATCACCGACCCTACTGAGGCCGACCCTTATCTGGACGACCCCTCTAAGGATATGTGAGGCTCTTATGAGATGTGATACCCGTCGTCCTAGGAGACGGGGGTGCATTTTGGTCATATCAATTTGCTTCGACCCGTAGAATTAGTTACGTCTACTTAAGCCCTCAAAATTTTCTTTGAACCTTATAATTGGCCTCTCCTACTTAAAGCCCCCAGAATTGCTTTGACCTGCAGAATTGGTCATGTCTACTTATGCCCTCGGAATTGGCTTCGACCCTTAGAATTGGTCACTTCTATTTAAGACCTAAGAATTGACCTTGATACTTAGAATTGGTCACCCCTAATTAAGCCCTCGGAACTGGATGCGACACTCAAAATTGGTCTCCTCTACTTAAGCCCTCAGAATGTCTTCAACCCTCACAATTGGTCGCTAATACTTTAAGCCTTCAAAATTGGCTTTGACCCGTAGAATTGGTTACCTCTACTTAAGACCTATGAATTGCTTTGACCCACATAATTGTTCGCTCTTACTTATAAACCTCGTAATTGGGAAGCCCTCGGAATTGGCTTCGAGCCTCAGAATTAGTCTCTCCTACTTAAAATCCTCAGAATTGGTCTCTGCCATCTTTAGGTCTTTAGAATTGACCTCGCTAAAAGTTAAAAATTGGCTTCGACTCCCATAATTGGTCACTCTTTACTCTATGTCCTTAGAATTGACCATATCCCACAAAATCGGTCATCCCCAGTATTTTCTTAGGTCCTCAGAATCGGCCTCAACCCTCTGAATTGATCATCCTTATCCCTTTTGGTCCATATAATCGACCTCCTTTCTAAAACATCATGTGGTGTCTATTCTATGGATTTCACTAGTTTCGAACTCACCCGTATAGGGGATCTATAGACACCACATTCTAGGACCCCCTCAGTCTATCCTTAGGTCCCTAACACCTACCTATTTTACTACAAACCCTAGGTCATTCTCTAAGCACCGATCTAAAGTCCATCGGGCATTCTCGAGCCCCATTAGACTCCGATCAACCCTATTATCAGAGAAAAAACTCTTTAATTTTCAAAGGGATCTGAATATCATTTCCAATGGTCCACCCTGAGCACAAATTAGCATAACGGTTCGAACGAACGAACCATTTTACCATCAAAAATTAATTTATAGGCCATCGATCGCTCCTAAACCTGATTTTACCAAAATCAACTTTCATGTCAGAGAAAAAGCTTTTTGAATCTTCTAAGGACACTGAAACCCCTTTCCAAAGGTTTGCCTCGTGCATGAAATGGCATAGCCGTTAAGACGAACTATCCGTTTTCCCCTAAAAATTAATTCTAAGGCTATCGAGCGCCTAGGATCTTTTTGACCAAGGTCAACTCTTCATCTCAAATGAGATTAAATGAATTTTTGAAGGGAACTGAATACCCTTTTCAACGATGTGGCCCATGCATGAATTAGCCTTACGGTACAGACGAACGACTAATTTTACTCCAGAAGGTCATGGGTCACTTTCGAGACCCGATTAACCAAAGTCAACATTCTAAACCATGTGAAGCTCCTCGGAATTCTAATTACCTCGCATAAGGTTTCCAACGGTCTGCCTATGCGTGATTCTAGCTTAATGTGATTGCTTCAAAGTCATGTTTGACCCAAAGTCAAAAGGATTGATGAACGCATGGGAATTCAAAGTACCCGTTGGGAATTCAAACCATGCGAGGTACTTGGAATTCATCTGACGATCTCCCGTTGAAAGGACCAACGAGTGCTTCTGAGACACATTTGACAAAAAGTCAACTATCGAAACCGAGAGAGGATAAAAGTACTCTTGAAGGTCTCTGAATTACCTTTCTAATGGTATGCCCCGTGCACAATTTGGATCAATGGATTGAATTATGCTATCATGTTTTTGAAATAATATGCACGAGACTACTGATTGACTGGTCCATTTCCCTGCTTATCAACTGTGTAACTAGGTTTACCTACTAATTGGAAGGGCTAGGGCTATGTCGATTAGAGCCCCCTTACCCTATAAACGGAGGTCATGACCTCACTCCCAAAGCACACCTTAGATTCATCAATATCAATGATCTCATCAACATTCTCTTATAATCAGTAAAGTTTCCTTAGGTGAAATTCCATTCCATCTTTCATTACCATCATTTTCATACCCAATTTGGTAAAATATCACTCTCTCTCATCCAACATTTGTCTCAACATTCAAGGGATCTCATCAAAGATCAAGATCATGCCTCAATTCTCTAAAGAAGGTCGTCCCAAAATCCTTTCTCTCTTTAAATTCTTTATTTTTTCATTAGTTACATAAATTCTTAATCAAGCTAGTTCATACACATTAATATCTTCATCATTTATTAGTTATAATAAACTTACTTTATTTTTTATAAAAAAGAAAAAAGAAAAAGACGGTTACACCTATAAATTCCAACGGGATTATCCACCACAATTTCTCAAAACTAAGATACATTTTCCCACACATATATATAATAAATTCCCATTTGAATCTATGGCATAAACACCACCCTTATGCCGCATGCAAACTACATGGACTTTGATGCTTTATAGGCCACGTAGGTGTTTTGGGCTAAAATTCGAGACTCGAGTCCAATTTTCCCATTTTTCCCATTTGTTTCCTTTTCGTCGATACATTATTTTAATATATATTTTATGTGTGACCCTTGTTGGCATTTTCTCCAACATATATTATAGTTTCATCATAACCATTAATGTCTCGATAAACACATACATCATATTTTCAAAAAATTATTTCGGGAACATTCCTATGGATAACCTCACTCTATCTTTTCCATGGTATAAGTTGGGAAATTTGGATCTCCATTTGTATATACACACACAACATCATGTAGAAATTATGAAAAATAGTAACATAACCCCATGAGAGACCAAAAGGGAGGGATGGGTGCCTAACACCTTCCCATCCGTAACTTAGCCCCCAAACCTTTGAATTATTGGTTTCGTAAGAATTAAATTTTCTTTGATGCCTCTTTCTTGAGGCAGCGACATGTTCTTTTGCCTGTTTTGTGAAAAATAGGCTGACGAATCCATCTTTTTACATCACCCCACATCGACAACAGAATCCCTCCTTAAGGAAGAGGGCGCCATACTTTCACCCCTCCCCCCCCCCCCCCCCCCCCCCCCCAGAAAGGGAGATGGATGGCCACAAAAACAAATCAAATTCTCATAATAATTGTAATCCCTAAGTTAAGATGATAAATATAGTATCCACGCTAAAAAACTTCTCTCATTGTCTTATATATAGTAGATATGCTCAAAAACTTGTCTCTTTAACTACTTGTACATAACGTGAAATCAATACATAATCATTTATGAAAAGATTATAGCCAAATAATTTTTTTATAGTAAAATAAGATTATAGTAAAATAAACTATCTAAATATATTTGTTAATCGTATCAAAAAAAAAAAAAAAAAAATTTCGAGAAAGTCTCCTTTGTTTATACATGAACCCCAACATGTTTAGTCATCAAAAAAGTCCACACTGCCTTAACACGTTAAAAATGACAATCTCGAATGTCAACAGTAATAATAAAAAATAATCTACCCGGTGTAAACCATCAACATGTTCATGTCTTCCACGTGGATACCAAATGCTGGAATATTCTCCTGTTAAAAAGATAACATACAAAATAGAGAAGATATTGGTAATCAAATACTGTTCAAATGGTTCTATTCAAGCAAATAAATTGCATATACTTATTATAATACTAAATTCAAAGTCTTAATATTTGTAGATTATCATTATATGCTCAAACTGTGAGTCCGGTGACTATGCAGTCAATTCCAATGAGCTATAATCGCCACGTTTAAGGTGGTTGTGTCTTTCATGGGGCCATTTACAGGTTGTTTCGGGTCTTGGCCCTTTAACAACAAGTTTTCAAACCTAAGTATTGATATTGTCAAATTATTATCATATTCTCAAACTGGGAGTCCTGTGATAATGTAAATAATTTCTATGAGTTACATTGGTCCCGTACCAAGTGTTCATGCCTGTTACATGGCCGTTTGGTGGTTGTTTTCAATTATCTACCCCAAATGCTAAGTTTTCAACACTAAGTTCTAAAATTTGGAAATTATTACCATATTGTCAAGCCAAGAGTTCCATGGCTATGATCTCAGTTCCTATGAGTTACATTCGTCCCTGGTGAGGTGTCCATGTGGTGATTCTTTTGCATATTCGCCCTATAACAACATATTTTTAAGCCTATGACTAGATATTTGCAAATTATTGTCATATTAAAAAATTGGGAGTCATGTGACTACACGGTTAGCTGCTTTGAGTTACAATTATCTAGTACGAGGTATTAGTGCCTCTTACGGGGTAATTTGGTTGTTATTTTATGTTTTCACCCTTTAACGGCATGTTATTAATCCTAAGTGTATATATTTTAAAATCATTTTCATATTATCAAAAGGGGAGTCCTATGAGTGTGCAGTCACTTCCTACGACATACAATCGTCTCGTCCGAGGCGTTTCTATGTCTTATGGGGCCATTTGAGGGTTATTTTGGGATTTTTGCCCTATTAAGGCATGTTTTAAGACTAAATCCAAATATTTTCAAATTATCATAATATTCTCAAATCGAGAGTCTTTTGACCTTGCAGTCAGTTCCTATGAGTTACATTAGTCTTGTGCAAGTTTTTTGTGTCTCTTACGAGGACGTTTGAGGGCTACTTTTTGGTCGTCGCCCTTTAATGACATATTTTTACTCCCATTTTTTGATATTTTCAAATTACCACCATATTCTTAAATCAGGAGTCCCGTGGCTATGGTCATTTTCTACAAGCTACATTGGTCACATGCAAGGTGTTTATGCCTTTTATGGGGCCATTCGGTGGTTGCTTTGCATTTTCTTTTTTTAATCGAAAGTTTTCAAACCTGAGTCGACATATTTATAAATTATCATTATATTATCCAATCACAAGTCCCATGACTATGCAGTTAGTTCCTATTACTTGTATTGGTACTATACGAGGTGTTCTTGCCTCTTGTGGGGCCATTTGGTGGTTATTTTTTATTTTGGTAACGACATGTTTTTAAGACTAAGTTAAATTATTTGAAAATTATTGTCATATTTACAAATCGAGAATCTCGTAACTATTCACTCATTTCCTATGAGTTATGTTAGGCATGTGTGAGGTGATCGTGCCTCTTACGGGGTCGTTTGGTGGTTATTTTGGGTTTAAACAACAAACGACACGTTTTAAAGCCTAAATCTCGAGATTTTTAACTTCTCATCATTTTCTTAAATCCGGAGTCCCATGACTATGCGGTGAGTTACTAGGAATTACATTGGTCCCGTGCGAGGTGTTCATGCCTTTTATTGGGTCGTTTCATTACTATTTTGTATTTCATCCTTTAACATGTTTTTAAGCCTACGTGCAAGACCAAAAAGCAGCTGACTTCATGAGTCTAGTTCAAGGAAATATGACGGTTAGTCAATATGAGGCAAAGTTTACTGAGTTATCCCGTTTTTCACCTCATGTTGTAATAACCGATGTTTTAAAAGTGAAGAAGTTTGAATGTGGGTTGAGGTTGAATATTCATAGTCGAATTTCCATCTTGAAGTTGACATCATATAATGACGTGGTGGCTAGGGCAACAATAGCTAAGAAGGATAATGAAGAATATAATCAGGTTAGAGAGGGGAAGAGGACGTTTGGAGAATAAAGAGGAAGGAACCCTAATCAAAAACCCTTTAGGACTATACCTAATATAGGACAACCTTCAGTAAATAAACCCTTTAATGGTGATAGATGCCAACGATGTGGTAATATTCATAGAGGGCAACCATGTTACTTGGAGACGCGAAGTTGCTCTGGGTGTGGACAAAAGGGACATAAAATGAAAGATTGCCTTAACAAAGGGAAGGTGCCAACAAAGACTTTTAATGACAATAAGGATCACGGAAGACAAGGTAGATTTTTTAATCTTTCCGATGCAAAGGCTTCTAATGAAGTAGTGTCAAGTAAACTTTCTATATGTGCATAACCTTTTCAAGTTTTAATAGATCCTGGTTCTACCCATTCATTTGTGTCTGTACGTTTTGTTAATCGCTTTCCTAATATTCCTAAACCCTTGAATCATAGCATACACATTTATACTCCTTCGGGTGAGTTATTGACGGGAACATTAGTATATAAGTCTTGCCCTACAGATGTTAGTAGTCATAAACTATTTGCCGATTTGATCATTTTAGACATAAGAGATTTTGAAGCCATTTTGGGGATGGATTGGTTAGCATCGTACCATGCTAAGGTAGATTGTTTTGAAAAGAGCGTTACTTTCCAAATTCCTAACCATCCAGAATTTAGTTTTGAAGGAACTAGCATCCTATCTCCCATACATATTGTCTCTGCAATGCAAGCTTGTAGTTTTCTTAAGAAGGGATGTCAAGGATTCCTTGCAAGTGCTATTGATTTGCAAATAAAAGATCCTACTTTAGAAAATATTCCCACAGCTAAACATTTTCCAGATGTTTTTCCAGATGATTTACCCAGTCTTCCCTTAGTAGAGAAATAGAGTTTACGATTGACCTTATTCCTAGAACTATACCAATCTCAAAACCACCTTATCGCATGGCACCTTTAGAACTAAGGGAATTAAAAGTTTAATTACAAGATCTGTTAGATAAGGGTTTTATTAGACCAAGTGTATTCCCTTGGAGTGCTCCAGTGTTATTTGTTAAAAAGAAAGATGGGACGATGAGGTTACGTATAGATTGTCATCAACTAAATAAGGTGACCATTAAGAATAAATACCCTTTACCTCGTATAGATGATTTGTTTGACCAACTACAAGGTGCACAAGTATTTTCTAAGATTGACCTTAGGTCAGGCTATCACCAATTGAAGATTAAGGAGGATGATATTTCAAAATCAGTTTTTCGTACTAGATATGGTCACTATGAATTTCTTGTGATGCCATTTGAATTGACTAATGCACCAGTCGCTTTTATGGATATGATGAATAGAGTGTTTAGGAAATATTTGGATCAGCATGTGGTTGTTTTCATTGATGGCATCCTTATTTATTCCAAAAGTATTGAAGAACACGAAAAGCATTTAGACATAGTGCTGCAAATCCTTAGGAAGGAGGAATTATATGCGAAATTAAAGAAGTGTGAGTTTTGGTTGCCTAGTGTCTCTTTTCTCGGACATTTCATTTCTAAGGAGGGAGTGTCGGTTGATCCTTAAAAGATCAAGGCTCTACTAGATTGGCCTAGACCAACTAATGTGACGGAGATTCATAGTTTCCTTGGATTAGTCGGCTATTATAGATTATTTGTTGAAGTATTTTCCATTATTGCCAAACCTCTATCTAGGTTAACACAAAAGAAGGTGAAATATGAATGGTGTGAGGAATTTGAGAATAGTTTTCAAGAACTTAATAATCGATTAGTAACTGCCCCAATTTTGACTATTCCTTCCGAAACAGGGAGATTTTTGATTTATAGTGATGCTTCTAAAAATGGCTTGGGATGTGTCCTAATACAAAGTGGAAAAGTAGTAGCTTATGCCTCGAGACAGTTAAAAACCCATGACCTTGAATTAGCAGCTGTAATTTTTTCTCTTAAGATTTGGAGACACTATTTGTATGGTGAGACTTGTGAGATTTATACTGATCATAAGAGTTTGAAGTATATATTTACTCAGAAAGAATTGAACATGAGACAAAGGAGGTGGTTAGAATTGATGAAGGATTATGGTGTAAATATTCACTATCACCCGGGGAAAGCTAATGTAGTAGCTGACGCTTTAAGTAGGAAGTCTACAACAAATTTAGCATGTCTCATTACAAATCAGGAACCTTTGTTAAGGGATTTGAGAAGTATGGAAATAGATGTACATATTTATAGCAAAGGAGGAATAATTGCAAACTTACAAGTACAACCCATGTTGATGGAAAGGATTAAAATTGTACAAGTAAATGACCCACAACTGAAGAAGATTGGTGAAGAAGTCACCGAGGGTAAGAGAACTGAATTTGCGATACGAGATGATATATTGAGGTTTAGAAATAGAGTGTGTGTGCCATGTGATGCCCAACTAAAGAGGAAAATTTTGGAGAAAAGTCATTACCCGAGATTCACATTTCATCCCGGATGTACAAAAATGTATAGGGATCTTCGAGAAGTATTTTGGTGGAATAACATGAAGAGGGAGATAGCAGAATTTATATCTCAGTGTTTGGTTTGTCAACAAGTAAAGGGAGAACATAAAAAACCATCAGGATTACTACAACCCCTACCTATCCCTGAGTGGAAATGGGAACATATTACTATGGATTTTGTGCCAGGTTTACTAAGGAGTTCAAATGGTAATGATTCTATTTGGGTAATTATTGATAGGTTAACTAAATATGCTCATTTTCTTTCCTTTAAGATTACCCATTCTTTAGAAAAGTTATCTAAGTTGTATGTGCGGGAAATTATTAGGCTTCGTGGAACCCCTGTTTCAATTATTTCTGATCGTGACCCTAGATTCGTGTCTCGCTTCTGAAAAAGCCTACAAGCAGCCATGGGAACAAAATTGAATTTCAGCACCACTTTTCATCTTCAAATGGATGGACAATCTGAGTGAACCATTAAAACCTTAGAGGATATGCTGAGGGCATGTGTACTTGATTTGAAAGGTAAGTGGGATGATCATTTATCATTAGTGGAATTTGCGTATAATAACAGTTATCAAGAAAGTATTCAAATGGCTTCGTATGAGGCACTCTATGGTAGAAGGTGTCATTCCCCTACATATTGGGTAGAAGTTGGAGAAAGAAAATTATTGGGACCAGAATTGATCCAGATCACAACAGAGAAAGTGAAATTGATACAAGACTGACTTCGAATCGCTCAAAGCCATCAAAAGAGTTATGTTGACAAACAGCGACGAGAGTTGGAATTCCAAAGAGGAGATTATATGTTCTTACGAGTATCACCAGCAAAAGGGGTAATCCGATTTGGAAAGAAAGGGAAATTGAGTCTAAGATACAAAGGACCTTTGGAAATCCTTGAAAGGATAAGAGCTGTTGCAGATAGAATAGTGTTACCCCCTGAACTCTCTAGTGTGCATAATGTGTTTCACGTATCAGTGATGAAGAAATATGTCCCAGATCCAACGCTTATCCTAAGTCACGAACCTCTTCAAGTTATATAAGATTTATCATACATTTAGCATCTGATAGAAATTTTGGACCATAAAGATCAAATATTACGAACCAAGGTAATTACATTGGTCAAAGTGTTATGGCGTAATCATTCCATTGAAGAATCAATATGGGAGTGGGAAGATGAAATAAAGGAGAAATATCCTTACTTGTTTGGAAATTAATGTAAGTAAAGTTTGGGGACCAAACTTCTTATAAGGAGGGTAGGATGTAAGGACCCCACTTTTATATGTTCATATATTGTTTTAAATGTTTTATTTTTCATATGTGATATGGATAATGTTAAATTATTATTTTTAGTCTAATCATATCTTCATAAAGCAAGAAATATCAAATTAGTTACAAATATAAAATTTTGAAGTTTTCGGTAGGAATGTTCATATGAGAGACTAGCTTTAACCATTATAATATAACAATTGACTTGAGGTTAAAAACTAAAAAGTTTTAGATATATTAATTAGTTTTGTAACACAACAAACGGTGTGTTAAACGGAGATCCGACCAAGAAGTTGTACCAAAATTACGAAATAAGGGCAAATATGTCCATCCTTTAAGTCGTATTTTGTCTTATTACCACACCATGTGTTATATTTTGATTGGTTGGAAGGGGAAGCTAGTTAGGCCGACTTAAACACCTTAAAATGACATTTTTCTTCAGCAAAATGGATCAAATCAAAGTCTAATAGCATATCTTAAGTTAAAAGATAAGTTTTGGGTTAGAAAATGTAATTTTATGAAACTTTAGGGACTTAATTTTAAATAAATAATGTTTCAAGGAATAAAATGAAAAATATATAAAGTACTATTTCATAAATAAAATATTTTCTAGTACCCCTAAAAAATATTGAAAATGTATGGTGTAAAATTACTAAAATACCATTCAGGTAAAATGACCCTTATACCCTTAATAACTTTTCACCTCATGCTTTCCACCTCGTGCTTTCTTTTGGAAACCTCCACCGCACACGTGTCTCGTTTATAGGAAAGGATAAAATGCATGTCAATCCTTTAGAAAAAATTAAAACATGTGTCGCCGTTTGGTGAACCAAGACTGCAAGGCTTCTAAGTTACACGACATGTGAACGTCGACTCACCAAAATGAAAGCCTTATCACCCAAACACGTGTCAACACCTAAATACCTTTGGAAAACTATAAATTGAGCCTTTGTATTAGACATTACATGAAACTATACCAAAAGCTTACAAAGAAATAGTGAGCAAAAGTGCGGGGAAAGTTTAAGAAGAAGTTTCGTCTCAAGATTAATGAGCGATCCAAGACTCTATTTCTATAACTTCGAAGTTTGGTTTTAGGTGATTACTCTGACATTCCTTGTGCGTTTTAATTATATGATATTATGCAAACTATATATATTTTGTTAGCTGCTTTTCTTCTCAAAGTTCATCTGATACCGATGATTGATTCCCTTGTGATATGTTTATATTTGTCCATATAGACATACTGATTAAAAAGATTTTAAAAATGATATTGAATATTGGAAATAAGATTCGACCTAAGGGACCTCACTTACTGACTGACCTTCCCAGATGGGTTATCGCTGGTGTGCCCTAAATAAGGCGTTGTGACGAACAAGTTAGATTGACCCTCAACTACCGGGGAATAATACGGTAGAAGAAAACGTTAATAGAGTGTACTTGGCCGTTAAAATGATATGATTGAAAGAAAAAAGATTTTGAAAATTGATTTGTCTTATCTATTATATTTTGTGCTATTCATTTCTATATACTGTCATCTCAAATTTTATACAGCAAATCCCTATCCATATATGTATATGTGTACTCTTTGGATTTGAATAGGTATCAATTTTCTAAACAAAACCTTGGAATGTCTAGAGATTAAACCTCACTCGGATGTTAGCTGATGTTGTATAACTAACCATTTTTTCAAGAAATAGGTAGGCTTGGAGGGAACGAAAAAGGACTATATGGAAGATTTAGCTTTAAGAGCTCTTTTTGTTATTTTAAGTAAAAAAATGTGTTATATCATATAGAGCATGTTTGGCTCGCTTGTAATATGTTTTCAATTTTGTTTTAAGTTGTAACTCATTGTTACTTGTAATATAAATGAAGTTTCCTTTTAGAAAGCTCTGATGACGTAATTCCTTTAATTTCAATATTTTACTATTCATAACCATGTAATTGTATTTTTTTTGCATTTAATTATGGAAATAATTTAAGTCAGGATAATTGTTGCCTTGGTTCATGTCAAGACACTCGTTCCCCACTACTATTTTGGGACGGGGTAGTGATAATATTGGTCCCGTGCGAGGTGTTCGTGCCTCTTACGGGACCATTTGGGAGACGTTTTGCTTTTTCCCCTTTAACGACGTGTTTTTATGATTGGGTATAGATATTTGCAAGTTATTATCATTTTTTCATATTGGGAGTCCTATGACTGCACGGTCAGTTCCTACAAGTTATATTGGTCTCGTCCAAGGTGTCAATGTCTCTTTGGGGTCATTTATGAGTTTTTTGGGTTTTCGCCCTATAACATCATGTTTTTAAGTCTAAGTAAAAAAAATTTTAACCTATCACCATATTCTTAAACCGCGAGTCCCATGACCATGTTGCCAGTTCTTACTAGTTATATTTGTCCCATGCGAGTTGTTCATGTCTCTTATGGTATCATCTAGGGGATTTTTATGTCTTCACCCTGTAACATCATTTGTTAAGCCTAATTCTCGATATTTTCAAATTACGTCCATATTCTCAAATCGAGAGTCCCGTGAATATGCATCATTTCCTACGAGTAACATTGGCCCAGTGCGAGGTGTCTGTGTCTCTTACGAGGCTATTTGGTGGTTGTTTTGCATTTTTTTTACTTTAATGAAAAGTTTTTGAACCTATTTCTACATATTTACAAATTATCGTCATATTATAAAATGAGAGTTCCGTGACTAAGCGATCAGTTCCTACGACTTAAATTCATCCCATGCGAGGTGTTCGTATTTCTTACGAGGTGTTCGGTGACTATTATTGATTTTCTTCGCTTTAATGGCTCGTTTTAAGGCCATGTCTCAATATTTTCAAGTTTTCATGATATTCTCAAATCTAGAGTACCATGACCATGCGGTCAGTTCCTATGAGTTACGTTGGTCCCATGCGAGGAAACTTTGCCTCTGACATGATTTTTTGGTGAATGTTTTGCATTTTCACCTTTAACGACATGTTTTTATACCTAAGTCTAAATATTTTTAAATTATCATTATATTCTCAAGGTGGGAATCCCGTGACTGTGGTCATTTCCTACGAGTGGCATTTGTCCCATGTTAGGTGTCTTTCTCTCTTACAAGGTATTTTGGTGCATGTTTTACATTTTTGCCCTTTAATGACAAGTTTTTAAGCCTAAGTGTAGATATACGCAAAGTATTGTCATATTATTAAACTGGGATTTAGGTAACTACGCATTCAGTTCCTCAGGTTACATTGGTCCAATCTTCGGTGTTTATGTCTCTTATGGGGCCATTTGGACGATGTTTTGGGTTTTCCCTTATAATCACACATTTTTTAAGTCTAAGTCAAAATATTTCCCAATTATCATCATATAGAGAGACCCGTGACTATCTGATGAGTTCCTACAAGTTAATTTGGTTCCGTTCCAATTTTTTGTGTTTCTTCCGCAGCCGTTCGGGGGTTATTTTACATTTTAGCCGTCTAACAACAAGTCTTCAAGCCTATGTTCTGAGATTTGTAAATAACTTCCATATTCTAAATCCAGGATTCCCAAGGCTATGTGGTTAGTTCCTACGAGTTACATTCATCCAATGTCAGGTGTGTGTGCCTCTTATGGGGACGTTTGTGCATTGTTTTGCATTTGCTCCCTTTAATGACATGTTTTAAACCATAAGTGTAGATATTTACAAATTAGTGCTATATTTTCAAATCGGGGTTCCCATGACTACGTGGTGAGTTTCTATGAGTTACATTGGTTCCGTGTGAGGTGTTTATGCCTCTTTTGGGGCCATTTGGTGGTCGTTTTTCATTTTCTCCCATTAACAACGTGTTTTTCAGCCTAAGTGTAGATATTTGCATATTGTTGTCATTTTCTCTTACTGGAAGTCCCGTAACTATGCGGCCTGTTCTTCCAAGTTATATTTGTCCCTTCCGAGGTGTTTGTGTATCTTCGGGGTCTTATGGTGGTTATTTTAGGTTTTCGCCCTATAACAACCTGTTTTTTATCCTAATTCAAAATATTTGCAAATTATCATCATAATCGAAAATTCGAAGTCCCTTGACCTTGTGTTGAGTTCCTATGAGGTACATTGGTCCCGCTCGAGTTGTTCGTGTCTCTTACGAGGCCATTTGGATTATATTTTTGTTCTTCATCTTTAAAGGTATATTTTTAAGTGTAAATCTGAATATTTGCAAATTATCGTCATATTATCAAATTGGGAGTCTCGTGGCTATGCGACCATTTTATACAAGTTTAAATTTTCCCGTGGGATGTGTTTATGCCTCTTACCGGGCTATGTTTTTGCATTTTCTTCCTTTAATGAAAATTTTTCAAGCATATGTATTTATATTTTAAAACAGTCATCATATTCTCAAACCAATAGTTCCATGACAATGCGATCAGTTTCTATGGGTTAAAAACGAGTAGTTTGTGCCTCTTACAGGACTGTTCATACCTTATTTTTGGATTTTCTTCCCTTTAGAGAGATGTTTTAAGACTAAATCTAATTATTTTTAAGTTATCACCATATTCTTTATTCAGGAGTCCTAGGATTATGTGGTAAGTTCCTACGAGTGACATTGGTCCCATCTGAGGTGTTTGTGTCTCTTATGGGGCCATTTGGGTTCTATTTTCGATTTTTCTACTATAACGACATGTTTTTAAGCCCAAGCCCAAATATTTTCTAATTATTTTCATATCCTCTAACAAAAAGTCTCGTGACTATACGATCAAATCCTATGAGTTATATTGGTTCAGTGCAAGGTGTTAGTGTCTCTTACTGGCCAGTTTTGGGGTTGTTTTGTGTCTTCACCCTTTATAATTTTTTCTATGCCTGATTATAGATATTTTCAAATGATCACATATTTTTAAATCGTTAGTCCTATAACTTGGAACTCAGTTCTTATGAGTTACATTGGTCTCATGCGAAGTGTACGTGCCTCTTACGGAGCTATTTGGCAGTTGTTTTTCATTTTTTCCCTTTTATGTTATGTTTTTAAGTTTAAGTGTTTGCAAATTATATTCATACTCTCAAATCTGGGGTCCTGTGACTATGCGATCAGTTCATATGAGTTACGTTTATCCCGTTTGAGGTGTTTTTGTCTCTTACGAGGCCATTTTAGGGTTGTTTTTGTTTTTTTTCCCTATAACAGTATATTTTTAAGCCTAAGTCTACATATGGGCAAATTATCATCATATTCTCAAATCGGGTGTACTGTGACTATGTAGTCAGCTCCTATGAGTTACATGGGTCATATGCCAGATGTTCGAGTCTCTTGCCAATTTGCATTTTCTCCATATAACGACAAATTTTCAAGCCTAAGTTCGGATATTTCAAGATTATAGTCATATTCTCAAACCTGGAGTCCGGTGACTATGAGGTCAATTCCTACGAGTTATATTGTTCATGATAGAGGTGTACGTGTCTCTTACGGGGCGGTTTAGGAGTTGTTTTGGTTCTTCCCCTTTAACGACATGTTTCTAAGCCTAATTTTAGGTATTTGGAAATTATCACCATATTCTTAAATAGGAAGTCACATGACTATGCGATAAGATCCTACTAGTTACATTATTCCCATGCGAGGTATTTGTACCTTTTACGAGGCCATTTGGTCGCTATTTTGCATTTTTCTATTTTAAACGCATGTTTTTAATCCTAAGTGTAGATATTTTCAAATTATTGTCATATTCTCATATTGGGAGTCCCATGAGTATGTAGTATGTTCTTTGAGTTACATTGGTCTCATTTGAGGTTTTTATGTCTCTTACGAGACTGTCTGGGGGTTATTTTTGGTTTTCTCCATATAACAATATGCTCGTAAGTCTTAGTTACATATTTTTAAAATATCACCATATTCTCAACTTGGGAGTCCCGTGACTACGTGGTCAGTTCCTATGAGTTACACTAGTATGGTGTCAGGTGTACGTGCCTCTCACGGGGATGTTCAGTGGTTGTTTTCTATTTTTTTCCTCTAATGATAAGTTTTCAACCCTAAGTTTCAAGATTTGCAAATGTTTGCCATATTCTCAAATAAGGATTCTAGTGGCTACGCACTCACGTGTTACGAGTTACATTGGTCCCATGCAAGGTGTTCGTGCTTCTAACAAGGCCGTTTGATGGCTATTTTCATTTTTTCCCTTTAACGACATGTTTTTAAGCCTAGGTGTAGATATTTATAAATTATTTTTATATTCTCAAACCAGGTGTTCCGTGACTAAGTGATCATTCCTATAATTTAAATTGGTCCAATACATGGTGTCCAGGCCTCTTATGGATCCACTTATTTGTTGTTTTTCATTTTCTCTCTTTAATGTCATATTCTCAAACTAATGTTCCTATGAGTTACATTGGTCCTGTCTGAGGTGTTTATGCGTCTTACGGGGCCATTTGGTAGTCATTTTGCATTTTCACCATTTAATGGCATGTTTACTACCCTAAGTGTAGATGTTTATAAATTATTGTTGTATTATCGAATCAAAAGTATCATGACTTCATGGCCAATTCCAATAAGCTACACTGGCCCTGTTAGAGGTGTTTGCCTCTGTTATAGGGCCATTTAACTATTTTTTTGGGTTTTCGCACTTGAATATCATGTTCCTAATCCTAAGTCTACATATTTTAAAATTATCGCCATTTTCTCAAACTAGAAGTCTCGTGTCTATGTAATTACTTCCTATGAGTTACATAGGTCCCGCGCCAGGTCCGTATCTCTTACAGGGTCATTTGGTGGTTATTTTGCATTTTCACACTCTAACAACATGTTTTAAAGCCTAAGTTTTGAGATTTGCAAATTATCACCATATTCTCAATTAGGGAGTCATATATCTATGCACTCAATTCCTATGAGTTACATTGGTTCCGTGCGAGGTGTTCGTGTCCCTTACGGGGCCATTTTGTGGATATTTTACGTCTTCGTTGTTTATCAGCACTTTTTATGCCTAATTCTATATATTTATAAATTACCTCCATATTCTCAAATCAAGAGTCCCTTGTCGACGTGATCAGTTACTATGAGTTTCCCTAAGTGTAGATATTTACATATTCTTGTCATATTCTCAAATTGGGATTTATGTGACTACGCGGCGAGTTCTTATGAGTTACATTGGTCCCGTTTGAGGTGCTTGTGTCTCTTATAGGGCCGTTTGGGGGTTGTTTTATTTTTCTTCCAGTAATGGCATGTTTATAAGCTAAAGTCTACATATTTTAAAATTATCATCATATTCTCAAATCGGGAGTCTTATGACTCCTCGGTTAGTTCCTACGAGGTACATTGGTCGCGTGCTAGGTGTTCGCATCACTTAAAGGGTCGTTTGATGGTAGTACGTTTTCACCCTAAAATGATAAGTGTTTAAGTCTGCATTATGATATTTGCAAATTATCATTATATTCCCAAATCGAGAGTCCCGTGACTATACGCTCAATTCCTACGAGTTATATTGTTCATGAAAGAGGTGTCTGAGTCTCTAACGAGGCCGTGTGGGGCCATTTTTGGTCGTCACCCTTTAACGACATGTTTCTAAGACTAATTCCAAAAAATTTCAAATTATCACCATATTCTCAAATTGGGATTCACGTAACTATGCGGTCAGTACCTACGAGTTAAATTGGTCCCGTGCAGTGTATTTGATCCTCTTATAAGGCCGTTTAGTGGTTGTTTTTCATTTTGGCCTTTTAACGGCAAGTTTTTAAGCCTAAGTGTATATATTTCCATATTTTTTACATATCCTCAAATCGGTAGTCCCATGAGCATATGGTCAATTCGTACGAGCTACATTGGTCTCCTTTGAGGTTTTTATGTCTCTTACGGGGACGTCTAGGAATTTTTTGGGGTTTTCTTCCTATAACATTATATTATTAAGATTAAGTCTACATGTTTTCAAATTATCATCATATTATCAAATCAGGAGTTATGTGAATACGTAGTCTGTTCCTACGAGTTACATTGGTCCCATGTCAGGTGTTCGTGTCTCTCATGGGGATATTTGGTGGCTATTTAGTGTTTTCTCCCTTAACAACAAGTATTTAAACCTAAGTTTTAAGATTTGCAAAGTATCCCCAAGTTCTTAAGTCGGGAGTCCCATGGCTACACGCTCACATTGTTACGAGTTACATTGGTCCTGTCAAACTGTTCATGCTTTAAACATGGCCGTTTGGTACTGTTTTACATTTTTTCCCCTTAATGGCCTGTTTTTAATCCTAGGTGTAGATATATACAAATTATTGTCATATTATCAAACCAAGAGTTATGTGACTAACCAATCATTCCTACAAGTTACATTCATCTCGTGCGAGGTGTTCATGCCTTTTACGGTGTCGTTTGGTGGTTGTTTTCCATTTTCTCTATTTTATGTCAAGGTTTAAAGCGTAACTGTATATGTTTGCAAATTATTGTTATATTCTCAAATCGGGAGTACCGTGATTACGCGATAAGTTCCTATGAGTTACATTGGTCCCGTTGAAAGAGTTTATGCCTCTTATGCGTCCTTATGGTGATTGTTTTTCATTTTCACCCTTTAATGACATGTTTTTAAGCCCGAATGTAGATATTTTCAAATTGTTGTCATATTCTTAAATCATGAGTCTCGTGACTACGCAATCAGTTCCCATATTTTGCATGGGCCTATTCGAGGTGTTTGTCTCTATTATGATGATGTTTGGGATTTCTTTTGGGTTCTATCCCTTGAACATCATATTTTTAAGCCAAATGCTACATATGAGAAAACTATAATTATTTTCTCAAACTAGGAGTCCCGTAACTAAACACTTAGTTTACATTGCCGTTTTGTGATAGTTTTATGTTTTTCCCTCTATGGATAAGTTTCCAGGATTAAGTTTTGTGATATGCAATTATCACCATATTCTCAATTCGTCAATCATATGGCTACGCGCTCAGTTCCTATGAGTTGCATTGGTCCCGTGCAAGGTGTCCGTGTCTCTTATGGGGCCGTTTTATTGTTGTCTTCGATTTCTCTCTTTAAAGGCATGTTTTTAAGCCTAAGAATAAACATTTGAAAATTATCATCATATTCTCAAGCCCGGAGTCTCGTGACTATGTGGAAAGTTCCTACGAGTTGCATTGGTTCCGTATGAGACGATCGTTCATTTTACAAGGCTGTATGGTGGCATTTTTTCATTTTTTCCCTTTAACAGCATGTTTTTAGGCCTACGTGTAGATTTTTGCAAAATATTTTCATATTCTCAAAAATGGGAGTCCCGTGACTATGTAGCTAGTTCCTATGAGTTACATTGGTACCATCCGTTGAGTTTGTGTCTCTAATGGGGTCGTTAGGGGACGTTTTGGATTTTCACGCTATAACAGCATGTTTTTAAGCCTAAGTCCATATATTTTCAAATTATCGTCATAATCTCAATCTGGGAGTCCCGTGACTATGTGCTCAGTTCTTATGATTTACATTGGTCCTGTGTGACGTGTTTATGACTCTTACAAAGTCTCTTGGGGGTTATTTTGGGACTTTCCCTTTAATGCCATGTTTTAGGCCTAATTTTAGATATTTACTGATTATCACCATATTCTCAAGCCGAGAGTGCCGTGACTACGTGATAATACCCTACGAGCTACATTAGTCTCGTGCTAGGCATTTGTACCTCTTGCGGGGATGATTGGTGTTTTTTTTGCATTTTCACCTTTTAACGAAATTTTTTAAGCTTAAATGTAGAAACTTTCAAATTACGACACATTCTCAAATCAGGAGTCCCATAATTTTATGAATTGTTCCTCCGAATTTCATTGGTCTCGTTTAAGGTGTTTATGTCTCTTACGGGGCCATTTGGGTGTTTTTTTGGACTTTCTCCCCATAACTTTATGTTATTAAGCATAATTCTACATAATTGCAAATTATTGCCACATTCTCAAACTAAAAGTCCCATGACTACGCGGTCAGTTCCTACGAGTTGAATTGGTCCCGTGACAAGTGTTCGTGTCTCTTACGATGCCATTTGTTTATTATTTTTTTATTTTCTCCCTCTTATAACAAGTTCTCAAACCTATGTTATGAGATTTTTCCAATTATCACCATATTCTCAATATAGGAATCTCGTGGCAATGTGCTCAATAGCTACAAATTACATTGGTCCTATGCAAGGCGATCATCCCTCTTGCAGGGACGGTTGGTGGTTATTTTGCATTTTCTCCCTTTAACAATGTGTTTTTACTGAAAAGCGTACCACTTAAGTCGTTTAATTCAAGATTAAACTATCTAAATGGCTCCGAACAGTTTGTTAAAGAAACTCTTTTCTTAAAACATATTTTTAACACAAGATATGTAAAACAGTATGAACGAGTTATAAAAGGTATAGGTTTACCAGTTTTGAAAACTAAAACTTATAAAGAACTTAAATCAACACAGCCTCAAGAAAGGGATGAGATGAAGAGGAAGTATACAAGTACAATTTTAATATGGTAAAACCCCACTCAATTTGGGAAACATCCACGGAGGTCTCTAAACCTCAAAATTAAAAATCCACTAAAATAGAGTAATAGTTTACAAACTATATAACAATCAAGACACACAATCAGGCCTAATTCTAAGTTCAGAAATGTACCAACCCCTCGGGATTTTTTGGCTTCTCCCAAGGCTCTGATGTTGTTGATGTTCTCTCAGCTTTGTAACTCCACTCCTTTTAGCTTTACTTCAACTCAAAATTCCAAGATCTCAATACCAACACTTTTTAGGGTAGTAGTGTGAAGGTGTATGTGTTGATGTGCTCTAAATCACATGCATGCAACTCAAACACATAATTACAGGCTGGATGCTAATCAAATTACAAATAGATCACAAATATGTAAAGATTTCCTAAATCAATTTAATCGAAACTATCAGACTTTGGATCTTTCAATACATCCACAGATTAAGAGGGAATCTCTCTATAAACATGACCCAAGATCCTAAACACTTTCTTATTTTGAAAATATAAAAACTATTTCACAATCAATATCTAAAAGTGTAAATCCGCAATCAAGATCTTAAACTAAATCTGAGTCTGAATGTTCAAAGAAACAGAAATCAGAAATTGTTTTGTTAGTTTTAGGGTTTGAAAACATAACAGTTGAAAATATCCAACAAAACTATGATATCTGGAAATAAAAAATCAAAACAAAAGGAGATAAACGTGGAATGTATCACAGAACGTCAATCTCAGTTTTCTATGAGAGAAAATGAGATCAAACTATTGTGATTAAGTTGGAAAAAACATAAAGGACAGAAGAGGAATTAACTTGAAAACTCTCGAACTAACACACTCTCAGAAATATTTTCTGGTGAGATTTGGCCGGAGTTTATTTTAGGGTTTTCTTTTTCTCTCTTGTATTATCTCTCTCTCTCTCTCTCTCTCTCTCTCATCTCTTCTCTCTTTATTTTCTCTCAAAAGTATGGAAAGCCAAAGATTGTAATCGCAACACATAAGGCATGTATTTATGCTCAGCCATGGATGCCTCTGGAACTTCGAAGCAAATGAATGGTCATGATTAAGTCTCAATTGATCGAGGTAAATTTTATGGCTAACAATGCACCGTAATTATAAAGCCTCTGATTGTTTTAAAAGAAAACACAAGGATTAGGTAAAAATGCACGTAGGCCCTAGATTAAAACAATCCAACGATCCAACCGTTGTGAGATTAACACGTGTAAGGCTGTGATGGCTTATAAAACACATGTTTTTTTAACTTTCAAAAATACAAATTGTACCCACATAATTATTAAGTGCATTTGGTTTCTACCCAAGCAAGTTTTTAACATCTTAAAGAAATTACAAAATAGCCCACAAAATTTGTAAAATCCAATTTTAAATTTCTAAAAATTGTTTAAAAAATCTTAGAAATTATTTAAAATATCCTAAAAATTATGGAAAAATTATTTTAAAGGGATTTAACTCACACACCCTCATATTATGAAGAATGAAATATCATATGCAACACATAAATGATCCTAGGTGTGGTGTTGGTGTTTATACCATTGGACTATTAGAGGAAATCAAAATGACGAGTCTGAAGGCTTGTTGGCTTGAAAAGGGTATGACTCAATTTTGTCACTATTTTCAAACTAGATGAGCACCTATATAATATAGACTTCAGTGAGTCAAAGATATATGGTGCTTCATTTATGCCTTGGTGTAGATATTTGCAATTTATTGCTATAATCTCAAATCGATAGTCCCTTGAATTTTCGGTGAGTTCTTAGGAGTTACATTTATCCCGTCGAGGTATTCGTGCCTTTTAGAGGGACATTTAGTGGTTGTGTGCTGTTTTTTCCCTTTAATGACATGTTCTTTAAGGATAGGTGTATATATTTGAAAATTATTATCATATTCTCAAATCGGGACTTCTATGACTAAACGGTTAGTTCCTATGAGTTACAATGGTCCCGTTTGAGGTGGTTGTGTCTCACACTAACCGTTTGGGGCCTATTTTGGATTTTCTCCCTATAATTGCTTGTTTTAAGAGTAAGACAATTTTTTTGCAAATTATCATCAGATTTTCAAATCGAATTTCCATGACCTTGCAGTTAGTCCCTACGAGTTAGATTGGTCCCATGTGAGTTGTTCTTATCCCTTAGGGGGTGTTTGGGGGGCTATTTTGGGTCTTCTCCCTTTAGTCGAATGTTTTTAAGCCTAATTCTAGATTTTCTTCTAATTATCAGTATATTAAAAAATCGAGAGTCCCATGACTACGGGGTCAATTCTTATGAGTTATATAGGTCTTGTAGGAGGTATTAATGCCTTCCGTGGAGGCGGTTTGATGGTTGTATTGCATTTTCGCCCTTTAACAGCGTGTTTTAAAACCTAAGTCTAAATATTTTCAAATTATGATCATATTTTGAATACAGGAGTCCCATGACTATGATGTCAGTTCCTACGAGTTACATTGGTCTCATGTAAGGTGTTTGTGCCTATTTCAAGGCCTTTTGGTGTGTTTTTTGCATATCCTCCCCTTAACAGTATATTTTAATTCTAGGTGTAAATATTGCAAATTATTGTCATATTCTCAAACTGGGGTTCTCATGACTATGTGATGAGTTCCCACGAGTTACATTGCTCCTATGCATGGTGTTCATGCCTCTTACGGGTGGTCGTTTGGTGTAAATTTTGTATTTTCTCCCTTTAACAACATGTTTTTAAGACTAAGCTTAGATATTTTAAAATTATTGTCATATTCTCAAATCGAGACTCTAGTGACTAAGCAGTTTGTTCCTACAGGTTACATTGGCCCCATACGAGGTATTTGTGTCTCTTATGGAGACATTTAGGGGGGTTGGTTTTGGTTTTCTCCCAATAACTACATGTTTTTAATCCTAGGTTAAAATATTAGAAAATTATCACATATTCTCAAACTTGGAGTTCTCTGACTTTGCATTTTGTTTCTATGAGTTACATTGGTCCCGTGCGGGTTATCTGTGTCTCTTATGGGGACATTTGAGGGGTTTTTAGGTCTTCTCCCTTTAACAATATGTTTTTAAGACTAATGCAATGAGTTATATTGGTCTCGTGCTCGCGAGGCCATTTGGTGGTTGTTTTGTATTTTTTCCCTTGAATGACATGTTTTCAAGCCTCTACCTAAATATTTGCAAATTATCGTCATATTATCAAGATGGGAGTTTCGAAACTATGTGGTATATTCCTTCAAATTACATTGGTCTCGTGCAAGGGGGTAGTGCCTCTTACGGGGATGTTTGGTGTTTGTTTTGTGTTTACTCCCTTTAACTATATGTTTTTAATCCTAAGATTAGGTACTTTCAAAATATTGTCTTTTTCTTAATTTGAGAGTCGTCTGACTATGCAGTTAGTTCCTATGAGTTATATTGGTCGCGTGCGAGATATTCGTAGCTCTTACAAGGAAATTTTGGGATGTTTTGGGTCTTCGCATTTTAATGACATATTTTACGCCTAAGTGTATATATTCTTAAATTACTGTACTACCCTAAAATCAGTATTCCCGTGATTATGCGATCAGTTCCTACAAGTTAGATTGATATCATGCCAGGTGTTTGTGTCTCTTATGGGTCCATTTGGTGGCTATTTTGCATTTTTTTTTCCATACAATGACAAGTTTTCAAGCCTAAGTTTTAAGGCTTGCAAATTATCACCATAATTTCATCCTAGGGGTGCCATGGCTACATGCCTTGTTTCTACGAGTTACAATTGTCTCGTGCAAGGTGTTTATGCCCCTTGCAGGGTCGTTTTGTGGTTGCTTTGTATTTTTTTCCCTTAAATGGCATGTTTTTAAGTCTATGTTTTGAAAACAGCGTGATAGCTTAGGCGGGGATGCTTCAAAAAATGAAAACACAATTTTTATTTTTTTCAAAATAATTATAAAACTCTAAATATATTAACCCAATAAAACTTTAGGACCGATTTTAAACCGTTTCTAGGAAAAACCATTAACCCAATTTTATTATTTTAATCTAAAACATGCATATAGGTGATAAGTAGATAAAAATAAGTAAAACAATCGCACAACACTCCGGTGTATGAGGAAAACCCACAACGAAAAAACCCTCAGACGACCCATCCAGGAGATCACTATGATAAGGTTTCACAAACTTGAGATAGTTGAATTACACAACGAAACGTCGCACTCACTAGCTTCAATGCTCTTCTATCTTTGACCTCACCTCCATAGTCCCAGGCAAAAGTTCACCCACATAAGTTTCCCCAACATGTTAGCCCACTCACGCCTCAGTATCCACAGACGAGGTCAGAAAATAGAATCATCACTTATTCATCGCAACACATGAAGACAAGTGTGAATTCCATCGCACAAAACCTTTTCTCTATCCATATGATGAGAGAAATAAACCTTGGTTCCCACAAATGAAGATCTCAAAGCATATGAAAATGAAAGTTATATCTTTAAATGATTTGGGTAAAACTAGAGTTTGGGAAATTTTGTATAAAGATGGGGTAACATTTTTTTGCCAAAAACTCTTCTAACATCTGAGACCAGCACTCCCATAAATAGTAAAACCTGAATTTCCATGCGGTGAGTTGGTTCAAATGAAATCATAGGTTTCGTTCAAACTAAATGCTTCTTTCGTTCAAATGAAGACCATCCTTGTTCGACGAACAGACATTGTCATTCAAATGACATTCCCACGAGCTTCCAATAGGTGGCCTTCTATTTGACAGAGAGTGCCCATTTGATGTACGTTACATATTCATTTAAACAAAGTTCTCAAACTCATTCCAACAACACCTCAAAATCGTTTGAACAAAATTCTCATTTTGTTATAACGAAATCTGAATCTCATTCTAAAGAACTAAGAAACAAAAAAAAAACATTTCTCTTAAAATTATTAAAAACATTTCCAAATGATTTTGTTTAAAAATAAATCACCTAAAATTAAATTTCCAATGATCATAATAATATGCATCCATACATGGGAGATCCTCGAAAATGAGAAGACAAACGTGGAACTAAACGCGATGCAAAGGGTAACAATCTTTGAAGCTTTGTCTCTACACTTCATCACACATGTCATAGGCTTACAAGTTCAATAATACAAAGCCTAACCTATAACTCATATGTTGTGTATGGAATTAAGCCAATTACAAACAAATTGACTCAATTAGACGTTTCTCCTTATAAATCTTTCGCTTTGGATCCTCCGGGACAAAACCAAAACAAAAACTCCTATGGAACACCAAGCTATCTAAAAGACTCAATCCCCAACCCCAAAAGGAAAAAGTACAAACACATACTTTGAATAGATTTCCATGCTTGTAAACAGTGTCGTATGTTGTAATCCTGCACACTTAAACACACCTTCAAATACAAAGAAAATATAACAAGTATAAAATATGCATAAGCATAAAATTCTTTTTATATCTAACAATCTCAACCTAGGTAAGAGGTTTCCCTCTAAGGTAAAGATCTCATAATCATGAAACGAAATATACCATTTCATTTGTAAGGAAAAATTTCCAATTAAGTCAATTTTCTTGTAAATGGTTTGATTTAGGACAAATCATTTGAGTCATGGTTTAGGATATGTATTGTTGAATTCGTAAGCCTATGACATGTTTGATGAAGACATAGAGACAAATCATTGAAAATTGTTACATTTTATGTCACGTTTAGTGCCATATTTTTCTTCGCATTTTCAAGGACCTCGTACGTATGAATGCATATAATTATGATCCTTGAAAATTTAATTTTGTGTAATTTGTTTTTAAACAAAATAGTTTGGAAGTATTTTAAATAATTTTTACAGCTTTTTTCATTTCTTAGTTCGGCAGAATGAGATTCAGACTTTGTTAGAACGAAAGTCTAACGTACTTCAAATGGGCACTATCTCCCGAACAGAAGGCCACCCATTGAAAGCTCGTGGGAAGGTCGTGTGAATGACAATGCATGTTCATTCGAATGAGACCGATCATTGTTTGCACAAAATAAGCATTTTTCTCAAACGAAACCTTTGATTTTGTTCGAACTAACCCACCACTTCAAAATTCGTGTTTAAATATTTATAGGCATGCTAGATTCAAATTTTAGGAGAAATTTTGGCAAAACAAACATTTTACTATCTTTATACAAAAGTTTGTAAACCCTTGTTTCGTCCAAATCATTTAAAGATCCATGTTTCATATTTCTTTTATATTTGAGAGCTTCGTTTATGGGTACCATATTTTATTTATCCCATCATAAGGATAGAGCAAATGTTTGTGCGGTGGACTTTGTACTTGGTCTGCTATGTTGTGGTGAAGAAGCGGTGATTTTTTTGTTCCAACTCTGCAGATAGTTGTTCCACTAAATTAGTGGAAACTGAGGTGTGTGTGTACTCACACATTGTGAAAGCTTGCGTGGGTGGACACATGCATTGTATAATATAGGAGAGGTCAAATATATAAGATCATCAAGGCTTGTGAGAGAGATAATTCGTTGAGTAAGTCTATTGTCTAGCCTTTAGAAAACCTTATCATGGTAATTTGTTTCACTGGGCCATCTGAGATTTTTGCAGTTGTGGGTTTTCCTCATACATCGGCATGTTGTGCAATTATTTTACTTATTTTATCTTCTTATCACCTATATTCATATTTTAGGTTGAAAACATAAAATATGATAAATCTATTTTTCGCAACAATGGTTTATTTTATTGGCTTAATCTTTTTAAAGTTTTATAATTATTTTTAACAAATTAAATATAGATTTTTTGTTATTTGGACCATCCTTGCCTAATCCATTAAGCATTTTCAAATTCGTGTTATTGTGTGATATTTGTCTTCAATGCGGATTATTTTAGGATGTTAACTTTCTTGAATTGGTATAAGAGCTGGCACACGAAGTTATCGTGTAGATCCTTCTTTTGTGTTGTTTAGGGTGTTCTCTCTCTCTCTCTCTCTCTCTCTCTCTCTCTCTCTCCTGTTTATTTTGTTTATTTTATTTATTTTCTCTCGATGAGTCTTTACTGTTATAAGTTATTAGATGTGTTTAAGGATGATGATGACTTAGATATTCGATATGAGTATAACAAGATTCATAACCGTGCTGAAACTTTAGGTCTTTTGAATTTGAAGTTTGGAAAAAGAATTAAAATTCTTAAAAAATAAATTTTGTCTTAAAGGTGAAATTGATTTTTAGTAAAATATTCAATCTCGGAGATATATTCCCCGTGGGAAGATCATGGACGTGAAACATGATTTTAGATCCTTAGAAGTGTTCAAGAAATAGAATGAGGATAGAGTCCGGTTTAAAGAAATAGTTAGAAGACTTTAAAATTTCCAGGGTTAAGTTATGTGCCGTGTTAATTGATGGAGAGTTTTGACACAGGATCTTTGGGCACGTGAGAGTAATCTTAGATATTAACAAGAGTCTATTGAGGGTCAGAGAGATAGCCTTCGAGGTTTGATAGAATTTATGAAGAAAGCACTTCTAGAGGTTGAAGAGTATAGAAGTTTACTCGAGTCTAGGATAGTTGAGTTAAAGGAGAGATTGAGAGACTAGAGTCATGTCAAATTTGATTTTGAATCTAAGTCAAACAAATTGGATAAAATGTTAGGCACCCTGCAAATCAAATGTGACAAGTGTAGAATTGGCTTTGATGATCAAAATGATCTACCCAAGAAAAGAACATGCATTTGAGAGAGTCAACAATTGATAGTAATGTTAGAAAAGGTCAACCCTTAGGTAATACCCCTCGTTGTGTTTCACGTGCACACATTACAGTTGGAAAGGATATCTTAGGCCTTTTTTCTTTTCTCTTAAAATCAGTCCTAGAAATTCTAAGACACCAAGGTTCCCAAAACCCTTAAGCATCATGTTACACCTATATGGGATAGGAGATCCAATTTGGAGGCTTTACATGTTAGACTTGTTGATTCTCATTTGCTTTCACATGATATTTACCATGCTCTATCTAATTGTTGATTGTGTTCGCATGTTTACATAAACTAGCTCTTGTATTTCATGATATATGTGTTTTCTAGTTTATGTCATTTGAGTCCTTCGTATCTTGATATTTTCATTTATTGGGTCTTATTGAAAAATACAAAAATATTTTGTTTGTATTTTGAGTTTGTGTTTTTTTAAATTGGTACTTTTTGAAAAATATTATTTTAAAAACTTAAAAGGATATTTAGTTTATGTGTAGTTCAGTTTTACGCATTTCTTATGGCATATTGGTTAGTTTAAATCCACATCATTCCATGTTTCAATGTTACTAGGACATTTTGTTATGATTTATAAGGACATGTTTTATAAATGTCTGGGATAGAATCTAGGATTTTCTTAAGTATCCTAGATCACAGGTAATATGTCATATACCGCTATAGTTGGCTTGTCTCAGAACGATCTTCATTCAAAGCCTCAATCCGAATTCTGCATTACTCATTCCCATCAACATCAATATCATGCGTCGTGTCTTGTTTCACCAGTCATGGGTTCGTGATAGTGTTCGTGGTTATATTTCTTCGGGATATAAGTTTTCAGCTGCATAAATTGGTAATCGAATCGATCCATTTTTTAAGTGATCGAATCGATCTGATGGCTTGAACTCATAGTCTATTTGCATTCTACCGGTCCGATCCATTTTTTAAAGAAAATGATTCAATCCAGAATATTGGAACGATCTTTTCATCCTTTTCAGATCAATCCGACGGTACAGAAAAATCAGGTGCACGATTTTGTTTCAGTTCCTATAAATTCCACGAACGGGAACGGCTTGTTTTAGGACTTTGAAGGGAACTTTTATCATACCTAATTTATCAAGTCTTCACCACTAGTCAAGACAAAATACCCTCTTCGATTCACAAACAAGTTTCAATCCTATATGTGAATCCTTTAAACCCCAAAGGAGATTGATTTACTCTTTCAGACTAAACTTGTAGAGAAGCCATCTCTTTTCCATTGCTGGCCTTCTGGAGCGCTTGCGGGATCTTCTAGCCGGCGACATCGGAATTGACACATGTGGGTATTTCATGTTTCACTGCTTGTATTTTCATTATAATCCATGTAAATCGAACTTTACATATTATAGTAAAAATAAAAAGGTTTTGCCCATTTAAGGGATTTTTCCTCAATTGGTTGTTTGTGATTGGATGTTCTTGCATGATTGATATTATAATCAATCACACCTAGATGCATGTTTAGGATATAATTGAAAACTGGGTTTAATTAAATAAATTTCTTTATTTGAACATAAGGCGCACTCTCAAATTGGTATCAGAGCCTATTACACAGCTTTACCGTGTAATTTTCCACAAAAATTTTCTGAATATCAATTGTTTAAAAAATTGATTTCTTGAAAAGGCGTTTGTTCAAATAAAAAAATCGCTTAGTAAAATTCCAATTTTTGGCGGGTTTAATTATGCATACTTGAAAGCCCGTATGAAATCGTCTTTTAAAGCCATTGATGAACGTGTGTGCTTTCTTGTTCAAAATGGGTGGTCACCTCCCACCGTCACTATTGATAATGTGGAAAATTTAAATCATGTGGCTCAATGGACTGAGGATGAACATAAATGGTCCACGTATAATTCTAAGGGTCTAAGTGACATTTCTGGATTCGTCTCTCCTGACGAGTTTCGACGCATAATGACGTGCACCACGTCTAAAGCAACATGGGATGTTCTCCAACTTACCCATGAAGGCACTAATGCTGTCAAAGAATCAAAGTTTCAAAATCTAACTACTCAATTTGAAACTATCAGCATGCTTGAATCTGAATGCTTTGATGAATATTATGCTCCTTTGTCTGACATTGTTAACAACAATTTTAACCTTGGTGAACACATTCCTGATATTAGAGTGATTAAAAAGATTTTGAGAACTTTGCCCAAACGTTTCATCCCCAAAGTCATTGTGATAAACTCTTTAAACACTTTAAAAGATCTAAAATTAGAAGAGTTGGTAGGAGACCTCCAAACATATCAACTTGACATGTTTCGTCACACGATAAATTCTAAAAATAAAGGGATTGCACGTCAAGCCCGAGATAGGAAGAGTGAGGGGTCAGCAAGAAATAGAGTAGAGTCTTCTAGAAAAAAGGAGAAAGAAACTTTAGAGTCAGAATGTGACCTTGACTTAGATGATTTGGCTTCTTTTTTTTTAAATTCTCAAATTCAAGAAAAATGAAAATTTCAAAGATAAAAAGAATTTTGAGAAAAATAGGTTTGAAAAGAAAATTGAAAAAGATCATAAAGACCCTCCTAATAAAGACAATGAGAGATGTTATGAGTGTGATGGTAAAGGTAATAGAGCTTTTGAGTGTGCTACTGGGCTGAACAGACTTGCAAAAGAAAACGATAAAGTTATTCTCAACGCTGCCCTTAGTGACAACAGTGAGGTCGAGTCGGTTGACCCTAGAGATGAGTCACCGCATGAATGTAACTTCACTGCATTCATGGCTAGTCATGTGAATACCTCCAGTGATCCTCAAGATGATGAGTATGATACTTAATAAGGACACCTCGATAGTGAGAATGAAGTGAGTGAGGGGGAGGATTCCACAAGTGAGAGAGAGAGTGACCTTCGACGCACCTACGCCGAGTTATATGCCGAGTCATTTAAAACCAAAACGCGTAACAAAGCGTTAGTTCTTAGGATCATCTATTTAGAGGAATATTTAGGAGAAGCGAGAAAGAGAGAGTCCTCCACCTGCTCTTCCTTAAGAGAGAGAGAGAGTCTGCCTGTGTTGATAGAGAGACTAGTTGTGTTGAGAAAGAGAGTCAGTTTAGAGAGAAAGTGAGACTGTTTGGAAAGATAGAGAGTTGTTTTCAGAAACATAAAGGGGACTTGACTAATCAAGTGGCTAGTATTATAAGTGAGTTCCATTCCTCCCTGGAGGCTCAGAAGATTCTAGAAGCCCTTGTAGCCCAGCTTACTCATGATCTTGAGAGAGCACGGGAGGTCAAGGTTCAAATCGAGGATAGATCTGGAAAGATGGGAAAGATGGAAAAGATGTTCCTCGTTCCCGCTTTAGGTTTTAGCGAAAGACAGTGAATAGGTTTTGATGGTGCTTCCACGTCCCAAATAACACCTAGATCAGTTCCTGAGTTTACAACGACTCCATATTGCCATCGTCAAAAACCACGTAAAAGAGTTTAACTAAGAAGAGTAAACGAAGGTCAGCCTAAGACTGTGTACTTTTGTACCTACTGCAAAATAAAGGTCCACCTCAAGGAGTTTTGTTATAGTTTAGGTCGGGCATAATATTCTTATGCTCTGACACGTGCCACTAGCGATAACTCGAGAGCAATTTGAGTTTCTAGTCGTCACTTCTCGAAGTCTTATGGAAGAGCTCCAATGTATTTTCGCAACATGTGTGAATAGTTCCAAAATCCCGACTAGAACCAACATTGATAAGGGAAAATAGAAGGTTACCTCCTCTTGGGTACCTAAGCACGAATAAATGCCCTTGTTGCCCATGTTGCTCTTAAAGCTCATAATGCTTCTCAGTCCGTTTTTGATAGTGGATGATCCAAACACATGATAGGTGACATGTCATTTTTTACGTCATTAGAGGATAGGAAGGATGGTAAAGTCACCTTTGGAGACGGCAGCAAGTCTAGCATAGTAGGACGAGGTACTGTAGAGATACTAGGATTTCCTAAGTTAGAGAATTTTTTGTATGTCAAAGGTTTGAGAGCAAACCTTCTCAGCATTAACCAGTTATGCGGCTCTGACTTTGTAGTAAAGTTTGATCGGGATGCGTGTAATTTGTATGATCAAACCGGTAAACTTCTAATGCAAGGGGTAAGGACTGATGATAATTTTTATGAGACTATTCCCAAGTCCTCACTTGTCTGCAACAGTGCCATGAACACTCCTATGGATCTGTAGCATCAACGTCTAGGTCACGTTAATTGTAGAGATTTAGAGAGGTTAGATAAAAAGGACCTAGTACGTGGCTTGCCATCACTTGGAAAGCCGACTTCTGCGGTTTGTGGATCCTATCAGTTGGGAAAACAAGTCCGTAGTCCCCACAAGAAGTTGAACTCCATTACCACTTCCCGAGTGCTTGAGTTGATACACATGGATCTCACGAGTCCCAATCATACTGAGAGTTTAGGTGGTAAGAGGTATATCCTCGTGATGGTAGATGATTTTTTGCGATACTCTATTATAGGTTTTAACGAAGCAAAAGTCGACCTTTACTGCGATAGCCTCATAATCAAACATAAATTTTCGGCTGTAAAGTCTCCTCAATAAAATGGAGTTATTGAGAGGAAGAATCAGATGATTCATGAGATGGCTAGATCTATGCTTCTAGGTCATAATATTGCTAGGAGATTTTGGGCAGAGGCGGTGTCTACCGCATGCCACATGGTGATTAGGGTTTATAATCATCCACACACACTTAAGACACCTTATGAATTATGGACTGGAAAGAAGACCAACCTTGCATATTTTCGTGTTTAGGGAGTAAAAGCTATATCCTACGGGATAGAGAGAAATTAGTAAAGTTCGACTCCCAAAGCGACGAGGGAATATTTTTAAGATATTCATTGACAAGTAGAGCATACCGAGTTTTTAACTTGAAGAACTCTAAGGTGATGGAGTCAATAAACTTCACTGTGCAAGATGAGGAACCATCGACGTCTGTTGATTTCACCCATTGGTGTTAGAATGAACCTCTCCCTATTGATGATCCCATTGTGTCTCCCACATCCAGGGTGGACCCTACTCCTATTTTAGGGGACACTCCTGCCTAGGTTTGCCAGAGTCATGATCTTACCTCTATTCTAGTAGATCCCAACCTGGGGGTCAAGACTCCTGCTCAGCTATAGAATGTTGTTAGCCATGTCTGCTACACATCCAAAGTCGAGCCTAAGAACTTTAAAGAAGCACTCAAAGATAAACACTGAATATCTGCTGTGCATAATGAGTTGCTTCAATTTCAAAAGAATGATGTCTGGGAATTAGTCCCCCAACCTAGTGAGACAAATGCGATAGGTACCAAGTGGAACTTCAGGAACAAGATGGATTAGACTGGTACTATTATCAGAAATAAGTCTAGGTTGGTCTTTCAAGGCTACACATAAATAAAGGGTGTAGACTTTGATGAGACATTCCCTCATGTTGCGAGGCTTGAGTCCATTCATTTACTGCTCGCCATTGTATGTCATATGCGCTTCAAGTTATATCATATGGATATTAAGAGTCCCTTTATGAATGGCATTCTACAGGAGGTGGTTTACGTGGAACAACCTAAAGGTTTTGAAGACCCTAAGCACCCTGATCATGTCTACTATCTGAGAAAATACCTATAGGGTTTGAAGTAAGCACCTAGTGCTTGGTACGAGAGGTTTACTTCCTATCTCTTAGCCCGTGGCTTTAAAAGAGGGGGAGTTGATATGAAGTTGTTGGTCAGGAGAGATGAGAGTGCTATTTTGGTTGCCCAGGTCTATGTGGATGACGTAGTCTTTGGGTCCACGTGCTCCCTGCAAGCTCCCCACTTTGAGGAGGAAATGAAGAGTGAGTTTGAGATGAGCATGGTAGGTGAGATTACTTTCTTCCTTGGTCTCCAGGTTCGTCATCTAGAGGATGGGATGTTTATCTCCCAATACAAGTATGCTAGATACCTAGTGAAGAAATTTGGTTTAGACTCCACTAAGAAAGCACGTACCACTTATGAGTACCTCAACAAAGCTTAGCAAAGATACTTCTGATAAGGACATAGAGCAAACCTTATATCAGAGTATGATAGGTAGTCTTTTTTACTTGACTTCAAGTCATATCGACATCGCCTTTAGTGTTGGAATCTGTGCACGATATTATGCGTTCCCAAAAGAGTCACACTTAGTCGCTCTTAAACGTATTATCAAATACATGAATTGTACAATTTCCCTTGGCATTTGGTATTCCTTTGATACCGATAACCGATTATCTGCCTATTCGGATGCTGATTGGGATGGAGATGCAGATGGATGTAAGAGAACTTCTGGTGGTTGTTTCTTCTTTATCTCTTCTCTTGTCTCTTGGTTGAGAAAGAAGAAAAACTCCGTCTCTTTGTCCACTGCGGAGGCGGAGAACATAGCCGCCGGGAGTTGTTGCAAAAAACTTCTGTGGATGAAGCAGATGCTGGAGAATTATGGGATTTCACAGGACACTATAACCATTTCTTGTGATAACACGAGCGCGATACACATATCCCGCAATCCAGTCCAGCATTTGTGCACAAAACACATTAGGATACATGAGCACTTCATCCGTGAGTTAGTTGAGAAGAAGGTCATATCTCTGCATTATGTGTCTACCATCCTCCAGTTAGCCGATATTCTGACGAAGCCTTTAGATGCCCTTAGATGCAAGAGTCTTAGGAACTCTTTAGGTATTTACACAATTGACAGAGGGGGGTGGTCCATGTCTAGGACAGGATGCATTGTTATGTTTATATCATATGATTTCTATTGCTAGTTTGTATCACTGGTATCATTTTTTTTTCTTTCCATTTCCTTAGAAAAATCCAAAAAGATTTTTTGTTTCTTTTGTTAAAATTGAAAAAGACAAATATTTTTTTTATAAATTTTTTAGAAAAATATAAAAAGATTTTTGTTTTGTTTTGTCACATCTTCCATTTCCATATTCCATGGGACTATTTGATATTGATTTGAGACGCTGTATCATTTCATCCATGTGCTTTCCATTGTTTGGAGTTATTGTGATGTTATTAGTGATATCTTTCTTCATGTTCGTCTCTTTATCTCCTTTATTGCACACATGCACGACTTTATTTGATTACTTTACTTATCTATCGCATGTTGGCTTGAGTGTTTCCATCTCAATTCTGTCTATACAACAAATCATATATGATAAAACTGGACAAGATAGGAGTGCACGTAAAAACCGCTTGGTGAGGATGTATGTTTTTATGAGAAAAATGGGGAAGGGTTGCGAAAGGTTCTCATTTGACCTTTGCGAATACTTAGCCACCTTTAAATCGGACCTACAAAAGTGATGTATTATTTGGGGGTCCAAAGAGGTTTAAAAGAGCCCGATAAAAAATTTAAAGGCAATAAAAAGAAATTCATGCCAACAAGGGGCCATTAGGTTTGTTCACCAATTCTCCAAAGTCTGAGAATTTAGATCACCTCAAAAAGGAAACATATATGACGGAGTTTGGTTGGAGAACTTTAATGGGTTTTCACTTTCTTGAAAGTCTTGAAAACAAATGTTACATAGTTTTGGACTCTATTGGTGTGGAAATCACTTTGAGCTTTGATTTTCTGATTTAATTAAGTTAATTTCTTATAATTCCACCTTTTTACGCGTAAGGACAATCTTGAGACTGTGGCCATCCCCCGATCATCACGGTGGGCGGGCGCGTGAGGGAGGATCCTAGGTCCCTCGCGTCCCTCTCGGGAGCCCTTCGACCGACGTCATTTGGGTGAGGTGTAAAAATGTAGAGAGATTAGAGTCGCGAGTCTATTTTACTCAAAACAGACAAAAGAAAGGGAGCCATCCCGAAGGACAGCATCCAAAGTCATACTGATGCATACAAAACCAAAATGATTTAAAAAGGGTCCGTATGCTAAGTGACAAAATGGAAAGGTGTTAGGCACCCATTCCGCCCTTTCGGTCTCTCATGGGTTTTTGTTATTTTCCTTTTATTTTCCCCGTGATGTGTGTGCATGTGTATATATAGTGGAGATAGGAATCATCGACTTGTACAATAGAAGAGGTAACGCGAGTCATCCGTAGGAAGGTATAAAAATAATATTAGAAAATAGAATTTACGCGATTATCCTTATGTTGACCGTTATGATGGAACGATAATGTATGCGGAATAATACACCACTAAGAACAGATATATGTATATACATAATATAAGAGAGTGGAGTTTAGAGAAAATATAAAATGAGAGAAAAAGTAAAAATAGGACTCGGGTCTCGGGTTTTACCCGGAGACGCCTACGTAGCCTATAGAGGCATCAAAGTCCAATTAGTTTGCATGCAAAACGAGGGGTGGGGTTTATCCCAAAAATCCAATCGGGGGATTCTCTTATTTGTGTGTGTGTGTGTGTGTGTGTGTGTGTTGAAAAAGTGTTTTAGTTGTGAGAAAAGTGTAAGAAAAGTGTGAGAATTCCCGTTTAGAATTTATGAGAAAGCCCTCTTTTTCTTTTTTTTTGGGTTTTCATTTATATGAAAATAAGAGATGTGCAATAATACTAAATAAAAATATATTAGGATGTGTGATATGAGATAATAAAAGTTCTAAGTAATAAAATAAGTTATTGCAAATTTATGAAAATTTAAGGAGAGAGTTGAGAAAATTGAACCTTCTTGAAGATCGTGAGCTTGATCTCGAATGTTGAAGATCAGCCCTTAGACTTGGATGATGATGGAGGGTAGTGAATTCACTAATTTTGATGAAAAGGGTGATGAAAAGTGAAGGTTGGAAAGGGATTTGGGTGTGGAAATCACGCTGACTTCGAGAGAGGTTTTCTGGATTTGCTGAGAGTGATATCTATCAGATCTGGGCTCTCCTTACAAGTGAGGTCAGGCCTCCTTTTTATAGGCCTAGGGAATTACCAATCGACATAGCCCTGTTCCTGCCAATCGACAGGTGTGTTTAGGCACACTGCAGATAGGCAGGGTCTGGGACCTATCGTTTGGCAGTGTCTTTCAGGCCTTTTCGGAAAATCGGTCGTAGACCGCAAACCGTTGATCAGAATCGTGCATGGGGTGGACCGTTGGAAACGTAATTCAGAGACCTTCGAAATTCATTGGACTTCTCCTGGGTTCGGTAGTTGATTTTGGTTCATAAATGGATCGAAAGCATTCTTCAGTCCATTAGACGAGGAATCGTCGGGCGCAAACGGATCATTCGTCCGCATGGTAAGTCTGAATCATGAACGAGTCTAACCGTTGGAAAGGTTAGGAAATGTAATTCAACATTCCAAAGAGTTTGATCCAGTTCGGGGAGTTAACTTTGGCCAACTGGTACCTATAAGCATTCGATGACCTTTCGAAGTAAAATGAATCGTTCGTCCATACCGTAAGTCGGAAATGCGCATAGGATGGACCGTTAGAAATGGGTTTCAGTCCCTTCGAAGATTAATTCAGTCTCAGTCGAGCTGAAGATTTGACTTTTTGTCAAACGGAGCCTGGGAGATCCCAATGGCTTTTAGGTCAGTACTCGGGGTACGACATGGGTTTGTAGTGATGAAGGAAGGTGCTAGGGACCTAAAGAGAGTCTTGGGGGTAATAGAATGGGGTGTTTATAGACCCCCTTGACGGGTGAGTTGGGAACAAATGATAGCCGTCGAATAGACACCACATGATGCTTTTGAGGGAGGATTACTAATTCAGAGGGTCGAAGCCAATTCTGAGAACCTAAAGGAGCGAGGATGACCAATTCAGAGGGTCGAGGCCGATTCTAAGGACCTACGAATTGTGATGGGGATAACTAATTCTATGGGTAAAAGACGATTATGCAGGCTTAAGTTGAGATGACCAATTCTTCAGGTCGAAGCCAATTCTACGAGCTTAAGTAGAGATGACCAATTCTGTGGGTCGAAGCCAATTCTACGGGTTTAAGTATAAGATGACCAATTCTGCGGGTGGAAGCCAATTCTGAGGGCTTAAGGTGGGATAACCAATTCTGCGGGTCAAAACCAATTCTGAGGGCTTAAGTATGAGATGACCAATTCTGCGAGTCGAAGCCAATTCTGCGGGTCGAAGCCAATTCTGAGGGCTTAAGGTGGGATGACCAATTCTTAGGGTCAAAGCCAATTCTGAGGGCTTAAGTATGAGATGACAAATTCTGCGGGTCGAAGCCAATTCTGAAGGCTTATGTAGGGAGGAACAATTCTGCGGGTCGAAGCCAATTCTGAGGGCTTAAGGTGGGATGACCAATTCTGCAGGTCGAAGACAATTCTGTAGGCTTAAGGTGGAGGTGACCAATTCTACTAGTCGAAGCCAATTCTGCGGGCTTAATTAGAGATGTTCTTGGGGAACTCTACCGGGGAGATTATCTTGTGGTTTTGTTTTAGGCTGGGGAGCCAATTGCTTGGGGAAATCTTTTGTATCCTTTGAAGGAATAGCCAAAATTCCACTGGGGAGGTGATTAGGTGGCCCAAGGTTTGGATGTATTGCTTGGGGAAGATTGAGACCTTTGGGGCATAGGGGGTGATTTTTAGAGATCCTCTGGGGATGTTACCGGGAGGAGTTTTACATGGTTTTTGAGAGTTCCACTGGGGAAATAGGGGTTCCGCTTGAGGGAGTGTGAAATTTTCTTGGTCAAATTGTTCTAAATCCTTCCTGGGAGTTTTAGGAATTTTCTGAGAATTTTTCAGGGCTGTCTAGTATTTTTTGGGAATTTTTGTACAAAATTTAAAGGGGGGTGTCGGTCGGCATGGTTCAGAGGGTGCCATTCGGCAGTGGCACGGTCTTTTGAACTGCCTCGGGAAGGTAAGTGGTCAGTGTCGATCGGTGGGTGGGGGGTTAATTCCAATTAGCATGACCCTTGGCATCCTATATAAAGGGGCGAATTACCTTCATTTTTCACAACTTCTTGCTTTCTTTCTTTCTGTGATTTTTGTCTGCAAATCGTTCTATCATTCCGATATCCAAGAAATGGCCGCCTTTATGAGCACTGCAGCGTAGAGGGAATGGTTGACTGTTGATGACTGGGTGAACGTGGAGTGGAGGGCCAGGGCGCCTCTTGCTTTGGGGAGTGATAACTCCTTTGATGCATTCGAGCCGATTGCGAATGAGTGAACTTTGCTACAGGAGTCGTCGCATCATCGGTCTTCTAAGGTGGTGAGCCCCGACGGTTATGTAAGCAGCCTGACTTTTGGCATTCTTCTCTTTTTGGTGATTTTTCCTTCCTTCTTGAATTTTGACAAGGTTTCTTATTTTGATAGTCTGACATCTCTACGAAAAACATGCGTGCCAGTGGGACGACGGGCGTAAGGATGTTTGAGAGAAACTTCCACCTCTGGTGCATTGGGTGGTATCATCAGCGAGTTTTGGGAGGTTGGCGTCTGCGCTGGATGAGACGCGTCGGTCGACAGCGGTCTTATGCGCTTTAGGGGAGAGATGGTGGGATACTACCCACGCCTTCCATTTCAGTTTTGGAGAGATGACCATAACTCCCATAGACGTGCAGAAGCTACTAGGGTTGGATTGCGATGGGGAGCAGATAGAGGTGGATCACACCCCACGGGTGAGGCCGGAGGCGGTGAGGGTGGTGCTTGGTGATGTACGGAGGATAGTTTATGGGGATTCCATCCGGCTATCCTTGCTGAAGGATGTCTTGTTGAGTAGTGTGGTTGATGTGGAGGATGGGCTGAGGTGAGGCAGATTTCCCGGTTGTTCATTTTACTTGTGCTGGGAGGTCTCATGGTGGCATCGAGTGGCGACGTCGTCCATTTGTGGTTCTTACCATACTTAAGGGTGTTTTCGAACATCCCTCTCTATGATTGGGGGAGTCTGACTTTGGTGACCATGTATTGTTCTTCGGATGCATTCAGTCGGTGCTACCGGCAAACTTCTACTGGAGCCACGTATCTCCTCGAGGTATCCTTCAATTTTGCGAATTTTCCTTTCATGCATTCGAATTTTCCTTATGCGCCTCTTTTTTATTGAGAATTCATGTCGTTGGAGGACGTGGTTCTATGAGGTGATAGGGTGCAATACTCAGTTGATTGCCTTGAAGGACGAGACTAATGGGGAGTTCTGCTGATTGTATCGATGGCGCAAGGCCAATCGGTAGTCGAACGGATCTCTCTCTGTGGAGGCGGTGCGTCAGGCCTTGAATGGCCTGATCACTTATATATATATGCAATGTAATGGGAATTTTTATTATCTTTTGTTAATGGTGAGTGAATGCATGCACATGCGCTTTTTACTTTGCTACTGAGACCATAAAAAGAGACATTTTTAGGATTTTGGAGGAAGGTTTTAAAAATGGAAAATTATATAGGGGTGGAAGAGGAATTTTTTTTTTGAAATTCTGTTGAGAATATCAATTTTATTTTTATTGGGTTTTTCTGATTTTGATAAAAAGGGAAAAAGAAAAATTTCCAAAAATGGGGGGTTGCCGATCGACAAGTTCCTTGTCCTGCCTATCGGCAGTCAAGTCCAGTTCCATCAATTCAAAGCTTTGATTAGTTCCCTCTTCAGCCTTTTACTTTATGGGGTAGGATTCCCTCCGATTTCTGCAGGGGTCATGTATTTTGTGAGGGTTCTCAAGTATAAAAATGGGTAAGGGTGGAGTGTTTTCATCACACCTTCACATTTTTACTTACTTGCCTACTATCTCTTAGTCCTATGAGATGGCTCTCCCTGGTAGCATTGAGTTTTCTAACTACCTCGAAGCCTTGGAAGCGATGTGCTCTTATAATGTCGACTACGATGCTATCAACATGCGTTGAGTCTCTTTGTGGTGCAATCGGTCCATTGAGTGGAACATGCTGATGGCGGTGGTACAATTTTGGTACCCCGAAGACCATGTATTACGCTTTGGGTTGGATGAAGTTTGTCCTGCCTATAAGGAATTTTCTGTCATGCTGGGGATAAATCCCAGTGTTGCTGCGGCTTTACCTGAATTTTCTCATTTTCCTAGGGATTTGCAGGCTGGGCTTCTTCGTATTTCGCCTTCGGTAACTAGATCACTGGTTGCTGGAGGAATGATCTCCCTCCTGCCGATGTTGCAGTCCATGCATTTGTAGGAAGTAGGTGGTGCTAGCTATTCTGGAGCCATTGCTCTGGGCCTGGTTTCATAATTGCTGTTAGTGACTAGGGAAGTGCTGGTGGATCCACAACTTGCAGCCATTACTTCATGGATGTCATACGGTTGTAATCCTGCGGCGGTGATACTGGAGGAGACCCTGAACAGTCTGGATGCCTAGTGAGAAGGTCGTTCTGACTTCCTGCGAGGTAACCCAGTGATGATATTCATGTGGTTGACCAGGATATTGGGAGTTGGGAGAATTGTCTTGTGGAGCATGGGGCTCGAAATCTATACTGGTCAGTGCCTTGGTGGGGACAGTTGCAACCTATTCTGGAGCTAGGAGAATACCCCTATGAGCGGGTGGTTGGTCTCATACAGACCTCTTTTTATTTCCCTTGGCGGCTTCTGTGCCAATTTGGCTAGGCACAGGTCGTGCCACCTCGAACACTAAATTTCTTTATGGTGGAGGATTTGACCGAGCATCTACGCCTGCGGCTTGGCTCTCTGTGGGAGAGTCGGCGTCCATCGACCCATCCCTCTCAGTCTGTTGGGAGACTTTAGCATATCCCTTGGGATTATATGAAGTGGTTTTGGAGGAGAGTAGTTAGCAAGATGTTGGCAGTGGAGACTGGACAAAAGTGGCTTATCTCTTTTAACACCATGAAAGGAGGTGCTGTGGTTTTTTTGAAGCTGGTTTGAGCTTATCGGTCCATGGAGTATCTACGACACTCTGTTCAAGTAGGGGAAACTTGTGGACCCTAGGATGCAAATGATGATGATTGAGCAGGCTCCTCTAGTAGCTGTGGATAGGACTCCTGTAGAGTTTATTGTGTAATAGGGGATAAATGTGGGGATTTTATTTGGCTTCTTTAGGAGGGTAGGGGGAAGGGAATTATCCGTTCCTTTTCTTATGTAATCTGTACTGAAATTTCTTATTAGTGAAATAAATAAGTTTTTGATCATCCAACTGTGCCCTTTGATGAGTTTTGTGTTGTTTGAATTATCTATACCGATCGCTATGGCATATATAATCCTTTTGTTTTGGTATATATTAAAATGGACTGTCCTTCTCGGAGATAAGAAAAGAATAGTATTTTGTGAAAAAGAAAGGGTCGTGCTCATGTAAGGTGTATGAGCTGCCTATGTACCTCTAGGGATTTTGAATTTTTTGAATTTTGTTTGAAAATGGTTTTTTGCAGAGGATCAGGCCCACGTAGTTCTGGGCAGGGGGAAATGAAGAGTTTTTTTAGAATAGAAGGGTGACGGGAATAGTCGTAGCGCACCGAGATTTCAGACTAGGGGTAGAATTTCTTGAGATGGTCCAGGTTGACTGGACGAGCCATAGCTTCCCCATCTAAGTCAGTAAGTATGGTGGCACCGCCGGACAAGATCTTCTTGAGAATGTAGGGGCCGCTCCAATTGGGGTTAAATTTCCCTCTGGGGTCCCAGAGGGGTTCTATGATTTCTTTGAGGGCTAGGTCCCCTTCTCCGACACCACAGTCCTTGAATCTCTTTTTAATTAACTCTCTATTCGGCGAAAGGTACCCTTGTATGTGGTATTGTGAATTTAATATCCTTTCGTCTAGGAGGGTCAGCTCGTCAAGATGGCTTTGGCACCAGTCTTCTTCGTTGACCTTGCTCTCAAGCATGATGCGCAATGAGGGTATTTCTAGCTCCATTGGTAGGACTGCTTCCATGAGATAGACTAGAGAGTAAGGGGTAGCCCCAGTAGAGGTTCGAATTGAGGTTCGGTAGCCCCGAGGGCATACGGGATTCGGTCGGCCCAATCCCGATAGCTTTCGATCATCTTACTAATGATGGCTTTGAGGTTCTTGTTGGCGGCTTCGACTGCATTGTCGGTCTGAGGTCGATAGGGAGAAGATTTGTGTCTCTGAATCCCGTATTCTTTGACCACCTCTATGACTTCTGCCTCAAAATGCAACCCGTTATCTGATACTAGCTCATGTGGGACCCCATATCGGCAGATGATGTTTTTCTTGATGAATTTGGCCACTTTCTTAGCATTCAGCACTGCATATGACTCGGATTCGACCTGTTTGGTGAAGTAGTCAATGGAAACTAGGATGAACTCATGCCCATTGGAAACCTTCGGTGTAACCTTCCTTATAATGTCGATGCCCCAGGTGGAGAACGACCAGGGAAAGGTCATGTTGTATAATTCACGCGGAGGCAAATGCTGAAGGTTGGAGAATTATTGGCATTTGAGGCATCTTCGGACATAGGCGGTCCAATCCTGGGTCATGGTGGTCTAGTAGTAGCCTTGTCGAATGATCTTTTTTGCAAGCATGTGACCGTTCATGTGGGGTCCGCATTCCCCGCTGTGGATCTTCTGCATTATCTTTTCAATGTCAGCCCCTACAATGCAGTGCAAATGAGTTCATCGAAGTTCCTTTTGAGCAGTGCTTTGTGACAGATTATGTACTGGGAAGCCATTCTTCGGAGGGTTGCTCGGTATTTCTTGTTGGAACCCTCGGGATACCTACCAGGCTTGAGGAGGTGCCAAATATCATGGTACCATAAATTGGCTAGCTCAGGACGTTTTGCGATGATGAGCTCAATGTGGTAGCAATGGGTTGGTTTGTCTTGCTTTTGAACAAGGAAGGGGGTCATTGTGATTCCTACGGGCATGTCGACCATGAAGGCCAAGGTAGAAATGGCATCGGCTAGGTTATTATTTGCTCGAGGTAGGTAATGGAAGGTAATATCTTAGAATTGGGAGGATAGTTCTTCTAAGTGGGTATGGAAGGGTTGGAGTTTCTCATCCTTGACTCTCCACTTTTGAGCACTTAACTGATGAAGAGGGAGGAATCCCCGTAGATGTCTAAGCATTAAATACCTTTCTTGAGAGAAACTTTGAGGCCTACCGTGCATGCCTCATACTCATTCATGTTATTGGTGCAGAGGAAATCCAATTTGATGGAGATGGGAGTGTGGGAGTCATATGGGGCTATCATAGGTATCCAAATGCCATATCCCTTTTTATTTCCAGTGACGTCAAAGAACATTTGCCATCGAAGGCAGTTTTGAGTAGCATAGGGAATGTTTTCATCTGGGAATTCGGAGACCCAAACATCGGCTTCATTCATAGAATAATCAGCGAGGTAGTCAGAGATGTCTCTTCCTTTCATGGCTTTCTACGTGACGTACACGATATCAAACTCGACTAGGAGCATCAACCATTGGGCCATTCGGTTGGACAAGGTGGGTTTCTCAAGAAGGTATTTAATGGGGTCCATTCAGGATACAAGTTTAATGGGGAAGGTGAGCATGTAGTGCCGCAACTTTTGGGTGACCCAGATAAGTACGACACACGCCTTTTCCGAAGAAGTGTAGTTAACCTAATTCCCGGCCAATTTGTGACTGGCATAATAGATGGGTCTTTCTTTGCGGGAATCTTCAAGGTATTGGGCTAGAAAATCCCCAATTATGGCGTCGGTTATGGTTAGGTATAGGAGCCAGGGGAGACTAGACTATGGTGGCATAAGTACTGGGGGTTGGGTCAGATATTGTTTGATTCGATCAAAAGCTTCTTGGCATGCCTCACTCCAAACTTTAGTTGAATCCTTTCAGAGGAGCTTAAAGATAGGTTCGCAGATAGAGGTTAACTGGCTGATGAACCGGTTGATGTATTATAATTTTTCGAGGAAACATCGGACTTCTTTCTCTATTCGAGGAGGTGGTGTCTCAAGTATGGCTTTCAGTTTGGCAGGATCTGCTTCTATCCCTTTCTCACTGACCATGAATCCTAAGAGTTTTCCCTTTGTAACGCCAAAGACGCATTTCTGCAGATTTAGTCTCATCTGATACTGTCGCAGTCGTTCGAAGAACTTTCGGAGAGTAGGAACATGACCTTCTCTAGTTTTGGACTTTTACTTATATCATCCACATAGACCTCAACTTCTTTGTGAATCAGATTATGTAGGATGGTTGTGGTAGCCCTCTGGTAGGTAGCCCCAGTATTCTTGAGATCAAATGTCATGACAGTGTTGAAAAAGGTTCCCCATGGGGTGATGAATGCTATTTTTTCTTGCTGGTCTGGGTGCATTTTGATTAGGTTGTATCCGTCAAATCCGTTGACGAATGACTTGAGAGCATGACTGGTTGTGTTGTCCACGATCATGTCGATATTGGGTAGCGGATAATCATCCTTTAGAGAGGCTTTGTTCAAATCTCAATAGTCTACAGACATGTGAACTTTTCCTCCTAATTTTATCACGGGCACTATGTTGGCTAGCCGCATAGGATATTCGATCACACGAATGAAGCCTACGTTCAACTGTTTGACCACCTCTTTTTTGACTTTGAGCGACCATTCGGTACGAAGCTTTCTCAACTTTTGTTTGATCGTCTTATAACCTGGGATAGTGGGAATCTCGTGTTGAGCTATTTCAGGATCATTGCTAGGCATATCATCGTAGGACCATGTGAAGACATCCACGAATTCTTTTAGCAATTCTTTGAGTTGTGCACGCTCATGCTCGTCGAGGGTAGCCCCAATCCTAATCTTGTGCAGTTGGCTACTAGAACCGAGGTTAACAACAATAGTCTCTTCTTCATTAACTTGAATGCGGTTATGTTGTTTATTATTAACCTTATTTAGATCAATTAAGAATTGTTCATTTTCAAAATCATCATCATCAAAAGTTTGATTAGAATCCAAATAGTTAATGTAAGGCACAGCAAGATACTCAAAATCTTCGTTTATTTCATTGATAGGAAAAATAGCAGTGAGAACCTCGTCAAAAGAGGACTCGATTACATTTGAACAAGGATAGACAACAGAAGAAGAAATGGGGTAAATATTAGGATTAGGGGAGATTTCAGCAGGTAGATCTAGCGTTGCATGCTAATTGAGGAGAGGTATATCAGCAACTTTAATCAGTTGGGATGGATCCGGTGATGTAGTGCCTGAGTGAACCATGCAGAGTGTTATCCCCAGTGTCTGTAAGCTGAAGGAATCTTCGGAGTCACTTTCCTCAGTCTCTTTGGTATATTTGACGAGTGATTGTACTTAGTTTTGGGAACCTTCGGCCCACGAGTAGCTGTCTTGGAAAAAGATCTCCAATCCAAGATTCATCTTCTTGTCTGTATGGTCATACCATGATTCTAAAAATCCACAAAAGGGGAAGTCCTCAACCTCTTTGATGAATCATCCATTTAAGGAGTCACCTGGGATAGTCTGGACATGGTCTAGTCTTCTCTTTATTCGAGACTGGCAGATCATTCTGAGCTATTGTTTTGATGTTTGATACCCCAAACCAGAAGGAGGGAAAGCTTTCTTCAGTTCAATCGGCTCAAGTATCCCTTGATGTCTTTGTCCTAGCCCCAGTCCGAGCATAAAGTTCATGTGTTCTGAACATCTGAATCACATTGACGTTGCCATGAGGGTCGTATTCTGGACAAACCCTTTCTTTAAAGTTGTCCCCTGCTAGGAGTGGAAGTGGCTCAACTCGGAATCCTGAAAGGAGCATATCATTTGACCCATGCTATATCTCAAGGATTGGACTGCTGGTACTTGCACCATAGGCATTGTCGTCGTAGTCCAAGATGGTAATAACCCGTCCATCTACGAAGAACTTTAATTTCTGATGGAGTGAGGAAGATACACCCTTAATACTATGGAACCAAGGTCGTCCTAGCAATAGGTTGAAACAGGCTTGGATGTTAATAACTTGGAATCCGACGATAAGGTTTATAGGGCCAGCCCCTATTACAAGATTTATGGATCCCATCACCTCCCGACGGGTATTATCGTAGGCACGCATAGCAACGGAGGTTGGAGCAAGGTCACTTTCTTTCAGGCCTAAGCACTTAAAGGTTCTTAGTGGGTAGACATTCAAGGTGGATCCATTATCCAAAAGAGAGAGTTGCATGACCTTCCTCATAACTTCGACGGAGATGTTGAGCGCATGATTGTGGTTTATACCAATCTTGGGGATTTCTTCTTCACAAAAGGATAGCATTCGGGTAGAGGTCAAGGATTCGACCAAATTTACTGCTTCTTCTGGTGTGGTAGAAGGAGGAACTGTGGGTCCAGTGAGCAACTTGATCAAAGCATTTATGTGCAGCTGAGAAGACAAGAAAAGCCCCCATAGAGTGATGTTAGCTTGAGTTTTCTTCAGTTGATCGAGGATGTTGCTCTCCTCGAGGGTAATTTTTGGCATAGGAAGGTTTTTAACGCCCTTCCCTTTTTCATTGACTGGTAGTGAGTTTGGGATCTGGTAATGCCTCCCTGATCTGATTATATGATTTACTAAAGAAGGGAAAAATATGAATCCCTTTTCCTCGTCGATCTTGGGTTGTTTTGCCACCTTAATTATTTCTTTGAGGAGTTCTTTAAATGATATCATTCCACACATGTCGACTACCAGGCTAATTTTCTTGAACGCTTGTTCTTCATTCGAATCTCCAAATTCTTCCCCCCCATCAGGTGGCAACAATTATGTTTTTCCATGTAAAGTTAATGTATTCCACAACTTCAACGGCTTCTTCATATAGGTCTTCCCAGTCTGTGGGGATGTGTAAGGGTGAAGGGACCATGCGCCCTTGTATCTTTAAAGCATCAAGTAACTCGGTCATGCTGCAAATGTTGTTGGTTTGTTTAAATAATTCTGCCATAATCTGGACAACATCATCCATGTTGACTTCATCGATTGGTACCATCCATCTTTTTTACTCTCGGGCCCATTTTCGTGCTTCCAAGAACAGCGTACCGAACCTCCAGTAATCAAGTATCATTTATGAGGGAAATTTCAGATCGAACTCTAGGAGTTGGTTCAATACTTATGACAATTCCATGCTTCCATTTTCAGAATGGGTACAGACAGCGATGCATGCTCTAGTAAGGAGTGACAGTGCCTGATCAACCAGGCTAGTAGGATGTAGGAGGAAATATAGGCAAATTTGGAGAGGTTTAGGAAAGTATATGGGTGTGATTTGAGTTGAGGGATCGAATTGTGGGTTCTCATATAGAAAGATGGCATTGGCCTGATTTGGAAGTGGGTTGTGAGTAGTGTTTTGCTTAGGATTGGTTGGTGGGGTGATGGTACCCCGGTCAATTAGGCCTTGGATTATGTTTCGAAGGTGAAAGCATTGGTCGGTGGTATGGCCAGTTGTTTGGTGAAAGGCTCAATGAGCATCTGCCTTGAAGTTTCTTGGTAGTGGATTTGGTAATGGACAGGGGTCCAAGGGTTTGATAAGGTTTCGGCTTAATAGTGCCTGATAAACTTTGGATAGGGGAGCATGGAGCTCGGTGTATTCCTCTCGGACTAGAATATGGTGGATTTCTGGCACCCATGATGTGGTTGGTTGAGAGATGTTGTTGATGGTTGAGACTGTAGCACTGTAAGGTTTGTCATATTTTCTAGGGGTGAACTGTCCGGACACCTTATTTGGGTCAACTTTTGTTTTGGCAAGACCTTATTCAATTTCTACTCCTTCTCTGAGAGCTCAGAAGTGGGGATAGTATTTTCCTCCCATCGTTGCTCGAACATGGGGTAGGAAGTTCTTTTTCACTATGCTAACTTGTTATTCCTCGGACGACCGATTAGTCATGGTTGCTGCTTTTTCCCTCCATCGGGCGATGAAGTTACTGACTGATTCTCTATGGTTCTGTTTGAGCATCTCTAAATCACTGCTGGTGACCTTAATCCCTTCATTGTATTTTTACTGTGACATGAATTCCCAGGCTACATCCTCCCAGCTACGAATTCTGGACTCTTCGAGAGATAAAAACCTTCGGATGGCGCTATCCTTCAAAGTTTGTTGAAACAATTAGGCCATCACTTCTTCAGAAGCCCCTAGTAGAGTCATGGAACAATGATAACTTCGAAGATGAACAATAGGGGGTCCACTTCCTTTGAATTTCTAGATATTTGGCATCTTGAACTTCTCGGGTAACCTCGCTTTAGGATAAGGAGACATGTGGGTGTAGTCCATGTAATTTCCTGAGATTTTGACTTGGTCAAACTTCTTGGTGAGCATCTTGAGGTCCTCTTTGACTTTGTTCATCTCTTATTCCTTCGGATCAATGACCATAGGCAATTTAGCCCCAGGCTTGGCAAGGTTTATCATAGGAAGCTGGGCAGGCGGCGGCCCATTAGCAGGAAGGGCACATGGAGTGTGCTGATACTCTTTGGGAACCCAGATGGGCTTGGGTGGACCCATAGTGCGAGGGAATAGGGCCTCGAGCTCTTGAGGAATGGGAACCTGGTTTCGTTTCATCTCTTGGAACTCGGTCCGGAGGTTGTCAATCTTAGACACAAGCTGAGCTAGGACTACCGTCAGATCCGGCTGTACAACGGTTACTTGATCTGTGTTCTCCATGGAAAGCCAATGGATTTCGGACTTAGAAGGAGTAATAGGGTAACGAACGGAACTCCGGGGTGACTTGACTGAAGACCAAAGCCAATAAGAAGACAGGCTAAGGGCTTGCGATCTACCTGAGAAGGCCTAAATGGGATTTATTTTTTAGAAAAAGGGATGAATATTTTTTTTTTTTTAGATTGAAAGACAAAATATTTTTGGATTTTTGATAAAGAGGGGAGAAATGTTTTTAGATTTTTGATAAGGAAAGGAAAAATGTTTTTGGATTTTGGATAAAAAAAAGGAGAATTTTCTTTTTGGAGACGATCTCAGCATGATTATTATAACTATTATATTTTCACTTGTATTAATTCTCCTAAATGCAAAATTAAATGCCGGGCGGGACCCGAGCCTGGAAAAATTGGGTTTGTAATATATGCAAAGTTATGGCTTGACTTGTGGCCAGGCTCACGGTCAGGGTCCCATTTTAAAAATGCGTGAAAATTTGGGCGGCAGGCCGACCCAAAATTTCGACAGAGTTTTGGGTAGAAACCAACAATCTAACATGTGTGTCCTAGGTTTGATACCTATATGCGAGTATGCAGTTGGTTGGGTGAATTGGAAAGGGTTCTCCCCTTTGGCATGACTTCCACGATATACATCTTGCTCTTGCGGGCAATCGGTACGTGTGGACAAGCCATTTGATAAACCTGAGTGTACGTGAATTGCCTCACCATATACCTCGTGGGGACGGTTCGTGTGAGAGAGAATTTGATATACTCAGCACACGTGAATGAGTTCTCGGCGATATACCTCCCGTCATGACTTCGGTCAAGCGGTATGATGTGGGGGGAACCGTTCGATATATGTCGAAGGTACTTGGCCAATGGAAGGTGAGAGTCATATCGCTTAGGCTAACTGCTCCCTACCGGACCAGCGCCCATCACGAAGTGACCCTCCAGTTACTGGGTAAAAATTTGGTCAATAACAATGCTCTTTGGTGATGTAATGTGAATCATGCATGATTCTCTTATTAGTATCTTATGAGAATGTCTTGTAACACCCCGCCCAATTAAATACCGGGTGGCCAGCCCCATACCAAATTAAAACAGAATATACAGTTGGCTCATTCTTAGCATCACTGTCGAAAACATTTACAACTCACCCAATACCCAATTAAGCTAGTGTTAAAAACTTTCAAAATTTTAATTCAACAAAATTCATTTCTAGTTTAAGAATAACACAACACATTTTATTCTACAACACTGATAACCAAATAGATAACATAAAAGAATTTAAAAGCATTTGGAATAAACATTCCCACATAATATTAATCCATTACAGTAATCTCAACAATGTTAAATGTATTAAAAGACACGAATACAATAGTATTTGACCCCGATAGAAAAGAGATAACTGAATCCTTTGGGCAACATGCCCTGACTAAGAATACTGTGAATCAAAAAGATAATAGGCGTTTAAGCAAAACTCCATAGATCCATAGCCTGTCATAATCCGCTAAGGTTGGCGTCCCTGTTGCTGGACACCTGATATAGAAGATACAATAGAAAAGAAAATATGAAAGGAAATGGGTCAGAGCCCGATTGTGTAAATGATTTTTCAAACAACAAGTATTTAACAAGTGCAATAAAGCATTTATTATGTACATGTTAGATCCAACTCTCACTTGCTATTCTCACCTCTCAACTAGAGTGCACAATTAACGTTTCCTATTAACCTCCTAGTTAATGATTCCTCTTTAGCAATTCCATAATATAATTCCATTCCCATATCATAACCCCGTATGTCCCATACCATACGTTATATAATCATTCTTATACATTTTTCATTAATATGAATCGTTGCTCATTAACATGAATCATTTCTCATTAATATGAATTAAGCTTTTCAATTCTATAAGAATAAACATTCATTAACTTAATTCCATTCTTTTCTCAATTCGCCTTTATCTACAATTATCACACAGTAGATGACTTAACAACAATATAACCATTCAATCATTTAATTCATTATATATAGATTCATATATAATACGGCACCCCGAGTCACAGCTGCGGTGAAATGCATTACTCTGCTATCATGTCCCATCATCGCTGGTTGCCGAATAGTGGACAAAAGGTTCGGTAAGGATTTCTCGAACTATAAATAACAACACAAACATTGGAGGTGAACATAGTTCTCGTATCCATGGGTCACGCACATACCTACGTACCCACAGTCAGCGGACTTATCAACTCCCCGATAAGTCTTTCATAGACCTATGTTCTTGAGCGACAAATCAAAGATCCCATGGATTCATCAGGATATGACTGCCCTCACGCGTAAACCTCCCACCGATAGCAAGTAAGCTAGGTATGTCATACACATAAATCATCAATCAATCAAATAGGCATTCTCATACCTATAATATAATACCAATAAGGTAATATCACTACCTTAAGATAATTCCCATACGTAGCATTATATCTCTTTTAAATTCCACGTATTAAAATATCATATCTTTACTTCATAATTTAATTATCCTCGCATCCTATAACATCTCTCCACTCCCAACGTCGTTAAGGTTCATGCGCGGAGTGTCTCGCAAAGCCAAATCCAAACAAGGAACCCCTCCAATACACTACTACTTAAATTTGTTGATCGAGGAGGTCCGTCGACTTTAAATACTGGATTGGGATAACCTCATACCCTCTTTCAACCAAATGTGTTCTAAACTCCCATCTCTATCTAGGAGTCATACTGCTAAGCGCTCGTATTACACTTAGTCCTTGCACAATCAATAATGAGCTTAAACTCAGTCCTTGATGTTCATATTGTAATTGTGAGGCTACCCAGGTGTTACATTCAATCACCACTACTGGACCTATCCTTAATCCTCAAGCAAACCAATTATAATCCAACAAATGAATCTAGCAACCGAAATTTCTTTAATTTAATTATCATCATTCTAATCAATTTAAATCCCAATCAAATTAATTAAAATCTTATCAAGGGTCTACTGATATTTTCTAAGTCCCATAATATCCAATTAATAATCACCAAAGATCCACAAAAGTTTTGGGATAAGAACCAACATTAAAAAGAAACAACATCATGAATTCTCATATTTTAAATACTCAGAAAAATCAGATCCAAAAATTATTCGAATCATCAATCCGACTTCGGATTTGGATTCTATACGAAAAATTGAGTCAGGTATGTGTTTTGAGTTTTTCTTAAATCTTATCCAAATGAACTCGAAAAGGAGATCTAAACATTCCAAATTGGCTCTTCTCATTTCACTCGTTTTTGCCTCTTTTTCCAGAAAATTATCAACATATTATCTTCAAGAACACAAAATGATTTTCATAATTTCTTCCACATATTGATGAATATTTCTTGGATTACTAACTACCTACAACATGAGTTTAATTCCTATATATTTCATACTTCCAGAAATCCATTACTACTCCATTTTTATCTTCCAAACATGAAAAATCATCTCTTTTCATAATTATTCTAACATGGACAATATACGAACTTAAGTTGAAAATATCAAACACTTGCCATTAATGAAGATCTAATCCTTTGGGGTTGAATAACATATGTGGTTCTCCCTTTTTCCGGCCACTTTTGGTGGTGGTTGGTGGTGGTGACCTTTGGTCTTTAGTTCTCCTCCTTTCAAAGCAAGCTTTTCTCTTCCCATGCAACCTTTCACTCTCTCTAAGAAGATGACCTTTCAATTTTGTGTAGAAGAGATGAATGAACCCACATTCAACTAATCTCCAAATACTTATAATAAGACAAAACCCGAAATCACAATTCATCCCCCTTGTAAAAATAACCAAAATGCCCTTTTAGGTTGTATTTTCATTTACAAATGACCCGAGACCCAAATCCAACATCCAAATAGACTTTTCTGACTATTTCAACCCTTCCGGACGCAACGACGCAGTCGAAATGACTTTAAGGTCGATAGAAAATAAATTTCCTTTTTAATTTAATAAATTAGTCCCGACACGTCCCATACCGCGTCTGACTAAAATTTCCAAATTACCGAAATTATATCACACCGTCATAATAATGACATCATATTCATATATTACCTAAATATCTTTAAGTAATATTCAGAATCATCCATTTTAATATCCACAATACGGATAAAACCCAAATGAATTAATTTATAATAAAATCCAATTAATACATTAATTTAAAATATAACCCATTTTAAAAGTCATTAAAATCACGAGGTATTACATACTTCCCCCCTTATAATAGAATTTCGTCCCGAAATTCAGGAATATAAATCATACCGATAAGGTCAACTCCGAGTATACATCTCACATCGCAAGAAACCTAAAACGTACCGCCCATAGAGTACATTAACGAAAATCCCTATCGATGTTATACGCCAAGCCTCACCATATAGTTTTAACTGAATCGAATTTAAACTTTACCCAATCTTCCTTATACCATTCACGTAACCAAGTTCAGAAAAATGATCCTCAATCATCAAGTAAATACATCCTGAAGTCACAACTACTCACTCTTTCACAATTATGAAAATTACTACCATTCAACCATCCAGGGCGCCCATACACCCTATCGTACCACTTTCATTATAATATTTGTCGCAAAGGTTACAAACTCATATACTAAGGACCTAACTTATTTCGACTCCCAACGGTTATTAGTTTCATGCGTGGGGTGTCTCGCAAGCGAAATCCAAACAAGGAACCACCCCGATACACTACTTCCTAAAGTAGTCGGTCATCGAAACTCATAAGGTCCTTATTCAATAGTGTATAAAAATTTGGTTTATCGAAAAAAAATATCAGGTTTATCAATTTAAACAAAAAAAAAATTTAGGTTTTATTGATTTTAAATAGAGTCTACTCATCTACTCTTCTCTAGAAGACAAGATGCTGGCTAATAGTAGTACATACGCTCTCGTATACCACAAGTCAATGCATGCCGATAGTCACATCATGCTCGGACATTCCCAAAGGAAGTAATCCCATGATAAAAATCAAACCCACGTGATAACATGTAAAACATAGGTGTCCCACACCCCTTGGTGAGTCTACGTAAATAACAGTGCTATAGGCTAAGTTTAGCAATCCTTTTTGCCCCCACAATATTAATCCCTACAAAAATCAATATACGCCTCATAATTCCTTAGATAGAAAACATACCCTCATTCATGGGTGGTGGTTATTGAATCCCACAATTATAACTTTTCTCCAATGAGTCAAGAAAAATTTTACCCCCAAATTTTCAGTTCTAGTTCACCACACTCCACTATATGCCCAAGCCTTTGAATATATTGCCTTCGTTAGGTAACACACATAATTCCCGCATTTCAAGAACTTCTACTAATGACTCTCCTCAATTTTTCCATAATAGGGATGACCTCGACTATGGTCATCATACTCGAACATACTTCATAACCTCCTAAGTGCGATCTCCGCTATCCGTCCAATGGCCCTCATCTGCCATACTTCTAGTACGAACCCGTTCGAACGCAAATAATATTCACTAATATCTACGTTATAGCAGGAGAACAAAATCCCACCAAGGAAATCAACAATCCTAAACATAGGGCTCTACATCAAAGAACGAAAAGCTGAAAACACAGTAAGTCGTACAGACCCTAAAGGACACTAGAACCTGATGCTCTGATACCATTTGTAACACCCCGCCCAATTAAATACCAGGTGTCCAGCCCCATACCAAATTAAAACAGAATATACAGTTTACTCATTCTTAGCATCACTGTCGAAAAACATTTACAACTCACCCAATACCCAATTAAGCTAGTGTTAAAAACTTTCCAAATTTTAATTCAAAAAAATTCATTTCTAGTTTAAGAATAACACAACACATTTTATTCTACAACACTGATAACCAAATAGATAACATAAAAGAATTTAAAAGCATTTGGAATAAACATTCCCACATAATATTAATCCATTACAGTAATCCCAACAATGTTAAATGTATTAAAAGACACGAATATAATAGTATTTGACCCCGATAGAAAAGAGATAACTGAATCCTTTAGGCGACATGCCCTGACTAAGAATACTGTGAATCAAAAAGATGATAGGCATTTAAGCAAAACTCCATAGATCCATAGCCTGTCATAGTCCGCTAAGGTTGGCGTCCCTGTTGCTGGACACCTGATGTAGAAGATACAATAGAAAAGAAAATATGCAAGGAAACGGGTCAGAGCCCAATTGTGTAAATGATTTTTAAAACAGCAAGTATTTAACAAGTGCAATAAAGCATTTATTATGTACATGTTAGATCCAACTCTCACTTTCTATTCTCCCCTCTCAACTAAAGTGCACACTTAACGTTTCCTATTAACCTCCTAGTTAATGATTCCTCTTTAACAATTCCATAATATAATTCCATTCCCATATCATAACCCCGTATGTCCCATACCATACGTTATATAATCATTCTTATACATTTTTCATTAATATGAATCGTTGCTCATTAACATGAATCATTTCTCATTAATATGAATTAAGCTTTTCAATTCTATAAGAATAAACATTCATTAACTTAATTCCATTCTTTTCTCAATTCGCCTTTATCTACAATTATCAAACAGTAGATGACTTAACCACAATATAACCATTCAATCATTTAATTCATTATATATATATATTCATATATAATACGGCACCCCGAGTCACAGCTGCGGTGCAATGCATTACTTTGCTATCATGTCCCATCATCGCTGGTCGCCGAATAGTGGACAAAAGGTTCGGTAAGGATTCCTTGAACCATAAACAACAACACAAACATTGGAGGTGAACATAGTTCTCGTATTCATGGGTCACGCACATACCTACGTACCCACAGTCAGCGGACTTATCAACTTCCCGATAAGTCTTTCATAGACCTATGTTCTCGAGCGTCAAATCAAAGATCCCATGGATTCATCAGGATATGACTGCCCTCACACGCAAACCTCCCACCGATAGCAAGTAAGTTAGGTATGTCATACACATAAATCATCAATCAATCAAATATGCATTATCATACCTATAATATAATATCAATAAGGTAATATCACTACCCTAAGATAATTCCCATACGTAGCATTATATCTCTTTTATATTCCACGTATTAAAATATCATATCTTTACTTCATAATTTAATTATCCTCGCATCCTATAACTTCTCTCCACTCCCAACGTCGTTAAGGTTCATGCGCGGAGGGTCTCGCAAAGCGAAATCCAAACAAGGAACCCATCCAATACACTACTACTTAAATTTGTCGATCGAGGAGGTCCGTCAACTTTAAATACGTGATTGGGATAACCTCATACCCTCTTTCAACCAAATGTGTTCTAAACTCCCATCTCTATCCAGGAGTCATACTGCTAAGCGCTCGTATTACACTTAGTCCTTGCACAATCAATAATGAGCTTAAACTCAGTCCTTGATGTTCATAATGTAATCATAAGGCTACCCAGGTGTTACATTCAATCACCACTACTGGACCTATCCTTAATCCTCAAGAAAACCAATTATAATCCAACAAATGAATCTAGCAACCGAAATTTCTTTAATTTAATTATCATCATTCTAATAAATTTAAATCCCAATCAAATTAATAAAATCTTATCAAGGGTCTACTGATATTTTCTAAGTCCCATAATATCCAATTAATAATCACCAAAGATCCACAAAAGTTTTGGGATAAGAACCAAAATTAAAAAGAAACAACATCATGAATTCTCATATTTTAAATACTCAGAAAAATCAGATTTAAAAATTATTCGAATCATCAATTCGACTTCAGATTTGGTTTCTACACGAAAAATTGAGTCAGGTATGTGTTTTGAGTTTTTCTTAAATCTCATCCAAATGCACTCGAAAATGAGATCTAAACATTCCAAATTGGCTCTTCTCATTCCACTCGTTTTAGCCTCTTTTTCCAGAAAATTATCAACATATTATCTTCAAGAACACAAAATGATTTTCATAATTTCTTCCACAGATTGATGAATATTTATTGGATTACTAACTACCTACAACATGAGTTTAATTCCTATATATTTCATACTTCTAGAAATCCATTACTACTCCATTTTTTATCTTCCAAACATGAAAAATCATCTCTTTTCATAATTATTCTAACATGGACAATATACGAACTTAAGTTGAAAATATCAAACACTTGCCTTTAATGAAGATCTGATCCTTTGGGGTTGAATAACATAGGTGGTTCTCCCTTTTTCCGACCACTTTTGGTGGTGGTTGGTGGTGGTGACCTTTGGTCTTTAGTTCTCCTCCTTTCCAAGCAAGCTTTTCTCTTCCCAAGCAACCTTTCACTCTCTCTAAGAAGATGACCTTTCAATTTTGTGTAGAAGAGATGAATGAACCCACATTCAACTAATCTCCAAATACTTACAATAAGACAAAACTCGAAATCACTATTCATCCATCTTGTAAAAATAACCAAAATGCCCTTTTGGGTTGTCTTTTCATTTCCAAATGACCCGAGATCCAAATCCAACATCCAAATAGACTTTTTTGACTATTTCAACCCTTCCGGACGCAACGACGCAATCGAAATGACTATAAGGTCCATAGAAAATAAATTTCCTTTTTAATTTAATAAATTAGTCCCGACACGTCCCATACCGCGTCTGACTAAAAAATCCAAATTGCCGAAATTATATCACACCGTCATAATAATGACATCATATTCATATATTACCTAAATATCTTTAAGTAATATTCAGAATCATCCATTTTAATATCCACAATACGGATAAAACCCAAATAAATTAATTTTTAATAAAATCCAATTAATCCATTAATTTAAAATATAACCCATTTTAAAAGTCATTAAAATTATAGGGTATTACATGTCTTTTTCGATTATTCCAAACAGGGAACACAATACAAGTACCAATGGTTCACCAATTAAGGATGCGTGCAACATGTGGATATATGTGATCCTAGGTGCACGTGGTGCGAAGTGTACATGGAGAATTTTCTACAATTGTGTTAATAGAAGCATAAGTATGGGATATACATGAAAAAGGGGGACATGCAAAATTGGAAGAAAATATGAACAAGTATAACATTCATGTAAATAGAGTCTAGCCCTCAAAAGAAAGATCCCCAGTAGTGTTGCCACTTTGGCCATCCCCCGATCCTCGCGGCTGGCGGGCGCGTGAGGGAGGATCCTAGGTCCCATGCGTCCCTCTCGGGAGCGCTTCGGTTGGCGTCATTTGTGTGAGGTGTAAAAATTTAGAGAGATTAGATTCTCCAGTCTATTTTACTCAAAACAGACAAAAGAAAGGGAGTCATCCCGAAGGACAACATCCAAAGACATACTGATGCATACGAAAACAAAATGATTCAAAAAGGGTTCAGAGGCTAAGTTACGAAATGGGAAGGTGTAAAGCACCCATTCTACCCCTTCGGTCTCTCATGGGTTTTTGTTATTTTCTTTTTATTTTCCCCGTGCTGTGTGTGCATCTGTATATATAGTGGAGATAGGAATCATCAACTTGTACCATGGAAGAGGTAAAGCGAGTCATCCGTAGGAAGGTATAAAAATAACATTAGAAAATAGGATTTAGGCGATTATCTTTATGTTGACCGTTATGATGGAACGATAACGCATGCGGAATAATACGCCACTAAGAACAAATATGTAATACCCCGTACTTTTGGCTATATTTATTTTTGGGGGTTAATTAATTAAATGCGTATTAATTGGAAATTAATTCGGGTTATAAATACTAACGAGATGCGAGTTGGTATTTGATTATGTGCATACATGTTTTGATATATGTATTTGGTATTATAAAATTTGTCGTGAGATTGATATACGGCATTTTAGAAATTTTATTGAGACGCGTGGAACCGTCGTGTCACGGTGAAATATGTTGATTATAAAAAGTGAATTTAAAATCTATAATCCGTATGGTCATTTTGAGTGCGCCAACGCGTCCGGAAGGGTCGAGATAGTCAAAAAACACTAGCCGGGGGTATAGTTTGGGTCCCGGGATATTTTTAGGCCGTACCGGCAACTTAAAGGGTATTTTGGTAATTTTACATTTTTGAGGAATTAAAAGTGACGAAAATTGGTTAATTAAATCTGATGTGGATTTGACCCACTAAGACCATAACCAACCCATATTAACCTAGAAGGCTACGTAGGTTATCATTTAGGTTTTCTAAGTTCCCCAAATCAAACCCTAGCCACCTTAAGCCACCATTGGAGAAGGAGCTTGGAGAGAGGAATTTCTGCAGAAAACTTCATCAAACCTACACCAAAATCAGAAATCAAACCAAGGAAAGTGACTTTATTCCATTTAAATTCAGAGAATGTCTTTTCCATGTTAGAAATTGAATAATTTTGATTGTTCTTGAAAGATTAAATGAAAACCCATGTAGTTGGAGTTTAGAACTTGAAAATTTGGAAGAGTTTGCATGTAGTATGATAGGTAGATGATTTCCCTCATAATAACTGTGATTAGGAGAAATTAAAACGAATTAAATTCTGGGATTTGATGATGATATAAAGTTAGGGTTCATGTTCTTGAGATATTGGGAAAAAGTATAGAAATTTGTAAAATTTATTGATGTTAGGATGGATTGGTCCATTAAAAACATGTTAGGATGTGACTATATATGTTTAGTATTGATTATAGACCTTTAAACGATTGATTGGGACTTAGTTTAGAAGATTTGATGTGTTAAAATGGATGAAAAACGAATTGGGGAAAAATCTGGGCCGAAACTGGCCAGTCGTTAGAAGCAGTCCCCAGGTCGTTCGAACGAGCTTCTAACGAGTTAACCAGTCGTTGCTAACGAGTAGGGATTTCGTTCGATATCTCGTTTGAACGAGATATCGTTAGAAGGTATAGTTCGTTCGAACGAACTAGATCTCGTTCGAACAGCCTCGTTGGAACGAGACTTCTAACGAGCTGACAGTCCAAACTCGTTCGAACAGTCTCGTTCGAACGAGAGTTCTAACGAGCTGGCAGTTTGGGCCATTTTGGACTGTTTTGATTTTTGGAGTTCCGTAAACTTATTCGAGGATATAGATAGGTGTAGTAATGATAGAATTGGGACATTTGGGTATTATGAGAAGGAATTTACATACGAGAGTTGTATTACATGGACGGTTTGGGTTGAGACGTGAGTGTCTACTACGACGTGAGAAATTATGGCGAGTATGATTACAAACCGGTATAGTACAAATTATAATAATTATAGTTAGTACGAGAGTGCAATATGTACTACGACTAAAATACGGTATTACTAAGATGTGTGTTTACTTAGTATTGGTATATGAATTGTGTGTATGACATACCTACCATACTTGCTATCACGGGAGGTTGCATTCGCTTAGGACCCTCTAATCCTTGTGTGCCTACGAGGGGGGATATAGACTGGTACCTCGATGAACATAGGTCAGAGAAAGACTTATTGGGATGTTAATAAGTCCGCTGATCGTGGGAGCGTAGGTATGTGCGTGACCCATGTGATGTGACTGTGTTCGCCTCCATTATTTGTGATTTGTGTTATCTGAACTATTCCTGAGAGATTCGGAATGTGTGATCCTTATGTACGTGATGTACCGGGATGGATAGCAGAGTATGTGTGCACCGCAGCTTAGTTCTCGGGGTGCTTGTATCGTATATTTATGATGTGAATAATATACATTTAATTAATGGGGATCCTCATGTTAATGTTGTAAATATATTATGGTATTGTTTCGAGAAATATAACGAGTTAACAGATAGTTATATATATTGCATATTGAGTATCTGAGTTTACGTTAAACCCCAATTTAATTACGAGCGTTATTATGTTAATGGAACCGAGTAATATGGGTAGAACCTTTGGCAGTCTAGCTAGATATGTTGTCAGTTAGCTAGTGGTATGGGTCGTTATAGATGGGTACTTGCGTTAGGAGTGCACAGTTAGACGAGAGGTGAGAATATAATGTGAGTGCACGTCCTAACATGTACTTTGCATTTAATGTTTTAAATGTTTTTAAAGCACTTGCAGGTTTTTAAAATATAACTCCACATTCGGGCTCTGACCCGTTTGCTTTTCAAATCTTTTTCTTGTAAAACCATTTTTGGTGCCCAGCCACAGGGACACCAAGCATAGGATACTCATTCAGGTGACGAGCTGTAGCTGGTTGTGGAAGCTACAGGGATTTGCATGTAGACGCTTCTATCTTTTGGATTCCAGAGTCACTATCTATCAGTTGTAGGGCATGTTGCCCATTTTTATTTAGAGACATCTTTTACATTTCAGTTCTCAGACTTTAGTATGTATTATTTCAGTATTCGGTTATTCATTTCAGTTATGGGATTGTAGTGAGGAGTTTTCCTCTAGACTTTATTTATTCTATTGTGATGGTTATTCGTTTTACTTCAGTATGGTGTATGGTGTTATTTATTTCTTCATTACACTTGTTGCATGTTAATCAGACTTAAATTAAAATTTGGCAACTTACTTTTTAAATACTAGGTGGTTAGTGATTTTTAAATGGTTTTCGACAGTGATGCTATTAACTGAGCCAACTTGGCATTTTGAATTAATTTAATAAAGGAGTAGCTACCCGGTATTTAATTAGTCGGGGTGTCACAAAATATATGTATATATATATATATATATATATATATATATATATAATATAAGAGAGTGGAGTTTAGAGAAAATATAAAATGAGAGAAAAAGTAAAAATAGGACTTGAGTCTCGGGTTTTACCCTCGAGACGCCTACGTAGCCTATAGAGGCGTCAAAGTCCACGTAGTTCGCATGCAAAATAAGGGGTGGGGTTTATCCCACAAATCCAATCGGGGAATTCTCTTATTTGTGTGTGTTCATGTGCGTGTGTGTGTGTGTAGAAAAAGTGTTGTAGTTGTGAGAAAAGTGTAAGAAAAGTGTGATAATTCCCATTTGGAATTTATGAGCAGACCCTCGTTTTCTGGTTTTTTGGGTTTTTATTTATATGGAAATAAGAGATGTACAATAATACTAAATAAAAAGTATATTAGGATGTGTGAGATGAGATAATAAAAGTGTTAAGTTATAAAACAAGTTATTGCGAATTAATGAGAATTTAAGGAGAGAGTTGAGAAAATTGGACCTTCTTGAAGATCTTGAGCTTGATCTTGAATGTTGGAGAGCAGCCCTTATACTTGGATGATGATGGAGGGTAGTGAATTCACCAATTTTGATGAAAAAGATGATGAAAAGTGAAGGTTGAAAAGGGATTTGGGTGTGGAAATCATGCTGACTTCGAGAGAGGTTTTCTGGATTTGCTGAGAGTGAGATCTATCAGATCTTGGCTCTCCTTGCAAGTGAGGTCAGGCCTCCTTTATATAGGCCCAGGACATTTCCGATCGGCATAGACCTATTCCTACCAATCGGCAGGTGCGTTTAGGCACACTGCCGATAGGCAGGGTCTGGGACCTGCCGTTTGGCAGTGTCTTTCAGGCCTTTTCGGAAAAATGACCATAGACTGCAAACTATTGATTAGAATTCCATACGGGGTGGACCGTTGGAAAGGTAATTCAGAGACCTTAGAAAGTCCTTTGGACTTTTCCCGGGTTTGGTAGTTTATTTTAGGTCAAATATGACTCGGAAGCATTCGTCAGTCCATTGGACGGGGAATCGTCAGACGCAAATGGATCATTCATCCGCATGGTAAGTCCTAATAGTGCATGGGATGCACCGTTGGAAAGGTTAGGAGATATAATTAGACATTCCAAAGAGTTTTATCCGGTTTGGGGAGTTAACTTTGGTCAATTGGGCCCTGGAAGCATTCAGTGACCTTTCGGAGTAAAATGGATCGTTCGTCCCTACCATAAGTAAGAATCATGCACGGAATGGACTGTTGGAAAGGGGTTTTAGTGACCTTAGAATATTCATTCAGTCTTAGGTCAAACAGATCTCGGGAGCGTCCGATGGCCTCCTAATTGAATTTTGGGGGAAAATAGGTCCTTCATCCGCATGGCAAGTCAGAATCGCACACGGGATGGACCGTTGGAAAGGGGTTTCAATGCCCTTCAAAGATTCATTCAGTATCGATCGAGCTAAAGACTTTGACTTTTCATCAAACGGAGCCTAGGAGTGCTCGATGGCTTCTAGGTCAGTACTCGGGGTATGACCTAGGTTTGTAGTGATTAAGGGAGGTGCTAGGTACCTAAAGAGATTTTAGGGGGTAACATAATGGGGTGTCTACAGAGATCATTCGTTATGAGTATCCGAAATTCATCATGCACATTTGTTATATTTGTATGCATTAATTTTCCTATCGAATTTGCTCACTTCACTACATTTCTGCTTTCACCGACTTGGTTGTTTTTGTGTTCTTTCATGGTGTGATTCTTTATTATGTACCTTGTGTGAAAAAAATTTAAAATTCAAAAAGAGAAAGTTTATTCCCTTGTGACATTCTCCATTTGTATTTATTTTTTATTCTTATCTCTATCTATTTGGGGACATCATAAAAAAAGGGAGAACGAATTATGGGGGAGAATTGTTTTCGTTTGCTTTAATAATGATTTACTTAAGCTTAATTGAAGATTTCTTTATGCTTATCATTATATATATTTCAAATTGTTGCGCATCACGGGTATTTATTTCTTGTCTCTTGCGCGTAGGTTCACGAACATACTTTTAGATTTCCTGATGATGACAAAGAAAGATTTGAAGAGTTGAAGATGTTGAAATCCGTTTGAATACATGTCATTTAGTATTTACAGTTTGAGAGTTTAATGGGGATATTAAATTTTTATGTTTTTTTTTGGATAGCATAATTCGGATTTTTTATGTATGTATCGGCATAGACATAGGGGGAGATTTGTAAGGACATGTTTTATAAATGTCTGCGGTAGAATCTAGGATTTTCTTAAGTATCCTAGATCATAAGTAACATGCCATATACCGCTACAATTGGCTTGTCTCAACACGATCTTCGTTCTAAGCCTCAATCCGAATAATGCGTTACTCATTCCCATCATCATCAACATCGTGATTCGTGTCCTATTTCACCAGTCATGGGTTCATGATAGTGTTCTTGATTATATTTCTTCGGGTCATAAGCTATCAACTGCATAAATTGGTAACCGAATCGATCCATTTTTTAAAGTGACCGGATCGATCCGATGTCTTGAACTCACTGTCCATTTTCATTCTACCAGACTGATCCATTTTTTAAAGAAAACGATTCAATTCAGAATACCTAACCGATCCAATCATCCTTTTCAGATCGATCCAACGATTTAGAAAAATCAGGCGCATGATTTTGTTTCAGTTCCTATAAATTCCACGAACGACAACGGCTTGTTTTAAGACTTTGAATGGAACTTTTATCAGACCTAATTTATCAAGTCTTCACTATTTTTCAAGACAAAATACACTCTTTGATTCACAAACAAGTTTTAATCCACTATGTGAATCCTTTAAACCCTAAAGGAGATTGATTTACTCTTTTAGAGTAACCTTGTGGAGAAGCCGTCTCTTTTCGATTACTGACCTTCTATAGCTCTTGCGGGATCTTCCATCCGACGACATTAGAACCGACACCTATCGGTATTTCGTTTGTCTCTTCTTGTATTTTCATTATAATCCCTATAAACTGAGCATTACAAATTATAGTGAAAATAAAAAGGTTTTGCTACTTTGGGGGATTTTTCATCAATTGGTTGTTTGTGATTGAATGTTCTTGCATGATTAATATTATCTTCAATCACACCTAGATGAATGTTTAGGATTTAATTAAAAATTAGGTTTAATTAAATAAATTTCTTTGTTTGAACATAAGGCGCACTCTCATGATTAACATTACTTAGATTGTTCTTTAACATGATTGTAGGGATTTAGTTTACTTTAATTTTCTTTATGGATTTAACTTTGTGCATGCCTCCACACATTCATGCACGAGCTCTTTTGAATTTTAACTTCACACGTTATATTTGAGCTATGTGAGATATTCTCACATCAATCATTTGATCTACATATTTTGTGACAATGGGGAATTTGGGCATGTAAGATCCATTGCCCGTGAGATTTTTTGTTTTTTATTACATATATAAGGGTGCACGAGAAAGGCTTGTGAAAGGAGAAAATAACCTTTGAGGTAAAGCCAGCATTGTTAATAGCCTAATGAAAATGAGAGGAAAAAAATAAAAAAGATTAAAGTTTAACTTAGTTTGTTTGTTTGATTTTTAAATAGTGATATATTCAAAAGATTTGAGTGAGAAAAAATGATATATGTTTAGCTTTTGAGGCTAATATAGTTGAAGATCAATGGGCTTGCACAATGAATCCTAGTTATTCTTTTCGTATCATGACGTTATTAATTTGCAAAATCATTAATATTTTAGGCTTGTATGCATTGTGCTTGTCTATTCATTTAGTTCACTTTATTTTGTCACTTTAGTCTAAATATAGTTTGATAAAGTTCTGTAGTCAAATAGAACTCCTTGAACATATTTGAGTGATTAGGTCATAATTCATATCTATTTAGTTCATGCCCATTCATTTTCACCCACATGTTTAGACAAATCGATACTATAATAGTGTGTAAAGCTTGTGTTTTGTCTCCATTTTGCGGTTTTTTATACCTATATATATATATATGTGTGTGTGTGTGTGTGTGTGTGTGTGTGTGTGCGCGCGCGCGCGCGCGCCAGATTGTTATTAGTATATTTTTCTTATTTATATATTTGGTATTGTTTTGTTTTGAGTCTTTACATTTGTATTTAATTCGTGATTTCCATATTCTTTATGACTGAATTATATTTGGCATGCCATATGATGATATTAGTATCTCTTGTTGATTGTTTGCAAACAAAACCTCATGTTTTTTTGTTTATTCAAGTTGGTATCTTATTTACGTCAATATTGATATTATTTTATCATTGTTTGGATTATATGTTCTAGTGTTGCCACGTTGTATTTTTGCATTTTATACCACTGTATGATATTATTACTTTTCTGTAATTTTTCTTGATATCATATGTTCGCATAATTAAGGGAGGTTTGATTTTTTGGTGGGTGTCAGAAATAGTTTATGCATTCTTACCTTTTCTATTTGGATATCTTATTTAGGGGGATATTTTTAGAATATCTTATTTAGGAGTGGATTTGGTTTATGGGGGAGAAATGGTATCTTTCTTTTTATGATTAGGATATCTTTATCTTAGGGGGAGACATCTTACCTAGGTTAACATTGTTAGACATAGAGAGAATTTTATTCTAAAGAATATTTTATACTTGTTATTGTAAGGACACAAATTTCCAATTGAGTCCATATGTAGTTTTGGCTCAATTCCAACAAAACCATTTGAGTCATAGGATAGAAGTTTGTTCCTATCAAGTGTATGACGTGTTTGAAGTGTTGAAGATGTAATGACCAAAATTTAAAGTTTCATCATTGTCGGGTTTCAAGTGCCATGTTCCGCGTCATCAACATCATATATTTCCAAGGTTTTTAAAGGTATTAATGCAAACCATTTATATTTTAGGACCTTGGATATTTTATTTGGGTGAAAAAAAAATCATTTTTCTCACAAAATCATTTTAGAACTTTTTATCAATGTTTTTCGGCTTAAAAGTAATTTTTAGTTTTTCTGAATTGTCGCTCGAACGAACTGGACATCTCGTCCGAACGACTTTTCCAATCGTTCGAACGAACTACTAACGAGAATTTCATTGTTTTATCATAGTAATGTCATCTGAAATCTCGTTCAAACATAGTCGTTCGAACGACATCAAAAATTCGTTCGAATGAAATTTCTGCGGGAACAGTTATTTTTGTCAGTTTTTTCCAGTTTTCCACTTTTTCGACTAACCTTTTACGTGATAAAATTAGTGCATGAAACAATTTTTTGACATAACTTTTTTCTTCTCTTAGAGAGTTTTTGAGATCTTAATTCTTCCAAGAAAAAGTTCCCTTGGTGTTTGTAAAAAATGTTTTATCGTTAGAACAAAACCAAGTCTTGTACACCCAAATATTTGTTTATTTTAAAATCCAAGTTCCCATATATATATATATATTGCTTGGAGAGTGTTTGTCATCGATTTTTTTTCTCTACCCATAAAGAAGACAGTTTGGGTTCTTCTCTACCCCCAAAAGGAGAAAAGTTTGTTGTGGCTCTCTCACATGGTGAAAGGCACCATGTGTTTGATGGTGGGTTGTGTCTCCATTGGTGGACTCCAAGATTCCGGTGGACTCGGAGTTATCTATAAGGCAAAGGTTGAGGAGAGAAGGAAGCGTCGGGGCTTGAAGGAGTTGAGTTGAGTGTTGTAAGTCTTCTTCTGATTGTCTTTGTAAACATACCGTACCTAGTGGATTTGTTAGGCTAGGGTCGTCTGACGTTTTTCCCATTGGGTTTTCCTCATACATCGCCATGTAGTGAAATTTTTTATTTTAATCTTGTAAAAATCACATTAGATACATGCTAGGATAATCAAGATAAAAATTGGTTTAAGTCTCATACTTGTATAATTTGGTGCTAATATATTGTTTGGGTTATGTTGGTTTAATTTAATTCAAGTCATCATATTTAATTCATTAAAATTTGATTTAAATTCATTCAAATTGGGACATTTAATTGGACTAAATATATGCTTAAGTTTGTTTGGCATAAATTTTACTTGGATTGTAATTAAATTTTTGTTTAAGTAAACTTCCAAATAATTGTTTATGACTATGTAATTTTAATTTTGAAAGATATTATAATTTGTTGTATTTTAAAAGAAGTTTAAAATTTGGATTTTACCTTTTTCTTGTTGAACAATCATCTTAAGTTTTAATTAGGAAGGAAATTTAAAATTGGCCCTTTCAAATTGGTATAAAAGCGGGTTACACTAAAATATTGTGTGATCCTAATTTTTAGGAAATTGTTTTTGGAAAAATATGTATTTTTCAAAATTTCCCATTTTTTATGGTTCTAACATGTTAGTTCATGACTCTTCACTTGCTATATCCTATGTGTAATGATTTTAATGTTTGCATACTACAGCTTTTGTGCTACGTGTCATATATTCTTGCTAGTTGTCGTTTTCTAGTCCATGATTTGTTAAATATTTTTTTGCTAGAATTATGACCTGTTTAGCTTTTGTATTTTATCCTTTACATTTTCGGGTATTAAATGAAAAATATAAAAAATGATTTTTGTTTGTCTTTTAAGTTAATGTTTGTGTTTGGTGAAAAACTTCAAAAAACTCAAAAATATTTTTTGTGTGTGTTTGTAGTTTGACACACTTTTTGTGGCATATTCCGTGTTTAAATCCTTTACTTCCGCCTTCATGTGGCTAGAACTTTTGATTGTGTACTTCCATTCTTAAATTCTTATTTATCATGGTTACATGAAGTAGTTTGAAGTTGAATTGCTAAAATGATTCTTATTTTTATGCCTCTTTTGCACCCATGCACGAGCTCTTTGAATTTTAACTTCACGTGAATCTTTTACCTAGGTGATATGTTCTCCTTCAAACCTAGTCATCTACTTATTTTGTGACTATGGAGGATTTGTGCATGTTATTTCGTTGCACGTAATATTATTGTGTGCAAAAACTGATATATGAAAGTGCACGGGTAAGGGCTACGAAAGGAACAATCATCATTTGCGATTAAGCCACCGTTTGCAATGGAACTAAAATAAATACGTGTCCAAAAGCCTAAAAGAAAAATATGGCATTAAAATAAAAATATAGCCAAGGCCTAGTTTGTTTAGATTGATTTTTTCATCAAAAGAAAAGAAAAGATAATAGTATATTTGAGGGATTTTGGATGGAATATCAACGGTTTTGCACATTGTCTTGTATCCTAGTTACACTTTTTTGTCATGACTCTATTGGTTTGTAGAATCATCAATATACTAGGCTTGTATGAATTGTGCTTGTTTTGTTATTTGAGTTCATTTTCCTTCACGTGAGGCTTTATATATGTTTGATAATGTTTTACAATCAATTAGAACTCATTGAACATGTTTAAGTGATTAGGTCATAATTTAATACTTTCTAGTTCACATCCTTCACTTATGTTTCCATACGACACATTTATGCCATCCGAGTGTGGAAAACTCATTTTAATTTATATTTTTGTTGTGTGTGTGTGTGCTTCTTTAATATCTTGTGGGTATATATATACACATGCACACGTGCGCGCACACACACACACACACATATATATATATATATATATATATATATATATATATATATATATAGAGAGAGAGAGAGAGAGAGAGAGAGAGAGAGAGAGACAGGCTCTCCAACATACTCATTTTTTAAAATAGTAAAAAAAAAATTTGAGATGATATTTTTTATATGGGTTCATGATATATCAATGTGCCCCAGTAAAAAAATCAAATGAAAATAGTGTTTGTTGTTATTTTTAAAAAATAAGTAAAAGAAACTGACTATTTTTGCCCTATAAATGTGTCAGATTTCTTACCTATTTTTTAAAAATAACAAAAACATTATTTTGTGTTGAATATTTTTTGCAGGGGCACATTGAAATATCATGAACCCATATAAAAATATCAACTCAAAATTATTTTTTTTACTATTTTAAAAAAATAGGTATGTTCATAGGTATGCTTAATGAGGTATGTTGGAGAGCCTGACACTCTCTCTCTCTCTCTCTCTCTATATATATATATATATATATATATATATATATATATATATATATATATATATATATATATTTATGTGTGTGTGTGTGTGTGTGTGTGTGTGTGTGTGTGTGTGGTATTTTGTTTGGTTTAAGTCTTTGCCATGCTTTCTAGTCTATTTATACTTGTAATCCATTATTGGTATCTAACTTGTTGCGAATTTTGGTTTGATATCTCATGCTTATCATAATACAATAATTGGTATCTTTTATAATCGCATCATAGTTGGTATCCATTAATATTTGTATGGATTAGTTGTACTTCATTGTTGTCCATATGCTTAAATGTTCTTATCACCTTATTCACCATCGTATGTTTAACTTGTTTTTCCTTATTCATATTCATTGTCTTGTTTGGGGAAGTATTTGCATTAATTGGGGGAGAAATCATTTATGTTTTATGATTCTAGACCTTTGTCTATTCCTGAACAAAAAGGGGAGAAATTGTATATAATCCTTTGAATTCGGGGAGATCAAACTTAGGGGAAGACATCTTTCTAGTTAGATCATTCTTAAATAAAGGGGGAGAATTATTTAAGGGGAAGTCTTTATTTATTTACATTGCATTTAATATTGTTATATTCCCTATGCACTTGATAGTGAGCAGGAAAAAAAATTTAGCGCCATCTTTAAAACGGCAAAGGGGTTTCTTTAAAAAGGCAAAGTGGTTTATCCTTGGGTCGAGTCATAGTGTTTGTATTTTTATTTTATTTTTGCATGGGATGTTGTGTCTAGATGAGCTTGAAGGCCCTTTAAGATTTTTGGTTGGGTTTTGTCTAAAAATAGCCAAATGGGGAGATTTGTAGCGACATAAATTTTTAATTGAGTCCATATTTAGTTTTGGCTCAATTCCGAACAAAACCATTTGAGTCATAGGATAGAAATTTTTTCCTATCAATCCTATGATATGTTTGAAGTGTTGAAGATGTAGCGGCCAGAATTTAAAGTTTCATCATTGTTGGGTTTCAAGTGCCATGTTTCGCGTCATTAACATTATATCTTTCCAAGGTCTCCAAAGATATGAATTCAAATTATATATATTTTAGGACCTTGGTTGTTTTATTTGGGTGTAAATATGATTTACAACAATTTTTTATTTTTCTTAGAAAATCATTTTAGTACTTTTTATTAAAGTTTTTGGGATTAAAAGTAATTTTTAGTTTTTCTGAATTGTCATTCAAACGAACTGGACATCTTGTTCGAACGAGTTTTCCAGTCGTTCGAACGAACTACTAATAAGAATTTCACTGTTTTATTATTAGTAATGTCATCTGAAATCTCGTTCGAACATAGTTGTTCGAACGACATCATAAAGTCATTGGAACGAGATTTCGGTGGGAACAGTTATTTTTTGTCAGTTTTTTCCACTTTCCCACTTTTCCCACTAACCTTTTACATGATAAAACTAGTGTGGGAAACAACTTTTTGACAAAACATTTTCCTTCTCTTAGAGGGTTTTTGAGAGCTTAATTATTCCAAGTAAAAGTTCCCTTGGTGTTTGTAAAAAATGTTTTATCGTTAGAACAAAACCAAGTCTTGTACACCCAAATATTTGTTTGTGTTTAACTCCAAGTCTTGTACACCCAAATGTTTATTTGTGTTTAAACCCAAATATTGCTTAGAGAGTGTTTGGCATCGGTTTTTCTTCTCTACCCATAAAGAAGACGGTTTGGGTTCTTCTCTTCCCCAAAAATGTGAAACGTTTGCGGCGGCTTTGTCACATGGTGAAAGGCACCATGTGTGGTTGACGGTGGTTTGGGCCTCCATTGGTGGACTCCAAGATTCTAGTGGACTCCAAATTTATCTACAAGGCAAAGGTTAAAGAGCAAAGGAAGCATCGGGGCTTGAAGGAGTCGAGTCGAGTTTTGTAGGTCTTATTGTCGTTGTCTTTGTAAACATACCGTACCTATTGGATTTGTTAGGCCAGGGCCATCCAAGGTTTTTTCCATTGTGGGTTTTTCTCGTACATCACGACATAGTGAAATCATTTATTTTTATCTTGCAAAAATCACCTTAGATGCAAGCTATAATCAAGATAAAAATTGGTTTAAGTCTCACACTTGTTTAATCTGGACTAATAAATTGTTTAGGTTGTGTTAGTTTAATTTAATTCAAGTTATCATATTTAATTCTTTAAATTTTGATTTAATATAATTCAAATTGGGACATTTAATTGGACTAAATATATGCTTAAGTTTGTTTGTCATAAATTTCACTTGGAATGGAATTAAATTTTTGTTTAAGTAAAATTCCAAATAATTGTTTATGACAATGTAAATTTTATTTTGAAAGAAATTAAAATTTGATGTATTTTAAAAGAAGTTTAAAATTTGGATTTTACCTTTTCTTGTTGAACCATCATCCTAAGTTTTAATTAGGAAGGAAATTTAAAATTGGGCTTTTCAGTTATGTGCTCTTTACATTTGAAGGTATGTTTAAGTGTGTGGGTTTATAACATGCGTAAAAGTTCACAAGTGTAAAAATCTACTCAACGTATGTGCCTATCGAGCATCTCTACTTTTTCCTTTGGAGATTAGAAATTGAGTCTTTTTACAGAGCTTGACATCCCATAAGAGTTTTGTTTCGGTTTTGTCCCTGAATAGCCAAAGTGGAGATTTGTAAGGACTAATTTCCAATTTAGTCAACTTGTTTGTAATTATCTTAATTCCAAATAAAACGTTTGAGTCATATGTTAGGTTTTATATTGTTGAACTCGTAAGTCTATGACATATTTGATGAAGTCGTAGTGATAAATTTTTAAAATTGTTACAATTTTTGTCGTGTTTAGTACCACGTTTGTCTTCACATTTCCAAGGATCTAGCAAGTATGGATGCATATGATTATAATCCTTGCATATTTATTTTTATATCATTTTTTAAACAAAATCTTTTGGAATTGTTTTGGAATAATTTATAGAGAAAATTGTTTATTTGTTTCTTAATTTGTTAGAACGAGATTCATACATCCTTAGAACGAAATGACAATTTCTTTCACACGAGTTTGAGGTCACGTTTGAGCGAGCTTGAAAACTTCGTTAGAATGAACATGTGACAAACAATAGATAACCCACTAGAAGCTCGTGGTAAGGTTATTTGAATTACAACGCATGTTCATTCGAACGAGACTAGTCTTCTTTTGAACGAAACAAGCATTTCTTTCAAACAAAACCATAATTTTATTCGAAAACTTATCACCTCAAAATTCATCTTTTAGTATTTGCAAGTGTGTTAGACTCATATTTTAGAAGAACTTTTGGCAAAAATTCCCATCTTTATACAAAATTTCCCAAGTCCGAGTTTCACCAAAATCATTTAAAGATCCAAGTTTCATCTTTATCATGCTTTGAGATCTTCGTTTGAGGGCACCAAAGTTTATTTTTCTCATCATCTGGATAGAGAAAAGGTTTTGTAAGGTGGACTTTGTACTTCGTTTGTTGAAGCTGCGATTCTGTGTTCTGACTCCGTAGATGGTTGTTGAGCCTCATCGGTGGATACCGACGTGTGTGGACTCACACGTTGTAGCGTCTTGCATAGGTGGACTTATGTGTTGCATTATGGATGAGAAGTCAAAGATAAAAGAGTGTGCAGTCTTCAGAGCGTGACGAGTCATTATGTAAGTCTACTCTTTAGTCTTTGAAAAACCTTATCATAGTGATCTTCTTGGCTGGGTCATCCAAGCTTTTTCCCGTTGTGGGTTTTACTCGTACATCAGGGTTCTATGTGATTGTTTTACTTATGTTATGTCCTTATCACCTAGATGCATGTTTTAGGTTAAAAAGATAAAATTGGGTAAATCGATTTTTCAGAATAATGGTTTAAAATTGTTGTGCAAGTTTTATTGCCTTAGTCAATTTAAAGTTTTATAATTATTTTAAAAGAATTAAATGTGACACCCCGCCTAATAAAATACCGGGCAATCACTCCTATATCAAATTATAACAGGAGTCTCGTATGGATCATTCTTAGCATCACTGTCGAAAAATCCATTTAATTACTAATAACCTATCAGGCCGGTGTCAAAATTTTAACTTTACAAATCTTTTTAACAACTGTAAATAAAACATCCACACAGTTTTGCGGAAATGAAACTGAAATGAAATAAGATAACCGAACACTCGGTCAAAATATACAACCATATCGAATGTTGTACTAAAAGAATAAATAAACGCAATTGAACCATTGGCCCGAATATTTATACAGTACCTCCTATCTAGAGTACAAGGATAGAAGCGTCTATCGAGAATCCTACACGCATCCACAGCTGCTGCAGCTGACGTTTGACTCGAAAGATGTGTCATCCAGGCGTCCCTGTATCTGGACACCTATATATATATAATATATAGCAAGAAAGGAAAAGTAGATAAACGGGTCAGAGCCCGAGTTTTGAAAATATTTAGCAAGTGCATAAATGACTTATTATTTTGAAAAAGATTTTTACCTCATATTTAAGTTTGGTATCGCACTCCCATGAGATACCCCTCACCTCTCCACTAACAGTGCACTCCTAGTGCATCCCTCTAAACATCCTAGTCAAGCTATCCTGCTAAACTAGTCTATCACCAACCCACTATCAATCCTAGATAGTCCAAGCAATGTACTAAGGGCTAAACTTCACCCCAGTCTCAACGCTATGCCATGTTCGTGCGTGGGGTGTTTCGTAAAGCGAAATCCAAACAAGGAACCCCCCCGATACACTACTACGCGGCTTGGTCGAGCGTCGAGATTCGCCAGTCCCTCAATACAGAAAGATATATATAAATATATATATATACCATAAGCATTTATAATATTAGAGAACTAAGGATTAAACATCTCCCCAGTCTCAACACAATGCCATATTCGTGCGTGGGGTGTCTCGCAAAGCGAAATCCAAACAAGGAACCCCCCCGATACACTACTACGTGGCAAGGTTGATCGTCGGGATCCATTAGACCCTCGGTACTCGAGTCATCCATATATATATACATTTTACCATAAACATTCGGATCTATCTCCCGAACTGAGAATTCATATACCAAGTATTTATCAATACATTCATTTTCTCAAAACTTCCCATTTCCCTTTTTATACTCAGGAAATGTAAATATAAAAGCCAATTCATTATCATGAATTGCTTTAACCAATCATATGTTTTTTTTAAAAGTGATCGAGTGGAAAAACCGAGCGTCCGTGTAATACGCTAGTCGTTGTTATCGGCTTCCAACCTCAATACAAAAAAACCTAAACTTGTAACTACACTCTTAAGGAGTATAGTGGCGAGTCTGGGTATCGAATCCACAGGGAATGTTTGATAGAATTTAACTGATTTATTATTTCTAAAATAAAAGTGAAAAAGATGATGATGGTTGAAAAGGGAAAAAATAAGAAAGTTAACTATGCATGCATGAGCAAACTAATTAAGATGAATGAGAAAGTAGGTTGGAATATAATCCCCTAACCCTAGTAATTTACCGTGTAGAATACAAGAATTATAAATTATAAATTTGAATGAATCCAGTCTTTATAGATCCTAAGCATTACGTATATGAGGTTCAAGCCCGCACCATACGAAATCAAAGGTAAATATAAAGCGGTGCTAAATAATTATATGCACATCGTATTCTTAAACATCCCAAGTACCTAGGGAAAGAGAGATTAAAAGATCTACAATGGTTGTAAAATTTGTCTCGCGCGACTCTTTCAAATTTTTAATTTAAATTATATTTTATACATAAGTAATTTACATTGGGATGGGTTCATGCATCCCAACCCTTAAAAACTTAGCTAGACATGATTTTTCTAGAAAAAAAATTCATACCAATACATGGGATTATGGATCTAGAAAACATTGGTAACAAATTGCAAAACAATCGAGAATTGAATTGAAAAGAAAGAATAACTAAGAGAATGGAAATTTTATACTTGTATTCAGCAATAGGAAAAGTAAATGAACTTGAATCGAGAGAACTTCTTCTTAATCAACCATACAAACTAGGGTTTATGAAAACTTCTACCAAATAAAACTAAAAAGACTCTCTAAAATCTGACTCTCTCTCTCTAAAATGCTACTCTACTCTCTAGAATTCGACTCCCTTGGAAGGATGTAGGGCTTGGCCTTTTATAGATCTCAAAAATGACTTTTTCCCGTGCCTCTCAACGTTTTACCCTTTTAATATACCTAAATGAGACTCTTACCATGCATCTCCACGTTTTACAACTAATAAAAATGAATTAAACAAGAAATTTCAAGAGTTGTCTCTTCAGGTTCCATAATTAATTTCAACTTTTGACTTTCTGTCTCCAACTTTAAATGGGCATAACTTCTTCACCGTAGCTCGGATTGGGGTTCCGTTTTTTCCAATATTCTGGTAATTTATAGTTTTTCAACTTTCCAATTGGACCCACCTCCGGACTAAGGCTGCAAAATTACGAAAATTCCCTTGAACTCCCCATTTCTTAGTTTCTTTCACTGTTTTGCACTCTCTTTCGCACCAATTTGCATGAAATACCTGTAAAACACATGAGAAATACACAAAACACGAAATACTTGCCAAAAGAGGTTAGTAGCATAAATACGAGATAAATCCAAGCTATTTACACTGCACAGGATCATAAAAATACCGAAATTAAGGGGATAAATGTGAAGAATATGTGCCTAATCAAAAAGACAGTTTTATTATCATAAAAATGCTTTTTCGTTTTATATCATCCTATTCCCTTTTTACACTCAGGAAATATATTCAAATCCATTTTCATAATCATAAAAATGCTTTGATCAATCATATGCTTCCACATCCCTTCTTCCATCCGGGAGTGTTACCGAAGCCAAACCTTTATCCCATTTCCCTTTTTATACTCGTGAAATGTAAATATAAAGCCAGTTTATTATCATAAATTGCTATAATAAAACTAATACCGCCCCTTCGGGTTTCCCCACTGGACGCGCCCATAAATGGCTATCATCTTCCAGGGCCTATCTATACAAGACAACTTGGGAACCTACCAACGTCGGGAAACGACCATATGCCTGCGGGATAGTCATGACCACACCCAGAATCACCTAACCAACGCAATACAAATAATCGCCCATATGGCCTGTAGGAATATAGCCACCCTAGATTCATTAGCCAGGGGGCATCACCATAACGCATGCAACTTCCCTTATGATAGCGATTTAGGCAGGTGTGTAACCACAATTTTATTAATTATGAAAATCATTTACCTTTTTCCCATTTTGAAAATATTCATCTATATATTTTCAAAATCATTTATATCATATCATATATACTTAATCACATAGTATATATATATATATACAATATATTCCTCCCTAAATATATAAAAATGCCCATACTTTCCAAACCATCTATCGATGACCAATAATCCCAAAGATTCTCTCAAAGAATCATAATCATGCATTCATATATGCATGATACTAAACCCAAAGTATTTTATTACTTTGATGACTAATAATTACCTTAATCAACTCTTAAGGATTTATTGGATATCTCCAATTATAATAATTCACTCCAAGTGAATATATACACACACACACACACACACACACACATATATATATATATATATATATATATATATATATATATATATATATATTCCCAATTCCTCAAGTCCTTTAGGACATAACCCTCTATAATACTCTAATTTAGAGGGCCCTTAAACTTTAAACTCAAAGAGGAGAAGTAATCCTAATATCCAAAATCTTCGGCTGAAAACAGGGCACCTGTCGACCGGTCCTGGACCCCCGATCAACTGCGGGTTGCAAATAATCCTACAAAACAAAGCAGTAGGCCCTTTCTTCTTGATGCGGTCGACCGGCCTCAAGGGCGCGATCGACCAGTCACACCAGGTCTCCCAAGCTAAATTCCTCAATTCCTTAATCCAACAACCCAAATTAATTAACGGTGTTTCTAAACTACACCAAAAATTATCCCGAACATCTACACAATTTATTCTAGCATTTATTTTTCCAATTCCCGATTTGATTTACGAGCTGATGATTTCAACCCGGAGCTGCCATCTTGTAAAAATCATATCAAATCGACGAAAAATCAGAAAAATACGCGGTCGGCGCCCAAGCGACCGTATCGAAAAGATATACAACTTTCGTGTTTTGGCCGAGAGCTAAATCAATTCTATTCTTGGCCAAAATGGCCCCCTAAAGTCACGAGTTACTATTCATCATCTTCTCCGAGACGATTTCGACCATTAAAGCTTCTCCCAAGCTTTTGTCGCCTCACCCAACTTCCTACAACCTCAACCAACTACAAATACACAAATAATACGGGTTCTAAACATCCTAGAACCCGAAATCCCCCAATAATTTAGGTTAAAACCTAAGTTTCTCCAATTATCCAATTTTAGGGGTTTATTCGTTTTAACTCCCGAAAACACGTTTTATCCACGAATACCCAACCCAAAATCTTTAGGGTTTAATTATACCAAACTACGTTATGAGATATTTATGCAAAAATTGAAATAAAGCAAGTAAACACTTGCCTCGTGGATAAAATCCGACGACCTCGAGTCGAATCTGGCGGAGTTTGGCCCGAGATCTCCATTTCTCTCCTCCTCTCTCTCTTCTCTCTCTTTTCTTTCTTTCTTTCTCTTTTCTTGCCCTCTCTCCCTCTTTATATAAAAAGAAAAGGGTTTTAACCCTTAAAACCCAAAAACGACTCGTTTACCCAATTACGAGTTACTTTTACTTCTAAAATTTCCCGAAATTCATTTTCGGCAATCGGACACTCTTTTCCGACTATCTCGGCCATTTTGAGAATCATGGCGCAATCGAAATTTCAATCCGAGATACTTGATCGCAAATCACTATTCCAATCCAAAATAAATAAATGAGGGTTTTCCAATTAAAAAAATCTTACCTCGTGGCATTTTACTCAACGACGACATATAATTAAAATATTTTGACCTATATAGTCCCAAAAATAATCACAACATCCTTTGAAAATCATTTAATCCTCGAAAATCCCAAAAATTACTATTTAGGAAAATTCCCCAAATTCCAATTTATATTTAATTATGGAATTTAATAGTTTCCAAAAGGGCGGGTTGTTACATACTCCCACCCTTACAACAGAATTTCATCCTCGAAATTCGAATACAACCTAAATCGACAAACTAGGATCGCTACAAATCCTAATACCTCTAGGGGAACGATACTAAACCAATGGTTCCCAATCATATACAATACGACTACCACCGTCGTAAAGTGACTCCAACATTGTCACATCTCACCCATCATTTATAGTGCCTAACGGCATAAACTTCAAATTTATATACTACGCCCCTTCTATTTCTGGCAGTATATAAACCAACATTACTAAGGTGCCCATACACCTTTTTAACCTGTGAACATCTACACATCCATAGTGAATGTCTGACACGTAACACTCTCTCCCATTAAGGGTCTCCTTTCCTCGGTGTAATACTCACCTATGGGTCCTCCCAACCCGCGAACTTCAATTCTCCTAACCTCGACGACACTAACACTATCGAACTTATGTCCTAATAATATTAAGGTCTATGCGATGTCCTACCTACGCGGGAAGAATATAATCCCAAGTATATCCCTAGTGCCCAAGGCCTCTCTCAATTCTCGACATTTTCTTAGTTTCGTGCGTGGGATGTCTCGCCAAGGCGAAATCCAAACAAGGAACCCTCCCGTTACACTACTCCCTCGCGTTGTCGGTCATCGAGATATAATGACCCAAGGCACACCTGCGGGACGTCCTAAATCCTACCTACGCTAACCTATGAACGCATTTCTACTATCTTATCCTTCCGCCCATACGAAAGGAAACCCAATCAATCGAAGTGCCCACTTTCTGTAAAAGTGTCACGTACATCATACCCAAAACATACCTTCTCAAAATTTGCTTTTTCACTAAGGCTGGTTATTATCCTTAAATCAATTTCTCTAAGTCCTACCTCACCCACCCACTTGTGGCGAGGGTACCACTTTAGTGCTTTTCCATAGCACAATCTTTCCATAAGTATATCAACATCATGTGGCTCATAGCCTATAGTGGTTCATCCACACTATAAGACTTTTTCGTAAAACTAAAATCCTTGCATCCCATAACATCTCTCCACTATCGACGGTGTTAAGAGTCATGTGTGGAGCGTCTCGCAAAGCTAAATCCAAACAAGGAACCTCTCCACACATTGACACTTGACTTCGTCAGTCATGGAGTTCCGTTAATTCAAAAATGCAACCGGGATAACCCTATCCCCTTACAACAAAAGGTGGTCTGAACTCCCATCTCTAACTAAGAGTCACCCGACCTAGCGCTCGTACTAATATTCAGTCCTCGCGCAAATCCATGATGATCTTAATCTTACAGCTCAACAATAATCCTGCAGCCTTAAATCATATATATATAAGGTCGCCATATACATAAATCACGAAAAGGAAACCTCTACTCATCGAAGTTCCATTAACCCATAACAATAAAGGTGAACTCAACATGTATCCAGGTGAGATACCGCAACAACAACTGTTCCCTCCAGGAACTGCGGACACGATAGTATTGCCATCATTAGCCTGCTATCGCTCCGAGCAACAATTAACATTATATACTAACCATATCACCATACTCGTATAGACATATAAAATGAGCATCCCAAACCAGATATATATATACAATATATCAACACCCGCCTCTATGGCGAATGAAGGAAAATAAAATTCCGCTATCGCGAAAAACACATAAACATACATGATATTATGTTATCGTGACCGCCATAACTCAAATTACACAGACGAGTCTAGGGCTAACAAACATCGTGACTTTATCTAGCCACGCCAATTATACCTCCTCGATTGAGGTCAAACTCATAACAATATCCTTCTCATTCTGACTAAATCGTGGGGACTCACGGTTAAGACTATCCGTAAAATCCCTTTCGAATCCTCAATTTTAATGAGGAATTCGACTTTAGTACCCCTCTCTAATTCAGTGGTACTGCGGTACTCCTAACTACCATTATTTAGTAGTCGTCGCCAAAATCCTTAACAATTACCATAAGGAGAGTGACCTCTACTAAGGTCCTCATCCCAACCTTCTACCAGCTGCTCCAGCTAAGCCTCACCTCCTGCTACCATCCAAGCTCCGCACGCGATTCTCAAATGAGCGCGCAAAAGATTTCTATAATCTCATAATATGGCAGGAGAACGAAATCTCATAAGAGAAATCAACAATCCTAGTCCTCAAGCTCTATAATAAATGAGAGCAATAGTACGTCTGCATAGATTCCTAAGGACATTAGAACCTGATGCTCTGATACCATCTGTGACACCCCGCCTAATAAAATATCAGGCGATCACTCCTATATCAAATTATAACAGGAGTCTCATATGGATCATTCTTAGCATCACTGTCGAAAAATCCATTTAATTACTAATAACCTATTATGTCGGTGTCAAAATTTTAACTTTACAACTCTTTTTAACAACTATAAATAAAACATCCACACAGTTTTGCAGAAATAAAACTGAAATGAAATAAGATAACTGAATACTCAGTCAAAATATACAACCATATCGAATAATGTACTAAAAGAATAAATAAATGCAATTGGACCATTGGCCCGAATATTTATACAGTACCTCCTATCTAGAGTATAAGGATAGAAGCGTCTATTGAGAATCCTGCACGCATCCACAGCTGCTGCAGCTGACGTCTGACTCAAAAGATGTGTCATCCAGGCATCCCTGTGTCTAGACACCTATATATATAATATATAGCAAGAAAGGAAAAGTAGATAAACGGGTCAGAGCCCGAGTTTTCAAAATATTTAGCAAGTGGATAAATGCCTTATTATTTTGAAAAAGGTTTTACCTCATATTTAAGTTTGGTATCGCACTCCCATGAGATACCCCTCACCTCTCCACTAACAGTGCACTCCTAGCGCATCCCTCTAAACATCCTAGTCAAGCTATCCTGCTAAACTAGTCTATCACCAACCCACTATCAATCCTAGATAGTCCAAGCAATGTACTAAGGGCAAAACTTCACCCCAGTCTCAACGCTATGCCATGTTCGTGTGTGGGGTGTCTCGCAAAGCGAAATCCAAACAAGGAACCCCCCTGATACACTACTACGCGTCACGGTCGATCGTCGAGATTCGCCAGTCCCTCAATACAGAAAGATATATATAAATATATATATACCATAAGCATTTATAATATTAGAGCACTAAGGATTAAACTTTTCCCCAGTCTCAACACAATGCCATATTCTTGCGTGGGGTGTCTCGCAAAGCAAAATCCAAACAAGGAACCCCCCCGATACACTACTACGCGGCAAGGTTGATCGTCGGGATCCATTAGACCCTCGGTACTCGAGTCATCCATATATATATATATATATATATATATATATATATATATATATATATATATATATATATATATATATTACCATGAACATCCGGATATATCTCCCGGACTGAGAATTCATATACCAAGTATTTATCAATACATTCATTTTCTCAAAACTTCCCATTTCCCTTTTTATACTCAGGAAATGTAAATATGAAAGCCAATTCATTATCATGAGTTGCTTTAACCAATCATATACTTTTTTTAAAAGCCAGTTTTATTATTATAAAAATGCTTTTTCGTTTTATATCATCCCATTTCCCTTTTTACACTTAGGAAATGTATTCTAAGCCATTTTCATTATCATAAAAATGCTTTGATCAATCATATGCGTCCACATCCCTTCTTCCATCCGGGAGTGTTACCGAATCCAAACCTTTATCCCATTTCCCTTTTTATACTCGGGAAATGTAAATATAAAGCCAATTTATTATCATAAATTGCTTTAATAAAACTAAGATCACCCCTCCGGGTTTACCCACTGGACGCGCCCCTAAATGGCTATCATCTTCCAGGGCCTATCTATATAAGACAACCTGGGAACCTACCAACGTCGGGAAGCGGCCATATGCCTGCGGGATAGTCATGACCACACTTAGAATCACCTAACCAGCACAGTACAAATAATCTCCCATCTGGCCTATAGGACTATAGCCACCCTACATTCATTAGCCAGGGGGCATCACCATAACGCACGCAACTTCCTTATGATAGCGATTTAGGGAGGTGTGTAACCATAATTTTATTAATTATAAAAATCATTTACCTTTTTGCCATTTTGAAAATATTCATCTATATATTTTCAAAATCATTTATATTATATCATATATACTTAATCACATAGTATATATATATACAATATATTCATCCCTGAATATATAAAAATGGCCATATTCTCCAAACCATCTATCGATGACCAATAATCCCAAAGATTCCCTCAAAGAATCATAATCATGCATTCATATATGCATGATACTAAACCCAAAGAATTTTCTTACTTTGATGACTAATAATTACCTTAATCAACTCTTAAGGATTTATTGGATATCTCCAATTATAATAATTCACTCTAAGTGAATATACACATATATATATTCCCAATTCCTCAAGTCCTTTAGGACATAACCTTTATAATACTATAATTTAGAGGGCCCTAAAACTTTAAACTCAAAGAGGAGAAGTAATCCTAATCTCCAAAATCTTGGGCTGAAAACAGGGCACCTGTTGACCGGTCCTGGACCCCCGGTCGACTTCGGCTTGCAAATAATCCTATGAAACAAAGCAGTACGCCCTTTATCCTCGACGCGGTCGATCAGCCTCAAGTGCGCGATCTACCGGCCTCAAGGGCGCGATCGACCAGTCACACCAGGTCTCCCAAGCTAAATTCCTCAATTCCTTAATCCAACAACCCAAATTAATTAACGGTGTTTCTAAACTACACCAAAAATTATCCCGAACATCTACACAATTTATTCTAGCATTTATTTTTCCAATTCCCGATTTGATTTACGAGCTGATGATTTCAACCCGGAGCTGCCATCTTGTAAAAATCATATCAAATCGACGAAAAATCAGAAAAATACGCGGTCGGCGCCCAAGCGACCGTATCGAAAAGATATACAACTTTCGTGTTTTGGCCGAGAGCTAAATCAATTCTATTCTTGGCCAAAATGGCCCCCTAAAGTCACGAGTTACTATTCATCATCTTCTCCGAGACGATTTCGACCATTAAAGCTTCTCCCAAGCTTTTGTCGCCTCACCCAACTTCCTACAACCTCAACCAACTACAAATACACAAATAATACGGGTTCTAAACATCCTAGAACCCGAAATCCCCCAATAATTTAGGTTAAAACCTAAGTTTCTCCAATTATCCAATTTTAGGGGTTTATTCGTTTTAACTCCCGAAAACACGTTTTATCCACGAATACCCAACCCAAAATCTTTAGGGTTTAATTATACCAAACTACGTTATGAGATATTTATGCAAAAATTTAAATAAAGCAAGTAAACACTTGCCTCGTGGATAAAATCCGACGACCTCGAGTCGAATCTGGCGGAGTTTAGCCCGAGATCTCCATTTCTCTCCTCCTCTCTCTCTTCTCTCTCTTTTCTTTCCCTCTCTCCCTCTTTATATATATAAAAAAATGGTTTTAACCCTTAAAACCCCAAAACGACTCGTTTACCCAATTACGAGTTACTTTTACTTCTAAAATTTCTCGAAATTCATTTTCGGCAATCGGGCACTCTTTTTCGACTATCTCGGCCATTCCGAGAATCATGGCGCAGTCGAAATTTCCATCCGAGATACTTGACCGCAAATCACTATTCCAACCCAAAATAAATAAATGTGTATTTTACAATTAAAAAAATCTTACCTCGTGTCGTTTTACTCAACGGCGACATATAATTAAAATATTTCGACCTATATAGTCCCAAAAATAATTACAACATCATTCGAAAATTATTTAATCCTAAGAATTACTATTTAGGAAAATTCCCCAAATTTCAATTTATATTTAATTATGGAATTTAATAGTTTCGAAAAGGGCAGGTTTTTACATTAAAAATAGACTTTTTATTGTTCGTACCATCCTAGCCTAAACTATCAAGCATTTTCAAGTGTAGATGTTTGCAAATTCTTTTCATATTCTTAGATCGCGAGTCCCGTGACAACGCGATCAATTCTTATGAGTTACATTGATCTCGAGTGAGGTGTCTGCACCTGTTACGGAGTTGTTTGCTAGCTATTTTCCGTTTTTTTTCTTTAATGACATGTTTTTAAGACGAAGTGTAGACATTCGAAAATTATTGTCATATTCTCAAACCGGAAGTCCCATGACTACGCGATCGGATCCTACAAAATCTGTGTGATTGTTCTACTTATTTTACATTTTTATCACTTAGATGCATGTTTTAGGCTAAAAGATAAAATTGGGTAAATCAGTTTTTCACAATAATGGTTTAATATTGGTGCACAAGTTTTATTGGCTTAGTCAATTGAAAGTTTTATAATTATTTCAAAACAATTAAAAATACACCTTTTTATTGTTTGGACCATTCTAGACTAAACTATCTAGCATTTTCAAAGTGTAGATATTGGAAAATTATTTTCATGTTCTTAAATCAGGAGTCCCGTGACTACGTGATCAATTCTTAGGAGTTACATTGGTCTCGGATGAGGTGTCCTCACCTCTTACGGGGTTGTTTGTGTAATACCCCGAGATTTTGGACCAATAAATTAATTATTTTTGGGAGAAATAAATATTATTTCAATTGGAGAACAATTAAATTGGCATTTGAGGTCAAAATTTGAGGATGTTAGAAAGTATTTCAAATGACGATTCCATGTGTGCGGTTGAGTCCAGATGGGTCGAGATAGTCTAAATGACTGTACTTGGGTCTTATTTGTGAAATATTTTTAAGTTCATTTGGCTCGAATTAGAGTAACCGAGTCATTTAAAGTATGTATTATCATTTAAAGTTGGGTATCTTGGATTTAAGGCTTAAAATCCTACGTGAGCTGAAAATCTCATTAGAGAGAAAGATAAAGCCCTAGAGAGAGAGAGAGAGAAGAGGAAACGAAGAAGAGAAAGAGAAGAAAAGCTTGGAGATTCCGGACAATCCGTGATTTCTAGGAAGATTCGACCTCTAAAACTTTGAGGCAAGTGATTAAACTTGCTAAATAATTGTTGTGTATCATTTATTTCATGATTTTTGGATAAAATTGTGGATTTTGGGTTAAAAATGTCAAAACCTAGATTTTGGATAAATTTTACATTTGAGGCGTGGGTATATTGATTTTGGGTTTTTAAACTTGTTGGGTAGAATTATAATGAATTTTGGTGTTGTACATATGTTTGGGTTGAAGAGAAATGGTTGGAAGATAAGAAAAATAAATTTTGGGAATTTTTGTCTTTTGAGAAATATTACCATTTTCGTAGCTTCTGAACAGGCCGAATCTATTCGGCCCCCAGCCCGAATTGATTCCGAATGTTCCATCTTTCAAGGTCTGAGTGACTGAATAGATTTGGACCCACAGCCAAATCGATTCGGCCTAAGACAGTTGCCCAGGTCTTTTGGACCGAATCGATTCGGATTGGCTGCGAAAATCGATTCGAAAACAGGGCAGTTTTGGGTGAGGTTTTTCTAGAATGAGTTTCGTCCCGTTTTGATTGGGTTTATCAATTGGGAATATCTATATAATTTATGAGAAGTATGTTTTGGAGACTTTTTGGGAGTTTCCCTTATGATAATTGTTGGGGTCATGTTGACTTATTCCGGGAGAATGTCGATCGGAGATTATCGTACCGACAAGTGGGGAAGCACACTATCATTGAGATTTATATTTGGAGATAATTATGGGTTTATAAGAGAGAGGTAGAATGCACTTAGCGATGTTGAATTTGGAATTGATTCCCCAATGGGATAACTTTAAAGGTTCTTATGATCAATTGAACCATATTATGGATTGAGAATAACGAATGTTGATCGATGTGCATACGGATATATAGAATATCCTTAACATTAATTGAATTGGGAGATTATTCATACAAATAGAGGTGATGCATGAGTAAATTTCAAGTGAGGGATCGTATTGTGTATATAAAGTGGGAAAGTGTGAGAGTTAGAAACGGTTTGTATATCGAGAGTAAAATATACTTATATAAATGAAATTATTTCATTTACGCATATGAGCGTAAAAAGAGTATGTATACTTATATGGCATGATATATATACCTTGTGTGATGGTATGCATTTATATGATGTGATAGTATATGTATATCTAGTGTGTATGATATATATATATATATATATATATATATATGTGTGTGTGTGTGTGTGTGTGTGTGAAGCATACCCCCTCTATGCTATCATGGGAAGTTGCGCGATGTGGGTGAGGCCCCTGGCTTGGGGAGAAGGGAGAGTATAGTCCCCAGGTCATAGCGTCCATTATTATTGTGTGACTTTTATTAGGGGTGAGATGTGATGGGTATATTTCATCTCCCTTTCGGGGAGGAACTATGACCACTTCCCATACATTGTGATTTTGTTTTTACTAAGGCGGTGTGAGATTTCGACTGTTTGTACCCAGGAAGATATGTGAGTGATTCCCTGGTAGATGATAGCATTGAGAACCTACGTCCTCGAGTTATAGCTTGCTTGGATGGTTATTATTATACTTGTGTGAATAGTATATTATTTATATATGATTATGAGCTAGCATATATATGTCTCTAGTGCAAAGAGATATAAGAATAATGATTGAATCTCATTCTGGGAGATTTTATCCGGACTATATTGTGGTGAATATTAGAATGAATATGAAGTGTATATATCAAAACGAGTATATATTACGTTGGGTACCGAGGGCATAATGGACCTCAATGACCAACATTGTTAAGGAGTAGTGTATCGGGAGGGTTTCTTGTTTGGATATCTCTTGTGAGACGTCCCACGAATGAAACGCAGTGCAATTTTTGGAGTGGGTAGAAGTTTAGTCCTTAGTACTCATATTTATATATTAGTATATCTCGACAATCGACAGTGTCAAGGATTAGTGTATCGGGGGGGTTCCTTGTTTGGATTTCTGGCGAGACGTCCAACGCATGAAACGCAGTGCACTATTGAGAGTTGGGAATAGTTTTATTATTTATATTAATTAAGTAATTGGGGTTAAATGCATCATGCATTGAGGGCATAATGAATCTCGATAATCAATACTGTCAAGGAGTAGCGTATAAGGGGGTTCCTTGTTTGGATTTCGCTTCAAGACGTCCCACGCATGAAACGTAGTGCAGTATTGAGAATTGGGAGAAGTTTAGTATGACAACCCGCTCACCAAAATATGGGGTGGCCAGCCCGATAATCCAATATAACGGGATCATGGATGGAATCATTCTCAACATCACAACAATATAATAAGTATCCGGGATAATCACCCAATATTTTAGGAAGTGGGTTGCCAATAATTTTGTTCTATAATAAGTTAAGGAAATAAATTAAACAACCCAATCTGAAATGAAAGAGGAATACCAATGAGCTTATAATACATCAACAACAAATATACAATAAAGGACCGAATATGCTGTCGGTCAACAGGTACATACAATGGGTTATAACAATTTAATAGATTACATAATACATCCATTAAACAGTTACAAAAGTTGGGCCACTCGCCCAAGTGAAAAACCCAATCATATCTAGAATACAAAAATTGAGGTCGTCAAAAAACATATCTCGTAATATCCGCAAAATCTTACGGCTCCCCAAACGTAACGGATTAGGAACAATCAAAACGGGCTCCCTTGCGGTGGAGCACCTAGGCGGATACAAATACTTGCACAATAAGGAAAATGAACGGGTCAGGGCCCGATTTTATATGATCACCAGATGAATAAAAAGCATGATAGGTATGAACAGTTAATCATGAATGATGAAGATGAGAATCTAGAAATATAATTTCAAGCATAAGAAGACAATTTAGATGATTATAACTTTTATTCAATTAAGCAAGAGAATATAATTAAACCTCATTAATTAAAAGTCTCCAACATTATTCATCATTTCATTTCATTTTTCAATCCTTATCAGGAATATGCTTACTGTCATATGCACTTATAGCATTTCACATATTTCAAGTCCCACTTGATTCAGAATGGTTATATTCTTATACATATAACGATTCTAAGACCGCCTCTCCGAGTTTCCCCACTGGGCGCGACCCTAAATGACTATCATCTTCCAGGGCCTATTGAACAAGACAACCTGGGCACCTAACGCACGTCGGGAAGTGGCCATATGCCTGCGAGTGAGTCATAACCACACCCGAAATTACCTCACTAGCGCAGAATAAAACATATAACAATCCAACATATGGCCGAGGACTATAGTCTCCCTGCGTTCATTAATCAGGGGACATCACCTCATGCGCGAACTTCCCTTATGATAGCATTTATAGAGGTGTGTTTAAGTAAATTAGCATTTACCATTTAAATCTCAATTTCATTTCCATTATTCATATGTATGTTTCATTTATCCGAAACCATAAACATTGAATATTCTCATTAATATGCATCATATTTTAAGTCCCGAATTAATCTCCAAGTGATCACAATAATTCTACAAGTCCCAAGTTTTTATATACCTCCCTTGAGCCCCTAAAGTCTTCAAGTATGGGCTTACAACTCCTAACCTTCTAATAATGTACTAAAGGAAAGAAAAGCCCTAACCTCATTTTGTACACCTCAGGAATAAGCCCCGTTTAACACATTCCTAATGTGGGGTAGTGACTCAAATCAACTATAACTCTAGGACTCTAAGTTTACTTCATACATGAAGGTTCCTAGGTCCTAAACCTAAAGAAAAGGGTTGGAAGAAATAAAAAAATATTTACTCAATAGTACAAGATTTTCGAATCGATTCGGACCATCCGAATCGATTCAGTCAGGAAATCTGGGTTTCTGCATAATTGTCGTATCGATTCGGACTGGCTGAATCGATTCGGTCCAATCAAACCTGTAAACTGCCCCTTGGGTGAATCGATTCGATCAGGACGAATCGATTCGGCCCTGCGAATTTGCTAAGTTTGGCTATAGAGTCTTGGACTCCTACATTCCCCCATCTCCAAACTACACAAACCAAGATCATTAATTGCCACCAACTAATTATAAATGCTTCTAACAACAATGATTTACACCAATAAATATTCAAATCAACTTCCAAGGATTTAAAACCCATAAATCCATAAAAACAAAACTAACTTTGTTAAACCATAACTAATCCACAACTATCAATACTAATTACTCATCTTAAATCACATAATTGCAAGTAGAATACTTGTCTTGGTGTAGAAATCTCATATTTTCTTGTAGTAGTAACAATCTCCAAGCTTTAATCTTCAATCCCTCTCTTTTCTCCACAATTTCTCTTCCTCTCTTTAACTCTCTAGGTTTAGTAAGTACACATAAGGGAAATAAAAGACTTAGAAAGACTAAATCGTGTCAATAGTCTTAAATTACCAACTTAAGTTGTCAATACCGCAATAAAATAACTCGCAATACACATCTAAGATATAACCAGTCAAAAGTGCCCGAAACATAAAAATACAAAATGTCACTTATTTCGACTATCTCGCACATTTCAGGACTAACTACGCCCTCCAAATTATCATTTGGAATTCTTATATCTCATTTCAAGTTTCGATTTCATTTTAAACCATAAATGTCATTTAAATCTTATGACACAATAAAACATAACATGGTGATATTTACTTACACATACTGTAAATATGCAACATTTCAGTAAATATTAACTTTTACCTCATTAAATAAATACTTACTCCACATTCCAACATTTTATATATAATTACTTCACATAGTAAATAAATATAAAAATAGGTTCTCCAAAGAAAGGGTTGTTGCATACTCCCCCCTTATGAGGGAATTTTGCCCCCAAAATTTAGGCGTACCTTGTATAAAGAGATGCGGATACTTTTCTCGTATATCAACCTCACGTTCCCATGTTGATTCCTTGGCGTTATGATGACTCCATTGGACTCACACCAAGGGCACCACTCGAGACCTCAACCTACGCTCCCCATGCTCTAAAATAGCAATCGGTTGTTCTTCATATGAGATGTCGGGTTGCAAGTCGATATCCTCGAAAGGGATATGCCAAAGGCCACCTTCACATCTCTTATACTTCTACAAATAGGAAATATGGAACACATCATGGATTTATTGTAATGGTTCTGGTAAGGCAAGTTGATACGCCACTGGACCCACCTTAGCAATAACGGGAAATGGCCCAACAAAATGCGGCGCAATCTTCCCTTTCTTCCCAAAACGCTTTATACCTTTCAGTGGTGACACTCGCACGAAGACTTGATCCCCAATCTCCAATTACACGTGCCTTCTATTTGCATCAGCATAACTCTTTTGGCGATCTTGAGCTATTCGAATGCGATTCCAAATGAGTTCAATCTTGGAAGAAGTATCTTGGATCATTTCAGGTCCAAGGAATTTATTATCTCCCACCTCCAACCAACACATAGGTGATCTACAAGGCCGGCCATAGAGTGCTTCATAGGGCGCCATTCCAATAGTAAATTGGTATGAGTTGTTATAAGAAAACTCTACCAAAGGGAGATATTGTTCCCAACCACCCTTGAAATCAAGCATACATATACGGAGCATATCCTCCAACATTTGGTTTACTCGTTTAGTTTGGCCATCTATTTGAGGATGATAAGAAGTGCTTAACTTCAATTCAGTTCCCATAGCCTCTTGGAAACTTCGCCAAAAGTGGGAAACAAAGATCTTGTCGCGATCGAAAACTATATTTAAGGGCACCCCATGGTGTCTGACGACCTCAGTGATGAATAATCGAGCATAGTGAGCAGTGTCATAATCGGTACGCATGGGTAGAAAGTGTGCCGACTTAGTCAAGCAATCGACAATCACCCAAATAGAATCACAACCACTCTGTGATCTTGGCAAGCCCGTAATAAATTCCATCGATATACTCTCCCATTTCCATATCGGAATCTCCAACGGTTGCAGCAACCCTGTCGGTCGCTGATGATCTATCTTGACCAATTGACAAGTAGTGCATTGGGATACAAACTCAGAAATATCCCGCTTCATGCCTGGCCACCAATACTGACGGCGCATGTCTTGATACATCTTGTCCCCACCAGGATGTACCATAAATTTAGACCCGTGAGATTCTTCCATCATGGACCTTATCAAATCACCTTCATCCGGGACAATGAGTCTTCCATGGAAGCGCAATCCACCCTCTGAACTTATCGAGTAGGATTTCTCTCCCTCGGACAACAATCGGCGTATATGGTCCTGACAACCTTTATCTCTTCCTTAGGCTTCTACAACCCTTACCACAATTGTAGGTGTAACGGTCATCACTGACATGAACACCCTAGCAACAGCATCCTCAAGACTCAGCTCTTTCCATTTAGCTTTCCATATCTCCGCTAACTCCCCCTCGGGCCCTCTACTCAAAGCATCCGCTACCACATTTGCCTTACCCGGATGATAGTGGATGTCAAATTGATAGTCTTTCACAAACTCCAACCATCGGCGTTATCGCATGTTTAGATCCTTCTGGGAAAATAAATATTGCAACAATTTATGGTCCGTGAAAAGACTAAATTTCTCCCCTAGGAGATAATGCCTCCAAATCTTTAGGGAAAAGACAACTGCGGTAAGTTCCAAGTCATGTACCGAATAATTTCTTTCATGGGGATTTAGCTTGTGGGAAGCATAAGCAATAGCCCTTCGCTCGTATTGAAGTACACCTCTCAATCCTTGTAGAGATGCATCGGTGAAGACTAGGTATTACAACCCCGGCTTTGGCAACGCAAGGACTGGAGCAGAAGTCAATCTATCTTTGAGCTCGTCAAAAGCAGCCTGAAAAGAATTTTCCCAAACAAACCTCACCCCTTTCTGAGTTAAGTTTATCATGGGGATAGCAATTTTTGAAAAACCCTTGATAAATCGATGGTAATAACCCGCCAAACCCAGAAAACTACGAATCTCGATAGGTGTCGTGGGCTGACCCCACTCCCTCACCGCAACCATTTTGCTTGGGTCCATCGAAATACCCTGAGAAGTCACAATATGACCCAAAAATTGCACTTCCTGCAACCAAAAACCACACTTCTCGAACTTAGCATACAATTGGTGATCCCTCAACCTTTGTAGGACCAACCTCAAATGAGTAGCATGGTCTGATTCCGTTCGAGAATACACAAGGATGTCATCGATGAATACAATAACAAACTGGTCCAAGAAGTCCCGAAATACCCTATTCATGAGATCCATAAATATGGCAGGGGCATTGGTTAGCCCGAAAGCCATAAGCAAAAAATCGTAGGACCCATACCTCTTCAGAAAAGCGATCTTGGATACATCCTTCTCCCGTATCCTCAACTGGTGATACCCCGTCCTCAAGTCTATCTTTGAGAAGTATGACGCTCCCCTATTTTACATCAAACAAATCCTCAATACAAAGCAAAGGGTATTTATTCTGAATGGTGACCTTATTCAACTCTCTACAGTCAACATATAACCGAAGAGAACTGATGATGCTGAAATTAGCACCACCGGATAAGGTGTTTTCAAGCCCAATCTAAGAACAACAATGGCAGCATAGTTATGTAAAAGGTAAGAGAATGAGATGAGGAGAAGAGGAGAGAGCACCAGGATATAAGTGGTTCAGCCTAAATTGGCATACGTCCACTATGTGCGTGTGTGAATAACCTCACTGCAACAAGGCACTAACGGCCATGGATACAATCTCTCAAGATTTCTCTCTCTACTGTGTATCTAGACAGAGTTTTAGCTAGGGTTGAATATTTGGCCTCCTCAAAGTAGAGGATGACCTCTATATATATAGTACTTAGGGGGTGTAGTGTACCCCCATGCATGTAATATGCACATGTGTGTTAGCCTCACCAATAGGGGGAAGCCACCTGTCACTGTAACATGTAAGGAATGATGATGAAATATTCTCCCCACGTGTAGAGAATAATCTTGTTACAACTGATTTGCTCCCATGTGTCCTTATCCAAATGTCAACAGATGCTCGGCCGCCATAATGGTGCATGTCCTCGGCCTGGGAGAGGCCGAGCTGTAAAGGCATGATATTCGTTCAATCCGAGATGTGCCATAGGGAGTCTCGGCCTGATCTCAGCCGAGATATTATGCTGGGGTTGGCCCCAACCGAGGTTGGACTGATTCCATGTTGAAAATTACGAAGGCTTCTTGTCTCCTCGGCCTACACTCGGCCGAGGTTGCCATACCCAGGTATATGAGAATGTTGTTGATGCCTGTGATACGCGTAGTGTCCATTGGAAATATAGGTGATAGTGTCGGCCTGGGACAACCTTACTAAGGCCGAGGGCTGATATCGTGGGCCCATGGCTTATCCAGGGTCGGTCAATATCTCAGCCATCACCTCGACCGAGGTTGGTGTCTCTAGGCCGAGGTCACACTTGGGGCATATCAATCACCCCGAGCCCCTAGTCACATATGAGGGAAGGTGACTAGGGGATTAGTACGCATCCGAGGCCTGTCTTCTTACGAACCAGTACTTGTTTGACACTTGTCCAATGTTGGAGCATGCTCACTTGGTAGGCGGGTGCTGTCAGTCGCCCTTTGGGGCTCCCAAGGCAATGATGGGCCTTGGGAAACGTGCCCATGTATTTAAGGGTTTCAAAACCCTTTTCCCTCCTTCTTCTTCACTTCTTCTCTCCTGTGCATGATTTGTTCTTTCCATTTCTCTCTCTAAAGCTTCTCTAATCAACGCTCTACTGCCGAGGCCTTTGTTGGTTTTTTCATGAGCTTTCTTCATTTGCCTTCATTGTTTCATTTCCAGGTATTTTCTCCCTTCCATTTCCCTTATTTTTCGCTTTTGGTTTGCACTTTTCGGTGAGCTTCATCTTTTTCCGGCGATCTCCATAGTTTCAGTCGAACAGTATTCGCCTTAAACTTTTAAGTTTGATCTTTAGATTTCTTTACTTTACAAGTCAATCCTGTTTGTAGTTTTAGTAGTTATTCCGAAGTTTAGGGTCATCCTCTGATGCTCAGACCTTTGTACTAGCTTCTTGAGGATTTCCCCTCTCTCAAAGAGAAGACCCTAGAAAAGATTAAGCAAATAGAAAGGGCCCAAGAAGAGGCTCGTAGGTTGCAAGAATTTCAAATTAGACCTATCTTTCCCCCACCTCTCAAGGTGGTATATCCTGATCCCCCTGAGTTCTTCTATCAGACAGAGGTCCCTGCCGACCCCATACCGATGTCTGAGTTTGAGTCTTCCACCTCAGACCCTATGTCTGTGGACTCTTTTTAGGAAGCCATGGATTTCACACCTCGGCCTGGTCAGGCCCCTAATCAGGATGAGGTCTCCGGTCGAGCTTCATCCCATAATGGCTCAAGCACCTCAGCCTCTTCTTCAGAGCTTGAAATTGTTAAGCCGAGTGTGGTTGTGCCAACCATTCTTGACGCCATCCCCTTGCCGGCCGTCACAGGGGAAGAGATTCGCTCAGAGATTCGCTAGTAACCCATCTACATCTTCTCCGACCGACGTTGAGCTTGATGATGATGAAGATGCTAAAAGCGATGTCGACGTCTCTGAGGCGACCGAGATCGAGATCACGATAACTGAGGTGGATCTTCTGTGCTTTAGATATTTATACTCCATTAGTCCCTCCATAAAATTAAGGAGACCTCTGAGGTAAGAGAGGGCCTATCACTGCCGACATGGAGAAATCTGCCTGTACGAGCAGATGTTTAAGTTAGGGTTTCGCCTACCATTCATCCCATCATCAAATCCATTCTCTCTTATATCAACTTGGCCCCCTCACAACTATCCCCCAATGCCTGGAGACTCATCATAGGGGCCATTATCCTGTGGAGGGCAGTCCACCACTCTGACCTCCTAGTTCAAGTCTTCGTCGGTTGTTATGTCCCAACCTCTGCCAAAAACCATCCGAGCTACTATCATTTTGTGGCTAGGAGGCCTGAGAAGAAGATGCTCCAGGTGACTCATACCTCAAACCATAATTTGAAGCCCCACTATTTTTTCGCCTCTAGACCATGGGAATTTAGCCCATGCGTTCCCTCTTCCACACTTGAGCCAAGGATACCCCTCAAATGGGGTAAGGTCACCATGTCTGCCAGGGCCGACCCTGGTCTAAGTCTTCAGAATATCCAGAAGGTGAAAGACCTACAAGACCAAGGGGTACATGATCTTTTTGTTAAGTTCGAACATTTGTTGACCCCCCATTATCTCTCGGGGACGGGCCTAGGTGGAAGTCCCCTTGTTGACTTTGGTAAGGATTTTCCTTTTAAGTTTAACCTCTGAACTCATTCATATCTGATCTCTAACCCATATCTTTTAACTTTTGCAGAGCGACCACAAAGCATTCCAGACGAACTGTAGGAGATGGTTGCACCGAGCTTAGCGAGACTTGCCAAAAAAGTCGGTCTGAACGCTCCTCCCCCAGCTCCCTCTACATCCAAATCTCAGGCCTCAAAGAAGAGGGCCCCATAAGCCCATGCCTCTGAGGATCAGAGGCCGACCTTGAGACTGAAGAAGGCCTCTGATGTTGTAATTCCAATCTCCTCGGCCGACGCCCTATCGGCCCGCTTGGACCAGCTAAAGTTATCTGACAGCATTGTCGTCCATAGTTTGCAGGCCCTTGACGCCATCGGCTCTGCAATGACCGAGGCTGACAAGCACTTTTTTAGGTCTCTGGATACACAATTACTGGTTGAGTTCGGCCTTCACAGAGTTGTTCAGGTATGTCTTGATCTCTCATCAAAATTTTATAAGTGCAACATCTGACTTTTCTCCAGCTTAACCTCTTCCTTAAATGTGCAGGGAGTGGCTGCTATGCACCACCTATCGAACTGGACTCTGAGGAAATTGCCCCTCATCCAGAAGGGGCAAGAGGCTGAGAAGGTTCAGAGCACCCTAAATGCTGAGCTCGATCGTCTAAAATCAGAGCTGCAGAACTCTGAAAGTAAGGTTAAGGGGTTGGAGAAAGACATTTCTCTGTTCGTTAAAGATCATGCCAAAGCCCTGAAGGCCAAAGATGACGTTCTGCAGCAGAAGGTCAGCTCGGCTGTCAAGGCTGCCCTTGAAGATGCCTCGGCCCAAATAATTTCTGACTACAAAGCCTCGGACGAGTTCATGGGTTTTGGTTTTGAATATCTCAAAAGAGGTATCAAGGCTACTACCAAATGGGCTGAAGTCCGGGAGAAGGAGGTCGGTAATTTAAAGGCCTCTGACTTTGTAGGTCTCGGCTTTGCTGACCCCCAGTTTGCACAGGCTCTTCAAGAGGTGGAGTACGAGGCTGTTGCTCCTGCTGAGACTGCAACTCTGGGAGGGACCGAGGTCGGAGGGGCAGACCATACTGATGATGTGGCCGAGGTGACTAATGTTGATCAAGCCAACCCGACCGAGACTGTTAATGTCCCCCCCCCCCAAACCTTTAGGATTTATAACATGTAACTTGTAACTTGTAACACCATAACTTTTTTGTAATTGCTGAATATTTGTTATTTCTTCATATATCAACCTCTGAGGAGGGTTGTCTTCACTTAATTTTGCTGAATGTCATGTGATCTCTTCTATTATTTTGTTGCGATATCTTATTTATACTCGATCAATAATCCTGACCTCAAACCTCTTCACCACTGAATTGCTATTAGGGTCTGAGGTCATCACCTAAGATGTTATTCCCATAACTACACCAAATTAATGATGTTAAGGGTCCGAGGTCATCTACTAAGGTGTCTGAGCTCAGACCTCTTCACCACCGAGTGATGTTATGAAGGTCTGAGGTCATCACCTAAGATGTTATGCCCATAACTACACCAAATTAATGATGTTAAGGGTTCGAGGTCATCTACTAAGGTGTCTGAGCTCAGACCTCTTCACCACCGAGTGATGTTATGAAGGTCTGAGGTCATCACCTAAGATGTTATCCTCATAATTAATCTCACCAAATTAATGATGTTAAGGGTCTGAGGTCATCCCATTATGGTGTCTGACCTAAGACCTCGTCACCACTGAGTGATGTTATAAGGGTCTGAGGTCATCACCTAAGATGTTATCCTCATAATTAATCTCACCAAATTAATAATGTTAAGAGTCTGAGGTCATCTAACTAAGGTGTCTGAGCTCAGACTTCATCACCACCGAGTGATGTTATGAAGGTCTGAGGTCATCACCTAAGATGTTATCCTCATAATTATTCTCACCAAATTAATGATGTTAAGAGTCTGAGGTCATCTAACTAAGGTGTCTGAGCTCAGACTTCGTCACCACCGAGTGATGTTATGAAGGTCTGAGGTCATCACCTAAGATGTTATCCTCATAATTAATCTCACCAAATTAATGATGTTAAGGGTCCGAGGTCATCTACTAAGGTGTCTGAGCTCAGACCTCTTCACCACCGAGTGATGTTATGAAGGTCTGAGGTCATCACCTAAGATGTTATCCTCATAATTTCTGATGTAAAAATGGAATAAGAGCTGTCATAGGAACTGATCTTTTTATTAATAACCTCTTCTCAATAAGATGGTACATTTACATAAAATTCTACACAACATCATATGTAATATCTCTTTAGGTGGTCAGCATTCCATGGGTTAGTGAAAGGTTCTCCTTCTAGGTTTTCTAGCCTGTAAGTTCCAGGCACAACCTCTTATGTTACTTTGTAGGGACCATGCCAGTTTGGGTTTAGCTTATTTGCCTTTTGTAGGGTCTTCTTTAGCACTAGGTATCCCACTGTAATGGGTCTTGACTTCACCCTTTGCTTGTAGAATTTCGCTGCCCGCTGCTGGTAGGCTACTTTTCTGACCTCTGCGTCTTCTCTTCTTTCTTCGATAAGATCCAGGTCTAGCCTCCTCTCTTCCCCATTACTGTCTGGGTCGTAGGTCTGAATCCGATGGGTTGGTAGTCCTACTTCCGTTGGTATGACGGCCTCTGAGCCATGTGCCAGCATGAATGGGGTTTCTCCTGTTGGTGTCCTTGTTGTGGTTCTGTAGGCCCATAACACAGCGTAGACCTCTTCTGTCCATCTCCCCTTCGCATCTTCTAACCTCTTCTTGATTCCGTCCAAGATGGTTCTGTTTGTGACCTCGGTCTGGCCATTTGCCTGAGGTCGACCAGGAGATGAGAAGAAATGTTTAATCCCCACTCTTAGGCAATACTTTTCTAAGGAGGAGTTCTTGAACTGGGTCCCATTATCCGAGATGAAAGTGTTTGGGAGGCCATATCTGCATATGATGTTCCTCCAAATGAACTGGAAGGTCTTCTGCTCTGTAATTGTTATCATCGGTTTTGCCTCCACCCACTTTGAAAAGTAGTCAATGGCAACTATCAAGAACCTATAATTGTTGACAGCTCTTGGCAAAGGTCCTACCAAGTCAATTCCCCATACCGCAAATGTCCATGGAGAAGAGATTGACGTCATAGGCTGATGGGGTTGATGAGGGATAGTGGCGAACCTTTGACATTTGTCGCACCTCTTCACATAGTCTGCAGCGTCCTTAGACAAGGTAGGCCACCAGTATCCCTGAGTGATGATCCTCTTGGCTAAGGGCCTTCCCCCTATGTGGCTAGAGCAAGAACCCTCATGAACCTCCTGTAAGACCCGGGGTACTTCCATGGTATGCACATATCTGAGGAGAGGCAATAGAAACCCATTTTTGTACAAGACGTCTCCTATCATTGAGAACTTGGTAGCCCTGTATCTCAACTTTCTCCTTTCTAGCTTGGACTCAGGCAACTCTCCCTCTCTTAGGCATCTGACGAGAAGGTCGATCCATGAGTCTCCTAGGTTCACATTGTAACAAGGGCTACATACCTCGTCCTCCTCGATGGTTGCCTTTCCTAAGACCTCGATTGGAATGGTCCTTCCCATATCTGTCTTCACTGCTGAGGCCGGCCTTGCCAATGCATCATCGTGATTGTTGCTCAGTCGAGGCACTCTCTTCAGTTTTGCTTCTTTAAAATATTTTAATAACCTTCTTACCTTCTTTAAGTACTTGGCCATCCTTTCGTCTTTTACCTCGTATATCCCTAATACTTGATTGACAACTAACCTTGAGTCGCTATGGAGTAGGAGTCGCTTTACACGAAGAGTTGTTGCCAATAAGAGACCTTCTATCATGGCCTCATACTCGGACTTGTTGTTTGAGGCCTGGAAGTTGAATCTCAAGGCGTATTCAATGTTGGCGCCATCTGGAGCCGAGAGTATTAGTCCCGCCCCCCTTCCACTATCACAGGAAGATCCATCAACGAAGAGGCTCCAGACGTCTGTATCTGATGAGAAGACCCCTTCTCTCAAAACCCCCTTCGTGAAGAGGTATCGATCCTCTTCGTTCTCTTCTATTCCGCTCTGAGTTTTGCCTGAGATGACCTCTTCTCGATCTCGAAAGACGTTTGGTGCCATCTCTTCCAAATCTCAGAAGACACTACGGTTCGTCTCTTGGCCGTCATCTAAGCCTTTCTCTGTCTCTGCCTCTTCCAAACTTCTACCGGCCTCTTCCCAGGTGAATTTTGTGACAAAGTCTGCGAGGGCCTACCCCTTGATGGCTGTCCTAGACTGGTAGGTAAGATCATATTCTCCTAGTTCGATGGCCCAGGTCATCAATCTTCTGGAATTCTCAGGTTTGTGCAGAACCTACCATAGTAGGGATTCAGTGAGGACTACCATGGAGTGAGCTTGGAAGTAAGGCTTCATTTTCCTTGAGGCATGTATTAGGGCATAAGCCAACTTCTCCATTCGGGGATAATTTTGTTCAGACCCTTGAAGGGACTTACTGTTGAAGTACACAGGCCACTGGACCCCATCCTTTTCCCGTATGATGGCCGCGCTGATGGCTGATTCAGAGACTGCCAGATACACAAATAACCTTTCCCCGTGATGGGCCGAGACAACAACAAGGGAGACCCTAAGTAGGACTTGAGTTGGTTGAAGGCTTTTTCACACTCTTCATCCCATTGGAAGGCCTTTCTTAGAACTTTAAAGAATGGAAGACACTTGTCCGTTGCCCTATAAACAAACCTGTTAAGGGCAGCCACTCTTCCCGTGAGTCTCTGGACATCCTTGATACTCCTAGGAGTCTTCATGTCGAGTAATGCCTTGATTTTCTCAGGGTTCGCTTCAATCCCCCTCTGATTAATGATGAATCCCAGTAACTTCCCAGCTCCTACTCCGAAGACACACTTTGCTGGGTTGAGTTTCATTCTGTACGAGTCCATGACATCGAAGGTCTTCTCAAGGTCCGCTACGTGAGTACATGCTTTCAGGCTCTTCGTTAGCATATCGTCTCCATATACCTCCATGGTCTTACCTATTTGCTCTTCGAACATCTTATTGATAAGACGTTGATACGTTGCCCCCACATTTTTTAGACCAAAGGGCATCACCTTGTAGCAGTACGTCCCTTTGTCAGTAATGAAGGCTGTCTTCTCAGAGTCTTCAGCATCCATGAAGATTTGGTTATAGCCTGAATAAGCGTCCATGAAGCTAATGAGCTCGTGCCCTGCCATTGCATCTACCATCTGGTATATCCTAGGTAAGGGATAGCTATCTTTTGGGCAAGACCTGTTCAGGTCAGTGAAATCTACACACATTCGCCACTTCCCATTGGCCTTAGGCACGATGACTGCATTTGAGAGCCACTCCGGATAGGTAACCTCTCTTATGAACTCGACCTCTTCCAACTTTTTTACCTCTTCCCGGATGACGTCTTACTTCTCCCTGGAGTAGACTCTTCGTCTCTGCTTGATTGGCTTGGCATCTCTATCCACGTTGAGCTTGTGGCTCATGACCTCAGGGTCGATGCCAGGAATGTCTGCGTGACTCCATGCGAAGACACTCTGTCTCCTCCTGAGAAAGTTTATCAGCTCCTCCTTGATTCCTGGCTCTAGGGCCTTACCTACCTGGACGGTTTTTTTCGGCTCGTCCTCATTGAGGACGATGGATTCTACCTTTTCTTCGGCCTCACCCTTCTTCAATTTTGTTTCGTCTCTTGGGTCAAGAGTGTCAATGCTGTAAGTGGTGCTTGCTCTCTTATGGGCTTCTCTCTCTTCGGCCGAGTTGAAGTAACACTCTCGCGCCGTGGTCTGGTCCCCTTGCACTTCCCCTACTCTATAAGGATTTGGGAATTTTAGCATCTGATGGACCGTCGACGGCACAGCTTCAAACTCTTTGATGGCCACCCTTCCTATGATGAGGTTGTAGGCCGAGAAGACGTTTTCATCCATAACGAAAAGGTTTATCATCTTGGTTAGCCTTCTAGGCCACTCATCCACCATCCGTACATCCATCTCATACATGCCCAATGGGTGGACCTTTTCGCCACTGAAGCCTATCAATGGGTGATGATAGGGCACCAGTCTTGCCCTGCTAAGACCTAGGCTCTTGAAGCAAGGCCAGAACATCACGTCTGCTGAGTTTCCCCCGTCTATGAGGATCCTTCGTACCTCGCACCCATGCACCCTTGTTGTTATGACCAAAGGGTCATCATGGGGGGCTAAGATACCCTTGAAGTCGAGTCTGGAGAACCCCACTACGAGGGTGTCCATGTCTACCTTCTTCCTCTTCTGCACTACATCAGAATACGTTAGATTCACAACTTCGAGCTTGGACAATGACCTGGCCTCTGCTACATGAGCCTTCCTGTCGGCTACCTCAGAGCCACCTCCTGCAAATCCCCCACATATGGTGCTAACAATAAAGAAGATCATACCGACCCTCTTCACCGGGGTGTTTTCATCCTTTAGCGGAAGATCCAGGTGGTCTTCATCATCTCCTTCTAAATCATCATCCCTTCTGTCCGGGACATTGCCACGGCATCTGTCATTTCTTATTTTCTTAGGGTCATCTCTTCCACCCTTTGGAGCCTTACCATCCACATACTTCCTCAGCTTTCCAGATTTCAGTATCTTCTCAATCTCATCCTTTAAAGCGAAGCATCTATCTGTGACATGGCTATGATCCTGATGTAACTCACACCATAGGTTTTTGTTCCTCTTATATGGCGGGGCCTTCAGTTTCTCTGGCCACCTTAGAGTCCGGTCAGTCTTAATCTCATTGAGGATGTGCTCACAGCTCATAGTCAGAGGAGTGTAATGAGCGAACTTGTCATCTCCTGACCTCTTCTTCCCCTCTTTCTTACCTTGGGACTTTCCCGTGCCACCGCGGTTCTCCTTCTCACCCTTGGCGGCCATTGCCTCTTCCGCATTCATCACTTTCCCTGCGGTTGCCAGCAGCTCCACCATAGACCTAGGGGAGTCTTCCGCCCGTTTCCACAATAGCTTCCCCTTCTGTAGGCCTCCTATAAGGGCGGTCATGGTTATGCTCTCTTCATAATCTTCCACCTCCAATTTCTCTTTGTTGAATCTTGCTATGTAGTCTCTTAGGCTCTCATCTTTGGCCTGTTTGACATACAGCAGGTGGGTAGTCTTCTTTTGAGGTCTTACCCCAAAGCAGAAGTTGTGGATGAACTGCTCAGTCAAGCCTTTAAAGTTCTCAATTGAGTTCTTCGGAAAGGAGGTGAACCAACTGTGGGTTGCCCCTGTCAAGGTCCCTGAGAAGGCCCTACACTTCATCTCATCGGGTATCGAGTAAATGTCTGTTGCCGACTGGTACATCTCTATATGGTGTACAGGGTTAGTGCTACCATCATACTTGGGAGTCACTGTAGGAGGCTTGAACTTGGCTGGGGTTGGGAACCCCACTATCCTAGCCACAAATGGGGAGCCCTCTGAGTAACCCTTTTGTAATGGGTCCCTGCTTTTAATGAGATCTCCTATCTTCTCCTCAAGGTGTTGGATAGAATCATTCCAGGATCTTCTGTCATCAACTTGGCCGAGGTTATCCCCTGCCACCTCCCTGCGATGGACAGAGGGTTCCCCAACCGCGACACGTTGGCTGTTGACCTCTTCCCGTTCCCTGCCTCTTCTTTCACAGGGTCGGCCTCGGTCTGGCCGACCCTGCCTATCCCCTCTCTGAGTGCCTGCTGCGCTCCTTGACCTCGACAACCTCTGTCTTAGGTCATTCACCGAGCCCAGTCTCTCAAAGGCCGACCCTCTGCTCAACCTATCAAAGGCCGACCCTCTTTGTTGGGCCTCTTCTCCTCTTCGGCCGACACATCCTTGACTCTGCCTAAGAGGTTGTATAGTGTTATTTGACACCTCATACGTCTCCCAGCAGTCTTCTGGGGCTTCTTCAGCTTCTAGGTCATCATACCTGTCCTCCGGGCAAGGGTTTCCCTGCCTCCCCAGGCACAAGCGCCTAGGGTCAGCAACGTCCCTTCTCCGCTGGGGTGCAGGCTGGTCCTTCATTGGCGCCTGGGGTGGTCCCCTGGCATCAGGATGAGGTTGAACTGCCGCCAGAGTGATCATGTCCGGTGAGACTCCAGGTGGCCTCATCATAGTTTGACTGATATGAGAAAATTGCACCTTCATGGCTTGTTGTGTTGCAGCTAAAGATTTCAAGGTTGTTGCAACCTCCGCGACTTCGGACTGGGGGGGAGCCTGACTGGAACTAGGCCCCCCACCTCCGGGCGGCGGAAGAGGCGGTGGTAAGTCTGGTGCCATATGTTAACACTATAGAGCTTTATTAGCAGATGAGCTTAGTACCTCACAGGACCTCTTTCAATGGTGAAACAGCTCCGCGCTAGGGGGAGGCCTGGTTCACCACCAGAGTCTCCGGTGAGGTTAAGCAGAAAAATAGGAAGAGATGGCTTCTCGTTCCCACAGACGGTGCCAAAATGATGATGCTAAAATTAGCACCACCGGATAAGGTGTTTTCAAGCCCAATCTAAGAACAACAATGGAAGCATAGTTATGTAAAAGGTAAGAGAATGAGATGAGGAGAAGAGGAGAGAGCACCAGGATATAAGTGGTTCAGCCTAAATTGGCCTACGTCCACTATGTGCGTGTGTGAATAACCTCACTGCACTAAGGCACTAACGGCCATGGATACAATCTCTCAAGATTTCTCTCTCTACTGTGTATCTAGACAGAGTTTTAGCTAGGGTTGAATATCTGGCCTCCTCAAGGTAGAGGATGACCTCTATATATATAGTACTTAGGGGGTGTAGTGTACCCCCATGCATGTAATATGAACATGTGTGTTAGCCTCACCAAAAGGGGGAAGCCACCTGTCACTGTCACATGTAAGGAATGATGATGAAATATTCTCCCCACGTGTAGAGAATAATCTTGTTACAACTGATTTGTGCCCATGTTTCCTTATCCAAATGTCAACAGATGCTCGGCCGCCATAATGGTGCATGTCCTCGGCCTGAGAGAGGCCGAGATGTAAAGGCTTGATATTCGTTCAATCCGAGATGTGCTATAGGGAGTCTCGCCCTGATCTCAGTCGAGACATTATGCTGGGGTTGGCCCCAGTCGAGGTTGGACTGATTCCATGTTGAAGATTACCAAGGCTTCTTGTCACCTCGGCCTACACTCGGCCGAGGTTGCCGTACCAAGGTATATGAGAATGCGGTTGATGCCTGTGATGCGCGTAGTGTCCATTGGAAATATATGTGATAGTGTCATCCAGGGCTGACCTTACTAAGGCCGAGTGCTGATATCGTGGGCCCATGGCTTATCCAGGGTCGGTCAATATCTCGGCCATCACCTCGGTCGAGGTTGGTGTCTCTAGGCCGAGGTCACACTTGGGGCATATCAAGAACCATCTCTTTTCTTCACAAATGACACCAGGGCACCCCCCGGCGATGTGTTACGCCGAATGAATCCCTGCTCCAATAACTACTGAATTTGGTCTCTTAGCTCCCTCATCTCAGCGGGAGCCATGCGGTACGGAGCTCTTACAATCGATCTTGCTCCGGGCGCTAAATTAATTACAAATTCTATCTCCCGACTCGGAAGCAAAGTCGGTATTTCTCAGAAGACATCCTGGAAATCTCTAACAACCGAAATAGATTCTAAGGGAACAACTACATCCCAAGAAGTGTATTTTGCGATATAATATAAATAAGTACTAGTACCTCCTTCTAAATGAGGCATAACCACTAAGAACATTTATTACCCCGGCACGGCAAAGACTATACTCTTGCTGTAGAAATTAACTATTGCATGATACTTCATAAGCCAATCCATGCCCAATATCAAATCATACCCGACCATGTCTAGGACGAGCAAATTGGCCTCAAAGCACAAATTACCAAGAGTAATTCCTATTTGTTTACAAACAAGGAAAATGAGTGAACCATCACCCATAGAGGACTCAACGCTAGTAAAGTTACTCTCTGCAGATTTTATCAACTCTGTAGACTGAGCAAAACTTCTAGAAATGAATGAATGTGTCGCACCCATATCAAACAAAACGTGACCCATGTGCCCCTGAATAGGGAACATACCCTCAATCGCTGGCGGTGCTAGCGGATCAGGAGGAAGCATAGCATCCTGGATATGATAAAGTCTCCCATACTGTAATTGATCCTGCTGCGGAGGAATAATCGGATTTGGTGCCTGTGGTGGAAACTGAACATGTGGCTGGTGAGGGACCCTAGGAAGCTGACCCCCAACCAACTGAGGACACTCTTTCTTATAATGACCTACCTAGCCACATTTGACGCACCTTCCCAACATATTCTTCGGAACACGGCCCCGGTTATTTCTAAACAGGTTAACACCTTGGCCCGGATGGCCCTTACCCCCATGACCACCCGACCTATTTGTTACTATGGCAAGGCACCCTGACCGAGACTATTGTTATTTCCACCCAAATTAACCCCACTAAAACATTGCCTTTTTTACAAGTCCCCTTGCTGGGGATCCATTTCACGTTGCTTAATACCCGAAGATTGGGATGAGGGAAAGGCTCCTCCTCCAGTCCCACTACCCCCAGGCTTTCCTTCTTGACCCACTACTGTAGCTTTCTTGCCACTCTGCATATACAACCGGTGTTCTTGGCAATGGAGCAATGTCTCATTCATTACCTCACCAAAATTTTACAAAACTGGATTACCCAGCAAATGTTGTCGGATTCTCCAGTTCAATCCTCCCATGAACTTCGAAACCTTCTTCTCTTCTGGTGTTATTTCATCCGGTACAAAACTTGCCAACCGGGTGAATTCCTCTTCATATTCTGCCATGGATATCTCACCTTGTACTACATCCTGGAGCCTCCTTCTCATCTCCCTTTGAACTGCGGGAGGAAAGTACTTTTGGTATAACAAGACCCAAAATTCAGTGATCATCATGGTATCCCTCTGTTCTGGTGTAGTCATTGACTCCCACCAATGAAATGCGGCCCCAACAAGTTTGAAAGTAGCAAGGACTTGTTTCTTCTCCTCACTACATTCCACCATTCGTAGATGACGTTGCATATCTTTCTTCCATTGATTTGCTCTAATAACATCGGAACCTCCCTCAAATTCTGGGGGATGGCCCTTTAAAAAGGACTCTCTAACTCTTTCCCACGGAGAGGGTCCCGTAGGAGCTTGTACATCCTGCGCTCGTTGTTGTTGAGCTTGTGGCATTTGCTGAGCCACGGTGGTCATAGCTGCGTTAACCGCTTGGGCCACTATATTTACTACATCAGCAGTATTAATTGTCCCCTGTTACGGTGGCGGTGGGGGACCAACATCTTCTTCTACAACTCTATTACGTCTCACTAGGTGACCTCTCTTAGGCGGCATCTGAGATAAAGAAACAAATAGAGTTAGAATACTATTCAAAACAATCTATCTTGCAGAAGATCGCAAATATAAGTAACAAAGCAGTCCTAACATTAGGCTCTATATCAAAGAACGCTACGGTAGAACGTGACAAGTCCGTATAGATCCTAAAGACTCTAGAACCTAATGCTCTAATACCATCTGTGACAACCCTCTCACTAAAATATGGGGTGGCCATCCCGATAATCCAATATAACGCGATCATGGATGGAATCATTCTCAGCATCACAACAATATAATAAGTATCCGGGATAATCACCCAATATTTCAAGAAGTGGATTGCCAAAAATTTTGTTTTATAATAAGTTAAGGAAATAAATTAAACAACCCAATTTGAAATGAAAGAGGAATCCCAATGAGCTTATAATACATCAACAAAAAATATACAATGTCAGTCAACAGGTACATACAATGGGTTACAACAATTTATTTGATTACATAATACATCCATTAAACAGTTACAAAAGTTGGGCCACTCGCCCGAGTGAAAAACCCGATCATATCTAGAATTCAAAAATTGAGGGCGTCTAACAACATATCCCGTAATATCTGTAAAATCTTACGGCTCTCCAAAAGTAACGGATTAGGAACAATCAAAATGGGCGCCCTTGCAGTGGAGAACCTGGGCGGATACAAATACATGCACAACAAGAAAAATGAACGGGTCAGGGCCCGGTTTTATATGATTACCAGATGAATAAAAAGCATGATAGGTATGAACAGTTAATCATGAATGATGAAGATGAGAATCTATCAACATAATTTCAAGCATAAGAAGACAATTTAGATGATTATAACTTTTATTCCATTAAGCAAGAGAATATAATTAAACCTCATTAATTAAAAGTCTCCAACATTATTCATCATTTCATTTCAATTTTCATTCCTTATCAGGAATATACTTACTGTCATACGAACTTATAGAATTTCACATATTTCAAGTCCCACTTGATTCAGAATGGTTATATTCTTATACATATAACGATTCTAAGACCGTCCCTCCGAGTTTCCCCACTGGGTGCGCCCCTAAATGACTATCATCTTCCAGGTCCTATCTAACAAGACAATCTGGGCACCTAACGCACGTCGGGAAGTGGCCATATGCCTGCGAGTGAGTCATAACCACACCCGGAATTACCTCACTAGCGCAGAATAAAACATATAACAATACCGCAAATGGCCGAGGACTATAGTCTCCCTGCGTTCATTAGTCAGGGGACATCACTTCATGCGCGAACTTACCTTATGATAGCATTTAGATAGGTGTGTTCAAGTAAATTTGCATTTACCATTTAAATCTCAATTTCATTTCCATTATTCATATGTATGTTTCATTTATCCGAAACCATAAACATTGAATATTCTCATTAATATGCATCATATTTTAAGTCCCGAATTAATCTCCAAGTGATCACAATAATTCTACAAGTACCAAGGTTTTATATACTTCCCTTGAGCCCCTAAAGTCTCCAAGTATGGGCTTACAAATCCTAACCTTCTAATAATGTACTAAAGGAAAGAAAAGCCCTAACCTCATTTTGTACACCTCATGAATAAGCCCCGTTTAACCCATTCCTAATGTGGGGTAGTGACTCAACTCAACTATAACTCTAGAACTCTAAGTTTACTTCATACAAGAAGGTTCCTAGGTCCTAAACCTGAAGAAAAGGGTTGGAATAAATAATAAAAATATTTACTCAATAGTATAGGATTTTCGAATCGATTCGAACCATCCGAATTGATTCAGTCAGGAAATATGGTTTTCTGCATAATTACCAAATCGATTCGGACTGGCCGAATCGATTCGGTCCAATCAGACATGTAAACTGCCCCTTGGGCGAATCGATTCGGACAGGCCGAATCGATTCGGCCCTGCGAATTTGCTAAGTTTGGCTATGGAGTCTTGTACTCCTAAATTCCCCCATCTCCAAACTACCCAAACCAAGATCATTAATTGCCACCAACTGATTATAAATGCTTCTAACAATAATGATTGACACCAATAAATATTCAAATCAACTTCCAAGGATTTAATACCAATAAATCCATAAAAAAAAAAAACTAACTTTGTTAAACCATAACTAATCCACAACTATCAATACTAATTACTCATCTTAAATCACATAATTGCAAGTAGAAAACTTGCCTTGGTGTAGAAATCTCAGATTTTCTTGTAGTAGTAACAATTTCCAAGCTTTAATCTTCAATCCCTCTCTTTTCTCCACAATTTCTCTTCATCTCTCCAACTCTCTAGGTTTAGTAAGTACACATAAGGGAAATAAAAGACTTAGAAAGACTAAATCGTGGCCATAGTCTAAAATTACCAACTTAAGTTGTTTATACCGCGATAAAATAACTCACAATACACATCTAAGCTATAACTAGTCAAAAGTGCCCAAAACATAAAAATATAATAGGGCACTTATTTCGACTATCTCGTACATTTCGCGACTAACTACGCCCTCCAAATTATCATTTGGAAATCTTATAACTCATTTCAAGTTCCGATTTAATTTTAAACCATAAATGTTATTTAAATATTATGACACAATAAAACATAACACGGTGATATTTAGTTACACATACTGTAAATATGCAACATTTGAGTAAATCTTAACTTTTATCTCATTAAATTAATACTTACTCCACATTCCAACATTTTATATATAATTACTTCACATAGTAAATAAATATAAAAATAGGTTCTCAAAAGCGAGGGTTGTTACATTTAGTCCTTAGCACTTAGATGCTAATAAATCATTTATGTCAATAACTAGAATCTGAGAAATTCATGTAAGAGAATATGTATATGTATAATTTATATGTTAAGTAAGTGACGCACATTTGGGGATTATGATAGAATTGGAAGTTAAAGATTATGTTTTAGTTGGAAGTTTAAATGAGTATAAATTTGGATGTAGGTTAGATTAGATTTCCCCTAGATAGTGTTGGGAAGTTATTTGAGGATCACGTGCATACGATTAGGTGCGCGCTTTAGTTAAGAGGTGAGTTGGATTTCAAGGAGAGTGCGACTCCATTTTAATCATGTTATAATGCATTTATAACTATTATGCATTTTAATGCACTTGCTAAAACTGTTTTCACACCTCGGGCTCTGACACGTTTATATATTTTTTTCTCTTGTTATGTATATATTGTATTATTTTAGGTGTTCCTCTGAAAGAATGACATTGATGTTTTCTATCCAGTGTATTCGAGGAAGTTGTGGCAGTAGCGGATTGTTGTGGGATTTTGATATAGTCGTTTCCTATCTTTTGTGTATCTAGATTAGGATTCAAATTGTATATCGGGTTTACACCCAATAGTTGTTGTTGTAGCATTTTGTTTATATTTACTTCCATGGACTGTTGTATTGTTTGTGACCCGACAGCATATTCGGGTATTTCCTTTTTGTATATTTGATTGTTCTCTAGTACTCATCTCTTTTATATAGCATGTGTGTGTTCTTTATCATTTCCAGTAGTTATTATGTTATTAGTTGGGTATTGCTTTGTAAGTTTTAGAATTTTTTTGGCACCCTCTTTTTGTAGTAATGGGTAGTTAGCTGTGTTTGTTTTGGTATCGTCAGTAGATGCTGAGAACAATCCACTTGAGATTCCTGATTATTTTAGTATAGGGATGGCCACCCGTTATTATTTTAAGCGGGGTGTCACAGTTTGCTAGCTATTTTCCATTTTTCCCTTTAATGATATGTTTTAAAGACACTGTGTAGACATTTACAAATTATTGCCATATTCTCAAACCGGAAGTCCTGTGACTACGCGGTCTATTCCTATGAGTTACATTTGTCCCATCTGAGGTTTCTGTGCCTCTTGCGGGGTCGTTCCGTGGTTGCTTTGAATTTTCAACCTTCGATGGCATGTTTGTAAGACTAACTGTAGATATTTATAAATTATTTTACTATTCTCAAACATGGAGTTTGATAACTACACGGCCAATTCTTACGAGTTACATTGGTCCCGTGCAAGGTGTTCGTACTTTTGACGGGTCTACGTGTATATACTTTCATATTATTGTCGTATTCACAAATCGGGAGTCCCACGACTATGCAATCATCTACTTAGAGTTACATCGGTCTCGTTCGAGCTATTCGTGTCTTTTACAGGGCCATTTGGTAATTGTTTTAGGTTTCACCCTATAACAGCATGTTTTAAATCCTAAGTTTAAATATTTAAAAATTATCATCATATTCTCAAACCGGGAGGCCCGTGACTATACAGTTAGTTAGTACAAATTACATTGGTCCCATGTGAGGTTTTCATGTCTCTTACAGTGATTTGAGGGTTGTTATGAGTCTTCTCCCTTTAACAACATGTTTTTAAGTTTAAGTGTAGATATTTGCAAATTATCCACATATTCTCAAAACCGAGAGTCTTATGACTACGCAGTCATTTCCTATGAGTTACATTGGTCTCATGCAAGGAGCTTATACCTCTTACAGGGTCATTTAGTGTTTTTTTTATTTTCACCGTTGTCATGTTTTTATGTCTAAGTCCACATATTTGCAAATTATCGTGATATTATCAAACCGGGGGTCCTATGACTACACAGTCAGTTACTACTAATTACATTATTCCCATGCAAGTTATTCGTGCCTCTTACAGTGTCGTTTCATGAGTGTTTGAAATTTTTTCCCCTTAACGACATGTTCTAAGTCAAAGCATTGAGATTTGCAAATTTTCATCTTATTCTCAAACTGGGAGTCCCGTAGCTACATGGTCAATTCCTACGAGTTACATTAGTCATGTGCGAGTTGTTCGTGCCTCTTACAGGGATCTTTTGGTCCTTCACCCTTTAATAGTATGTTTTTAAGCCTAATTTTATACATTTTCAAATTATCATCATATTCTCAGGTTTGGAGTCCCATTAATACGCGGTCAACTCTACAAGTTACATTGATCCCATGCGAGGTGTTTGTGTCTCTTAGGGGGCCGTTTGGGGACTATGTTGGATATTATACCTTAGCGACATGTTTTTAAGTGTAAGTGTAAATATTTGCAAATTATGTTCATATTCTTAGACCAGGAGTCCTATGACTACGCAGTCTATTCCTACGAGTTATATTGATCCCATGAAAGGTGTTTATGTCTCTTATAAGGCCGTTTGGTGGGTGTTTTCAATAGTTTTCCTTTAAGGTAATGTTTTTAAGATTAATTCTAGATATTTGTAAATTATCATTTTATTCTCAAAATAAAAGCCCCATGACTAAGAGGTAAGTTCCTACAAATTACATTGGTCTCGTGCGAGGTGTTCGTACCTTTTATGAGGTCGTTTGGTGGATATTGGCCTTTTCACCCTTTAACGACATGTTTTTAAGCGTAAGTATACATATTTACAAATTATTATATTCTGAAACTAGAATTCCTATGACTACGCTATTAGTTTGTACGAGTTACATTGGTCCCGTCCGAGGTGTTTGCGTCTCTTACGAGGCCATTTGAGGGAATTTTTTGGTCTTCACCCTATAACGGCATGTTTGTAAGTGAAAGTACTTAGAATTTCAAATTATTATCATATTCTCAAATCAGGAGTCCCTTGACTATGCGATCTTTTCCTTTCAGTTACATTGGTCCCGTGTGAGGTATTCGTTCCTCTTATGTCACGACGTGAATAATCAGGAGTGATTAAGGTTTTGATTGATAGGTTAAATGTGAAAATATTTAAATGGAAAAAATATAAATAATAGTATTCAACATTAAGTAAAGTATCAAAATACATTATTCATTAGACGCATTCTAGATATAGGCACCATCTTTTATTACATATTCCATCAAATGAAATAAAAACAAAATAAAATTAAAAGATACTCCATGTGCCTTGGTACAACAATAATTACATCAATTTATAAGTAGTAGCAAAGAAATTATGATAGGGTCTTAGGTGTTGCGACTGATTTTCTCTAAATATAAAATTTCTAGAGCAACACGAAATGATATATTAGATTTGTGCGGGGTCGAGGAGATGTTGCCTTCTTTATTGCCTGAGTCCATCGGTAATTTAAAAAACATAAGAAAAATTGACAAGTAGATAATTCTCGTTCTATATAGTTCAAAACATATTTTTTTTATAAGTCAGTATAAGAAATTCAATATGAAAGGGGATTCACTGTCATGATAAGATAACATTTTACTGGGATGATATATCTAAAAATAGAAATTCATGGCTAGAGCTGGTAAGGTTAAGGATGGTTTCTAATAAATAACCCATATGTAACACCCCGTAATTTTAATGATTTTTATATTGGGATTAATTAAATTTAAAGTAGGAAATTAATTCGAATTAAAATAAATATTAATTAGGAAGATAAGGGTTAATATTTATATATATTGAATACTACTTAGCGAATGAGTAATAATTGATAACAAAGTATTATGATTATCATGAGTATGAACTACGGCAGTTACAGTAAATTTAGGCGGGACGCGTATGTCAGTCGTGTTGGGACTTATTTTGGGGAAATAATAGGTAATTTCATTTTACATAATTCAAATGGTCATTTCGAGTGTGCCAGTGTTGCCAGAAGGGCCGAATAGTAAAAAAAGTGTACTTGGGGGTTTAGGTCCTGGGGCATTTTTAGTCCAAACTAGCACCCCAGAGGCATATTTTAGTCTTTTAAAAATTTGGAGAAAAGAGACCTACGAGTTTTGTAAGTGTATATCAGAATATGTGTTGGGGAAGTTAGGGTTATCAGTTACAAAAACAAACAGAGACCATCAATGAAGGAAGGAGGAGAGTTCTAAGGGAGCTTAAAGGCATTCTACACCCTTTTGCACTACAACCACCATAGGAATGTAGATCGGGAGGAAATGATAGGAACAATACCATTATTTTGCAGAGATTCAGACCTAGTAATTGAGGGAAACATTTATCTTTCTAAGTTATGAGTGCATATACCATCCATGTTAGTGTAAGATGAATAACCTCTTGAATTCATGAATTTTGGCCTTAATTTGGAATATGTAAATCATGTTCTTGGGTAGGAATTGTGATGGGCTTAATACCTTATGCATGTAGAATGGATTTGATGAATCAATGTAATGAATTTGTGTAGAAATATGGATTCTTGTTTAAGTTTTTGAACACAAATGATAAACTAGGGTTTTTAAGAATTAATCTTGAATTAATTCAATTTAAAGGTGTTGTTTGATGATTTAATGATTCTATTACGTTAAAGATTATTTATACCTGTTAGAATTATGTTTGGTACCTTTGGTTGGGAGTTTGGTATAGTGTAATGGTGGTTTAGAGGATTGAAATTAGTGAAATCTGTAACATTTAAAGGAAGAAGACGATACCTATTACAATGAATCGATTCACCTCTTTGGCCGAATCGATTCGGAAAGCGAATCGATTGGGAAGAAGATTTAATTGATTCAGTTTCCCAGAATTAGACAATTTTTTCCATTTTTTCTTAGAACTCATTGGAAATGAATGGGTTAACCTTTGAAGAAAATTTAAAACATGATGGGAGGTATTTTAATTACGAGTAGGCTAATGTTGACATTGAGACTTAGTCACATTAGGAGAATTTAAGGCTAAAGTTGATAGGGTTTAAAAGGGTAATAAAACCTAATTTGGAGAATGATATCATGTCTTGAGAAATCAATTGAATGTATGACCTAGACCAGTAGGGTACGAGTGAGATATCTATTGAATTAACTTCAGGGACAATTGGTAACCTTTTGAGTATTGCAACACTTGGGATTATACGATAAGAAGTATTATGGTAAAGTAATGATACGTAGAATATACGAGAGTTATTATACCACGTACAGGATATATTATAGGTTATGTGTATACCTATATTGAATATATATGTATATATAGGTAGTGTAAATATCTATTTTTTATATTTATGTGTGAACCTACCAATGCTACATGTTATCACGGGAGGTTTCGCGTCGTGGATAGTCTTATTCTGATGTTCCCATTGGGGGGACTTTGACTTGTACATCAATACATAGAACTTAGGGATTGAGCACCACTTGTGTGAATAAGGGTGTGACCGGTAAAATAGGTCCATTACATGTTTGTGTAGCCCAAAGGCTTAAGACTATGTTCGCCTCCAATATGTGTGATTCGATTTATGGTTCGAGGGTGATATCTGAACCGAAGTCCTTACTTAGAACGTGATGTACCAGGACATGATAGCAGAGTATGCCCGCATCGCAGGTCTCCACCTAGAGATGCCGTATATGTATATATTATAAGAGTGAGGCATATATATATATATATATATATATATATATATAGTGATATCTAAATTAATCTCAGTATGTGTGAACTTAATAATTAATTGGCGACTCTCAATAAATAAAAAGGGATTTGAAATTTAGTAACGTACTATATAGGCAATACGGGTGGGAACAATAAATTATTAGGTGGGAAGATATTTAAGTCAAACTAGTTAGGTTGGGTAGAATAAGTAGGCGGGTTAGAAGAGTACATTAGGCGTGCACAATAGTTGAGAGGTGAGGATCTCAGGTGAGTGGGAAGGAAAATAACATGTATATAATATGTACTCTTTAAATGCATTTTCAATACTTGCTAAAATGTTTTCAAACTATTTTACTTGGGCTCTGACCCGTTTCAAATCCATTTTTGTAATAACATTTTAGGTGCTCGGCCACAGGGATGCCAGGCTTAGGAGTTCCTTCATTTGACGTGTTGCAACTGCTGTGAAAGTTGCAGGAGCCTTGTAGTAGACACCTCCACATATATCCGCTCATATTTATCATATCTATCTCAATAGGGTATGTCACCCATCTCTAGCCAGTGATTATTTACAGAGACTTTGCACTTTTATTTTATTTTTCGATATTGACATTGGATTTATATTATGGATGGTTGTATTGGGATTTTCATCTCGAGTAAATTATATATATTCCATTTACTATAGAAGTTCCCAAATCATTCATTAGAGGAATGTTTCCAATAAAAATCATATGTTCTTGCATATCCTTGCTTGTTTTCCAAATTAGTCCCTCGGATATCCAATCTATAAAAAAGATGGACAATCAAACCTACTTCTCGATTCAATATAAGCCCAAAGAGGTGAATAGGGTCCAAATTGGAGATAATCAATCGAAATAGACATACATATAACAAATTAGGTAAAAATCCCAAAGATGTGAATGGGGTCTAAACCTATTTCTTTTAGAGGCTTCTGGTCAATAGCCATACATATAACAAATCAATCGAAATAAATCGGAGATAATCAATCCAGATAAATGGATATAAAACTAACCATGATAAGTCAATCAGAGACATTTCATATGGTAGCAATAACTACTCCCTCAATAATTTAAGTCCAATGGGCCAAATAATGCAGCCGTGGGTGTACCGAAAGATTATTCCCTGGTCATAATGTATGCTATAATAGAACCGAAAAAAACTGCATCATATGAAATACTATGATTGAATAATCGTCACAAAAATCTGAATCAATTATATGTAAAGGTTTGAACTACTCAAATGAGTTCATCAATGAGAATATGATATACTGGGTCTTTCATATAGTGATATCAATAAAAGGCGTAAAAAAAAGCATTGCATGAAAATAATACTGAATAAGAAATCACCTACTTGTTGTTTAGGTTTTTTGAAAAAGTTACGTTGAGTTTGTTCAGGTCAAGGTGGAAGTCCATGTAATTTTGACAAAGAGATAATGTATTTATATGTAAGAATAAGATTCATAAAATGTTTGAAGTGTAGTAAAAGTTATCAAATGGTGTAGTAAATGAATGTTTGGGTTAAAAATGAAAATAATGTTTGGTTTTATTACTTAAGGTTCCTTAGCTTTTTAGGATTTGCGCCATAGACATTTTTGTTACCAATAATGTCAAAAATCTTTAGAAAACGTTTGAGGTGAATATACAGAAGTTGAAATTTTTCAGCGGTTTATGTACAAAAATCCTTTAAAGTTTAAAAATCCATTTTAGGGATTATGTTGAATTGTTTTTTTGTTGTCCAAATAGGGTGTTATAATATACTATTTTGACCAAAAAAATAAAATAAACATTTTCAAAATTTACTGATTGGTCACGCTTTCTCACGTACAGGGTTAAACTACACACCCCCAGGATTTGACCCTACTCGTGCGCATGGCTTACACTTCATCTTCAACCTCTCAAATTTTGACTTTCAGGTTTAAAACTTTCACCGTAAATTAAATTTATTAAAGAAAACCATTTAAGGTGATTCAAAAGTCATTTTTCACTAATTTTTCACGAGGATTCAAAAAATATAACCTTTAAGGGATGAGGTTAACTATAGCTCCTTCTTCATGAACTATAAAATCCTGAAAATTTTAATTGAATATATGTGGATTTAGAATGAAATTCTAACCATGGCAATTGTATGTTTTAGTTTATATGTTAATTTGGAAAAAATTTAATTTGGTTTACAGTTCTAATTTATAGTTTATTGAGAGAATTTTAAATTTGAAATTTTGACTGTCGAAATGGCAAAACTCGATTTAAAGTCATGCAAGTATACTATAATGAAATTAAACATTACGGTTCAGTTACTATGAGTCTAAGGACAATTATTACTACCTTGAAATTGGTTCGAGGCCAGGAACACAAAATCCACAAGTAAAACTCAAGCTTTCATGGTGTTTATGAAATTTGCACCTTAGTTGGCATTTCTACGTTAAAGTTTACGTGTAAAAGCATAATTAAAACCTAAACTAGTGCAGAAACTACTTGGAATTAAAATAACTAAGTTGTAAACATAAAATGTTAGTATACCCAAAAATGCCAAAATTTTGATTTCAATTTTGAGCTACTGTTGTACTGTTTGTTCTGTACTCAAAGGGGCTTTATATAGGGTAGGTCTGGGGGTGTTATTGGTCGAAGTTGGGGTGGTTTTTGGATGGTCTTTTGAGATTAATTCTCTAAGAAATTTTAGGGTATAAGAATGGGTAGGTTTACCCTTGGCTAACATTGGCTCCCATGGTGTTTAATGATTAGGCACATATTCTTCACATTTATCCCCTTAATTTCGCTATTTTTATGATCCCGTGCGGTGTAAATAGCTTGGATTTGTCTTGTATTTATGCTACTAGCCTTTTTTCGCAAGTATTTCTTGTTTTGTGTATTTCTCATGTGCTTTATAGGTATTTCATGCAAGTTAGTGCGAATGAGAACTCAAAACAGTGAAAGAAACCAAGAAATGGAGAGTTGAAGGGCATTTTTGTAATTTTTCAGCCTTATTCCGGAGGTGGGTCCAACTATAAAGTTGAATATCTCTAAATTACAAGAACACTGGAAAAAACGGCACCTCAATCCGAGCTACGGTGAAAAAGTTACGATGTTTTGAAGTTGCGCGATAATGAAGAGAAATGGACCAGAAACCAAACCGATCCGGATGGAACAGGACCGATCCGGTCAGGAAAAAAGAACCAATCCGGTACCAAACCGATCTGGTACCAAACCGATTCGGGTCCGGACCGGTCCGGCGATGCGAATTGCTGGCATTAATTATGCAGATTTTGAGGTGATTAGCTGGTAAAAACTTGCGCAACAAGCGATTCTAGCTGTCAAATTCGTGCTACTTGGTGCTATAAAATACCAATCCCTACCTCATTTTAAGGGGAGTCAAATTCTAGAGAGAGAGGAAGATTTTAGGGAGTTGTTTTTATCAAGTTGTAGGAGGCTAGTAGGTAGGGTTTCTTTGTAGTTAGTTTTTAGAGGATTCTTGTAACCAAGAACCCTAGTTTTTGAAGTTTGTCTACTATCCAAGATTCAAAGTTCTATTCAAGATTCATCATTCATCCATTGCAAGTAATTTTAATTTATTGTTTTTACTACTTTCCTATTTAGTTTAATTAATTGTTGATTTCTGGTTTTCCATTCCCAATTCAAGTCATGTTCTCAATTTTCTAGAGTTAGTTATGAATTCCTGCACTTTAATTTGTAAATTTTAATTTTGATTTCATCATGTTAAGCTAAGTTTTTAAGGGTTGGGATGCATGATGTAAATTACTTATGTAGAAAATACAATTTAAATTAAAAATTTGAAAGAGTCGTGCGAGACAATTTTACAACCATTGTAGATCTTTTAATCTCTCTTGCCCTAGGTACTTGGGATGTTTAAGAATATGATGTGCGTAAAATTATTTATCACCGCTTTATATTTACCTTTGATTTCATATGGTGCGGGCTTGATCCTCATATATGTAATGTTTAGGATCTATAAAGACTGGATTCATTCAAATTTATAATTTACAATTCTAGGTTTCTATACGGTAAATTACTAGGGTTAGGGGGATTGTATTCCAACCTACTTTCTCATTCATCTTAATTAATTTAACTTCTTTATTTACTTATTTTTTTCCCTTTTCAACCATCATCATCTTTTTCACTTTTTCTTTAGAAGTAATAAATCAATTAAATTCTATCAACCATTCCCTGTGGATTCGATACCCAGACTCGCCACTATACTCCTTAAGAGTGTAGTTACAAGTTTAGGTTTTTTTGTATTGAGGTTGAAAGCCGATAACAACGACTAGCGTATTACACGAACGCTCGGTTTTCCCCTCGATCATTTAACTAGCATTCTTATCAGTCCAGATGATAAGGAAGATGACAGGTGTTCAGGTTTTAATCCCTAAAGGATTTTTATTAAGTTTTAAAGACCACTTCCTTTATTTTCAAACTTTTAGGGCCTTTGTCGACTTTTTAAAATTTAAGGGGGGTAATATGAGGGTCTAATTTGAAACTTTAAAAGGTGATGAAGTTATTTGTAAAGAAAATTTGGAATATATAGTTCATTTAGATGGGTTCAAAGTCAATTAAAAAATTTTAGGGTTTTTTTATAATTATTGAAACTTGAAGGTAACTTTGGAATTTTTTTTTTAAGGTTCATTTTGGGAATAATCTAAAAATTTTAGTACAAAATTTGTATGTTAAGATATGATTATTTATTCTTTGATTATATATATATATATATATATATATATATATATATATATATATATATATATATATATATATATATATATATATATATATATATATAGATAGATAGAGAGAGAGAGAGAGAGAGAGAGAGAGAGAGAGAGAGAGAGAAAGTCTAATCTAAATGCATTTCTTTGTACAGGTCTTACAATTCTCCTTACCAAAAAAAAAACATCCTCAAAATTACCTTTGAACTGTTCAAGATGCTATTGACATATTAAGTCCTTAAGTTCCCAGGTTGCTTATTCAAGTATGTGATGTTTCCAGAGAATTTTCACTAAAGGGATATTCTTGGTTTGAAGTACTTGATCTTGAGTGTGTAGGATCTGAAGAGGTCTTTCTTCGAATTCGTGGCCAGTTTGTATTGATAGTTCAACCCATGTAATGATGTGGCTTGGGTCAGTAATATATTTTCACAATTGAGAAATGTGTAATACATTGTGAATTTGTATCAAATTAGGGGAAAATGTTAGTCGAAATGTTACTGGTCCAATATGTTCCGTAATAGTAAAGGGTCTGATGTATTGTGGTGTAAGCTTGGTCTCCTTCTCGAATTCAAGGGGTCACCTGTGATGATTAGTTTAATTTTTCCATTGACATTGATCTGCCTTTAACCTTTCCATGATTAAATGTATTTTCTTGGTGGTTTTCGCTATAATCTCTGGTCCAACATAGGATTTTTGTGATACCCCGCCTAATTAAATACCGAGTGATCAGTCCTTTATTAAATTAATTCAAAGTGCTCGGTTGGTTCATTCTTAGCATCACTTTCGTAAAACAATTTTCTTTATTAACACCCTAAAAAATAATTAAGCTAAGTGTCAAAACATTTAATTTAATAAAGTAAGTTAGATGGTTTATTATTAACTATGAAACAATTTTTATGAATACAAATGATAACATTAAAACCACACCATCTTAATGAAATGAAAAAACTCGATAAATCAATCCAAATAATTTATCCCAATCGAAGGACAAGGCAATAAGTAAAACAATCCCAATAATAGCTGAATACTGAAATAATAAAGAGTACAAGTCTCTCTCTTAACTAAAAGAAATATGGAAATGGGCGACACATGCCCTAACTAGAGATGACTAAAATAGGATAATGGTAAGACAAGTATGAAGTTGTCACTGCAAGGACCTGCAACTTCCACCCTAGCTGCAGCACGTCAATGGTCCAAAGATCTAGGCCTGATTCCCCTGTGGCTTAGCACCTATAGTATATACATATATATATATATATATATATATATATATAAGAAGGAAAAATGACCGAAACGGGTCAGAGCCCGAGTGTAAAACATCTTTAAAAATAGTTTAGAAAGTATTTAAAATGCTTACTAGTTGATATGACACACATGTTAGTATGTGACACTCTCTTTAGAATTCTCACCTCTCATATAGTGAGCACGCCTATCATAACTAAAATGATTCGTAACACTAACCCAATTCTCCTCCCATAAATTATAATTCACAAAGTCGTATGTCTATGATTTATTTAAAATACCATCCTCTTAAGGATCAATTAAGTCAATTATGTATTTCTCAATACTGCTGGGAAATGTCAAGTTCTCACTATAATGAAAAAGCATTTATTCAATATTTGACTAATTATACGCACAGTAGAAGAATTCCAAATATGAGTATATATATATATATATATTTCTCATGCCATATATATACTAATCGACACCACACGTAAAATCTATGGTGCTGGCATACTCTGCTATCAAGTCCCCGTATCTCTCATACAAAATGGAAATACTAGTTCAGAATCACTCTCAGACTGTATTAACACAATACACACATAATGGAGGCGAAGCATAGTTCCAATTCACTAAGAGGTCAGCATATACCCTCACGTCTCTTAGGACCATTTGACTATCATTCTCAGATATCCTGTACCAAGGAATCCTATGATCTAGGGAACGAGTCAATATCCCCCATAAAGATCCCATCGAGAAAAGACTGTCCAGGCACGGCAACCTCTGTGATAGCAAGTAGCGCGGGTATTATTATACACCGATATATACATTATACACAAGCACTCGGTATATATATATATTTTCACATATCTCAATTAGGTTCGCCCACGACCCATAATAATATTTTACCCATACGTGGAACCAATCACCCCAGCCCTACGTACAATTAACCCATATCTTTTTATTCTCAATTGTCGCCATTTAATGAGTACTTCTCGTCCCCCAAAGTGTTTTCTTTTACTAAAGGTAAATTCAGTTGGTGTACCCTCACTAACATACTGGTCTAAGTCTTTCTTGAGTTTCCCAATACCTCACTTAATGTACTCATGATTTCTAATAAATTATATGCCCCCGTTATCCCACGGTTACATCTCGTATAAACTTTTATTTACCGAAACCTGCTTAGACCCTACTAGTCCTCTCCATGACCCATTATGATCTTTAATTTATATCCAAGGGTTCCTACGCATATTGATTGAATTTATCGAAAAAGGAAAAATTATACAATTTCTAGGAGGGGTCGATCGATTGATGAAAAGGGTCGATCAATCAATCGACATTATTGAGTCGATAAATCGACCTTATTGAGTCGATCGATCAAGAAGTTCTTGCCCAGATTTTGTAATTCTAACCTATGGGTTTCCTCCATAAAACTTCAACAAATCGCCATTAGTGAGTCCCAAACTCCCAACCAAACATAAATATCATTATATAAACAATTCTAACGCAAAGTTTACATTAATTCATCAAGTATCATCATCAAAAAGGATAATTCAAGAAATTATCCTCAAACCCTAGTTTATCCAATTTTTCTCAAAATTTCCTTTGATTTCCAGATTCTTATCTCTACTGTCATCAAATTTCGTGATTAATATACAACATATGACTAGGCATTCATACTACATGATTTCTATTTCAAATAATGATATCAATCTCCCACACAACAATATATTTTCATGGGACATAAGATAATTAATTCCTACACTCTCATGGGTGTAATATCAACCAAGATTCCAATAATATAGATACTTTCCTCAGATATGAAGGTCTGATTCTCAGTTGTTAATGGATATAGTTGCGTCCTTTGTTTCCCGATCTACGCATTGGTGGAGAAAGATGGCAAAGGTGGTGTAGTTTGGTGGCTCTCCTCATTGGAAGGTTTATCTCTTCCCTCTTCCTTAGACTCTCTGTAACTCTACAGCTTCTAACCCTCGAGGAATCTAATTCCCATCAGATATTCCCCTTCAATTTTCGTCCATAATTAAGCGTTAAAAAGGAAAATTACTAAAATTCCCTCCCGGGTTACTGGTTATGCCTAAAAATGTTCCAAGGCCCAAACTAAACCCCCGAGTAAATTTTTCTCAGTATCACGACCCTTTCGAACATGTTGGCGCACTCAAAATGACCATACAGGTGGCATATAATTTAATTACTTTATATTTCCTTAATTTAGTCCTAACACGACATCAGGGTGTATCAACTTAAATTCTATAATTGTCGTGTTATTCCCTGGCGATAGTTTTAATAAATCCAATTCTATGCATTACTTTACTCATTAAGTAATTTCCACCAAATAATTACTAACTCTCATCACGCTAGTAAATATTTATTTTAAAATCCGAAGTAATATTAAATAAATTTCATCCCAATTTAATTTAATAAAATCGATAAAAATACGGGGTATTACATACTTCCCCCTAATGACAGAATTTTGTCCTCAAATTCAAAAAATAAGGTATACCTGGTAAAAACAAATGTGGGTATTTTTCGCGCATATCTGCCTCGCGCTCCCAAGTGGACTCCTCCATTTTTTGATGCACCCAATGGACCCGTACAAGTGGAACTACTTTCGACCTAGTATCCTCTCGCTATGGTCTAAGATAGCCACTAGTCTCTCCTTATAATAATTGTCGGGCTGTAAGTCAATGTCCTCTATTGCGATGTGAGTGTGGGCCATATCATCCCAAAGATATCGCCTCAATGACAAAACGTGGAACACATCATGAATACGGTGCAAGTGCTCCAATAATCCCAATCTATATGACATCGGTCTTACCCTCTCGATAATGGGAAATGGTCCTACATACCTTGGAGCCAATTTCCTTTTCTTTTCGAACCTCATTACTCCCTTCATAGGAGACATTCGCAGCAATACTTGGTCTCCCATGCCAAACTCCCTGAAAGACTGCTTTGCATCGGCGTAGCTCTTCTACCTTTCCTGGGCTACCCGAATAGGACTCCTGATTAACTCGATTTTAGCTGACGTGTCCTAAACCACCTCTAGCCCGAGCAACTTAGTATCCCCGACCTCTTGCCAACAAGCGGGAGAACGATAAGGTATGCCATAAAAAGACTCAAATGGGGCCATTCCAATCGTAAACTTGTAGGAGTAATTATAAGCGAACTCCACCAATGGAAGATACGTCTCCCAACCCCCTCCAAAATCAAGGACACATATGCGTAGCATATCCTCCAGCATCTGATTGGTACGCTCAGTTTGTCCGTCTATCTGCGGGTGATAGGTTGAACTCAATCTCAACTTTGTACCCATAGCCTCCTAAAAGCTCTCCCAAAAGCGTGACACAAAAATCTTGTCTCTATCTGACACAATATTCAGGGACACCCTAAGCAATCTCATTACCTCGACAATAAATAACTGTGCATACTGTCCCATAGTGTAGTCTGTCCACACTGGCAGAAAGTGAACTACCTTGGTCAATCGATCCACTATTACCCATATGGAATCGTGACACCGCTGTGATGTAGGCAACCCAGTGATGAAACCCATGGGAATGCTATCCCATTTCTATGTAGGTATCTCCAGCGGCTGAAGTAATACTGGCGATCTCTGGTGGTCCACCTTCACCATCTAATAGGTGGTACATTTGGACATGAACTATGTAATTTCCTTCTTCATCCCACTCCACCAGTATTGCCGCCTCATGTCCTAGTACATTTTATCCCCTTCGGGATGTACCTCAAATTTGGACCCATGCGTCAGCATCATCACTGCATGACGTAAGTCTTCTCCCTTCGGAACTACCAATCTCCCATTAAACTGCGAACCTCCATCCGAACTCACTATATCATTGTATCCAAACTCATCACCCTTAGCTAGGAGCCATAAAATCTGATCTTGACAAAATGTATCAATTATTTAGGCCTGGATCATGCTTATAACAATCTCTGGTGTGACCGTCATCATAGATACAAAGGATCGGGCCACTACGTCCTGGTGTCCCAACTCTTTCCACTTTGCCTTCCATACTTCCGCTACCTCACCTACCGGCCTACGGCTTAACGCATGAGCAACCACATTAGTCTTTCTCGAATGGTACTGTATCTCGAACTGGTAGTCTTTCACAAACTCCAGCCACCTGCGCTGACGCATGTTCAACTCCCGCTAAGTGAATAAGTATTGCAGTGACTTGTGGTCTGTGAACAATCAAAACTTCTCCCCTAGAAAATAATGCCTCCAAATTCGCAAGGCAAACACGATCGCTGCTAGCTCCAAGTCATGGGTGGGGTAGTTTCTTTTATGAGGCTTAAGCTTACGAGAGGCATAAGCTATACCCTACTCCTCCTACTGAAGTAATCATCCGAGTCCCTATAGAAAGGCATCAGTATACACCAGGTACTCCACCCTCAGCCTCGGTAAATCAAGAACAGGAGCCAAAGTTAACTTATCCTTCAGCCCATACGTACGTTACCCCCTTGCAAGTCAGATTCGTCAATGGACCTGCTATTTTTTACCTCAAATGAACGGCCTATAGTATCTAGCTAACCCTAAGAAACTACGCACCTCTGTCGGTGTCGTGGACTGTCCCCACTCCCTCACTTTCGACACTTTGCTCGGGTCCACGTATATTCCCAATTTTGACACAACATGCCCCAAAAATTATACCTCCCGTAACCATAATCCTCACTTTTCATACTTGGAATACAGCTGATGCTCTCGTAGATTCAGAAGAACCCGTCTCAAGTCCTCGGCATGCTCCTCCTCGGTATGTGAATAAATCAGTATGTCATTAATGAAGACGATTACAAACTAATCTAATAACTCTCTGAACACCCAGCTCATCAAATCGATGAATACGGCTAGAGCATTTGTCATCTCGAACGGCATGACTCTGAACTCATAGGACCCATACCTTGTCAAGAAAACAGTCTTCGACACATCCTGCTCCCTAATCCGTATCCCGATCTTAAGTCTATTTTTGAAAAGAAGGTGGCTCCCCTCAGCTGGTCGAACAAGTCATTGATTCGGGGCAATGGATACTTATTCCGTATCCTAACCTTGTTCAACTCTCAGTAGTCAACGCACAATCTCAATGAACCATCTCTCTTTTTCATAAACAACACCATAGCGCCCCAAGGCAAGATGCTCCTATGAATGAAGCCCTGGCCTAACAGCTACTCAGTCTGATCTCGTAACTCCCTCATCTTGGCTGGAGCCATACAGTATGGTGCATAGGCTATCGGTCGAGTACCCAACATCAAGTCTATAAAAAAAGTCTATCTCTCTACTGGGGGGTAGGCCCGGTATCTCCTAGAACACATTCAAAAACTCATGAACAACTGAAATTGAATCTAGGGGGATCACAATCTCTATAGAGGTCTCCTCCTCTATGGAGTATAAATGGGTGGACGATCCTCCCTCATGGTGAGGCATCGCCACCAAAAACATCTCCTGACCAGGAATGGCAAAGATAATACTCCCACCAAAGCAGTCTATCATGGCCCTATAAGTCGCTACCCAATCCATGCCAATGATGGTGTCATGCTCATAAATATCTAAAACTAGCATATCCCCAAGTAGAATCAAGCTACCAATCTCTATACCTACTCCCCCGACATATAAAGAAAATTAAAAACCCATTCCCCAATGGTGAGTCTATACATGTCACTGTACTCTCTGTTGTGCCTAATAATCTCATGGCTCATGCAAAGCTAGTGGCTATAAGATAGTGATATGCCCTAGTATCAAATAAAACACGACCCATAGTGCCATGGATAGGAAACATACCCTCAATCACGGGTGGCACCTGCCGTGCTGCTGGCTGGTGGACGTTATAGACAAGTCCATACTGTAATTGCCCCTGATGAACGGGGGGTGCTGGTATTCCCGGTAAAGATGGCATATAAGTTGGCACTGGGAGGGAGACTGGGAAGAACGGCCTCTACATCTCATGACGGGCACCCTACTGCTATGGGGCCTTATATTCCTCTGGGCAATCCTGGCACCTATGGCCATTCTTGCCACATCCAAAACACCTGCCCCTAAAGTTTCCTCCCCTCTGTCCCTACTAATCTCGGCACTGATGGTCGTTACCACCTCGCAATTGGCCCTAATAGCCCTGCTGAAAATGTTGTTGGCCCTGATGGCCCTTCTGCTGATGAGGTTGGCCATACTGGCCATGCTGACTGGACTGTCCCTATTGGCCTTGTCTAAAGCCCCGATATCCCTGCCTGGTATCATCGGATCTACTCACTATGGTGGATCTGCCCCTGAGCTGCTGGGTGACCACCGGCACCACTACCTCCAGTTCGACCCTGCTAGTTGGACTCCCCTACTCGCTTTCTTCCATGATGATGGAAGCGATGATCCTGGAAATGCAACAGAGCGGCGTTGAGTAAATCATTGTAAGTACTCAATGACATATTACCTATGAGATGCTGATGAATCTTCTAGGCCATCTCTTCGATGGGTGACTCATCCGACACTATAGTGATAAGCCTTGGGAACTCCTACTCATACTATACAACCGTCATACTCTCCTGCTTAAGATTCAGTAATCTCTACCTCATCTTAGTGTACACGGTGAATGGAAAATATTTGCGATCAAACTGCACCCAAAAAGTCTTAATCGACATGTTATCCCTCTCCTCCAAGGTGGTGGTGGATTCCCACCACTGCAAAGCGGCCCCCACTAGCTTGAAGGAAGTCGTTAACTGTCTCTGCATGTTAGTGCACTCATGCATGCACAGATGCCTCTGGATGTCTTTCTTCCATTAGCTGGCCATGATAATATCAAAACTACCCAAGAATTCTGGGGGATGTGCCTTCTGGAAGGCCTCCCTTACCCTCTCCCATACCATGGGAAGTTGTGCTAGCACAGGCGCTACAGTATGAACCTGGGGTGGGGCCTGCAGTACCATCGCTAGCGCTGCATTCACCACCTGAGCAACTATGGTGGCGACTTCAGTTGCGTTCATCATTTCCTAAACCTGAGCTGCTGGTTGCTCGAGCTGGGCATTTCTTGCTCGGGGTACTCATCTCAGAGGCATCTGAAATGAGAAAGGAGTTTATTAATCTACAGTTTATCATAAATCTCAAATTTATGAAGAGGTAATCGTAAATTTCAAGAATACAACATTCCTAAAAATAGGCATCTACATCAAAGACGCAAAGTTGAAACATGATAAGCCATACAGATCCTAAAGGACACTAAAACCTGATGCTCTGATACCACTTGTGACACCCCGCCTAATTAAATACCGGGTGATCAGTGCTTTATTAAATTAAATGTTTTGACACTTAGCTTAATTATTTATTAGGGTGTTAATAAAGAAAATTATTTTAAGACAGTGATGCTAAGAATGTACCAACCGGTCACTTTGAATTAATTTAATAAAGAACTGATCACCCGGTATTTAATTAGGCCGAGTGTCACAATTTTATCCAAATTCGTTCCAATAGAGTGGACAACGATGGGGTCTTCCATAGAGTGCTTCATATAGAGGAGGCTGAATATTAGCTTGATAAATGTTATTGTAGGAAAACTCTACTAACGCTAAGTGATCACTCCAATTTTCTGCTATATCTAATGTGCATGCTCGCAACATATCTTTTAAGGTTTGAATTAGCCGTTCGGATTGTCTATCGGTCTGCGAATGACATTTGGTGCCAATAAGTAATTTAGTACCCATGGTTTTTTATAGAGCTTGCCAAAAATGTCCCAAAAATCGAGAATCTTAGTCGGATATAAGAGATAAAGGAGCCCAATGTAATCTGAGGATTTCTTAAAGGTATAAATTATTGAGTCGCTGAAGTGAATTGGTGGTACGCACTCTAAGAAAGTGGGTTGACATAGTTAATTGATCTATGATTACAAAATCGAATTATGTCCTTGGCCAATGGGAGGTAACCTGCTACCAAAGTCCATAGTAACATGATCACATTTCCAGGATGGGATTGGAAGAGGTTGCAAGATTCCACCTTGATGTTGGTGTCCAATCTTGACTTGTTGATAGGTTAAATATTTGGAAGTAAAGTTTCGAATGTCTCATTTATTACTTCCCACAAAAAAATGTCTTTTAAGTGCATGATACATTTTGGTGTTGCGTGGATGGATGATAAATTTGGAATGATGACCTTCTTGTAAGAGTTCTGCTTTTATCTTGGAATCTGAAGGTACACATATTCGGCTCTAAAAATGCATCCGGTTAATAGGGTGATATATCCATTCTGTGCTATCTTTTACAAGTTTAATCCTTTAATATTGAGCGACAAGATATTTATCGGTGGCTTGTTGCTCAATTACCTTCCTTTAAAGAGATGGACATGTTATGATGTTATGAAGGGTAGTAGAGGTTTTACTTTGCAGATTATAGTCATTCAATGTAATCGTGATTTGATATGCACGTGTTCTTGTTGGTCTTCCACTAGTTTTACGACTTAGGGCGTTGGCTAAACTATTGCCTTTGCCTGGGTGGTATTGTAATTGGAAGTCGTAATTTTCAAAATATTCCATTCATCTATGTTATAATTCAGATCTTTTTCGTTTAAGAATATTTCAAACTTTTATGATTTGAGAATAATTGAAATTATACTCGTGTAAGTAACATCACTCAAGGCAAAAAATATAGCAGCTAATTCTAGATCATAAACTGGATAATTACTTTTGTGGATTTTAAATTGTCGTAACCCATACTCTACTATTTTTCTTGATTGCATGAGTACATCCTCGCCCTTATAAGAATTCATTCGTGTATACATCATCACTCATAGTACTAGATGGCATTGTGAGTACATGGGTGGTAGTTAAATGATCTTTCAGGGCATGGAAGGCTCAAGTAAATTCTTGATTCCACTCAAAGCGTGTATCTTTTAGGATTAATTTCATAAGAGGTAGAGTAATAGTGGAGAATCTTTTTATGAATCTTCGTTAATGACCATTTAATCCTAGAAAACTACAAACCTTAGTTACGGTAGTGGGTTGGGGACATTCCATAACTACAATGATTTTTACTGTATCTATTTGGATTCTTAGTTCCGTAATAACATGACCAAGAAATTTACCTCTTTCAGTAGGAATTATCCCTTGCTCTTTTTGGCATACAACTAGTGGCGTCGTAAGGTGTCTAGTATGATTTGTAAACGAGTTTCGGGATCCTATTCATTTTATGAATATATCAGGATATCATCGATGAGTAAGATCACAAATTGCTCTAGAAATGGTTGAAATACGCGATGCATTAAGTCCATAAAAGCGGCTGGGGCATTAGTAAGTCCAAAAAACATTACTAAAAATTTGAAATGTCCATACCGAGTTTTGAAAGAATTTTTTGTATATCTGCTTCTTTTACCATCAATTGATGATATTCAGAGCATAAATCGACCTTCAAAAATACCTTGTCTCCTCGTAACTGATCAACTAGATCACCTATTTTGGTAAAGGATATTTATTCTTAATAGTTACCTGGTTTAATCTACGGTAATCTATAGATAACTGAAATGATCTGCTTTTCTTTTTCACAAATAGGACTAGAGCACCCTATGGAGATATACTTGATCGAGTGAAACCTTTTGTTAATAATTCGTCAAGTTGGGTTCGAAGTTCCCATAATTCTAGAGGTGCCATTTGGTAGGGTGGTATAGAAATGGGAGAATTATTGGGGAAAAGAGTTACTGTGAACTTAATTTATAAGGACATTATTTCCATTATTCGTAGTTTACATAGTGTATTCCGTATACCACTACAACTGTCAAAGAATCTCATGATCATTTGTTCAAGTCAACAAATTCGAATTTCAAGTATCTTCAACATTTGCGCGACATGAGGTACAATTTTATATAGAATGTGTTTAAGTTTCTTAAATGGTTTACATTTATATTGGATTATTTATCATAACTGTTTTTAAACAAAATGAGGCATTTTTTCGAAGTAAATTAATTGTTTAAGACCTACAGGCGAGCCTTTTAAAATAAAATTTTCTCGCTCTTATCGTTCAAACGATAAGGCATTGTCGTTCAAATGACATGCCGATGTAGTTCAAACGAATGCTTCTAATGACAGGCAATGTCATTTGAAGGGTCACTCAAAGGGTCATTTCTTTATTTCTTAAAACAAACTCGTACTATTTTTTGTTTTAACTAGTCATTTTTAAGGTCATTAGTAACAACATGAGATATCGTTCAAACGACATGAAGATGTCATTCGAAGCCGTTCGAACGACATGTGTTGCCTCAACTTTTGTGTTTAACTATAAATACCTCATTTCTAAACCAATTTCATTAAGACTTTTTCATACAAGAAAATTTCTTTCTTCAGAATTTTAATTCTTCATTTTAAAAGGTTTTTATGTGTTCGATTCACCAAAAATCAATCCCAATCCTTTGTGAATCTTTTGTGGAACCCAAAATACTATTGTTGAAGTTTGTTCTTGTGGAGTGCCATCTCTACTATTGTATTGGTATCTCTTAAGGGAGTTGTTCGAAGACGTTGCGATCACTTGGGAAGAATTGAGGGTGTTCCTCGCAGAAGAAGAGTTACGGTTCTTATGGGATCTTGCGAGAGACCACTGATGGTTACTAGGTTGCGATCTATGTGAATTTGTTGCGGTAGATTCATTGCAGATTTCATTGTGTATTTATAAGTTGTGATTTACTATTCATAGTGAAATGAAAGGATTTTCCCTTTCAGGGAATTTTTCCTGAAATCTGTGTTTCTAGCAATTTTTGATTGTTTGTGATGGCATAGACTCATGATTTAGGGTTTAATTAATTTGAATAAAAAATTGACATCTAATTAAATAAGTATTAAATTGGAAATTTGTGAATCCATAAACAATCGATATCACACCGTATCCTCAAATTGGTATCAGAGCTTTTATCTTGGGATCTTTACATTCTCAAATTAATATCAGAGCTTTAGCTCAGGATTTTTACCTTTTCATAATTTCTCTTGATGGGATAGTCCCAAGTAATTATTCTAGAAATTCATCTTCATAGTCATCAAGAAGTTTTAAATAGAAAGAGGATATACTTAAGAAATTCCTAGAATGCTGCCCTTGAAATCTTCTATTTTGGGTGGTAGAGTTTCGAAAGATCAATTTTCTTAAAGAAAAATCAATATATGCATTGTTGGTGGATAAGACCTTTATCCCAATAATGATATTGAAACCCACTATTTCAAAGGCCACTAAATCAATAATAATGGTTCCGACCTCGAGTTTTACCTCCTAATTTTTGCAAATCTATCATGTCATGGCAATGGTACCCGTAGGCATACTTACAGAAATCGGATAATCTAAAGTAATCGAAATAAAATTTGCTCAGGCCATGAACTTAAAACTAACAAATGAGTGAGATAATCCTGAATCCATTAATGCATGTGTTGTAAGGTCATGAAATAAAATGGCACGTTCAATAACGTCATGATTATCTATTTTTGTTAATAGTGCAAAAGATGGGCCTTGAGTTTCATTATTACGTATGGATCCTTGATTATTGAAGTTTTCTAACGGAGGTTTACAGACAGGTTTTCCTGGTGTAGATGGAGGTCTTCCCATGGTTCGTCGTGGTCCAATGTTTTTGTTAGTGTCTTTATAGTTAGGTTTATGAAACTTAGGTCATTGTGGTCTAGTTTATCCAGGGGTATTGCATTCATGGCAAAGAATGGTAATACCATTGTTTCGATTGTGAATCTGGCTGTAAGACCATCCTTCATTACATTTAAACTTGGGGCAATTTCGGATGGAAAGTATGGTGAAAGATTGTTAGAATTATTTTAGGGAAGGGGAAGATTACAACGAGAAGTTCCACTTAGAGCTAGGTTCTTTTCAATGAGGTTGGCTACTTTGATCATTTTACTGGACTCACAAATTTGCAAAGGAATAAGGGAGGTTTTTATAGTGGCTTTGAGCCCTCGTTTAAAATGTTTACTTTTCTTAATATCAGTATTAATATATTCTTGAACGTAAACAGAGAGTTCCATGCATCAGTACTCGTATTTTGCTACCGTCATGTTATAATGTTGAAGTCCTAAAAATTCCACTATCATCTAATCGCATAAAGATTCATAAAAGTACTTTTTCAAGAACATGTCCTCAAATTATTGCCATATTAAGTTTTCCACATTTTGGTCACTGATTGCCACCTATGATTGACCCTGATTTCAAATATGTAAGTGGCTAAATCAACTTCGAATTAAGGTAGTTTTCCTACTCCCTTTATAATGTTTAGAGTTTACCTAAAGCATCATTCGACTTTTGATGCTCCAGGCTTACCACGAAAATCAGAGGGGTTATTGTCGTAGAAATTACTTTAAAGAATTCATTCGTCGAACCTCTATAGATATCTTATCCCTGGTATAGGATTCTAATGTGCTTTAGTTACTTCGGTGAGTTCTTGCAAACATTTGGCTATGATATCCATGTTTGTAGATGGATTGGTTGGCGTAGATCCCGATTGTGGTGTTGTGTTAACATTGCGAGTATTCACCATCATGTAGAAGTAAAGAATAATTGAAACATAATATATTCACAAAATAGTTTATAAAACAGAGCGTGTAAGATTAAAAGATCCTTCAAATTCCTACAAGGACACTTTAGCACACCTCTAACATAAAACATGTTTAAACCATCCAAACTTTTATGATTAGTTCCTAATCTGCTATATTAGTAGTAACGTAACACTCCATTTACTCACATTGCCCTTACACACATTACCACAAGTTATTTGTTTTACAGTGATCGTGAACCCTTTTAATTGTCTATCCTACTTGAGGCATAATTTTTCCCTCCTCCTAATATTCTTCCTCAGAACCCGCGGAACTTATGTCAGATGATGATGTGGTAGCATCTAGAGATGGTAGATCTAGTCTGTAGTCATCGGTAGATACAAGTTGAGTTCTATGTAGTTCTTCTATTGGTGAGGCATTCCATGCTGAGTGAATTGCTTGCTGTAGGAATTCTTCATCCTCGACAAATCTTTGATCCTATTTCATTGCCTGTGTAACACCCCGCCTAATTAAATACCGGGTGGCCAGTCCCATACCAAATCAAAACAGAATATACAGTTGGCTCATTCTTAGCATCACTGTTGAAAACATTAACTAATCACCCAATACCCAATTAAGCTGGTGTTAAAAACTTACAAATTTTTAATTCAACAAAATTCATTTTTATTTTACGAATAACACTACACATTTTCGTATCGCAATAATAACTGAACAGATAACTCAAAAGAATCTAAATGTAACTGAAATAAACATTCCCAAATAAAAATCTAATACAGTAATCCCAACTATAACCAAAGTATTAAAATGACACGAGTACAAGATTATATGACTCATATAGAAAGGAGATAACTGAATTCCTTTGGGCGACATGCCCTAAATAAAAGAACACTGTGAATAAAATGAAGATAGCCATCTAAGCAATACTCCATAGCTCCATAGCTTGTCATAATCCTCTAAGGTTGGCGTCCCTGCTGCTAGACACATGATATAGAAGGTACAATCGAAAAGAGAATATGCAAGGAAACGATTCAGAGCCCGATGTAAAATAATTTTGAAAACAGCAAGTATTTAACAAGTGCAATAAAGCATTTATTATGTACATGTTAGTGTCCATACTCTCACTTGATATTCTCACCTCTCATCTAGAGTGCACGCCTAACATTTCCTATTAACCTCCTAGTTAATGGTTCCTCCTAACAAGTTTCCATAATATGTTTCTATCCCATATCATAACCCCGTATGTCCCGTACCATACGTAGTATAACCATTCATATACGTTTCTCATTAATATGAATTAAGCTTTTCAAATCTATAAGAATAAATATTCATTTATTTAATTCAATTCTTTTTCTCTATTCACCGTCGTCTACAATTATCACACAGTAGATTGATCTAACCACTATATATACATTCATTTAATTCATTATATATATATATATACACACATATATAATACGGGACCCCGAGACACAGCTGTGGTGCATGCATTACTCTGCTATCACGTCCCAGTATCGCGGTCGCCGAATAGGGGACTAAAAGTTCGGTAAGGATTCCTCGAACCACAAATATCAACACAAAAATTGGAGGCGAACATAGTTCTCATACCCACGGGTCACGCACATACCTACGTTCCCATAATCAGCAGACCTATCAACTCCCCGATAAGTCTTTCATATACCTATGTTCTCGAGCGACAAATCAAAAATCCCATTGATTCATCAGGATATGACTGCCCTCACGCGCAAACCTCCCGTCGATAGCAAGTAAGCTAGGTATGTCATACATATAAATCATCAATTAATCAAATAGGCATTATCATCTACCTATAGATATAATATCAACAAGGTAATCACACTACCCTAAGAACATACTTATACGTAGCATTATATCTCATTAAATCCTACGTATTCAAATATTATGACTTTACAGTTTAAATTTAATTATCATAATTCTCATCAATTAAATCCCAATCACATTAATTCGGTTATTATCTAGGGCTTACTGATCTTCCCTAAGTCCCATTATATCCAAGGTACATTCTCTCTATACCGAAATAATTAAAACTTTTCCCAAAATTCTTTCCCATTTGAATTTACTATTTGGTAGTTTCTCTCACTCCAATAAATCGACAAACTCAGAACTGGACTTTAAGAAAATTCCTAGAAATTCACTCCATCGTTTGAACCAGAATGACATGTCGTTCGAACCAGAATGACATGTCGTTCGAACCACTTCCAATGTTGTTTGAACCACTTCCAATATCGCTCAAATGACTTCGCGCGAGATCCCCATCTCCTTTGAACCACTTCGCGCGAGACCTACTGTTTCGTCTTCTTCACCAAATTTCAGCATTTTTCACAATTTTTGAACCTAAAAACCACTAAGATTCAACACTTAACATCTCATCATCAATATCCATCAACACCTAACAGGTTATAAATCATTCCTAACCTCCTAGGATCATTAATTCGTCATAAATCATCATAATTATATAAAATCCCCAAATCAATTCATATGAACCCTAGCTTCCAAATTTTCAATTAAAGACCCTAACTAACCCAGATTCGTTCATCAATATATAATTCAATTTTTAACCCTCTGCATACATGAATGAATTTCAACCACTAATTAACCCGGTCCTTAATGATAATTTAAATATCCAATTTTCACCCAATTAACATGTAAATCATGATTAATTTCACCTATTCCAACATGGATATTATACTAACTAGATTGCAACAATCAAATACTTGCCTCTAATGAAGGTCTGATCCTTTGGGGTTGTGTATCACAGGTGGTTCTCCCCTTCTCTAGTCAACTTCCGGTGGTGGTTGGTGGTTGGTAGTGGTGACCTTTGGCTCTTGGTTCTCCTCCTTTCCAAGCAATCTTCTCTTCTCCCAAGTACCCTTTCACTCTCTCTCAAAAGGTGACCTCTCAACTGTTGTGTAGAAGAGAAAATGAACCTACGCATAACTAATCTCCAAATATTTATAATAAGACAAAATACGAAATCACTATTCATCCCCTTGTAAATATGACCATTATGCCCTTTTTGGGTGTCTTTCATTTCCAAATGACCCGAGACCCAAAACCAACACCCAAATAGACTTTTCTGACTATTTCAACCCTTTCGGATGCAACGACGCACTCGAAACGACTATAAGGTTGATGTAAAAGTAAGTTTCCCAATTAATCTAACAAATTTGTCCCGAAACGTCCCATACCGCGTCCGACTAAAAATTTAAATTTCTAAATTAATAAATCACAACAATAATAATAACATCATAATCATATATTACCTAAATATCTTTATAATATACAGAATCGTTCAATTTAGTATCCACAATTCGGATTTATACCCAAAGAATTAAATTATAATAAAATCCAAATGATTTATAATATAATCAAATTTTAAAAGTCATTAAAATTACAGGGTATTACATACTTCTACCCTTATAACAGAATTTTGTCCAGATTTTTGAAAAGATAAATCATACTGGTAAGGTCAACTCTGAGTATAAATCTCACATCGCAAGTAATCTATGTCGTACCGCCCATACAGTACATTATCGCAAATCCCTATTGATGTTTTACGCCAAGCGTCACCATATAGTTTCAACTGAATCAAATTTTAACTTTACTCAATCCTCCCTATACCATCCTCATGACAATGTTTGGGAAAAATGATCCTCACTTATTAAACAAATAAATCCTCAAGTCACAACTTCTACGGTCGTTAACATAAAAATACTTACTGTTTCACAATTCTGAAAAAAAAAATCAATTCAACCATCCAGGGCGCCCATACACCCTATTATATAACTTCCATTAAAAAAATGGATATCATTACCCTCATAATACTCTGATTTATCGCAAAGGTTATAAACTCAACGTTTGTTAGTTTCATGCGTGGGGTGTCTCACAAGAGAAGTCCAAACAAGGAACCCCCCCCCCCCCCCCCCCCGCGATACACTACTACCTAAAGTAGTCGGTCATCGAAGCTTCTCAGGTCCTTAATCAACACTATATAACTTGTCTACGGGTTTTATCGATTTCAACTAAAACTATACTCATATACTCTCTTGTTAAAGACAAAACACTGGCTATAGTAGTCAATACTCTCGCATATACCATAAGTCAATCCACGCCGATAGTCCCATAGTGTTCGGACATGTCTAGAGTAAATAAATCCTCACAAGATTTTTGTCTATCATCTCATAGAAACGCAAGAATCCTAATGATAGGGCTCTACATCAAAGAACGCTAAGCTGAAAACACAATAAGCCGTACAGACCCTAAAGGACTCTAGAACCTGATGCTCTGATACCACCTGTAACACCCCGCCGAATTAAATACCGGGTGGCCAGTCCCATACCAAATTAAAACATAATATACAGTTGGGTCATTCTTAGCATCACTGTCGAAAGCATTAACTAATCACCCAATACCCAATTAAGCTGGTGTTAAAAACTTCCAAATTTTTAATTCAACAAAATTTATTTTTATTTTACGAATAACACTACACATTTTCCTATCACAATAATAACTGAACAGATAACTCAAAAGAATCTAAATGTAACTAAAATAAACATTCCCAAATAAAAATCTAATACAGTAATCCCAACAATAACCAAAGTATTAAAATGACATGAGTACAAGATTATATGACTCAGATAGAAAGGAAATAACTGAATTCCTTTTGGCGACATGCCCTAAATAAAAGAACACTGTGAATCAAATGAAGAAAGGCATCTAAGCAATACTCCATATCTCCATAGCTCGTCATAATCCTCTAAGGTTGGCGTCCCTGCTGCTAGACACCTGATATAAAAGGTACAATAGAAAAGAGAATATGCAAGGAAACGATTCAGAGCCTTGAAAACAACAAGTATTTAACAAGTGCAATAAAGAATTCATTATGTACATGTTACTATCCAGACTCTCACTTGATATTCTCACCTCTCATCTAGAGTGCACGCTTAACATTTCCTATTAACCTCCTAGTTAATGGTTCCTCCTAACAAGTTTCCATAATATGGTTATATCCCATATCATAACCCCGTATGTCCCATACCATACGTAGTATAACCATTCATATACATTTCTCATTAATATGAATTAAGCTTTTCAAATCTATAAGAATAAATATTCATTAACTTAATTCAATTCTTTTTCTCTATTCACTGTCATCTACAATTATCACACTGTAGATTGATCTAAACACTATATATACATTCATTTAATTCATTATATATATATATAATACGGCACCCCGAGACACAGCTGTGGTGCATGCATTACTCTGCTATCATGTCTCAGTATCGTCGGTCGCCGAATAGGAGACTAAAGGTTCGGTAAGTATTCCTCGAACTACAAATATCAGCACAAAAATTGGAGGCGAACACAGTTCTCATACCCACGGGTCACGCACATACCTCTGTTCCCATAGTCAGCGGACTTATCAACTCCCCGATAAGCCTTTCATAGACCTATGTTCTCGAGCGACAAATAAAAAATCCCATGTATTCATCAAAATATGACTGCCCTCACGCGCCAACCTCCAGTCAATAGCAAGTAAGCTAGGTATGTCATATATATAAATCATCAATTAATCAAATAGGCATTATCATATACCTATAGATATAATATCAACAAAGTAATCACACTACCCTAAGAACATACCCATACGTAGCATTATATCTCTTTAAATCCTACGTATTCAAATATTTTGACTTTACAGTTTAAATTTTATTATCATAATTCTCATAAATTAAATCCCAATCACATTAATTCCGTTCTTATCTAGGGCTTACTGATCTTCCCTAAGTTCCATTATATCTAAGGTACATTCTCTCTATACCGAAATAATTAAAGTATGAATTCTCACCTACTTTCCCCAAAATTCTTTCCTATTTGGTAGTTTCTCTTGCTCCATTAAACCGACAAACTCAGAACTAGACTCTAAGAAAATTCCCTGAAATTCACCCTATCGTTTGAACCAGAATAACATGTCGTTCGAACCAGAATGACATGGCATTCGAACCACTTCCAATGTCATTCTAACGACTTCGCGCGAGATCGCCATCTCATTTGAACCACTTCGCGCGACTTCGTTTGAGACCTACTGTTTCGTCTTCTTCACCAAATTTCAGCATTTTTTACCATTTTTTAACCTAAAAACCTCTAAGATTCAACACCCAACATCTCATCATCAGTATCCATCAACACCTAACAGGTTATAAATCATTCCTATCCTCCTAGGATCATTAATTCGTCATAAATTATCATAATTATATAAAATCCCCAAATCAATTCATATGAACCCTAGCTTCCAAATTTTCAATTAAAGACCCTAACCAACCCAGATTCGTTCATCATTATATAATTCAATTTCGTAACTAACCCTCTACATACATGAATGAATTTCAACCACTAATTAACCCAGTTCTTATTGATAATTTAAATCTCCAATTTTCACCCAATTAACATATAAATCATGATTAATTTCACCTATTATAACATGGACATTATACTAACTAGATTGTAATAATCAAATACTTGCCTTTAATGAAGGTCTGATCCTTTGGGGTTGTGTATCACAGGTGGTTTTCCCCTTCTCCGGTCAACTTCCGGTGGTGGTTGGTGGTGGTGACCTTTGGCTCTTGGTTCTCCTCCTTTCCAAGCAATCTTCTCTTCTCCCAAGCACCCTTTCACTCTCTCAAAAGGTGACCTCTCAATTTTGTGTAGAAGAGAAAATGAACCTACGTACAACTAATCCCCAAATATTTATAATAAGACAAAATCCAAAATCACTATTCATCCCCTTGTAAATATGACCATTATGCCCTTTTTGGGTGTCTTTTCATTTGCAATTGACCCGAGACCCAAAATTAACACCCAAATAGACTTTTCTGACTATTTCAACCCTTTCGAATGCAACGACGCACTCGAAATGACTATAAGGTTGATGTAAAAATAAGTTTCCCAATTAATCTAACAAATTTGTCCCGACACGTCCCATACCGCATCCGACTAAAAATTCAAATTTCTGAATTAATAACTCACAGAAATAATAATAACATCATAATCATATATTATCTAAATATCTTTATGTAATATACAGAATCATTCATTTTAATATCCACAATTCGGAATTAAACCTAAAGAATTAATTTATAATAAAATCCAATTAATTTATAATATAATCAAATTTTAAAAGTCATTAAAATTACGGGGTATTACAGCCTGATCCCCTCTTAATAATCAACATGAAAATAGGTGATACTTAATGTTTTGTGTTGCAACCGCCCATTCTTGATCGATGTCCCTAATTACCTTACATAATTTATTATACTATTCCACTCTGATAGTTTGGATAAATTGTTCTTGATCAACACCATCGGTGTTCAAGTAGACATTATCCCATACATGCATTTCTGAAAGACAAATAACTAGTATTGAAAATAATCTAAAGAATTTACGAAAGCCTAAAATAACTATATTCTTAAATATATCCCGCATAGGAGTAGTAAACCTGACACTCTTAAATAAGCTCTAATACCAGGTAGTCATGTCCTAAATAATCAAAAGTGATTAAGGGTTGGGTTGATAGGTTAAATGGTGAAATAACTAAATAACAAAAATACATATAATGAAGATGACAATAATGTTAAATAATAGTAGCATCTTTCAATAATATCTTTCAACATTATGCGTAGCCCAGAGGCTTGGAACTATATTTGCCTCCAATATGTGTGATTTGTGATCATGGTTCAAGTGAGATACTGAACCAACAACCCTTTATACAGTGACGAGATGTACTGGGACTAGATAGCAGAGTAGTGTGTGGACCGCAACTGTACCTTGGGGTGCAGTATTATATATATATATATATATATATATATATATATATATATATATTATCTATTGTGTGATTTTGCATATACGTGAAAGATAAAGAAATACGAAATCAATTAAGTATGAGACCACTTAATTATATTGAGATTTGAATTAATATATTTCTTTATTACATGTATTGTGAAGGAAATACATGGGGAAAGATAAGGGCTAAGGTCAGTTGATACAATGAGATAATCTAGTGAAAATGGGAGTAGTAACTAGAATAATTTGGGTATACGTTAGGCGTGCACATTAGTTGAGAGGTGAGAATATCAAGTGAGAGTCCGAGAATCTAACATGTATATAGTAATTCCTAATTGTAGCATTTATTTACTTGTTTTTAAAATCTTTTTACAATCGATCTCTGACCCATTTTCTCTTGCATAGTCTCTTCTCTCTTGTATATATATATTACATCAGGTGTCCAGCCAGAGGGATGCCCAACATAGAGGATTGGATATTTATTTTCTATGGAAACTATGGAGTTGTGGACCTTGCATTAGACGCATGGTTCTAATAATTTATGTACTATATAGTCATTTCTCTTTATGGCATGTTGCCAAAGGATTCGTGTCATTTATATTCTATCTCAGTAAGTGGTCTTATTTGTGTCAATTTTGGATGCATTTGGTTTATCTGCTTTATTGTATTGAGATGTTTTAAACTGGGGAGTTTATTCCAGTTATACTAAATAAGTTGTGATGATTAGTATTTATTATTCAATGTGGTGGATTGAATTATATGTTAAATTGTTGGTATTGTTAAAAAGGAATTTTATTTAAAATTAAAATTGAAAGTGTTAAAACTAGCTTAATTGATTACTAGGTGGTTAATAAAGAAAGAAAATTATTTTTTCGACAGTGATGCTAAGAATGAGCCAACTGAATAATTCGATTTAATTGGGTAAAGGATCGGCCACCCGGTATTTAATTAAGTAAGTTGTTAATTGGAATTAATTATGAATAATAATTGGAATTAATCCGGATTGAATATTAGTAGAGAATAAAGTAATATGTGATTTATATTGAATATTACTTAGTGATAAAAAGTAATATATGATTATATGGTCACGAGTGGATAATACGCAAATTATTGAAATTAAGTCAGGATGCACGTGTGAGTCATGTCAGGACTAAATTAAAAGGGCAAAAAGGGAAATTATTTTTAAGTCATTCAAATGGTCGTTTCGACTGTGCTGATGAGTTCGGAAGGGTTTGATTTGGGTCTAGGGTCAATTGGGAAGCAAAAGGACACCCCATATGGATATTTTGGTCATTTTTCTTGGGAGGTAAATATTACTTGTGGGATATAAGTTTTATTATTTAACTTTAGAGTTTGTTAAACCAATAGATCATTTTCCAAAAGGCTAAGGAGAGGAAGGGAGAGAACTCTCTTTGAAGAGGAAGGGTTATGAGAGAAAACCAAGGGACAGTCACCTTGCACCACCACCGAAAACGTGATTGGAAAAGTGGAGGAAATATCCGACACACATCATTCTCTCCAGAGGATCAGACCTACACCTTAAGGTGAGTGTAATTCTTGTTCCAATTAGTGAGTACAATATCCATATTAAATTAGGAGTGATAAACATCCATGAAAACTATATATCGAAGATGAAAATTTGATGATTTTGATGTAATTCTTGAAATGGAAATTATTTAGGATTATTCCTTTGATGAAATTAGAATTAACACCATGAAATTTTGGGTTTAATTGATGAGGGAATTTGGGGTTTATATATGTTCTTGATAAATAATTTTATCATGTAGATTTTCTCTAATTTAAAATAATATTAGTATGATTCATCGAAATTCCATGATGATTTTGATATGATTTGATGTTATAAATCATGTACATACTTGGGTATATCATTTGGGATGAATTATAAGGAGTTAGGGATCATTTGGTGGAGTTTTTGAGGATGAATTATGTTATTTTAGGACGCACATTGTATGATAATTTTAGGAGTGATTTAAGTGATATTTGGTAGTGTTCTCGAGATTTTTTGTATAAAATCACATTCTACACAACTTTGTAGTTTTAAGTTTTCTCAAAATCAGAGCAGAAAAGCCTCAAAATTATAATTTTATATTTTTGGGTTGATTATAACTTTATCGAAAAAAAAGGATTATTGGCAATTAAAATATAATCCGGGCTTTTTATAATGAGTCTGTGTTTTAGACCAATAATTATGGGTTGGAGGTAGATACTGGAATAATTAATTAAATCCTTTCGATTAACAAGATATGTTAGGAGTATTGGGAAGTGTGAATTAAAATGTGAATTATAAGTTTATGGGATTAACTTAAAATATACTATGTGTGAGATTTGTTTATGGGATGAGAGTATCCCTATTTGTTGATATATATACATAGGTGGAGCGAATACCCATAATATAATTGAGGTTTAAAATACCATCATACGTAGGATATTCGACATATAAGTATACTACGTATCAGACTTGTGATATGGGATGTGTTTATGCCCTATTGTTGTTATATATATATATATATATATATATAGGTTGAGTGTATACCTATTTGATGATTTGTGTCTATGACATACCTAGCCTACTTGCCATCGACGAGAGGTTTGCGTGTTGAGGACAGTCATATCCTGATGAGCCTTTGGGGGGATTTTTGACTTGGGTCTCGGAATATATAATCGAGGTACGGGCTATCTGTGATGATGATAGTGATGACGGTCATATGGGTGCGTAGATATGTGCATAGCCCATAAGCTTTGAACTATATTCGCCGTCAACATATGTGATTTGTGATGATGGTTCGAGTGAGACACTGAACCAGGACTAGATAACAGAGTTGTGCGTGCACCGCAGCTGTGTCTCTAGGTGAAGTATTGTATATATATATATACACACACACACACTAGCGTATGCCCGTGCCTGAAGGCGCGACGAAAATTTCCAAAGTACGTAATCGCGAAACGACGACAATTTTTCGAAGTAAGTAATAGCAAAATGTAAAAAAATTTGAAGTGCGTAATTACAAAACCATAAAAATATCGTTCCTCGACAAAACAAAGTGTAATTTTGAAAAAATTGGCCATAATATCCTTTATTTATAGGACTATCCTGCAAAATGGTAGTGTTCACAATTGGTAATAAGATCTCATGTCGTGTCTATTTTGGTAAAGTTCGTTTTTGGTTAAAAAACGTTGGGTCATGTTTGAGATATGTAAACAATATTTTTTTATGTCGTGCCGTGTTTATTTTGTCCATAATTGCAAAACAAAAAGTACGTAATTGCAAAAAAAAAATTGTTACCCGACAACAAAGTGAACTAAAAAAAATTCTCATTCAAAATTTTCTAAAGCATATAATACAACTTTGCTCAAGTGACTCACAGTACATATTACTATATTCATACTTTGTCTTCACTAACTATTGTGAACCCCGTGCCTGAAGGCAGGTCAAAAATTTCCAAAAAGTACGTAATCGGAAAACGGTAAAAATTTCCAAAGTACATAATTGTGAAAGAAAAACAATTTCGTTCCCCCAAAAAAACAAAGTTTTAAGTTGTATATAATTTAAGTTATCAAAAGTGCGTAATCGTAAAATGGTAAAAAATTTCAATGTACATAATTTTCAAAATAATTATGGGACTATCCACCCCGTTAAAGAAAAAATGTTTCAACAACACTAATAGCTTGTCCCAAAACTTGAATAAACAACATTGATTTAACTAAAGGCAAGAAGACATATCAACTATAATAGACCACACACTTAAACTAATAAAGATAAAACAACCACCATAGCATATTTGGTTGGCACTATAATTAATAAACAACCCAAATCCATGACAACAATATTCTTTTACGTTAAAATTATTAAAAAAAAGGTAATCAAAATAAATGTACAATATTCAAGTCGAAGATTATTTTACAACAAAAATTGTAAACAATATAAAAAATTTGGAAAGAGTTTCCTTTATTTATAGGACTATTCACCCCGTTTAAAAAAATAAAAATATTCAACAACAGCAATACTATAGTACTAATAGTCCATATTGGACCTCGTTTCAACCACTTCATCGATTTAACAATAATCAAATATAAACCCCAAATATATGTACATAATAAACCACTATTGATAAGTTCATCCGAATCGAGTCGACCAAGTAACTTGTTGAGTCAAGAACCGTAGTGTAATGAAATCAAAGTAGTTACCCCCTGCAGATTCTGATTGAGTATACCTGATTAGAGAAATATCTACAAAACAAAATGGATACACTAAATTAAATAAATGCAAAACAAATTATAAAGATTAGTCGTACACGATTTCAATCAGAGCACATATATATTGTTAAAATGGATTGTCATAAAAGGGGTAAAGACTAAGTGAAGCAGGTTATGCCTAAAGGAAGACCAAAACAGCATTGAATTTACAAAGAAAATCAGTACGAACAACTAAAAATGTAAACAAAGATGTGTCATAAGATTAATTTATTTGTTGGTTTTAACTCCATTAAGGGAGGTAGTGGCTCAAAACCTACAAAAAAAAAACACAATGAGAATCATGAATTACCAACTTATCATATATCTTCAAAAAGTGTAAACTATAATTAAAAAAATATTATCTGCTGTTTTAAAAAAAATGTTCTAGTTATTAAAAAACTTTCTTTTATATATAATGATGAAACTTTGGTCCACCACAAACATGTATTATTTATGCACCGTCTAAATACTACGGATCCATCTATTCCCACTCCACCCCAAACTTCCACTACAATACTTGTATTTAACAAATATTTTCTAAAAAATAGTTAAAACGGTTTAAATAAAAAAAACAGCAGTTGATGTTTTTAAGACAGTGTAAACGATTTTTTTATTTTTTAAAACAATTATAAAAGATAAAACATTTTTTGTAATTTAATACAAAAATAGTGTTTTATAGTAGAAAATTTTTAATATAAATAAAACTTTGTTAATAAATAAATAAAATGCTTGTTTTAGGTGAGATAAGAAAGTGGTTATAAGTTTTGGGTATAAATGTGAATTTCGGATGAATGAAAAATAATTAATGGGTTTAAGGGTATTTTGATCTTTGAACATAAAAGTGGAGTGGGGGAAGTGTTTGGTGGAGTGGGAATAGAGGGATCCTTTTTATATTATCCTCTATTTTCTCTATAATCAATTGAAAGAGAAGCAAAGTAAAAGTAAAATATCTGAAAACATGAGACTAATGAGATGGATATCACAGTGTATATCCATTTCCTTTTCTCAATCTTCCCTCCTACTTAATGAACTGTAAGAAAATGTATATCAGCATAGAAACATTTCAATAAAAAAACATAAACAATGGACATACTAACCTCATTCATCATAAGAAAAACTAGCATCACATTGTATTATGGGCCATATCGATAACTTTAAAAAGGTGAACCACGTGGACACCTTTCTTAATTTATCAGCATAATATACATAGAAATTTCAAGGGAAAAAAACTTACAGAATCTCATCACCAACTGCAATGACTGATGTTGTTCACATTATTTCGATGTGAACCCACACTTTTAATACCATTGCTAACAGTAGGAAAACACTTGACTGGAGGAGATGATTTTTTCGCTTTCCTTTCTCTTTCTAATCCTCCATCGGGAAGCAGATATGCAGGCCTGAATTTCTCTTTGTTGTTGGTCGAATTTTCATTGCACAATAATGCATTTGGAACTGTGTCATATATGCTTCCGATAGAAGTGTAACTATGGATGTAAAAAGGAGGAAACAAAGTAAATGAGGAAAAAAGAAAGAGCTCAGTACTAATCAACGGGTCAGAAAACATAGTACAAATCCGAGGGGAAAAATGTAATCTAAGTTTAAATTGTGAAAAAAATATAACTCAAAAAGCATATAATTTCTTATTAAGTAAATTAAACATACTCATAAACAAATATTGATTGAACCAAAGTATAAGAAATATTTTACATACAAATGAATAAATTACCCTTGATCATAAAGACTGTAGTACTGAACCTTGCAAGTCAAAAGGAAGGCCCACACATCTCTGTCAAGATCAGATAACAAAGTGAAACCTTCATATTCACCTATTGTTAAAAAGAGACCGGAGTGAAACAAAATTTCCAAATTGTGTAAGGGTACTAAATACCCCCCCCCCCCCCCCCCCCAAAAAAAAAAAAAAAACTCTACAAAATGGAACAAAATCTCCTTGTTAACACCCTAAATGCAAAATGGGTTAGATCCTCAAATAAATTATTGAATCCAAAATTAATGCATAGATAACAAAATGGGTCAGATCTGCAAATAAATTATTGAACCCAAAATTAATGAAAAGATTATACCTTATATACTTTTGCTCAGTGATTATACCTACAAAATGGAACAAAATCTCATTGTTAAACCCCTAAATGAAAAATGGGTCAAATCTGCAAACAAAATTTAAACCCCCAAGAATCATTAGAAAACAGGATCTGCAAACAAAATTTAAACCTCCAAGAATCATTAGAAAAAAGCACCTCAAAGAAGAAGATGAAGATTGATAAAGAAAAAAAATGAAGACCTATTCCAGCAACCTATCAAGACATCAAATAAAAAACAAAAAAGTAAACATAAACCTTTAATGACAGTGAGTTTATGGGAGGTGGACCTGCAACATGGGTGGGGTGGCCATGTCGGAGGGGGTTATAGGAGGCTGCGTGGGAGGTGGGGAGGCTACGTGGTTGCGTCGGTGTGTGGGAGGGGGTGGCTGCGTGGGTGGGGGAGCTGGGGAAGGGGACGTCCTTGTCGAAAGGGGGAGGGTGGAGAGCTAAAATGTGGAGAGAGAGAGAGAGAGAGAGAGAGAGAGAGAGAGAGAGAGAGAGATGAGCATTTGGGAAAGAGAGAGTGAGAGGTGAGAGAGATTTTGTGTAATATGAGGGATTTTACTGAGCAAATGTCCGTAGAGAAAGAAAAATGTCTCGAGCCTTGTGCTCTCATGGAAAGGGAACGTGGGTATCTTATTGGGATGGAACATGGTACACCCAAAATACTCCTTAAATTTGAATTAAAGGGTAACTTTGATGAGTAAAAAAGAGGGGGAAATAAAATAATTAAAGGGTAAGTTGGAAAAAAAATAGTTGTGATCTGAACCATTAAAATGTGTAAAAATATGTAAGGAGGTGGCACACATCTTGACCGTTAAAATGTGTAGACAATTCAAAAATCGTCCTACTTTATTATTATTATTATTACTATTATTATTATTATATATATATATATATATATATATATATATATATATATATATATAGAGAGAGAGAGAGAGAGAGTCTGGCTCCTATACGAATTTTTCTATGCGGATAGAATGCAGATTAGCTAACGTGCAAATGAGTCTTAGGACCATGTTTGTCTTTTATGGACCGCCTAGGGACCACCTTCTCTTTCTAAGGTTTCTGGGAATATGAATTTCTAATTAATCTGGAAGTCTAAGTGTAGAAGTTTCAGGGCTACTTATAGTTCTCAAGCTTCTTCCGTCAATATCGTATTGGAGTTGTGAATAGCGAGGGTTATCTATATAAATAGTTTCTTCAGGGAGTCTAGAAATTGCAAGCGATTTTGCAGGGAAATATTCTAGTCTTAAATACCTTATATGGTATTGTGGTTTTATCAGTCTAATTTCTCTATATATTTGATTAACAATATCAATTATATCGTTATCTATGAATTCATCTAAATTATTATCACCATAAGATGAGAAAAATCTACGGTATGTTCTAGGGGCAGTTGTCTCTACATTTTTAAGGAGAGGGCGGATTCCTCCGACTCTAATTAAAATAGCCTTTGTTTCAGCTAACCTTTTTCATCTAATAAATTTTAATACGTCTATACTGTCTTCAAGTATCCAAGTATATTCTTGATATTTTTCAGGTCTTGACAGTTCTTCTATAAAATCATCAGTTCTTAATTTTTGTCTTAAGAGATCACGGATCCCTGTTCTAATTATTTCTATTCTAGGTACTTCACATCCTAACCACTCAATAATCTGGTCTATATATTTAGAAGTACCACCTGCGTATGTTAAAGAAGATTCTATAAGTTCTTTATCTTTAGGGTCTGTAAGAGTCCAATCTTAGATTTCTCTAGTTAATTCTAAATTTGTTTGATTAACAAAGTCTAAAAAGTATGTAGTGATTCGTAGGCTCATGAAAGATTCTTTTAGAACGATAATATGTAAAATAGTTAAGGGTTTGGTTCGAGTTATACCTTCCCTCTGGTCTGCAATATATTTATCTTCCTTCCTTCTTCTCTTTAGTCTTGCTACTATTCTTCTTCGGTCTCGACCTCCTATAACTTTCCCTTTATGTGTCACCCCTCAATCCACTATTTTGGCGTTGAACCCGTTTCTTACCTGTACGCCTTCACGCCTAACGCCCACCTGGCTAACGGCTCACAGAAAATTGGCACATGACGGTGGTTCACCAGTACAACACCTTGTGTTCTACACCAGAGGTTCCACATAATAGTCCTCTATGAACAGAAAGTTGGAGACAATTTGGAAAATAATAACAACTTAACATAAGAGATTTCTGGAAAAGAAAATACTTTTATTGCATTGCATAAGTAAATACAACTCTCCCCTATCCCCTAACTATGAGAGGTCTACTCACTCGTGTACATATTACTTACTATAAGATTACACACTCTTTCTAACTTCTAAACTGCGATATCTAAAACTCAACTAGACGCTCCCTTTTATAGCACAAGGGCACTACACATGACTGGATACCGGAGGCTAAAAATCTAGCTGGTTAAAGAGATATAAATTATTAAAGTCTATACTATTTGCTTTACATAAAATAAGTATGTCTTCTAGCAATGATTCTAACCTATCGTCTTTGTGAGGGTCTCTTTCTTCTTTATGAAAAGAATCTTTCTAGGGTCTCGTGTGGGGCATGTGTGAGCTGTCTTCTTTTTCACACTACAAGGGAATCTAGATGAGTCTTGTCATCTTGTAATAATGCATAGGTTTAGAGCAGGGCATCTTCTATCCTCAATAATTCTTCTGTTAATGAGGGTCCGTCTTTGTCTCGTTCGTGTCTTCTTCTACCTTTTCTTGGCCTAGGAGGGCAATATTGAAAAATTCATCAATGAGGACCACAATTCTAAGGTTAGTTGGCAAAGCTATCCCTACCAATTCCTTGGCTTCTTTCTTGAGCCTTCAATTGAATGTCTCATCATCTTGGATTAATAGGTCTTCTTTGTGGCAGGCAGTGTACCATCTGTCTTCACCTGTCAATAATTCCATGATTTCTATTGTCTCCATGGAATGAGCAATCTGGAGCTTGGTCTTATCAATAATTAAATCTTTAGTCTCGTCTTCTGATAGAATCTCAATGTCTTCAAATATGTAATTGGAAAATCTAACAAGTTTAAATCCTTCAACTCTCATTCCTCTACAAGAACTTCGAGCAATCTGATAGATTCTAACAAATAGAGGAAGGAAGTCTTCTACCTTCTTAACATACTCATGGACTATTTTTCCAAGAGCAACAGTGTCCTCAATATCCGTTATCTGGATGAGTCCAATGAACCCGTGGTATGTAAGAGTTATATGAGCCATATCTGATTTTCCAAAAAGATATATCTTTGGAACGTCTTTGAAGAAACCTTAAATCAATAAAGCATCTTAATTTATTTCAGATAATATATACTAAAATGATCAATAATGTTATTAGCTTCTTTTTGAAAGTCTTATGCTAATGGGAGATTATTATGACCAAATGGTATAACAATCTTAGACTTAAAAGTATTTTTCTGACAACAAAAATCAGCAGGTCTAGTTTCGGAGGATTCTCTAAGAGTCTGAGCTTAAGTCTGAGTCTGAGGCCTAGGTATAGTAGTACCACTGAGTTGGGTGACTGTAGGTCTTTTAGTCCTCATGAATCTAGCAATGGCTACCAAATTTTGTTTGAACTCAATCCATAGTCTATTCTTCACGTTCCACCATATAGCGTCTATGAGAGTATTTTCATCATCCGAAAATTCTCATCTAAATTTTATTAGGTCGGGATATCTTTTATCAAGTCTATATTAGGAAAAATACATCTTCCCAATGAGTCTATTTTGAGAAACAATCTCATGTCTAAATTTTCCAGTTGGAACTAGGATATCATCAAAGTTCCCTAGGATTGGTCTTTCTTGAGAGTCTTGAATATGAGTCTGTCTTTGCGTTATACCAGTATTTGGCCTTAGGCGTCTAAGATAGTTTGCAACGTCTTCTTTGTTCAGTATATTCGTCCCAGAGGAACTCATGCTATCTAGGTCTTCTATTTGTAACATAAAACATGAAATCATATTAGTATTAACAAACATTACCTCTCTTTCTATAATGTATGTAATGGTATTTTGCTCCCCTTAATAAGTATAACAGAGAAGTCATAACCATTAAGAAATTATTGCCATCTAATAAGTCTATTAGTCCTTGATTTTGACAAGTCTAAGTCTCTGAATTTTACTTCATAAGAAGAGTCGGTATAAGCAGTAAAATGTTTAGGTCTAAGAAAAAGCATATATTTTTCTATTACCCTTACTATAGCTAAAACTTCTTTTTCATGGGCAGTGTATGTTGTTTTTGGGTTTGTAAAGGTTCCAGAACTGTATCTATAAAGTTTCTTCATTTTTGTCTGATGATCAATGGCAAAGTATATTTCTCCCCATTGTTTATCAGAGGCATCTGTTTCTACTATAAACTGGTCTTCTGCATTAGGAATTTCAAGTAAAGGAATATTATTGACTGCATCTTTAATTTGTCTTATGACTTCAAAATCATCCTTAGTCCAATAAAAAGGATTAGTTTTGTCAGTTCCTTTTAGTTTGGCAGTTAAGCTTTGTCTTTTTGAGGCAAGGTCTTTAACAAAGTCTGTAGCACAATTAATCAATCCTAAATATAATTGTAATTGTCTTCTATCTTTAAGTTGGTCTGAAAACTCAATAATCTTTTTGGTTATGTGTTCTGCCAAGGATAATTTTCATTTATTAATATACATTCCCACAAAGTCTATCTCAGTCTGAAATAATTGCATTTTCCTTTCAAAAATAACAATACCATGTTTGTCTAATTCTAAAATAATATTTTTAAGATGGTCTTCATGCTCTATCTCAGTCTTACTGGCTACAAGAGTAACATCTACGTAAATAAGACAAAATTCTGAATAAGGTCTAAATATATTATCTATTTTTCTTTGGAATACTTGAGGAGCATTCAAGTATCCAAATGGCATTACTAGCCATTCGTATTTTCCTTGGGACACACTAAAGGTTGTCCAAGTAATACTGTTTGGATGCATCTTAATTTGCCAGAAGCATGATTTGCAATAAAACTTACTAAATATAATTCTATCTTCAATCATATTGATTAAATAATTCTTGTCTGGTATCTTATAAGAATCAAATTCACAATTCTTATTTAATTGTCTATAATCTATAACCATACGTCTTTTTCCTCTTTTACGTTCAGATTCATTTTGAACATAGAATGAAAGGCTATTATGTCTACTTTAACTTTCTCTAATAATGCCTAACTTATGCGTTTCATCTATGTCTTTTTTAAATTCTTCTTTGTCTTCTTGTGAATATCCTTTCTTATAAGTTTCACCATTAATAGTGGTGTCTAGGTTAATAGGGATGATTTCACAATAACTTTGGTCTTTATCCGACTTAGCGATGGGATTTTCTCCTAAAGTAGGCTCTGCTAGTTATCTAATCTTTTCCTTTTCTACTTCTATATCCATTTTCTTCTGTTTGGATATAGCTTGAACCTGTAATAAGGTATGTTGGGCTTGATCTAAAATGTCTTGTTGTATAAGCGATATTTCCTTATAACACTTTTGGTCGGGACACTTACAATCCTTTTGTAAGGGTTTGGTTATTTCTAAGGTTTCTTGTTTGGTTGTAGGTCTAGTTCCACCATGCTCAGCTGAAGAACTCTAATGTTTTATGGGTCTATAATTTGGTTTGACCTGCATAAGGTCAAAGGAAGTCTTGTGATCTATTAGAGGGGCTTTAATAGTAAATTCCTCTATATCAGTAATTAATATATTTCCGTTATACTAAGTATAAGGATTATATTTACTAATAAAGTCTTGTCCTAAAATAATTTTTCCTGTGAAACTAGGACGAGGATCCATTATCCAAAATCGATGATTGACGATTTTATTAGTCTGATTTCATAATTTAAAATAAATAGGAATAGTCTGGAAATATAAGGTAAATGGATATCCATTAGCCACTTTACCATAGATTTCTTGAGTACTTTCTAAAAAGTAGTCTTCAAGAAAGGCATTAGCCTTGCAAATACTCTGAGAGCATCCTGTGTCTATAAAAGCTGAAAGTCTTTTAGGATAGTCTTTGTGTTGAATGAATAATTCTACAAAACATGCATGTTGTTTAGTTGAAATTCCTAAGTTATTCTTTTCTAAAATAGATATTCCTTTCTGAGGTCTATCTATAACATCTAAGGGTATTAGGTCTTCAGAACTACTATCAGAATGGTATTCTTTTAAATCATAGGAAATTCCCTTTCCTTTGAAGTCTTCATTTTCTTGCAATCTTTTGGCTATATTTCTATCAATGTCTTGATAATATGTTTTAATATCTAAGTCTATTTGAGCATCATCCGTATCAATTGCTATAAATCTAGTTCTCCAATAATTTTCATGGTAGTGTAATTAACAAATAACACAAACCATAAATAATTCTATTTGTATAGTCTCAAAGCATTCTACACATCTAAAGTCTTTCTTGCTACATTTCATTTCAAATGTGCAATAATATTTTTCATCAAAGTAACATCTAGGTATATAGGTTAGTAACTCCGGATTACTAACTGTCCATCTTTTCTTTAAAAGCAGCTTAATATACACTTATACCAAGCTTCTTCAAAGTCTATATATTCATTATCTGAATCGTCTTAATTAGTTTGCATCATATATAAGTCTAAAGTATCATGAGAGTCTTCATAGTCATCAGTATCACTATTATAGTCTTCTGAATCACTGTTTATATACGCACTATAGATACTGGTATTATCGTCATCTTCTATGTCTGATATTTCTATAACATATAGGATATCTAATTCTTTTTTATCTACATGGTCTAATATTGTATTAATAATCTTAATATCTTCTTTATCTTTCTTATTAGGGCAGTCTTTATCAAAGTGTCCTTCTTTGTCTCAAGTCCAACATTCTTTGATGGCAGTCTTAGATTGAGCTACATCTTTTTATTTCCTATAATTAGGAACCTTCTTATATTTACTAGTGTTCCTTTTAAAATATATTCTTTGGTTAAATTTGTTTTCTTAGTCATAGGTTTCTTTTCTCTAAAGGTAGTAGATGGTCTAAATCTATACTTCTTTGGAAATCCTAAAGGTCTAGTCTTAAACTTCCTATGTTTCTATTCTAATTTCTTTTTGAATTTATTAGAGTCACTACCACATCCCCATTGGATTGGAGCGATGTCTCTTTCATCTTTGATTGGAGGGATCTGCTTCAAATTTTCTTCTATTAACTTTCTTTGAGTTATATCACGTCTCTTAGATATGATATAGTCTTTGGCGAAATTAATTCTTTCACCAAAGGAGTTATTCTTAACTCGGGATACTCCAGGACAATTCTTATATTAATTAATTCGGATTTGTCCTATGGCAGGTATCTTTCTAAAGTATTCATCTTTTAAGTCCCTCCAAATTCTTTAATTTGGTAATATATATGTTCGTAATTATTGTTATATTGATTTGAGCTAAATGTCCAGCTCCAATGAATTCTGATGTAACCAATTGAATATATTCTTCAATTAATCTTTCTTTTAGGTTCTCTTTCATCTTCTCAATCTTATATAAGGAGTCTTCATCTGTATCCTTTCTTAAACTATCTAAATAGTCTTTTACAATACCTCTAATGGATTGCCCAGCGTATTGTTTACATGAACTTTCATCCCATTACTCATTAGATGCAAAACACATGTTCATCTTATTACACCATTCGTCTAAGGCCTTCTTCCTATCTTGGACATTGTTTAGGTTAAGGTATATCCCAACCAGATTTATGGTCTGTCTTTTCATAGTCTTAACGGGAGTAAACCTCTTATCACTAGTTAGAAAGTCTTTAATATAATCAGATTTGATTTTTACTACAGTGCTTGAGTATATAGGAATATTTATTTCTATTGGTTTACTAAAAAGTCTAGGAGGATCTTCTAGCCTACTACTACTTCCTATCTCTTATTTATTAGGCTCTACTTGTGTAGCTGGCATTAATCTTTCTTCTCCTTCTTCTATTAGTCTTAAGTTTCTAAGAAGTTCCTTTGTATTCTAAGATTTTAATATGCGATCTTGGGTTATCATATTAAATCTTTCTCTTTCTTGAAATCTAACAGAATGATTTTTCTTAAGGTAATCTTTAAATGTCTTCATGTCCAATTCTAAGGGTTCATGTCCAAAGTTTTGCATCCTAGCTTTTTCCTTAACTAAGTCTTTGTTTTCAAATGATCTTCTAGGTCTAATTATTGGGGCTTGTTTTAGTAAACTAGCACTAGTCTTACTACTACATTCTCCTTCTGAAGGATTATTGATCATGGCTTCTCCCATATTCCTAAATCTAATTTCTTCGTTCTGGATATTCTTATTGATAATCTTAGGAGGATCAAACTAGATGGTAACATTTCCAGTGACATCGTCTTGATTAATAAACAAAGGTTTATTTTGTATAGTCTTAGTTTCTTGAAATTCTGACAATTGCCAAAGGGTCTTAGCTTTTTCTTTCATAGGTCCAAGATTCCTAACACTGTAAGTATGATTATAGTTTGAAACATTGGTTCTAACTAAGATTTCTTCATTAAGTCTACTGCTAGGAATTCCCGATTGCATTCCTTCATAAGTAAATTAGGAGAACTTCACATAGCTTTGGAATTCTATATTTATATTAGCGTATGGGATAATATAGTCTTCATAGCCACTAGAATATAAGATTAACTTAAAATGTTTGGCTGTGTCTACTGTTAGTGTAAATGCTGAAATGACATTAAAGTATCCTATATTGTCTAACATTTCCAATTGGGCTATTCCAATAAGGCTTTTCTCAAAGTCTTTCCATCTTTTGTTTACTAAACAACATAATATGTTGATATTATTCTGAGGTCTATGTAATCCTTGATTCTTGCTTGAAAGAGTCCAAAGGTTAGGAATTGGAACTTCTTATCAGTTCCTCTACATCTAAGCCCTTTTGAGTCAAATACTTTGACCTCAGTATAAGATTTATCTAACACATGATTCCTACAATGGTAAGTCACGTTATAATTAGGAGTCTTAGGAGTGGAACCTTCTTTAATCAAGTCTATGTATCTAACGGCTAGAAGTTATCCATTATGAATGGAATCTTCAACAATCTTCCAGTCAACTTCACCCCATTCCTTCCATTGGAGAGGATTAATGAAATTTCTTTCCTTCCACCATGTTCTAACATTGGAGGATGAATCCTTAAGTCTTTGGAGCATACAATTACTCTGTCCATTTTGGATAGGTTATGGATTTCCATATTATTAAGATAATTTGCTAAATTTTGTTTGAATCTAACAAAGTCTGTGTAGAAGGTGGTTAATCCTTTTGTCTTAGCTTTTAAATCTAAATGCAAGTCTTTAACAAAGCTACTATTATAGTCTTGGGTAGCTGATATGGATACATAAATTAAATTTAATCTTTCTAATATGAGTCTAGTTGCTTTAACAGCATTGGCAATCTCATTTTCATTTATCTTATAATACAATCTATCATCGTCTATCTTTTCTAAAATTCTTTGATAAAAGTCTGATAAGGTCTGAATAGATAGGTCTCTTGGTAACTCATTCCAGTCTGATCTAACTATCTCACTAGGAAGATAACTATCTAATCTAGGGATAAGCTTGGCTTGTTCTTTAGTAAGTTTAATTAACTCACTGTCTTGATTTTTAATTAAAGTTTTAATTTCTAAAATGTCTTTGTTAAGGACTTCTATATGATTAGTCTTAATATTTATTTCTTGTAAAACATGTACTAAATCTATTGGAATTTGGTTATCTATTTATAGTAGTCTTTTAGAGATATTTTTTATCTATGTTTCTAGGGTTTGAGTGTCTTTAATTAATTGTCTTAATATAAGGAGTATACACTTATTTTGGTCTATTATTCTATTATTAGCACTAGCAGTAACTTGTTTACTATCTGCGTGTTTGGTTGGGATGTGTTCAGTATGTGAACAACTATCTATGTGAGAGGTTAAACAACCTACTGAGTCTAAATCAGTTATAGGTATGGGATGGTAGTCTGGGTTGGTTCCAAAAATATCTTTGTAAATGCGAGGGATAAATCCCAAGGGCATTAAAGTCTTTTTACTAAAAGTCTAAAAGGAGCGTCTTATGGCTTTGATACCACAATTAGGGTTTTGGTCAGAATTTGGTGAGTTTCTAAAATCTTTAAGGTCTTGATACCAATATGGGTCTAACTATAAATCTTTTAAATATCTAGTCTTAAATCAAAGTTTTAATATAAGACAAGAGGCGAACCATCTAAAGAAAATAACAAAATGTCTTTAGGGACCATGAGGGGACCACGTGAGGAAGAGGACAAAGTTCGCACCGGGTTCGCACGGTTTGGTCTGCACTAGAGAATATATATACATATATATATATATAGGAGAAGGCTCACCTACATCATACTATATACATCATCCATGCATCACGCTTAATTACAGGCCTTAAAAAACTTTTTTTTTCAAATTTTATATTTTTCCCTTGAAATTAACCTTCTAATCAACCCATATGCAAAAAATTAGGTCAAAATACATTTTGTAACTATTTTTAAAAAGTCCACAAAAAACTGCTAAAAATACCTTATTTATAAGGGTCTGCGCCAACAGTTTTTTGTGAATTTTTTAAAAATAACTACAAAATGTATTTTGACCTAATTTTTTTCATATGTGTTGATTGGAAGGTTAATTTCATGGAAAAAATATAAAATTTTAAAAAAAAGGTTTTTTAGGGCCTAGAATTAGGTGTGATGTATGGTGTGATGTATAGTGCATGATGTAGGTGAGCCTTCCTCTCTCTCTCTCTCTCTCTCTCTCTCTCTCTCTCTATATATATATATATATATATATATATATATATATATATATATATATATATATATATATATAATAGAGTGAATGTATATATCTACATGTGATATTATCTACTGTGTGATTTACGTAGACATGAAAGATAAAGAAATTTGAAATTAATTAAGTATGAGAACACTTAATTATATTGAGATTTGAATTAATATATATTTTTTATAACATGTATTGTAAAGGAAATACGCGGGGAAAGATAAGGGCTATGGTCAATTGATACAATGAGATAATCTAGTGAAAATGGGAGTAGTAACAAGAATAATTTGGGTATACATTAGGTGTACACATTAGTTGAGAGGTGAGAATCTCAACTGAGAGTCCAAGAATCTAACATATATATAGTAATTGCTAATTATAGCATTTATTCAGTTTCTGTTTTTAAAATCTTTTTACAATCGGTCTCTGACCCGTTTTCTCTTCTCTCTTGTATATATATATATTATATTAGGTGTCCATCCACAGGGACCCCCTGCATAGAGGATTGGATATATATTTTCTATGGAAACAATGGAGTTGTGGGCCTTGCATTAGACGCATCGTTCTATTGATTCATGTACTCTATAGTCATTTCTCTTTGTGGCATGTTGCCAAATGATTCTTGTGATTTCCATTCTATTTCAATCAGTGGTCTTATTTGTGTCGGTTTTGGATACATTTGGTTTATTTGCTTTATTGTATTGAGATGTTTTAAACTGGGGAGTTTATTCATGTTATACTAAATAACTTATGATGATTAATATTTATTATTCATTGTGGTGGATTGAATTATATGTTAAATTGTTTGTATTGTTAAAAAGGAATTTTATTTAAAATTAAAATTGAAAGTTTTAACACTAGGTTAATGAATTACTAGGTGGTTAATAAAGAAAGGAAATTTCTTTTCCAAAAGTGATGTTAAGAATGAGCCAACTGAATAATTCAATTTAATTGGGTAAAGGATTGGCCACCTGGTATTTAATTAAGAGGCTTGTTACAGGAACCATCTTCCATTACATATTCCATAAAAGGAACTAAAAACAAAGGAAAATTAAAAGGTACAACATATGCCTTGGTACAACATCAACTGCATCCATTTCTAAGTAGCAGCATAGAAAATTATGAAACGGTTGTCGGTGCTGCGACTGATTTTCCATGAATATATAATTGCTAGAGTAACACGAGGTGATGCATTAGATTTGTGTGGGGTCAATTCGATGTTTCCTTCTTTATTGCCTGAGTCCATCTGGAATTTCAAAAATGTCACTGAAATTGCCAAGTAGATAATGCTCATTCTATATACAGTTCAAAACATAATATTTTTTATGAGTCGGTATAAATAATTCAATATGAAAGGGGATTTAATGTTAGGATAAGATAACATTTTACTAGAAATATTTAGCTAGTGCTGGTAAAGATTAATGATGGTTTCTAAACAAATAACCCATAATTATCCATTTAGAGATTTAGGGAAATAGCCATACTTATAACAAATCAATCCACATAATTTGGATATAGTCAATCCAGATAACTGAAGATCAAAGTAATTGTGCTAAGTCAATCACATACATTCCATATGATAGCAATAACTAGGCCCTCAATTAGCTAAGTCCTAGAGGCCAAATAATAAAGTCATGCGTGTAGCAAAAGAATATTCCCTAGTCCTGGTATGTTAGAATAAAACCGATTAAATAGCATTATATAAAACACTATGATTGCATAATCATCGTTAAATCAAAATCAATTATGTGTAAAGGGTTTTACTACTCAAATGAGTTCCTCAATGAGAATATGATATACTGGATCCATCACTGTAACAACCCTCGATTTTGGGAGACTCATTTTATATTAATTTTACCGCATAAGGTAATTATATAAAATGTTGGGACTGGAGTAAATATTAAGTGAATGAATTAGAAGTTAATATTTACTGGAAATGTTGTATATTTACCATATGTGTAGGTAAATATCCTTATGTTTCAAGTTTATAGTGTCATGTATTTAAAATGACATTATGGTTTAAATGAAATTGAAATTGGAAATAATTTATAAAATTGCCAGATGCCAGTTTAGAGGGTGTAGTTAGTCCCGGAATGTGCGAGACAGTCAAAATAAGTGCCATATTGTATTTTTGGGTTCCGAGCACTTTTGACTGGTTTTAACTTAAATGCGTATTTGGGAGTCATTTTAATGTGGTGTTAACCATTTAAGTTGGGAGTTTTAACTTAAGCCACGATTTTAGTCTTCTAAACCCCTTAATTTCCCTATTTCTTGCCTCAAACATAGAGAGGGAAAAAAGGGAGAAGAAAGAGGAAGAGAAAAGAGGAGAATGAGAGAGAGATTTGGAGATTTATGATTGGAGATGGCTTCTACACCAAAGAAATCTGAGTTTGCAACCCTAAGGAAAGTTTTCTACTTGCTAATATGTGATTTAAGTTGAATAAATTGTGTGATAGTTCTGTATTTATATTTATGGATCAAAAATAGAAATTTATGGTATTTGAACCCAAATCTTAGTTTTGATAGTGAAATTGTGGGTTATAATAGTAGATAATCATGTAGGATGATTTGGGGTAGTTTGATATTGTTGGATGTGTATAAAAATGAGGAGATTTGAGATTTAGGGCAAAACTAGGGTTTAAAACCCGTAACCCTTTCTTGGCAGATTTACAGGGCCGAATCGATTCGGCCTGGCCAAATCGATTCGCTCAAGAGGTAACTTATAGGTCTGAGTGAACCGAATCGATTCGGCTAGTCCAAATTGATTTGGAAATTATGCAGAAAGTCAGTTTTCCTTGACCGAATCGATTCGGTTGGTCCGAATCGATTCGCTTTTTGAACGAATCGATTCGGCCAGGCCGAATCGATTCGGAAACCCTGCACTTTTGAGTGATTTTTTTTAGTTTAGTTCCAATTCATTTTCTTTAATTCTGGGGCCTAGGAACCTTCTTTAATGAAGTAAACTAAGTGTCCTAGCATTTTAATTGAGTTAGTTACTTTCCCTACATTAGGAATGGGTTATGTGGGTACTTTTCCGGGGTTATGCCAATTGATGTTAGGCCATTATTTCTTCTAGTTGATTATTATTAAACTAGGAGTCATATTGTTATGTTCGGGAGAATCTAGAGGCTCCATTGAGCTATGTTAACCTTGATGGTTTATAATAACACCATAAAAGTGTGTTGGGAGAATGAATGGAACGTTTATTCATTCCTTTGAGGTATGATAGTATTGGGGTTTTGAAGTAATACCCCAAAATGTTGGGAGATAATTAAGAGTTTATTTACTCCTTTGAGGTTGTAGTAATGATATAATTTATCATATGGCTCCGGATAATAAGGTGAATTATTTACAATAATGTAAATTAGTATGGTTTCAAATAAAACGAAACATACATGTATAAATGGAAATGAAATGGAAATGGTAATGATGACGGCAAATGATAATTTACTTAATCATGAATATGGTAAATGATAATTTACTTGATTTTTGAAAATGGTAAATAAAATGGTTTAAACACACCACTCTAAATGAAATCATAAGGGAAGTTCGCGTGTGAGGTGAAGCCCCCTGACTAATGAATGCAGGGTGGATATAGTCCTAGGCCATGTGAGCGTTTGTTGTTATATATTTTTCTGCGATGGGTAGGAGATTCCGGGTGTGGTCTTGACTATCCCGCAGGCACATGGCCACTTCCCAATGTTTTGCGTTATAGGTGCCCAGGTTGTCTTAATGGTAGGCCCTGGAAGATGATGGTCATTTAGGGGCGCGCACAATGGGGAAACCCGGACGGGCGGTCATAGAATCGTTATATGTATATAAATATAACTATTCATAATCAAGTGGGACTTGATGGGTTATATATGCCATAAAGAGCATAGTGAAGTTCCACAAAGAGCACATATAAATGCCACAAAGAGCATTTGAAAATGATTATTTTCCTGATAAGGAAAGGATTTTTTTACAAAAGGTAAAATTGAGATAAAAATGCCATAAAGAGCATAAGATTGTGATTATATATATTTCCTATTAAGGAAAATATATATGAAATAATTGGTGCGCATGATGAAGTTTTAGATTAATGTTATTCATTTTATTTTCCTGCTTAGCTTATGTCTTAAATTGTGTAGGTAGATTCTTATTTGTCTTTCATCGTGATTTATCATTCATAACTGTCATACTTTTTATTCATCTGGTAATCATATAGAATCGGGCCCTGACCCGTTCATATTTCTTGTTGTGCTTGCATCTTGTATCCGCTCAGGTACTCCACCGCAAGGATGCCTGATTTGAATTCCGATCTCGGTGTCTTTGGCGAGCCGTGATGTGTTGCGGGTATTACGGGACATTTTGAAATAGACGCCGTCATCCTTGCACTCTAGATAAGATCGGGTCTTTTACTCGGGCGAGAGGCCCAAGCTTTTGTAATTGATTAATGTAATGTACTAATTAATTTAATGAACTTGTTCATTATTATTGTATGAGTCTGTGACCGACAGCATATTCGGTCCCTTATTGTACATTTGTGTGTATGTAATATAATTTCATCTGGATTCCCACTCGCTTTTTATTGGGTTGCTTTCCTCAGCCAAGGGGGTCTGTTATAACAAGGGCTACATTAAGGCCTTTGAGGATGCTAAGCACCAGTTGGCCTTCATCCAAAAATACAGCTTTAAGAAGTGATGGGATGCTTTTTTGGTAAGGACAAATATTCAAGTTGACTCAGAATTCTTTGGCAAGCCTCACCATGGTTCTCTACCAAAGGCTGATAAGGAGAACATCACAGGTGCCCAGCTAACCAGACCACTAATGCAACGGATAAGGACAAGCCTCTAGAGACCTAGGATCGGGTGAAAAGCAAGGAAACTTAGTTAGGAATGATTAGTTTATGTGATCTTATACTTTTCCCCTTATTTTCTGTTTGTAAGAGCTTTATCCATTTTGAGTATTAATAATGAAAGGTGTTTGTGAATTTTAATTTTGTCTTGAATGGTTTTTTAGCATTCCCTCTTTTCTCTTACTTTTTGTAGTGTACAAATGTTTCTGAGGATATTCCTTCGTTAGATGGAAGCTTTGATGTCCTCATTGGTTAGGATGCAAGTGACCAAGCTCGCTAAACTTTTGTCTCATTAACAAGGCCCTAAAATGATGATTGTTTCTTATAAAGACCGGTTTGCCTCAGTGTCCTGGTTAAAAGAAAACTTGAAAGACTTGGGGGATTTAGGCACCTTGATGGATGAGATGTGAATTCCTTTAAGGCCCAGATTGCTGGAGAAAAAGACATTAAATATATTGGGGACCTTACCTAAATTGAGAATTATGACCTTAAGAAGAATCTCACTGAAGCTGAGGATAGAAACTGAAGAGCTCATGTTATGGTGATGGGTCTTAACTGTGGCATTTCTAAGTTGATCCATGTGTTCAAAATGGATCCCTAAGCAGCGTAGTTTACTTAATATAAGGGAGGTTGGGTGGTTTCCCCTATTAGGTGTGATGAGGAGAAGAGTGTATCTTATAAACATGGTTGGATGAATGCCTTAGGGGTGTTTAAGGTTCATAAGGACTCTCAGCTTTTGTATATGTCACAAATTAATTACTCGGCTTACCGGCATCCTCCTTTTGACAGGAAGGAAAGTTGGATTCCTTTAGATGTTGTTCCTATTCAACTGGCCAAAAGCTACTTGTCCTCTCAATGAGAGACAATGAGTTCCAGCCAAATCCTGATGACAACCGACGAAAATCCATTGCAATCGTTCTCGCAAGCTGATCATAGCTTCATGGCGACCACACAACTGATACACTTTTTCTGTTATAAATGATGTCTTTCGTAACCTGTGACTTTTTGTATCAAGTTATTTATTTAATATTATCCTTTCACATTTTTCAAACCCATTATGTTGTGCATGTGTTTTGTTGTCTTATCTTACCTTTCAGGTTGTGTAGTCACACTGACATAGGCCTAGAATAGACTATGGCAAAAAGACAATTAGTTTAGGGGCCATCCAACTGTTCAGGATTTTATCAGACCAAAATGCCTAGGGATCCCTTGTAGGTCTTCAGTTTTCTTGGGAAATTCATGAGGTCTTTATGTTTTTCATGATGAAGAGCTGAAGACCTTAGGTTTAGTTGTAATTAACCAATTCACAATCATAATTAAGATAAGGTAATATCGATCGATACTTTGATTGTTAATTTAAAATGTGTGCTTGCCATTTTAGAACATTGTTATGTAATTGACTGAACTACTTGGGCTTTTATTATAGATTCCAAATTAAACTAAGACCAACGAAAGTTCTAAAATAAAAAATTTCAAAAACTAAGTACACCAGAAATAACTTAAACTTAATCAAGCGTGAACTCAAAAGTAAAAGTTCTTCAGATTATCTGAATTCAAATATATGGGTATCTCCCTTCCCTCCATTATTTCCAAATGATAGGCTTCATATAGATCATCTTTGATCACCTTGAATGGTCCCTCCCAGATAGGTCCCAACTTACGTTCTGGAGGTTCTTTGGCACTGCCGAGGACTTTTCTGAGGACATAATTGCTTACATGGAATTTCCTCAAATTGACGCCCTTATATTATTGCTTTGCTGACTATTATTAGTAGGAGGCTAGCTTTATCATGGTTTATTCCCTTCATTCTTCTGTTAGATCAAGTTCAACACTCATAACTTCATCATTCAAACATTACTCGGTAATGGTCGACCTCATAGTTGGCAGCTTCCCAGGGGATCATAACATTGATTCCATAAGTTAGAGGGAGCAGTGTTTCCCCTATTTCCCTCCTAAGTGTAGTACGATATGCCCATAGAACATGGGAAAGCTCATCCACCCAAGAACCATTTTCTCTTTCCAACCTATTCTTCACGCAGTCAAGCATCATTTTATTAAAAGCCTTTTCTAGGCCATTTCTTTGGGGGGGTAGGTTACATAACTAAAATGGTGTTTAATTCCATGGTTGTCATTGAGATATTGAAAAGGTTCACTTTCAAACTCTAGGTACCCCCAAAGCGTGTTATGATGATCTTCTAGATTAATATGATTATATCAGTGTCTCTGATGTTCTTCGATGTCTCTGCTTCAATCCACTTTGTGAAATAATCCTTATCGACCAGTAGGTACTTGTGATTCCCTCTGCGATTGGGAGTGGACCTGCAATATCCAACCCCACTGGGAAAACTGCTACGGACTAGTTAGTGACTTTAAGTCGTTGGCTGGTTGGTGAAGCATGGGGGGAAAATTGGCATTTTTCGCACTTTTGAGCATAAGCACTTGCGTCTTTTTGCGCATATGGACACTAATAGCCTTGATTGATTGCTCGAAAATCATTAGATCTTCGTCCCATGTGGCTCCTAAAAATCACATTGTGTAATTGGAAGAGAAATTAGTCGACATTTTTTAAATGCACACATTAAAGAAAAGGACCTGTAAATGATCCCCTATAAATTTTTCTTCTAGGTCCGAGTTAAAATCGTATAGCCTTTACTATGAATTTATGAGTTAAATTTTTTTCGATCAGCAAGGTATCATTTTACAGATAGGCGATTATTGGATCTAATCATCTTGGACCCTTTTACACGGAAAAAAGCATACTCGGAGACCACTATCTTCATAATACTGGGTTTGTCGAGTAATTCCACTTCAATTATTCTCCTTATATTTGACTCGACTGCTAAACTTAGGGTTGTTAAGTCATCGTTGTGGTTGTTGTGCCCCCGGGGAAATGGATGAATGTGGACTTCCTCAAATTTTAATATCAAATTGCGAACCACCTGTAGGTATGCTGCCATCCTTTCATTTTTGGTGTTGAAGTCTCTAGTAACTTGGTTGGACACTAGCATTGAGTGGAAATGCACTTCAATGTGTTTTACCCCAAGCAATTGAAGCTTATGTAGTCCAGCTATGAGGGCTTCGTTCTTAGCTTCGTTATCGGATGCTTTAAAGCCCAATCTTATTCCTTTCTCGATCATAACATTCTTCGATATGATGAAAATATTTCCTACTCCATCCCATTTGAGTATGGAGGCACCATCTATATATAATATCCATTTTTTAGATTAATTAATCCCACGATCTTACAATTGTTCGTTAACTTATTGGTCGCTAGGTGCCTCTTCTCCCATAATTTCTACTATAAAATCATCCAATGTGTATCCCTTGATTATCATTCTTAGTCGATAGTGTATATCAAATGTCTCAAGTTTTATTGACCATTTGGATATGCGTTTGGAAAGGTAGGCCTTGCAGAGAACAACTTTGAGGGGAGAATATGTGATAATTATGATGGAATGTGCCTTAAAGTAGCACTTTAACTTTCGAGACGCAATGATCAAATAATAGGCCAACCTCTCTAATGGGAGGTAGCACTACTCGGTATTTGGAAGTGTTTTAATGATGTAGTAAATGGGTGAATGTCTTCCTTATTTCTCACAAACTAAGGATTAACTGACTACGTGTCTTGAGATTGCTAAGTAGAGGTAGAGGGGGTCTCTTGAACCTAGAATGGCTAACAGAGGAGGTTTACTTAGGTAAGACTTGATTTCTTCAAAGGCTTTTGAACATTCTTTATTCTAGGTGAGGCCTTTCTCCTTTTAAGCAGTTGAATGAACGGTTTACAATGTTTTGATGACTTGGAGATGAAACGGTTCAAAGTTGCTATCATCCCAGTTAGCTTTTGAATGTCTCGAAATGTCTTCGGCGATTGAATGTTATTGATCTCAACTATATGGTCAAGAATTTCTTCAATCCCTATTTTGTGGACTAGGTAGCCAAGGAACTTTTCATACTGGACCCTAAAAGAGCATATTCTCTCATTTATCTTCATCCGCTAGCAATCTAAAAAATTTTGTTAAATACTTAAGATGATCATCTTTATGCCTGCTCTTGACGAGCATACCATCAATGTACACATTCATCATCTCTCCCATCTTCTCCTTAAACATCTTAGTAACGAATCTTTAGTATGTGGATCCAGTATTCTTGAGTCCAAAAGGCATGACCTTATAATAATACAAGCCCGGTGGATGATAAAGAAGGTCTTATCTTGGTTGGGGTTCGAATAGTGGGATCTGGTGGTACCTCGAGCATCCAGGAAGTTCATCTCCTCGTGGGTTGCTATGGTGTCCACTAATTTATCTATTTTTGGCACAGTGAAGTTTTCTTTTGATAATCTTTATTGAGGTCAGTGAAGTCCACACATACTCTCCAGCTATTATTGCTCTTTCGGACCAAAATCGGATTTGAGAATCAGTTTTGGAATTGAACTTCTCTGATGGATATTGCCTCCAGAAGCTTCCCTACCTCCTTTTACACTTCCTTGGCCTTCTTCGAGATAATGTGGTGGGCCTTCTATGTGATCGAAAGAAATTCAGAGTGAAAGAACCAACGATGCGCAAAAAGACTATGTGCAGAAGTAAACGATTGTTAAGTAAATGCACTTTACCTACGACTTTTACCGATTATTCTAGGAGGGACTAATTCAAACTTTTCTTGAATTGTTAACTTTACGAAAAAAGATTTAGTTTGCAAACTCAATTAAAAGTCCAAATTATTATCTATATTTAATCTAGGTGATTTACAAAATAATAACTATTCAGTTTTTAGGCGGGTTTCTAAGAAAAAAAGTAAAGAACCCAGTATTTATTTTATGTCGCAAAAGCCCTTCCCCGGGAAAAACGACGGACTGTCCTAAGAGTCAAACTAATCTACTTCCACCAAAACCAAACGAAATAGGAACGATTATACAAACATGCAACAAGACTCAAAGCAAGATAAATTAGAACAAGTTATTACCTATCTCGACGAAGTTTCTCTCTGCTCTAATTTCTCTTCTGCAATTATCCTCACTATGTAGCTCTTGTTCACTTTGTTTTCTTCACGTCTTAACCTCCCCTCTAGCTTCCTTAGCACAGGTTGACTTAGCGTCTTTTGTGTCCTAGTTCTTAGTGAAGTATTTGTGTGTTTTATGCTATCGTAGATGACACAACCACACTTAATGGTACAAATGAATGCAATGCAATAATTTTCAGATCTCCTGAATATCTAAACAAATCTTATGTTCACGATCTTCTAAGTCAACCTATCTTGACTTAGGCTTTTCCACAATTCTTTTTCTCAATTAAATTTGAACAATTAGATTTGACAAAATATGTACACAATATTTTTAGTGCCGAAGTGAGAATAGTGTAGTGAGTGATCTAAGTGATCCAAATGATGTAGCAATAAATCCTGAAAATCACTTAAGATCAAGTAAACATATACAGTGTAATAATACACACATAATACATGACTTCAAATACATCCAATGCAATCACAAAGTCAAATATACACAACTTATTTTTAGGAAGATAATTTTAGATTAAATCAGGTTTTAATCTAAAAGCCTAGTCAAGATTATTTATACAAATATTTCAGATTAGTCAAAAAAAGTCAACATAATAATATACAGTCCAAGTTCAATAATAGTAAAGTTCAAGGATGAGATTCAGTCAAGATATTAATTCTCTCAAATTTGTCCTCAATAAATCTTAGGTTTAAATTTCTAAACTTCAAACATGATATATTTGAATATTAACATTTTTTTCTAAAAAATATGTTTTAAAACAAAATATTTAAAAACATACTAGAACTTACAATCAAGACTCAAACAGAATATTCACACAAAAATTAATTTCGTGTATCAAGTGTGTGTTGTGTACAAATACCAAGAATATTAGATCTAAAGTCTGATCGAAAGAAAACACAGAAAGATGAGAGAAATCACTTACAAATAATATTTACCCTTTAAAAATCGTAAGTGCAAATTTAAAATGATCACTGTCCAATCTTCATTTGATTTTTGAAAAGAAATCAGTGCTTGCAGATGACTATAATATTCAGGTTTATTCTCTCTCTCTCTCTCACTAAAAATTTTGACAGACTTTGGGCATGAAATTTATTTTCTCAGACTTCTTAAGGTGAAACCCAAAGGGTTCTATTTATAGATTGCACAAATGTGTGCTGATTGGTATAAAACAGATACATATGGATTATAAAAAGAACACACACAGCCATAGATGAAAAAGGATCTGACGGTCGAACAAGAAACACAAAATATTAGATTGAAAATTCGACACGTAGAAGGAAAGCTATAACCAACAAATTTGCATAACAGAAACGCAAATAGATGTTACCAATAAAATGGAAACGATGTTGTTTCGAAAAATGTTGCCAACTGGAACTAGGGGTGGCAAATTGCGACACGACCCGTTAACCCGACACGAAATCGACACGCTTTAAGCGGGTTGGAGTATAGCCTTAACGGGTTCGGGTCATAAACGGGTGGACCCGCCAGACCCGTTAAGCAAACGAATCGGGTTCGTGTATATTCGCGAGACACGTTTATGACCCGCCAACCTGTTTATCAAACGAATTACTAACGGGTCGTGTGACCCGTATAGACCCGTTAGACCCGCCTAAGTATTAAAAGAAAGGGGCATATTTGTATTTTTCCAAGGTAAAAAAAGCATATCTAAGAAAACCCTACTATCAGTTTTAAAACCATTACCCTGCTATACATTTCATTTCATTGCTCCATAGGTCCACGGCTTCATCACTCACCGTCGATCTGCAACGGCCTTCTCCGGCCTTCTCCGATCTGCACAGGCCTTCTCCGATCTGCACCGGCCTTCTCTGGCCGTCATCACTCACCGCCAAGGTAAGCTTCTGATGAAGTTTTTTTTTCAACTTCTTTTTTTTCAAGAATCCATATCTGATGAAGTTTCTTTTTTTTATTTCAACTTAGAAATGAATAGCAATGTTTGGTTTTGTACAAACCAAGCCATACGTTAGACATCTAGGACAATAGCCATAAAATCTCTGTCACCATCTGTGGGTTTTTAATTCGAGAACCAGAACTAAACATTAGCGTTTGTCATTGAAGCAAATATCAGTGGGTTCTTTATTATTAAATATGTAATGTAATGAGTATATGTTTTTGCAAGATCTGTAAATTCTTTCCTATGTCAGTTTTGGAAAAAGAGACATAAGTAAGCTTAATTAATTTTTAAGACTTTTAATTTAATAAAAATTGGGGTCCGGGACAACCATTTCGCTGGTCAGTAAATTATACATTTATAGTAATGTTGCTGTTTTTAATATTTTTTTTCAATTTCTTCGTTTATAGTAATGTTGCCATCTTTTACAGAATACCATTTTTTTAGAATACTATTTTTTTCAGAATACTATTTTTTTAATGTTGCCCTATTTTACATAATACCATTTTTTCAGAATACTATTTTTTTTCAGAATACTATTTTTTTTAATGTTGCCCCCTCTTTTACTCACATAATACTAATTTTTTCATGGTTATTATATTTTTTCAGATGGAGTCATTTGAGGCAACAAATTTGGATGATGTTGCCCCCTCTTTTACTATTAAGCTTCTTTGCGTCCTAACCTAATTCTTTTTTGTTTACTCTATATATGTTTTTTTTGTATAGTTGATGACAATGTGGTAGAAGAGGAAGAAACTAATGGTGATACAACTCGATCAGTGTCATCGGGTGAATGCTCAAACACAATTTTTGTGGGTAATTAAGAGAAGGTAGTGAAAGTTATCCATACTTAAATTCAAGAAGTTTTATCTTTTTTAATATATCCATTATATTAACTATTTGCATCTATTTAAATTTGATAGGAAAAATTGATTTGGAGGGGAGCTATGATATGGAGGAGGCAACGCGATGATACGATGAAAATGAAGTTCTAGTCAATTTCAATAAACTTGTCTTAGTATTTGTTTTTTATGTTGAGTGGTTGTGTTATTTTTATATTGAAGAACAATATTTTGGATTTTGAACAATTTGGGTTTGTAATAGTTCTGTTGTCATATGATGATTTTGAACAATTTGGGGTTCCTACTTATTTATTGTTTGTGTGTGTAGGGTATTGTTATTTAATTTTGGATGATATCATTAAATTAATTTTGGATGAACATTGAATTTCTGAAAGGGGTTAACAACTGAAACGAATGTAACGGGTTAACGAGTGAAACGAATGAAACGGGTTAACGAGTGAAACGGGTGAAACAAATGAAATGGGTTAACGAGTGAAAACGAGTTGTGTCGAGTCACACGGGTTAACACGATTCGCTTAGTTAAACGGATGAAAACGGGTCGTGTCGTGTCACCCGCTAAGTAAACGAATCGTGTACGAATTCAATTTTCTCACCCGTTTAGTAAACGAATCGGGTATGAGTGGAGCCATTTATCACACGATTCGTTTATCACCCGACACGAACCCGGTTCGACACGACCCGTTGCCACTCCTAACTGGAACCAACAAACATTTGTTACCATTGTAACACTAAAGACACACGGTGTCGTATTGAGAAACAAACTAAAATAAGTTTTGGTTTTTAAAGAAAATTGTGTGCTGGAAGGTTAATGGTTTGGAACAAAACACGATCTAGAATGTATAACACGTCATCATCTCTACACATATGATAGGCCAAACAGATATGACTATAAGTTTGGATAGATGTACGTCATCATCAATAGGCTTCGGTCTTGTGCAAGGCCAATTTATGTATAGATGTATTTGGTCACGATAGGAAAAACAAGTGGTTTTAAAAAAAATAGCGATGTCGTTTTGAACGAATAAGGGCCAACTGGGCGTAACTTCGTAAGACCTGCTAAGGTCATGTCACCAACAGGGTAAGGCATAGGACCGTATATCTTTAAATCTCAGACAAATAAAAAACTAATGGATCTATGCCTAGACCACAATACCTGCTAGTGGGGTCAAATCACCATTAGCTAAGGCTACAATGTTTAGTAGCTAGGTCCAATCGGCTATGGGTATGCTAATGTATGGGGAACACGCCAACAGCTATAGGCCTAAGGCTAAATCTAAGGCAACAGACCTGCTATGGACCAAACCGTGAGCTGTTAATTGATAGGTCAAATTGTGTTAAGTCCAACATTTTAGTCTAGGAAACAGTTATATCACATGTTAATATTCAACAATTAGCCGTACTCAAATATTAATATACGTGGCACCCATATGCTTATGTTCACAGCATACCATTAAGGATCCGTTTTGTTGGCATAATTTATTTAGACAAATGTCAAATAGTTGACAAATATAAAAATTTGCTCACATTTTGGCTGTTTGGTTGCATAATTTTTTAGGCATTATTTGTCAATGTACAACACCTCCTATGCGCAATCTGTGGGCAAATTTTGCTTACTTATTTGAGTGGGAAATATTTACCCACAAATTTGTCAACTTCTTAAACGGTTTTAATGTTTTAAAAAATAATTTAAAAAGTATTTTAAATAATTAAAAAACTGTTATGAATATTTAAAAATTGTTTTGTAATGTTTCAAAAACTGTTTTTAATATTATAAAAAAATGTTAAGAAAATGTTTACAATTTTTTTAAAAAACCGTATTAACAAAATATTGTAAAAACTGTTTTTAACATTTTTAAAAACTGTTGTGAATATATTATAAAAACAGTTTTAAAGTTTTAAAAAATAATTTTAAAGACTGTTTTAAATATTTTAAAAAACTGTTATAAATATTCAAAAACTGTTTTGTAATGTTTTGAAAACTGCTTTTAATATTATAAAAAATTGTTAAGAGAATGTTTTACAAATTTTTTGAAAAACCGTAATATACAAATATTGTAAAACAGTTTTTAACATTTTTAAAAACTGTTTTGGATATATTATAAAAACTGTTTTAAAGTTTTAAAAAACATTTTTTAAAACTGTTTTAAAGAGTTTAAAAAAACTGTTGTGAATGTTTAAAATTTATTTTGTAATATTTTAAAAACTGTTTTTGATATTATAAAAAATTGTTAAGAGAATGTTTTACAAATTTTTTGAAAAACCGTAATATAAAAATATTGTAAGACAGTTTTTAACATTTTTAAAAACTGTTTTGGATATATTATAAAAACTGTTTTAAAGTTTTAAAAAACATTTTTTTAAACTGTTTTAAAGTTTTAAAAAACAGTTTTTTAAAAACAGTTTTTTAAAAACAGTTTTAAAGTTTAAAAACAAAATTAAAAAATATTTTAAATAGCTAAAAAAAACTGTTGTGAATATTTAAAAATTATTTTGTAATATTTTGAAAATTGATTTTAATATTATAAAAAATTGTTAAGAAAACGTTTTACAATTTTTTTTAAAAACTGTAATATAAATATATTGCAAAAACTATTTTTAACATTTTTGAATATAATATAAAAATTGTTTTTAAATAAATTAATTGGATTCACTTTAATTTCGCCTAATGTTGTTTGATAGCGTCATCTAAATTTGCCTAGGTAAAATTTGCCTAGGCAAATTTTGCCATGCCCACGTTTTTGCCCACTAACAACCAAACGGACCCTAATATGTTAAACCATGCATGCACACATATATATTTTATACAAATAATACTACTCATACAAACATATATACATTCACACGATTTAAAAAAAATACTTACACCTTAAAATATAATTTTAAAATTTACTTTAAAAAAAATATTTATTCACATTAAATAATTTCAAATTAATTTTTAAACTGTTTTAAAAAATATATTTTAACACACACTCAATCAATACGCACAATTAAATGAAATGCAGTTTCGTGTGGTGTCCTATGTGACTGAAAACTATGAGCCATAGAGATTCTATGGAAATTACCTTTTCTGGAACGACTAACCGAGTCGAGAGAGGATTTGATGTAGATAGCCATCGAGAGCTTGGCGTAGGTAGGATAGACACAACCTAATTACAAAAATATTTTGTCAAAATTCATATCCAACTAGATGAAAGTCTATATAGCTAAAGAAGGGAAAGCAAACCCTAGGTGTGCTTTATATAGGTACCTTCATAGAGTTAATGTCAAGTTGATGGCAAGTGACTATGGGATTAATAATTGATATGTTATATGGTTCCCATGCGAAAACATCTAGGTTCTTACTCAAAAAAGCAATTAGCTCCTTCCTTTCTTGGTTAGATAACATGGTGCCAATTAGAAACTTCCTATCTGGACGACTCTCGTCAAAGGCTACATCCTCTAACTTTTCCATAACTCTGTATACGGGTTCAATCCTTGTCTCTTCTACCCGGGATCTAGCATTCTTTAGATGTTATTTGGATAGAGTGACACCATCCTGAGATGTTTTGAGGATGACTTCCTTTCCTTTTTTTTTCTTACTGAGGCCTGATGGCATGGATGTAATACTTTCAAGCATCAACCTGATCACCTCTGATATCCCTTATTCCCTGCTATGTAATGCATTTTATTTTTTAATAGTAGGTTGAGGGTACCGCCCTCATGGCATGAAACCACCATATCTCGAGAATAGCATGTTAGGTTGAATCAATGTCCACCCCCAGAAACTTAATGAGTTTAGAGACATTCTCTGCCCTAACATGCAAGACTAACTTTCCTAGTGGTATGGTCATCTTTCCCATGAAGTCGGCCAGTGGGACAGTCGTTTTCATCTCGTATGTTATTTTCAATTTAATCTTGTGAAAAAGCTCCAAGTACATCACCTCTAAAGAACTAACTTAATCCACTAGTATCATATCGACATCACACTTTACAATCCTGGGAGTGATTTTTCTAAGGCATTATGGTGTAGGGTTATTACCCCCATCAAATTGTCTTCTAGGAAGACTATGTGCTTATTGTAATCCACATCTTTTGATCTCATGCATTTTCCATCTTGGATCTTGGCAAGGTTAATCTAGAAGGCCTACATTCTCATTACGGTACGGACATCGGAGTGCATAATTCCTATTACTTGGATCACCTCCCATCTTCTTCGACCATTTAGGGAATTTATGGTCCTTGTTCTACCTAGAATATTATAAATTGGTTCCTTAAAAATTGTGTTAATGACCTGAAATTCCATGGATAATTCTTCCTTGCTTCTATTCTTGGCTCCTTCGTTCTACTTTTCGTTCCCTTTTTTGGTGGTATGTTTCTTATCATTTCCTTTGGTTGCCTTTGCGTGATCATTTTCTCCTTTGCTAGTGTTGACCGCGTCTGCATATTTTTTGGTGAGAGACTGGTGAAACATGGAGGTGGGAGACAATACAATCTTGAATGACACTATGACCACCCTTTTCAAGAAATCTTCTGCCTCATTTAAGGTTTCCTAATAACATTTGGCATTTTCCAATAATGTGTCATGTGGATCCTTCCTCATAATAAGGCGAGAATCAATCCTCTTTGAATGTGAGATGTTCGTTATAAAGAGAGCTGTAAATGCTTTCGCAAGGGACTTGAAGCTCTTAACTGACCTATGGGGGAGCCTTTCGAACTAATATTAGGTGACATCTCCTAAGTTGGATGGAAATATTCAACACATAAGTGCATTGTTATGATTTTATAAAGTCATCGCTTGATGTACTAGTGAACATGATATATGGGGTTAGTCTTTCCATTATAAATATTGAACCTTGGGTCCATGAACTTCTTTGTAGGATTCTCCTCCCCAATTTCCCTTGGAAACGGATGTATCTTTGTAATGAGGGCCCTTCTTGCTAGCTCTTTCATGGATCTAGCCCCACAGTGTGATGGACGTTGATCCATCTCTCTTCAGACCAAGCTTCTTATATTCTACCTTTGACGTTACTTATCCCGATTTTGTCTTATCATATGACTCCCATGCTTCGAACGGTCTTGAACTCGCCTAAGGGCTAGGGTTTTGTCCAAGTAGTTTATGGATCCCCTCCTCGAGCTCTTTCTCCATCTTCTCCAATCGTCATTAGAGACGTGTATTCTCTTATGTTTGAAGGTAATGTTTCTCTTCTTAATCATGGATTCATTCCTCCTAGGTACCAACCAGCCTTGAAATCTTTATAAATCTAGTATTTTCATTGCTCTACTCAGAAAGCTTCTCTTTTAGGCGAAATCTGAGAATTTTCTCTCAATGAATCTCAAATTTGACCATAAGTATGGACATATCAACTCATAGATCTCCAGTAAGGGGTGCACTATATAGGTGATGAGACATTATGTTTACTCTTGGGTTCAAAGTTAGTTTCTAGAAAATAAAATTATTTCCCATAGACAACGTCAATCGTGAGTGAAAAAAATCACCATTAAATATTTCTAAAGACAAAAAAGAAATGATGGAGTAAGAAATAATCACGACACACAATATTTACGTGGTTCGGCAACTGCCTACATCCACGGAGAGGTTTCTCAGTTTTTATTAATCCTAGTGCGGGGGTTATATTTATAGAAAATAAAAGTAGTTGGGTTGTATAAGTAACTCTCCTAGCTCCTCATTGGCTCATTGGTGAATCATGTTTATCTCCTCTGGGGATGTAGGTAATCATATGGGTCTTCAATTATCCACATGATACGTTCTTATGTTTATCAATATGACATTAAATTTGACTGGGGAACGTGCTGAGCCTATTCGGGCTACTAAAAACTAGACCTTCATGGTTTTTCCCCCACACCAGTCGTAAGTGTGTTGTTCTTGAAACCTTAATGGAGTAAAAATACCCAATTAAAATTATCTACATAGTAGAAGATATATTTCCTTTAATTTCTTTTAGGTAGAAAGAAGACAACTTACTTATATATGATGAAAAGTTTAGCAATTATATAACACCAAATTTTATCTTCAAATGTAGGTGATTTAATCTATATGCATAATAGGATAAACAAGCACACAACACCAAGTCATACAAGGAAAAATCGACAAAGGAAACAAATTCAATCGAAGACCATGATGTACACTCACGTGACATCAACTCTTTCCCACCATATCGTGTGAAAAGGGTTCCAAGAGTTGGAGAATGCTATACAACCATGACCGGTTTTGGACTCGCCCAATATTTTTCAAAAATATCCCATGAAACCAAAATCCTCTTTGAAGTTGAAGAAGAACTTTGTTGAGAAACCACCTATCCTTAGTTTATCACTTTCTAGGATGTGAGGTTTCCTAAAGGTTTTGAATGTGTTAAAAACTATTTGGCTAACTCAAACCTCATAATATGTTTTCGATATATTCACACAAATCTTTCAGGAGAAAGAATATGAGTATTCTAGATCAAGAACAAATGTATATTTTTTAGACTTCAATAAGACATGTGATGAATGTTTGAAAATAAAAAACATTAGGAACACAAAGATAAATGTGAAGAAGATAAACAATGGTTTAATGCTCTAGGGTATCTAAACTTAAAAACAAATATCTGAAAATTTTTCTTTTGACCAGGTGACTTTTCTCTCTAAAATTTTCTCAATAGTTTTTCTTTAGAGTTTTTACAAGAGATATATATTATGAAATAAAACTATCCATATATATTAATCACTTTCAAGTGTGTAATATAAGATTCAAACAAGTGGAGACAGTGACATCGTAAAAGAGATTAAAGTTTGAGTTAAGAGGATATTTGGCTGCCAAAAAGCCTTCACATTTTTCAAAAGGAATTTTCTTAAATATCTAGTTTGTAAACACCAGTTGCAAGCAGAAAATTAAGGTTCTTTGACACGAACAACTGAGTCAATGCAACAAGGTCCCAGCAAAGGAAGTTACGAGGTACACTTAGCATGTCTAGGTAAAAACACTTGATGATATCGAAGCCAACGAAAGTCCTATATATTATTTTTAGGGCAGTAAAAAGCTATGAAGGGTTTGAAACTACTCAAACCATCGTATGGCATACTTATCAAAGAAATTTTTAAAAGTATATTTTCAATTATGAATAATATACTTTCATATGTATATTTCCTCAAGCCAAAAAGAACCTAACATATGCACACACAAAAGATTGATTTAAATGTGATTAAGTGTTAATGTCTTTCAAAACTCCAAATATCTCAACTAGGTGGTAAAATTAGTATGTTATCGTGTTGATGTTAGGTTGAGAAATTGAATCATGTCCAGAGAAAATGTAAGGTCATTGTGTTATATTGGAATGACCTCAAGGACCAAAAATACACGAAGTATATTTTTCTCACAAAATATGAAAAACTAATTATATACGAGGTACATGGGTATACATATACTCTTAAACCAAGGTAGAATGACCAAGGTAAGACCATCTCTATCATTGGGGTACCAGTGCGGTTGATATCATACATGCCCCAAAAGATCCCTCTTAATACGTCCCCGATGAGAACTCACGCATGGTATGCTTATACATAAGTAAATCACTGAATTCTAGTCCAGGATAACTCATGCATGGTATGCTTGCACATAAGTAAATCATTTAATGCCAATCTACTCAAGGATTACAAACATTTCCCTAAGTCTTCAATTAATTATCTTTAATTAATTAATAGGTTATAATCAAACAATCCCAAGGTCATTCTAACGAAATCACAAAATCGTTCTCATGAGAAACCACAAGTCGTTATAACAAAAGCACAAGTTGTTCTAATGAGTTTATATGTCCTTCTAAAAGGAACAATAATCTCATTCGAGCAAGGTCAAAATCTATTTATAAATATATTGACACAAGTTCATCTTCTCCAAATGTCAATAATTGTCATTAACATAAAAAAAAAAATCGCAGCCTCTAACCTATCTGATTCTCATCCACTTTCGTTGTAGAGACATACCCAAGTGCATGCCCACAAACAGGCTTAATGGGTCAAAGGGTCTCGATGACGACAAAGTCCATCATGAGTGTCCCCAGTTCACAAATTGACCCAAAAAAGGATTTGGGTGAAGGGGTCAAACACGATTGGCCCCATACCCAATACAATACTATAATAGGATTTGGGCGAGCAGGTCCACCATAAGTGGCCCCATCTCCAAAATGATACCATAAAAGGATTTGGATGAGGATGTCCATCATGATTGGCCCCATCCCCAAAACGATACCAAAAAAGGATTTGGTTGAGGGGGTCCACCACGAGTGGCTCCATCCCGAAATGAAACTAGGAATGGATTTGAATGAGGGGGTACACCATGAGTGGATTCATCCCCAAAATAAAACTAGAAGATAAGCAAGTGTAAAATAACCAAAGGATAAATGCCAATGACGAAAGGATGCTCAGCGAGCAACCCCAAGATCAAAGATAAACTTCACAAGAAAACCTAAAAGTTTGAAGTGATGCCCACAAGTCCCATTGGATAAATAGTTACTAATATTATTGTTTTTTTTACACAGGTATCCTTTTTCGAGCAAGAAGGGCTCAAGCAGGCCAGTTGGGATTTTTTAGGTGTTTTGGTTTGGTGGATGAGAGACAAAGTTTGTTGGGAAAAGCTAAAGCCTAACCACTTGACAGATCAATATAGAGAGAAAATACTAATAGGTGTGATCCCTAAGGTCAATCAAGTAATAGCACAACCCACACTTAGATTAAGTGAGTGAGTAGCCAAGAGGCTTCTCACCAAGAATGTTGTTTAAATGACCATTGGTGATTTACTGGAAAAAAAAAATTACAAAAATTTGTACAACAAGTTATCAGTTGAAAAGATACTATCTAAGTAACACATTTTGGCACTATTAGCCGACATGTTTTCCTTTTGGCTTTGGTATGAACGAGGTGTCACCTGTCAAAGGGGACAGGCTACTAATAGATAAATAGGGACAAAAGGTACATTGCAGGCCTTATCCCTAAGAGCCCCTCATTCTAGGACCCAAAATGAAGGGCATGCCCTAGTATGTACCTATTAATAGGACCGTTTGGTAAGGTCAAGAAAACACAAAAAACTTAAGTTAGCAACGTTACTCTATTAAAATCACACTAGAAAGTCTTCTCTCCTTGCTCTCTCTTTAGTGTCCAAGCGCTTGTCTTTTCACTCCCTTAACAATCATCACTTTTAGGAGATCTCCCTTTCTCCGAGGCATTATCATTGTTGTAATAGTTTCTACTTATTACTCTCTTTTTAGGAAGAAAGTTACAGAGGAGATCCATTTTTCCCCAAATTAGAAAGCTTTCTTTCACAGTTGCTCTTGAGACTTTGAAGGCCTTAAAGACAGCACCTATGGAAGTGGGTTAAGCATCACCCATTACAGTTCTTCATAGACCATAGTACAACCACCCTCCTATATTTGGCAAGTCCGCTTGGGAGGTATTCTCATTGCCATGGATAAAGAAGGACATAATGTTTCAAATTAATTAGTGTTTGAAGACACTCCAACGGGTAATGGAGTTTAGATTTTCCAGACAACCCATGAGGAGGTTGTAGTGATCAGAATGTGAGAACCTGTTCCTCAAGTAGTGAAAGACAGGGTAGCAGTGGCCACGCCGTTAGTGGGGATGAGCTTAATGAGTATGTTTTTTAAGTTTTTAAAGAAGAACGTTGTCAACCTAGCAAGTTTGAGCTAAACTTGCATGATGCTTGAAATAGCCCATATTTGAGGGATAGCAGCAGCAACGAACATAGAGGTGGATATGCCTCATAAGGTGGTATCTGAGCAGATAGAATTTCCATCAATTTCAGCGATGATAAAGAAAATTATCTTGGAGGAGTCCCCCTCCAAATTCGTTATTACGAAGGAAGTTAATAAGTTTCTCTCCTCTCAAAGGACATCCTCTCACATGTATGAGGAGTAGTAGAATCCCTATCCAGAAAGCATCAATGAGAAGCCATACCCAGAGTGATACATTCCTCCTAAGTTCATCAAATTCAACGAAAAGGGTGAGAACCCTAGAGAGCATGTGAAAAGGTTTGTAGATTACTTGGGTGTACATGGAAATGAAAAGAAGTTAAAGTTGCGAGAGTTTTGAAAACTCTCTTAGGAAAAGCATACAGTGGTATTCCCACCTGGTACCAAACAACATTCCAACCTAGGAAGAGATGCATAAGCAGTCTCTTCAGAAGTTTTTCCTAGCAGAAGATGAGTTTATGTTTAGGCACCTTACAATAAAGGTAAAAAAACCTAGTGAAGAATTGATACAGTACATCCAACACTTTAGAGAAAGGGATTTGGATGTCCATGAGGATGTAGCAAAAGCAAGACTACTGCAGATTACATTGAGGGGATGCTAGAAGAATATAAATCCATTTTGTCAATGAGACCAGAGATGAAACTTTCAGGGAGTTCACGTGAGCAGCTAGTAGCATTGCGATGACTATAAAACCCTGATCACAGAGTTTGGGGACACAAGAACCCCTAAAAGAAGGAAGATTCCTAGTCTCCAGATAACAAGTCATCAACTATGTGGATGGAAAATCAAAAGAGAAAAAGGGAGGCCAAAGATTCAAAGGTGATAGCCCAATAAGAAAAAAGGAATTTTGGGGATGATATTCCATCACCACTTCCTTATAGTGTGTCAGAAGCCATGGATTGCTACCGTACCTTAGTGAGGGAAGGGGTAGAAGATACCCCCATCATTCTAATAGGCAAATACCATCAGTAGCACATAAGGAAAATGCAAAATTTTGCGAACTCCGCCAAAGGTTCTAGCATGCGACGAAAGATTACTTTTATCTGTGAAGGATCATTGGTGAGCAGGTGGACAATGGAACTTTGCAAATACCTCCAGTAGATTTTAATGAAAACCATCGCCCGCTAATCATTATACTTCATCCAACATGGTGGAGGAATATGATGAGGAAGGAATTCAAGAGACACAAAAATGATAGAGTAATTAGAAAATGTGTGAAGAATAGCAATCTATCCCAGATGGAAAAGAGCAAGAACATGAGTGGTGTGAGAAACTGAGCCCCCTAGCAAGGAATATTAGATGTGGTCCTTGCCCTGGACGAGGGCAGGGCATCTGGAGTGGAGTATGTGTTCAACGCACAAACATATGAAGTGGATCTTAACTCAGAATGTGAAGCCATGGCAAGAAGTTCAAAATTCAAGTGGTAGAGTTATACATGATACCCATGTGATCATTACAAAGAGGATCCTAGAGTCAGTTAAACAGTGAAGGGATCCATCTCTAAATTGGCAGGGACCCATACAAAGATTGATCAAGAGGTAAACGGTGGTCTTCTCATAGGATAATAGGCAAGTACCATATTTCTACAACCGTCCTTTGTATGTGACATGTTTGACAAATGGAATCAGTTTCCATAGAGTAATCATGGATGGAGGGGTATCCATTAACACCGTGCATATTAGCATGTTGTATGAAACGGGCATATCTCAAGAGAAAATAGTGTTGATCCTTTTGGTGCTTTCCTATTTTGATAGTGCAGGGATGCAATCTTTGTGCCATGTGTGTAGGAATTGAATGGGAAAAATTTTACATCCCATATTAAAATTAATATCATCAATGTCAGTACGAGCTACCAACTTTTGATAGCGTGAGTGTGGATGCGCACACATGGGGTAGTGGTGTGAACATTCCGCTAGTGTGAAAAAGAAAATATTCGATGCACAGAGATTGTGATCAAAGCCACAGAAAGGTCATTTTCACTAGAACAAGTGCATGCAGCATTCTACACTGAGCTAGATAAAGAGAAAAGAAACTTGATCGAGGAGGTGGAGGATCCCTACGTGGCTAAAGAAAGTTATCAAGTCAAAAGGTTTCTGCATGAAATATTAGGTCAACGAGTTACCCCTTCAAATGAAAAAGTTAAAGGAAAGAAAAAAACTTGAGGTTGAGACAATGTCTCCTCGAACCTGCAAGAAAGTTATGTTACTGATCGTGTGGAAAACCAAGCGTCCGTGTAATACGGTAATTTTTGTTCTCGGCTTCCAACCACAATACAAAAAAAAAACTTTAACTACACTCTTATGGAGTATAGCGACGAGTCTGGGTATCGAATCGATAGGGAATGTTTGATAGATTTTAATTGATTTATTACTTAAAAAATAAAGTGTAAAAGATGATGAAAATGTGAGAAAGGAAAAACGGGGAAAAATAAAGAATTTAACTAATACTAATTAGAAATTAAGGTAGGGACACAATCCCCCAACTCATAGTATGTTTATCGGGTATAAGACTAGTTATATGAATTAGATAATTGATTAAATCCAGTCTTTATTAATTTTAAGCATTATATATATGAGGCTCAAGCCCGCATCATACATAATCAAAAGTAAGAATAAAGTGATTTCGTGATAGCTACACTTGCGTCGTACTCTTAAGAATCCCGATTACCTAGGGAAAACGAGATCAAAAGTACTACGATGGTTGTGATAGTTACAAAACATGATTTGATCATTTATTTAATTCAGGGAACTAATTTTACACGCATGCAAACCACATCGGGTTGGATTCATGCATCCTAGCCCTTAGAAATCTAGCCTAACATGGTGCAACTATGATTAAGCAAGAAATCTACATAGCATGGAATCATTCTTATGCAAAAAAAATGTGATCAAACATGAGAAATAATAATAAAAGTTCTAGAAGTAAAGGTTACCAAGATCGAAGAACAAGAACATGCAAGAAGAAATCAAAGCTTGAAGAAAAACTTGAAAAGCTCTAGAATTTAAGGTGAAAAGTATGTAAATTCTTCTCCTAGATGTTCCTCCTTGATTAGGAGATTTTACATGAATGAAATCTGACTAAAAAGAGTACTAATGTCTAAATATATAGGCTAGAGGTCGTTTAGAAGAGTCCCCAAAACATAAAACTATTTTGGCTAAAAGATAAGGACAATATAAAATTTTCGTATCTCGCAATTTTTTCACACTTATAAAGCATGACTAATTTTGTAACGGAATTTGAGCATGAAAAAAGGGGCGGCCCAGATCCTTTAATTTTAATAGGTCCGGATCGGTGTTGTTTTTCATTCAGAGATTTTTTTCTTGACTTCTATCATCTTCAACTGATCATAACTTATTCACCGTAACTCAAATTAAGGTATCAATTTTTACAGTGTTCTTGTAATTGAAATCTCTTCAACTTTCTACTTGGCTCCACCTCCCGAATAAGGCTGAGAAATTACAAAAATTCCCTTCAACTCTCGGTTTCTTGGTTTCTTTCACTATTTTGAGTTCTCTCACGCACTTTCTTGCATGAAATACATGTAAAACACACAAGAGATATACAAAATACGAAATACTTGCCAAAAATGGTTAGTAGCATAAATATGAGACAAATTCAAGATATTTACACCGCACGGGATCATAAAAATACCGAAATTAAGGGATTAAATGTGAAGAATTTATTCCTAATCAAACCCCCCTAATTTAGAACTTTGCGCGTCCTGAGCAATGTAAAAGCATAAGAGTATGAGTTAAGGACCCTTCAAAAAATTTATTGGGATAGAATTCCTTTTTCTCGGACAAGCGATTGCATTCAGCGTATGCAACAAACCTTTAAACCCCTAAGTTACCCTAGTAGGACGAGTGGTGTCTCGTGAGGGTTTGCAGTGAATATACCCACAAAATTCATTTTTCTAGACTCAAAGAAACATTAAAATACCTAAAAATTGTACAATTTAAACTCTCCAAAAATAGTCACCATAAATTTATATTCTGAAATCTCAATTTGCCGTGTGTGTGTGCGAAGCCAAAAATTAACCTCAAATTTCCATCGATTGATCATTACGTTACTTTCCGAAAATTCGCTTTGATCTCAAAATCTCATGGGATGCTCTCACAAAAAAATCACTCGGAAATGTGGCTTATTCTCTTAGTATGTGTGATAAAAGAGTAAATATGATGGACCCAAATTCACGCACACCATTTTGAAAGATGAAAATTTTTTAAGTGAAAAGATCTCGTCATCGGAATACGGTCTTAGGGAAACGGGAAACATCATCTCTTTTTCACGCCATGTAATCTCTTTTATTATCTTTTGTGCCTTAGCTCTCCACGCAAGAGACAATTTTGCAATTCGAATTCATTTAGGACTTTCTTGGGTTTAAATTGTATTTGGGTAAAATGGAAATGGTGGGGACTTCGAAATTGGAGAATTCATCTATGATGTCCATTTGTGCTTTTTTCGGGCTAATGCTCATTTTCTCTTCTTTTTCTATTTTTTTTCTTTTTTTCTTTTTATTTTTCTTTCTATTTTTGTTGAGGATTATTCCATTTTTTTCTTTCCCATTTTTATGCACTTTTCGGACTTTATTTGATGAATATTCGATTTTCACAATTCCGAGCTAATTTGGTGTTTCGGGTTAATCAAATGAAAAGGGAAACATTTACTCAGCTAAATAGGGTTTGCAAAAGGGATGATTTTTCATGACTTTTTCTAGCCAATATTTTTGGGTAACAAACGAGGTCCTACTTCATTATCTGAATTACTCATTACATTACCATATGCATTTCGAAATTATTTTAAGTTTAGAGATTTATTTAGCTCATTTTCAAGACAACATCTCACACGTTTCCCATAACCGATCAAAGCAAAGGAGTAGAGATCATCAATGACTTTTGTAAATGCTAAAAAGAACTTTGAGTTAACAATTAACTCGGATTGATTTATAAACTCACAAAAAATAATAGGCTCGAAATCTTACCGGGTTTGTTAATCTCCACACTTATTCGTTAAGTCGTCAATTTTCGCTCAATTTCCATCTTTGGTCAATTTTGGCTTTGTGCATTTGAATTTTTACAATTTGAGACAAAAAAAAATTGTGACATTTTTTCGAAGCTTTGAAATTCCAATTTTTATTTATTTTGAAAAAAAAATTGGCTTTTTTTTTTTTTTTAATTTTCTAAAAAAAACATACTTAGAATGACACATGTGATCAAGTTATTGAAACTAAACAATAAATGGGAAGAATATCCCACACCCCCTAACTTAAATATTGCATTGTCCTCAATGCAAATCAAGAACACAACAGAAAGAGAGGAAAATAAAGATATTACCCAAATGGAGCGATACCCGATGAGTACGAGTCTATTGAATCTACAAAATATGTTAGAACCAAGCATAAAAAAAAGAATAACAAAAAATTTAACTAATTACTCTAAACTATAAAAAAAAGGAAAAAAAAGCTAATTATGTACAACTTGCGATTTGAACTTCTAATAAGTTATACACTAGAAGTCGAAAAATTTGAGGGTCCACCCAAAATACGATATGAATTTGAAGGATAATCGGTGTACCCTCATTTTCATGCATGCCTTCAAAAAAATAACAATTCCATTTGAATAACAGAAGGCATGTGTGAGATGGAAAAAATGAACCATCGCCAATTAAAAATTTTAACGGGATGATGAGGGGTTTGGATGCTAGGTAGGACAAGTACAATTGAGATCCAAGAAAATGGGATCACCTCTAAAATATTTTTCAAGTATTATGGAGAGAGGGGCACAAAAAAATGAATATTACATATTAGAAAACAATTCAAGTAAAGAGTCCTCGTCGGTAAAAGGTTTAAACGTTTCAAAAGTTTCAACCGACGCATAGGAATCTAGCGGTACTTGCAATGGTTCAATAACGATGAACGAAAATGGTGCTGAAATAAATTCAACCTCAAGTGATTCGTCATCACTTGGAGATTGAATTTCAATGGAGCACGACTTACTTTCAATGAGATGTTGTTCAAAAATTCGAGGTGACACACAAGCCTCAACCTCCTCTTTATTTTTTGAATAAGAACGCACATCATCGCAAAGTGAGATAATTTCCTTAACAAGATCATAATCGGTATTCTTCGTGCTTTGGGTGGAAAGAAAATTCAGTACTCTTTTGGTTAGAAAAAGCATGTTTTCTTCCAAAGTAGGATTCCTTGGCTCTAGAACCTCAGATTCCTCATTTGGTTGAAATATTTACTTATTTTCAAATTTATCGGAAGAAAAGTCATCATTGGGTTCGAATAATGCATCCAATTCTTGCTCCCAAAAATGATTTTTTTTCGATATTCGTTTTCAAGCTTTTCATACACAAGAGTTAGAAAGTCCTCACTCATGGTAATAGGTCGAGGCATGGATTCTTAAGGATAAAAAGATTGAAAATGAATTTCTTCCCGATATTTGTTTTCAAGTCTTTCATACTCAAGAGTTAGAATGGTCTCACCAATGGTAATAGGTCGAGCCGCGAATTCTTGAGAATTAAAAGATTGAAAACTGTTACCATATGAACCATTATAATTACCGAACTCACCATGAAAAGACATGATTACTAATTGGTTTGTAAATGGAAAATCCACGTCAAGAGGTATGCGGCTGAGGATTCAATGTTTATTGGCGCTCAATTGTGCCAGCCTACAAAAAAGGTTAAAACAAAAAAAAATACAAAAGAAAAAAATCTTAAGAAATTGTAAATCAGTTACAATCTATAACAAAACACTCTGCGGCAACGGCGCCATTTTGATCGTGTGGAAACCCAAGCGTTCATGTAATACACTAATCGTTGTTATTGGATTCCGATCACAATACAAAAAAACCTAAACTTTAACGACACTCTTATGGAGTATAACGGCGAGTCTGGGTATCGAATCCACATGGAATGTATGATTGATTTTAATTTATTTATTTCTTCAAAAATAAAGTGTAAAAGATGAATATGGTGTGAGAAAGGAAAAAAAGGGAAAAATAAAGAAGTTAACTAAAACTAATTAGAAAATTAAGGTAGTGACACAATCCCCCAACTCCTAGTATGTTTACCGGGTATAAGACTAGTTATGAATTAGATAATTGATTAAATCCAATCTTTATTAATCCAAGGCATTATATATATGAGTTTCAAGCCCGCATCATACATAATCAAAAGTAAGAATAAAGTATTGTCGTGATAGCTACACTCGCGTCATACTCTTCAGCATCCCGGTTACTAAGGGCAAACGAGATCAAAAGTCCTACAACAGTTGTGATAGTTACACAACACGATTTGATCATTTATTTAATTCAGGGAACTAATTTTACACGCATGCAAACCACGTCGTGGAATGTTCATGCATCCCACCCCTTATAAATCTAACCTAGCATGGTGCAATTATGATTAAGTAAGAAATCTACGTAGCATGGAATCATTCTTACACAAAAAAATGTGATCAAACATGAAAAATAATAATAAAAGTGCTGGAAATAAAGGTTACCAAGATTGAAGAATAAGAACATGCAAGAAGAAATCAAAGCTTGAAGAAAAACTAGAAACAATCTTGAATTTAAGGTGCAAACTATGTAAATTCTTCTCCTAGATGTTCCCCCTTGATTAGAATCTTTTACATGAATGAAATCTGAATAAAAAGAGTCCTAATGACTGAATATATAGGCTAGAGGTCGTTTAGAAGAGTCCCTAAAACATAAAACTCTTTTGGCTAAAAGATAATGAAAAAATAAAAATCCCGTATTTGGAAATTTTGTCACACTTAGAAAGCATGACTAATTTTTTAACGGAATTTGAGCGTGACAAAAGGGGCGGTCCAAATTCTTTAATTTTAATAGGTCCGGATCGGTGTTGTTTTTCATTTCGAGATTTTTTTCGTGACTTCTATCATCTTCAACTGATCATAACTTATTCACCGTAGCTCGGATTGAGGTGCCATTTTTTCCAGTATTCTTGTAATTGAAAGATCTTCAACTTTCCAGTTGGCCGCACCTCCGGAATAAGGCTGAAAATTTATGAAAATGCCCTTCAACTCCCCATTTCTTGGTCTCTTTCACTATTTTGAGTTCTCTCTCGAACTTTCTTGCATGAAATACCTATAAAACACATAAGAGATATACAAAATATGAAATAGTTGCCAAAAAGGGTTAGTAGCATAAATATGAAACAAATCCAAGCTATTTACACCACACGGGATCATAAAAATACCGAAATTAAGGGGATAAATGTGAAGAATTTATACCTACTCAGTTACCTTATGGGAAGTTTATCTATCATTTATAACAGTTTCAACGAGTGGAATTTTGGGGCAAAAGCATCGACCCGACCCCAAAATAGTTTGTGGTGGATGATTCCCATATTATTGAATATATAGAGGAGCTTGAAGAGGCACCTGAGTGTATTCATGATGGGACGAGGGAACACGGGAACAACTCCAAGAACTAGAAGAGATAAACTTGGGAGTGAAGGGGAGACAAGAAATATATCGTCATCTCCAAAGGCATGAACCCAAAATGGAGGGAGGATATTATCAACTTTCTCAAGGATTTTATAAATGTGTTCGCATGGAAATATACAGAGATGCCTGGGATAGAGCCAGAAGTAAGCTCCCACAAGTTGAATGTTCTCCCCATTGCTCTAGTAGTGAGGCAATACACTCGCACTTACAAAACTAAGTTAGACCTCAAAATCAAAGTAGAAGTAGAGAAGATGTTGGCAGGAGGGTTTATCAACCCAATTCAGCACCCCATATGGCTCTCAAGCACTATACCTACAGCCAAGAAGGACAAAATTCAAAAAAAGATCTGCGTACACTTTAGAGCTTAAATAGAGCCTATCTAAAAGATGAATTACCATTTCCAAACATTGATAGTTTTATGTATTCCATAGTGAGACATGAAATGTAAGGCTTCATGGACAGGTATGTTGGTTACAACCAAATAAGAAAGGATCTAACTGATGTTGAGAAAACTGCTTTTCCCACACCTTTGGGAAACCTCCACTACACAGTCATGTTGTTTGTCCTGAAAAATAAAGGTACCACCTATTAGCATACAATTATGGCCATATTTTATGACTTGTGTAGACACCACATTCTAGTACCCCCTAAGTCTCTCCTAAGGTCCCTAGCACCCCCCTAATTCACTACAAATCCTAGGTCATACTGCGAGTACCGATCTAGAGTCTACTGGATGCTCTCAACCTCCACTTGACTCAAGTAAACTTCACCGACAAAGGGAAAGCTCAACATATCTTTGAAGGTATCTGAATCCCCTTTCCAACGGTCCCTCTTATGTGCAAATTGGCATAACAATTCAGACGAACGAACCAATTTACTACTGAAAATCAATTTAGAGGTCACTGGGTTCTCTCGGGCCCCAATTTGACCCCAATAAACTCCATCATCGGAGAAAAGATCAATGGGTCCTTAAACGGCACTAAAACCCCTTTACAACAGTCCTCCTCATGCGTAAAATGGCATAATAATTTGGACGAATAATCCATTTCCCCCAAAAATTGATCCGAAGGCCACTGAATGCCCCTAGGCTCCGTTTGACCCAGGTCATCTCTTCAGCTCGAATGAGACGAAATGAATCTCTAAACGGAATTAAGTACCCATTCCAAAGGTCTGGTCTGTGCATGAATCAGCCTTACGGTATGAACGAACGATCATCAGTTTTACTCCAAAAGGTTATCAGGTACTTTTGAGCCCTATTTGACAGAAGTCAACTCTTTAAACCGAGCAAAGATCTTTGGAATGTTGAAGTACCATGCATAACATTTCCAGCGATCCACCCCGAGTGTGATTCAGACTTACGGTTTGGACGAGCGACCCATCATCGTTTGACGATCTTCCGTCCAAAGGATCGACGGGTGCTTCCGAGCCCCATTTGACCCAAAGTTAACCCCCAGACCCGAGAGCAGCCTAAAGTACTCTTAAGGGTCTATAAATTTCCTTTATAATGGTATGTCCCATGCATAATTAGGAATTACGGATTACATTTTATGACCATTTTTTAGGAATATCTGCGTGAGAATGTCAACTTGTAGGTCCATTTTTCTGCCTATCGGTAGTGTGTCTGGGGTTACCTGTCGATAAGTAGGGCAATGACTATGCTGATCGAAAGTCCCCCTACCCTATATAAGGAGATCATGAGCTCACTTCGAAAGTCACCCCAGATCCATCAATTTCAGTGATCTCAGCAACATTCTTTTGAAATTTGCAAAGTTCCCTTGTGTGAAATTCCATTCAACCTTTCATTCCCATCATTCTCATACCCAATTTAGCAAAAATATCCTTCTCTCTCATCCAACATTCATCCCAACTTGCAAGGAAGATCATTAAGGATCAGGGCCAAGCCTCAAGTCTCCAAAGAAGGTCAAAACATCATTCTCTCTTTAATTTCTTTATTTTCGCATTAGTTACAGAAATTCTTAATTTAGCTTTTACTTTAGATCATACACATTAATACCTCATCCTTTATTATCTATATTGCACATAATTTATTTTCTATAAAAAAACAAAGGAAAAAAGGCTTACACCTATAAATTTCGACGGGATTCTTCATCACATTTTCACAAAAATAAAAATATCTTTTCTACACATACACATATAATAAATTCCCATTTGAATCTATGGGATAAACCCCGCCCTTGTTCCGCATGCGAACTATGTGGACTTTAATGCTTTTATAGGCTATGTAGGCGTTTCGGGCTAAAACCCGAGACTCGAGTCCTATTTTCATATTTTCATCTTTTTCCTATTTTATCCATATATTATCTATATATATCATACTTGTGATTCATATTTAAGTCTTATCTAACATATATTATCGTTTCACCGTAAAGATAAATATCTCGGTAAGTGCACACATCATATTTTTCTAATTATTACTTTGGGAACATTCATATGGATGACCTCACTCCATATTTTCTACGATGAGAATCGGGTGATTCCTATCTCCACTTATGTATTCACGCCCAAACACTTAATGGAGAAATTAAGGAAAATAGTAAGATGAGTCCACGAGAGATCGAAAGAGAGGGAAGGGTGCCTAACACCTTCCCATTCTATGACTTATCCCCAAACCTCTTATCTAATTGGTTTCACAAGCATTAATTTGTCTTTAATGACACTCTCTAGAGGCAAAAACACATTCTTTTGCGTGTTGTGTGCAAATTAGGGTAGAGACTTTATCTCTTTGCATCACCCCTACATTGATGATGGCCAAATCACCCCCCACGATCTAGCGAGAGGAGAGGGACCTTTATCTCTCACTTTTTTCCCCTAAAAGTGCCCTGGGAAAGGGGGAAGATTCTCAGGGATGGACACAACATGATTAATGATATACTGGAATTCTATGTGGAGGATCTAGTAGTGAAGTCCAAAAAGGAAAGCAAGAATATTCAGGATTTAAGGTGGGCGTTTCAAAGATGCCGCAAGTATAAGAGTAAGATGATCTAAATGTGCCTTTGGGGTAACAATGGGAATTTTTTGGGTTTTATTATAAATAGACAAGGGGTGCAAGTTAATGAATAAAAGAGGAAAGCATTTTGATGATTCCACAGCCAAAAAGTCGGAGGCAGCTCAAGAGCTTCTTGGGAAAGGTTTCTTACCTGAGAGATTCATACCAGTAGTGGCGGAGGTAACTCACCCTTCTGCCCCTTTAATAAAAGAGAAGGACAAGGGACAAAAGAAACCTTTTGAGAATATAAAGGAGATATTATCTGCCCTCTCAATGATGATACCGCTAGAAGTAGGTTCCACATTACTTCTCTACTTGACCTCAGCAAAAAAATCTATAGGAGCCTTTCTTGCTCATGGAAAATCAAGAGTAGAGAGGCCTGTGTACTACCTGTCATGAATGATTTCAAATACTGAATCCAGATATACTAGTGTAGAGAGTCATTGTCTTTCGTTAGTTTTTACAGCACAGATGTTGATACACGACATGCTAGCTTTCACAACTATCATTATCACCAAGTGTGATCCCATCAAATACCCCTTCACGCGAACAATCCTGATGAGGAGATCAGTAAAGTAGTTTTTAATATTATTCAAATATGACTTGAAATTTTTGGTCGCGAAGGCCATTAAGATCCAAGCCATAGTAGATTTTTTGGCCCACTTCCTTAGTGAGAACTTCGATCTTCCCAGCGAGGAATTTCCAAGCAAGAATTTTCAAGCCTGTCTAAGAGAGGAAATGGAAGAGTGGGAGATGGAGTCTGATGGATCTTATGCCCAAGGGATAGCTGGGGACTGGAATTATCCTCTCAAATGTAAAGGAAAATGCTACTCTCTCTTTCAAGTATAATTTTAAGTTCTCAAATAATTAAGTCGAGTATGAGGCACTCATAATGGGATTGCAAGAGAAATTAAGAAGAGGAATCATAGTGCTATGCATATAAGGAGACTCTAACTTGGTGGTGAAATAAATTAATGAAGAGTTTGCCCTCAAGCATGCCAACCTAACCCCATACAAACCAGTCATTCAAATATTTCTCAGCTAGTTTTTGAAGGTGACAATAGAGAGACATGCTTAAACGATCAATGGGCATCCGGACGCATTAGTCACGATAACTCAAAAATTGGAGATTAAGGAGAAAAAAGTTACCATCACAGTGCGATAAAGAATATTGCCAACCACGATGAAGTTATTATTTCCAGGTGAGAAGCCAGAAGATCGGAGGTGTCCTATAGTGAAATAGTTGGAAGCGAGAGAAGGAAACATGAAGATGTCAGAGTTAGTGAATTATCATTTTCCCCAGGGAACACGCTACTTTAAGATCCCAGGAGGGTTCCTGTTAAGGTTTGTAGGGGATGAAAAAGCTAAAGAAAGGTTGACAATTATGAATGAGAATCATTATGGGGATACTGATATTCCCATTTATAGACAGTTGAAGAAAATAGGTTAATATTGTCCCACCATGAGCATAGAGGCTACTCGCATATAAAAAGCTGCTTTAAATATCAAACCCAATTCGACCATCCGGGTGAAGATAACTTCATGGAGAACTTTAAAGATTGGAGACAACACTACATAGTCTACCTCAAAGATAGAGAGCCGTCAGAAGATAGGGAAGTTGAAATTTACTTGAAGAAGAGAGCATCTCGTTTCTCCTTGGTTGACAGAGAACTCTAAAAAAAGGTTATAATGATAAGGCATTGAGATGTGTAGCAAAAGGGGATGTAGAGAAAGTGTTGAATGAGGCTTATGAGCCTTCTCACGTGGGAGGTTCAATGTTATATGATCAATTAATTACGCTAGGGTATTAATTGAAAATGATGGAGGCTTATTCCATACACAATGTAAAAAAGTGTAAGGCATTCTAGGTGCACAGTAACATGGTCCATGCCCCTTCGGTCAGCTTATAAAGCCTAGTTGCCCCTACCTCTTCTACATTTGGACATTTGATTTAGTAGGTAAGATCAGGATAGCCTCTCATGGAAAATCCTTCATCCTTATTGCTACCGAATTATAAACCAAGTGGGCAAAAGCGATTCCCTTGAGGAGAGTGAATGCTCAAGTGGTAAGCAAATTTATCAGGGAATAGATAATATGCAGACTTGGTATTCTAAAAGTTATTCTCATAGGCAAGGAGAAATAATTCATATGCAATGAGATGGGGATCCTAATTGACAAGTACAGGAATGTGCATAATAGTTCAACCAAAGGGAATGGCCAGGCGAAGGCTACAAATAAAATGTTAATCAACATCTTGATCAAGATTCTTGAAGATATGGCGGGGGCTTAGGATGAAAAGCTACCAATGGTATAGTGGGCCTACAAAACCTTAAACAAAAATCCAACAGGGTTTACTTCTTTCTGACTATTTTAAAGGATTGAAATTATCCAACTAGTGAAATTATCAATACCCTCAGCTAGAGTGGATCTAAGTAATGTCCTTATACTATACCCCAAGCATATACGGTTGGAGATATTGGATGAACACAGAGAGAAGGCCAAAGTAAATTTCAAAGTCTATACCCAACAACTATCTAGGGCTTATGAGAATTTGGTTAAGCCTAAAAAGTTCCAAGTTGGGGACTTGGACTTACAATCATCCACTCCCCACTTAAGGAGCATGTCAGTGTCCAAGTTAAAGACAAACTGGTAAGTCCCCTTTGTGGTACGAGGAGCGAGGAAGTCAGACAATTGCTAGATATATGGGCCAAAGAGTGAGTGCCTCTAGTCTACAATGTATAAGTCGATAAATAAATATTATGCCTGACTCTTTCTAAGTTCTTTTCTCTTGGTGATTTTAAAAGGTTTGCTCTAGCACGGACACTCTTTTTTGTAAATTAAACTTTGAGCACAATTCATGTAAATAGTACAGACATAGAAGAAAATGAATATCAACTATTTTGACTAGTAACACTTGAAATTTTTTCATTTACCTATCTGCATTTGTTGCTAATAGAATATGAGTACTCACTTACTAATAAGTTGTGAAGAGGGTACATCGAGAATAACCAAGTTATCATTTGTGCTTAAATATGAAAAAAAATGAGATGTATATTTTTTGGTCGGCAAAAACGTGTTTTGACCCTCAAACTTTATGAGAGGCTCCAGAACATGATGAACTTTTTTCATTATGCTTGGGGGTATATCCATTCAAATGGTAAAGTATAGTGAGCAACAAATTCCTTCCAGATATAAAAATTTAAATACTCTGCAGATTAAGGGGAGATTTTTAAAAAACATTGACAGATTCATTTATATCATCCCGAGAATAAGTTTTTTGCAAAAGAAAGTAATGTCTTTACTTATGTTCTACAAGTTATCTATTTGGTTATTTCAGAATATAGAGAGAGGGTATATACCTCCTCTAAGTTATATTCTTAAAATAACAAAAGTTCCAAATGGAATGTGGAACAAGAACCCCACAAACCAAGGGGCAGTTCTAAAAAAATTACCAAGATGATGTGCAAACACTCCCACGAAAAAAGGGAGCATCTCACAATAAATAGATACCAGAAGTAATATAAATACAAAATGAAAGTAAAAAAATGGAAGAAAAAGTGTTTGTTTTCGTTTATATGGAGCAATATTTACATATACAAGAGTAAATTCGAAATACATAAAAAGATAAAGTCTACATCTCAAAGAACATCATCTAGACAAAACAAAGAAGAGGTTCTCCCACCAGCGTATATCATCATAAGAGGGACCTGCCTCTTGAATAAACTTTTCCTCCAGCCTAGCCAACTTGGCCTAATCATTAGAGTCTCCAGCCTCAACCTTGGTCAACTTGGCCTCGAGCAGTTGAATCTGGCCCCGAATCCGAGTGGCGTCAACCTAACACTGAGCTCTAGACTTCTTAGACACATGACTCCTCATCATATTCCTAAAAGGACGATCAATAAGAGGTGAACTATAGTCTCAAACCGATCTAGCTAAAACTAATAGACCCTTTGAAGATCATGGAGAGCTTTTAGAAAGAATGATGTCCTTGCATTGTTCAACTCGGTAGGTGGGGTAGATAGAATGTCATGAATATGGCTAGCAAGGGCCTTCAGGTTAAATATAGTAAGGTTGTCAAGGTTGGGAATTCTCTGAGATGTGAAAGTCTCAGATGGTGCTCAAGAATCATCTCCAATACCTCCCGCTCGTGGCTCGTAAACCTTTTAGGTTAATCTTCATGCTATAGATCCCTCATGAATATCTCAAGATCCTCCTACTTAATGTCATTAGAGCTTGTGTTAGCAGACTCAATCTTAGAAGAGAGAAAAGAGGACTCCTCTCTAGAACACTCAGCACCATCAGATTATGTGGCCTCAAAGATAGGCCCCTCATCTTTAGTTGCCTTAACAAACTCACTCACGGGGTCCAGAAAACAAAAAGCATAGAAAGAGTAGTTAAGGAAAGGAACAATAATAGTTAAATAAATTCACTTACAAAAGAAACATAAGGTGAAAAGTTTACCCGCAAACCCAAAGGGGTGAGCATGTTGCCTGCAAACCGAGAGGGTCCACCTAGAAGTGTTGTGACATCCTTGTAAAGACAGAACAAATGTAACATTATTAGAGAAATTGCTCACATAAAAGAAAGACTTTAAGAAACACCTAGAATAAGTTAGATATTATAGTACAATATCTGAGGAGTTCTTACTATAGCACTCCCAGTTTGTTCGATAAGAATAGGAATACTTGCCTCGCTAACTTGAAAACAGGGAAACAGGGGTGCGATGGTAAGAAATTTGCACAGTAAAAGTAAGAAGAAAAAAATAACAGGGGACGATAGGAAAAAGTGTATATGGTATAAAAGTATAGTACCTCACTCGTAGAAACTTTCCCAAGTTGTTTCACAGTCATAGGAACACTCGCAACACTGACTTGAAAACAAGGAAACAGGAAAGAGTTAGCGAACACTTGCGTAGAAGAAAGAAACTCGGAATGAAAAAGAATATTATATAAGTACCTGAGGAACCTCATCTACGATGCTAGAAAGATGTCCTACATGCATAAAAACCTTAGCCACACTAGCCTAAAGGCAAGAAAACAAGGAGGTGTTAGTAAACTACTTTCGTAGAAAAAGCAAGTCTAGTAAACAGAGGTGTAAAAATGAGTACATGGGGAGTCACCTCTGCAGTGCTCGTGACATGTCCTACAAGTAAATGGACCTCGACAACAGAGCCATACTTTATAATAAATAAATAAATAAAGAATAAATCATCAAGGTATATTAGGCAACAAAAGGGTGAGAAATATGAAACAACAAAGAGGGTTGTGTACCTAAGAGACCTCTAATGAGGAGGTACTCATGGGTAAGAACAAAAGAGGATCCATTACAATGGGAACCTGGAAGGGGATCACCTAGAATGTAGGAAAGGCCATGATCCAAAATAGGCTTAAACAAACATATAATTGTCAGTATAAAAAGCCTAGGATTAAAAGGAAAAAACCTGAGGTTCAGTGGCGGCTGGGCAGCTCACCTGTATACCAGTCGCAGAAATAGCTGGTGGTAAGATGATGAAGTTAGCCTGAAATATAAACAAATAAGAAGGGGGTTACAACTCAAGTAAATTATATAATAATGAGATGTTAAAGAATAAAAATAAGAAACTATAAATATCTAAACCTTAGGAGGGGGAGAGGGGCTTAAATCAACCCTAGGGGCCATAGGGGTGCTCGTACCGACTTCCCAATAAATAATTTGTTAGAAAAGAGACTAAGTAAAAGAAATAACAAAGCGAGGTAGATAAATACCTATGTTGAAGAATAAACCTATGAAACAAGTTCACTTGTAAACATACTATAAATAGGTTGGTTGGAAAGAGGCTGAATCAACGGCCTATTGTCCAAGGGAAGACAGACTCTGGGAATAAATATTCTCTTAGAAGGAGGGAAACCTAGGAATAACAACCCTTGTGGGTAGGTGTACTCCCCAACTGGTTGTAGGGTTGTCTGAAAGGGAGCCCTATAACATATGTTTCAAATGTAGAAAAGCCAAAGTGAGAATAGCTGATATAGGAGCCATAACACATGCAAAAGAAAACACTAAGGAATACCTCTGTAGGTAGGGTAATTGAAGGCCCAGTAATAGAACTTCCCACTGAAGAAAGATGAGGAGGCTTAGTAGGTGGAGAGGGAGATATAGTCACCTATTAGGCAGTAAAATGTACAAATAAGTTAACAAGAAAAGTCATGGACTAGTATATGAAAAAACTTAAAAATAGAAGTATTTAAAAAGATAGGTGGGTACCTACAGAGTATGAGAGGAAATACAAGATCCCCTCGTAGAAGTGGGGAACACAGTAGAAAGCTACAGAATAAACAAAGACAGGAAATGTTAAAGGTAGTTGACAGATAAAAATAGATCTGAGCCTTAAGGTTTTAAGAACAAGTCTTTCTAAGCAAGACTCAAAGAGGAAACAACCACGGGGTTCCTCTTAGGTAAGAAGGAAAACTGACGAACAAGATCATGTGAAGATGAGGACTTGGTCCTCACCTCTGAGGGTCTAGTCATCCTTACAGTATCAGCCTATTCAAAAGGAGAAACAAAATTGAAGGTTAGAAACTTTGTGAAAAAATTTAAGAAAGAAAGAAAAAAGAAAATGAAAAAATCACTTACAGTGGAAGGGAGAGGGGCTTGCCCATGAGGAAACTACCCAGTGGTGGGGATGGAAGAAGAAGGAGAATAGATCATATCATCCTCATGCTCGCTGTTAGAACACCTCGAAGCTGATAATAAAGCATAAATGTCAGAACAATGATCATTTTGAGGATCAATGACACAAACATCATTTAAAGAAGAAAAATTATCATCATAGGAAAGGGTGTTTCCATAAGCAACTAGTTCCTCTTCAAATGATCAAAAAGAGGAACAATCATTTGAAACATCACGACTGCCAGTTTCACTCCGTAAAAAGGATTTAGCTAGAGTATCTTATGCAAGAAGGATAGATGATAAACATGGTTCTCGAGTTGGAATACCCAAGGCCTCATAGCCTTTCTCGTGGACGGTCTAATAAGTCTCCTCAATCCTAATGGTATCAATGTCTAACTCTTGTATTGGAATAGATGATGGAGAATAAGGATCAATGGTACTCTTTTTCTTCTTCTTACTAGCCCTAGTTATCATAAGAGAAGGAGGAGAAGCAGGATTTATCAATGGGTGCAGGAATAAAATTTGACACTAGTGTTTGGATGTTTCCTCTTTGAGGAGGCCTTGGATTTTGCCTTCCCCTTTTTTTGGCCTTCACGAGTTGGGGCTTAGGATGGTTTGCATATATAGATTCCTCACACAGAGGCCTCACTAGGATAAGAGTTAACTAATCAAGGGGATTCTTGGTAATTATACTGCAAAACCATAACTAATTTTGGGTCCTTTTACCCAAGTATTTTTCAGTGCTTGGAATTTTGGTGGGGACAGTTTCGTGGGGCAAGTCCTGGAAAGAAGTTTTGATAAGTAAACTCTGACATTGTGAAAAGAAAACAATGAGTGACTTAGCAAGGGGAGATAGTCATGAGAAAGTGTAAAAAATCCACCAAAGTTATCATTCTTTTGGAGTATCCCCTTAAAAGTGAAATTGGAGTATGCCTCCAAATATAGTTCATTGGGCTAGGTGCTAGCAGGGTAAGTGGGGGTGTAAACTCCTTGGTTATATCCAAATTTTCTTTCCACCCTCTCTTAATGATAAAATCGAACTCCATGACCAAGTTCAGTAAGCGAAGGGAGAAAATAAGGAAGAACCATACCCATAACAAATATGTGAGGACAGCCTACCACTGACTCCAAATTTGTGGAACGATAAAAAGTTCAAGGAGAAACTGTGAAGAAGCACCATGAAAACACACCCCACTCGCTTGTAGTAGGGACAAAATGAAAATTCATCAATATTATCAATCAGGGGACCCAAAGCTTAGTTGGGATATTTCTTGTGCCATCTAGTGATGTGAGCAACACTATTGTGTAACTGAAGAGCCTCTGGGGAAAAGTTAAGAAACCTCTCGAACAAAAAGAGCATCCAAATGAAAGAATTTTAAAATTTGTTCACATCATAACAGCCATGAGATCGTACCATATCCACATGGAGAGGATCTAACCAAGTATAGAGACAACCCAATGTAAGTTCTACAAGGGGAAACCCTTTCTTGAGCAAGCCTAACTGTGAGGCCAAATAACAACTCGTAAGGGGAGTCGTTTGGCCTACCTTGAAATAAAAATCTACTTAAGAAAGTGACAAAGAAATCTACCAAAATGATAAGGAAACCTGATCTTGGGACCATCTTGGCTTGGGGGGCCTGCTCGAACTGCCCTCTTTTGGAGTAGGGTAAAATTCCCTAAACTATTACCTATTCAACTTAGAAAAGGAATGTTTAGTGGCTTCTGTTTTGTTAATGGAAACATAGAAAGGGCGATCAGATAAGGCTTGATTAGGCTCATCGCATATTTTTTTCTCCACATAATCTTCATATACATCTGTGAACACGTGATTTTCCAAGAGAGGAAGGCCCGTGAACTCACAAATGTTTTCCAAGGTGATAGAAAATTCATCTTAGCTAGTGGTGAAAGTGTGTGAGTCAATACTCTAATGAGAGGCCAGAAGGTTGAGAGTGGTGGAGTACTTGGCTATAGTACAAGTCTTTGAGCTGTTAAGTTTCTCGTTAAACCTAGTTGCTCGATGATAGCCTTATGAGTAGGACCAGTTAGAACATAGTCTACCCAAAGGTCCCACTCATCAGGGGAACCCCCACAGACATCCATGGCATAGGTAAAATACCCTTATACACTCTCACCCTCAAAATACTATCAACCAAAATAATGGGGGGATCAACGGACTCAACAAAACCTAAGAATAATTTCTCACTTACCATGGCCATGAAATCTTCTTCAAATTTCTCAAGACCCTTTATGAAGGTGTCCTTTTCCCCAAAATAGGGAGATATATGGTAAAATCTAATGTCTCTCTTTGTGCAGTTTTCAACATATTTTCTTCGTGCCTTGGAGAGGGTGGTAGTGTTAGAGGCAACACCATTAGACCCATAGGCAAAGGTGGTGGAAGGAATGATAGTGGGGACCACGGTGGTGGAACCAATGGTGAGGACAGTGGAAATTGTCACCTGAATAGGCATTGAACCAATGAGGATCTCATTGGTGATAGTAAACGCGGCAGAAGAAAAACCGCAGGACAAAGAAGCCATTGATACGGTTAAAGTTTTGGAAGAAAATCTATGGAGGTTTTAGGAGGATGAACGATTTATCTCTCTAAAATTTCTATAAACACAAGTTTTCACATGATAAGGGTAAAGTGAAATATATTGGAAAGAAGGAATTATACCAAGATGGAGGCATACATTTTGACGGCTAAAAGGGGGTAAAAAAATTTCCCAAAGGATGGTATGTATGTTCCCAATCAGACATATGTCTCTTAGAGACCATAAATGAAGGCTGAAGAGACCAAGGCATTTAATGCAAACAGTGTAATGATGTGCCCGCCTAAGACCTTTCGAATTCCAAGATAAAGTGATCATTTCGTACAAAACTCTTTGGTCTTCCCAAAAGGAAGACTTTTTTACAAGGGGATAATGTAGAGGGATACCCACTTGCCTGCCCATAAATAGGCCCTAATGGGGAGAGGGTGATCAAGGATGAGAGGGCCTATCATGAGTGGTCCTGATTCACAAAATTAAACCAAATAAGGATTTGGACTGTGGAGGTCCACCAAGAATGGCCCCATACCTAAAATGATACCAAAAAAGGATTTGGGAGAGGAGGTCCACCACGAGTGGCCCCATCACCAAAATGATACCAAAAAAGGATTTGGGCTAGGGGGCCCACCATGAGTGATCCCATCCCTAAAATGACACTAGGAGAGAATTTAGGCGAGGGGGTCCACCACGGATGGCCCCATACCCAAAATAAAACCAAAAGATAAGAAAGTGTAAAAGAACCAAAGGGAAAATGCCAATAACGAAAGGATGCTCAACGAGTAACCCAAAGACAAAAGATAAATTGCGCAAGAAAACTTAAAAGTTTGAGGGGATGCTCAAAAGTCCCATTGGATAAATAGTTAGTAATATTATTGTTTTTATTACACGGGTAGACTTTTTTGAGAAATAAAGTCTCGAGAAGGCCAGTTGGTATATCCTAAGAGTTTTGGTTTGGTGGATGAGAAACAAGGTTTATTAGGCAAAGCCAATGGTCACTCAAGCACTAAGGTAACTCAATCAGGACGCTTGACACTTTAGGATGGAGAGAATACTGATAGGACTGACCCCTAAAGTCACTCAAGCACTAAAATAACCCACAATTAGATTAAGTGAGTGAGTAGCCAAGAGGCTACTCACCAAGAATATTTTTAAATGACCATTGGTGTGTGGCCCTCAAGTCCACTCGCAAGTTTTTTACAAAAGTTTATACAATAAGTTACCATTTGAACATATATTTACTGAATCACACATTTTGGCACTATTAGCCGACATATTTGCCTTTTGACTTGGGTATGCACCAGGTGTGTCAGAGGGGATAGACAACTAACAAACAAATAGGGATAAAAGGTACATTTCAAACCTTATCCCTTAAAGCCCCTTATTTTGGCACCCAAAATGAGGGGTAAGGTCAAGAATAGACTTAAAACTCTAGTTAGTATCGTTACTCTGTCAAAATCACACCAGAAAAGTATTCTCTCCTTACTCTCTTTTAAGTATCCAAGTGCTTGTCTCTTCACTCCCTTTATAGCCATCACTTTGAGGAGATCTGTTTCTCTCCTAGGAATTATTATTATTACAAAAGTTTCTACTCATTACCCTCTTTTGGGGGAGAAAGTTACAGTGAAGCTCCATTATTAATAATAGTAGAAGGTTTTCTCTCATAGCAGCTCTTGATACTTTGAAGTCCTTGAAGACAGCATCTATGGAAGTAGCTCACGCCTCACCCATTCCAGTTCTTCACAGACCCTAGTACAACTACCCTCCTACATTCATATATATGATCAAAAATAAGAATACTAACCTAATCCGACAAGTTTCAGTTGATTTAATCAAGGTAGAATGTATTAAATTCAGATTATAGGTTTAAGAACCTAAGTTCATATTTTAACCAATTTAAATCAAATTTGACTAAATTTTAAATTAAAAAAGAAGTACTTTATATGATTCATTACAAGGATTTTTAATTTCTCAAATTCATTCGTATTATAAGGTTAATTCATAGGATTTAACATTAAATTATCCTAATTCATTAACATGAGATTAAGTCTCAATTAAATTATTAAACTAATTTGAAAATTTAAGTTTTAGATTATCAAAATCAGATTATAGAAATGTTAATTCAAATTCCAAGGAATCTTCAGTATCCTAACACAAATCCAAATAAAATCTTAGTCGATGTACCCTTTCCTTGGATTGAATGATGAACAAATTCCCAAATTCTTCCATTCCTCTTCAATCCATGGTAACTCTTCTCTTATCCTCTATAGTGTTTTCTCAAATGTCTAAAGTATTTTTTTCGTTTTCCAAATTAACCTAATAAGAGTGCTTCCCACGAAACTAGGTTTAGGTCCAATATAAGCCTTAACCCAATGAGCCAAAATAGTATCCCAACTGTCCTGAAAGTCTACTCAAACCCTATACTAGCCCATTGGGATTAAATCATACTATTTTAAGTCAAAAACGGGCATTCTAAATGTCCCAAAGTTCAACACAAAATATGAAAATTTCTAATCAATTTATTCTTCCATTAAATTAACTTATAATCCAGTACGAGTCAGTTGAATTATTAATTAGTTACATGTGACTCGTCATTATAAAAAAATACTTTACAATTGGTGGATCCCGATACTGAGGGGATAATCCAAATAAGGAAACTCTCGATATCAAATAGCTAACCATTCCCTAGTCAACCATAATGCTAAGTCTTTTCAAGTATTTAAATAACATATTACCGTGTATTATGTTTATTTCCAAAATGTTAATTCACGTAACACATACACGAATTATTTAACATATAAATGAAGTATAGTAGTGACATCTCATTGTCACAACTGACAAATAAATAACCAAATACACAATTAAATTGTACACAAAAAATATATAGTATTACATTCCTCTCCCTTAAAAATTAATTTCATCATTGAAATTCAAATTAATATACATAATCTCAATATCTATGGATATCATGCATGCATGTCATCCTCTCCCCCCCCACCAATGCAGACATTTACTTGTTATGGTGTCCTCACTGTACTTTAACTAACAAAATGACATTCGATCACAAAATTTTCTCTCTCTAATTAAAAATGTGTCGCGGTCTCTCCTTATAGCTCAAATCTGACCGTAACTTAATCCCGCTAAGGTCGATGTATTGATAGGATAACACATCCCTCAGAAACCTCCTCAATATCAACACATGGAAGACATCTTATACCCTCTAAAGATGATTAAGTAAGGCCAAATGATATGAAATAGGTCCCTCCCTATCTAAGATCATGAATGAACCAATGTATCAGGGTGACAACTTCCCCTTAGATCCAAATCTCGCAACTCCCTTGATCAGGGAGAACTTTAAAAGAACATGATCTCCCACCCATAGCTTCAACTTATGCTTACTCTTGTCAGTGTAACTCTTTTGTTAATCATGGAAATTCTTCATACATTGCCTGATGAGCGCAACCTTTTTCGAGTTACCCCGAATAAAATATGGTCCAAAAAACCTATTGTCCTTTATCAACAACCAACAAGTCTATAAACAATACATTCATCCATACAAAGCCTCGCAAGGTGCTATACCAATATTTTGCTGGTGGCTATTGTTATTAGCAGATTACATTATTGTCAATTGCTAATATTATCTCTCTTTGAAATCCAATACAAAGTCCCACAACATATCCTCCAAGATCTAGTTCACACATTCAGACTGACCATCTGTCTGAGCCTGAAATGAAGTATCAGATTTAATAATACCTCCACCACATACTGAAAACTCCTCTAGAATAAGGAAACAAATGGGTTCTCCCCGTTAAATATAATATCGAGCGGTACTTTATGAAGACTTACAATCTCTGTAATGAAAATTTTGTTGTACTGTTCTATGGTGTAGTCTGCCTGAACTAGAAAAAAACGATCCATATTTGTCAATATATCGATGATCACTCAAGCAAAATCATGTCCCCTCTGGGACCTTGTCTCCCCCATGATAAAATCCATGAATATTCCTTCCCACTTCCATAAGTGAATATCTAATGGTTCTAACTCACTTGTCGGTATATGGTTATCCACCTTTACTAGTTGGAAGGTGGTGCACTTAGACATGAACTTGCAATATGTATCTCTTCATCCCATACCACCAATATAATCTTCTCTTGCCACGATACATTTTCTAACCCCCAGAATGAATAATGAATTACGAATAATGTGCCTCGACCAAAACTTTCCTTTGTATCTCAAGAACCTCCATCATAACCAATTTCCCTTGTAATATCAATCATCCATCCAAGATAATTGATTAAAAGAGAATCACTCCCGATAGAAGCTCTTGCACCTTCTTTTGATGAAAGGAGTTCAAAATCTGGTCTTGAATCACTTGTAACACAATAGCAGGTTTAACGTCCACAGTCTCTAAAAATGACTTTTAAAAACCCATTATACATAAGGTAGCCCACTTATCTGCCCATAAGTCGAGTAATCCATCCCCATACTCTGCCCATAAATTTCCACAGGAACGGTCAGTCAATGACTCAAAGCATCTTCTACACATTCACCTCCTCAAATGATACGGAATTGATAAGTGGTAGTCTTAACACTCTCCAACTATATCTCATGTTTTCTGTTCAACTCTCATTGAGTGAAAAAATACTGAAGACTCTTTTGATTTTAAAAATAGTGTAAACCTCTCACCTAACAAATAAAGTCTTTGATATTAAGTGCAAAGACTACTATTGCTAACTCTAAAATATGGGTAGGCAAGTTACCTTCGTGATGACAAAGCTTACGGGAGGTGTAATCTTTGGGTCTTTCCTCTTGAATTTGATCTCCTCCAATCCTTTAAAATTATGCATCGGTATAAACCATGGACTCCATTCTTCTTCGTGGTAAAGAACTTGTGGATTCGATCATGAATTTCTCCTTGAGCTCCTCGAATGCTCTCTAACAATCAATGCTTCAAAAAAATGGTACTCCCTTTTGGGTGAGGTAAGTTAGTATCCCAAAAATCTTTAAAAACCCTGGAATTAACCTCTTGTAGTACCCAACCAAACCCAAACAAGACCTAACCTCTAAAGGCATTGTGGGATTCCCATACTCCATAACAATCGATGTATTGCTAGGATCTACCAAAATCCTAGCCTTTGACACTGCGCGCCCCCAAAAGTTCACCTCCCTCAACTAAATCTCAAACTTAGAGAACTTAGAATACAACTTTTGCTCATGAATCTTCTGCAAAATAATCTTTAAATAATTTTCATGATCCTCCTTGGATTGATAATACACCAAAATTTCGTCAATGAACATTATGATTAAATTATCCAAAAATGGGTGAAACATAATATTCATCAACTCCATAAAAATTATTGTTGTCCCGATTAACCCAAATGGCTTGACCCAAAAATCGTACGATCCATATGGCATCAAAAAAGTCATCTTTAGATCCTCCTCCTCCCGAATTTGTAGTTGATGATACCCTATATGCAAGTCGATCTATGAAAAGAAGGACATTAACGTTAACTGATAGCATAGATCATCAATACGTGGTAAAATATACTTAATCCATATCGTGACCTTATTCAACTCCCGATAGTAAACACACAATCTTAGCTAACCATCCTTCTTCTTCATAAACAACACATGAGATCCCCACGAAGACATGCTCTTTCGTATGAACTCCTGACTCAGAAACTATTGAATCTTCTCGTGTAATTCCCTCATCTCCAACGAATCCATCCGTTATGGTTACCTTGTAATAGGACTAATTATCGATGCCAAATAATTATAAAAATTTATCTTTCATGGTGGAAGTAACCCTAGTACATCACTAGACACATTTGTAAACTCCTGGACAACTAGTATCAACTCTCATGATATGGTGACCTCATTCGATGTAGTCACATCAATATAGTACAAATGAGTTATGGACCCTCCCCTGAGCCTAGGCGTGGATATAAGAAACATCTTCAACATTAAATTGTAAAACATGATGGTCTTCTCATTCATATTTTAGACATCAATCTGTGTATGATACTGTGCTAACCATTCCATCCCCAAAACAACATTGTAAGTCCACATGTCTAAAATAAATAAGTCTATCAAAAAACACAAATGACGAATCTCCACTACCACCTCCCTACAAACATTACATAAGGTAGCTCCCCTGCTCATTGGGATATACACATGCGTAGAAATATTGGTATCAATATATAATAACCCCAAAGTATCGCCAAAATCTTAACTAACAAAATAATGTTACTCCCTCATGTGAAATAAAACCCGTGCATAACTATCGTACACATTAAATTTAACCTCTGCAGCTTCTTGTAGGGTATGTGGTCTTACTAATAGACGTTGAACACATGCCCATAATGCATCTGTGGGTGACCTTAAGTTGGATATCCAGTTAGTGGTGTCAATGTGAGGTACTGAGATGGTGGTGAAAAATCCTAATACTGAGGTATGGCTATCAAAACTTATGACTGTCCCTACTGAAATTAGCCCTAATCGGCCTGGTTACACCTAGGGAAACACTTGAAATATTGTCCCTACTTTACATAAGAATAAAAAATGGATCGAAAATGGAGATCCTACTGTACCTACGATTGATCCTATTAACTTTGTCTGTATTGTCCCTAAACCCTCTACCCTAGCCATGTTAGCCTTGATGTTAGTGGCCATGCTACCTTTGGCCTGGGTGCCACCGTGATCCCTGTCCTTATCCACTTTGTCGATGCTTATCATTTCCTCTAAATATCTTATGGGCCTACTTCCCCTTCTATTTTTCCATCTAATGTTGTTGTAAACCTCCTTGTGCCCGTAATGGCTCGCCACTCTCAGTTGTCTTTACCCATTGGCTGGATCGAACCTTCTCCTTCTTCGGTGCTCTCTCTTTTCTATCTCTATTGAAGTTATGGTAGTCCTAGAAGTGAAGCAATGTGGAGTCAACTACCTTCAAGTAGGTAGTGAAGGCTAGGTTTCTAAGAAACACCTGCCTAATCCTCCATATGAGTCCCTGAATAAAATGATCCATCATCTTTACTTCCATGCAACTTTCATCGGGGGTAAAAAAATGAAAAGCGGGTAATCGTTTACTCATAATCTAAGACACTACACTTCTTTTGACATAACCTCATAAAATCTAACCTCAAAGTTGTCTACTGAGATAATGGGAAGTACTTGTCCTCAAACTTATTCCAGAACTGCTACATGGTCAAGATAGACAAGGCATCCTCTATGGTGACCTACTCCCACCACTACAACACATATCCCACAAGCTGAAAACTCATTATATTTTATTATGCACCTCCGAGCATTCTAACAAGTGTAGGTGCCTCTCAACATTTATCCTTCACTGTAAATATACCTCTCTCTTACGTGGATGTGGTATAAGGAGAAAGTATAACCACGGGTGGTGGTGGAGGAGGTTAATCCTGCCACATGACTATCATTGCATCAGATACAGTCTGTGCAATAAAATCTTCCAAATTTGTCAGCACAAGTGTTGGTGCCTACCCCTGCTGAAACTGTTGTAGCTGAGGTTGTGTCGTCCCTTACTCGGTACTCACGTCCTATCTAGGACATGCAAATATCCTCAAAGTGTTCACCATTTGAAAGATGATAAAATAAGAGTACAAAAGACTAAATAAAAAGTCCCTTAAGTATCAAATAATGTAAAAAAGTAAGAGTATAAAAGAATAAATAACAAGGCCCTTAAGTATCAAATAACTCTATGTGAAAATGCGATAGGCGCACTCAAGACCCTAGGACAATAGAATCTGGAATTCTCTGATACTAACTAAGATACCTCGTAAAATCCATAACTAGATTGACCAAGTCTAAATACAAATAATAGAGGAGTCTAAACGGTAAGTATCATTCTAATCATGACTAGAAATAAATATAAAGCATAACAACGTAGTCCAAATCTAAAGTGTATCTCTTATTTTTATGAAAAAGTGTGTAAAAGTGGTGGAAGTGTGATAAAGAGTGAGATAACTTTACATTGGTAAACTAGAGTGTAAACCCACTTTTGGGGTTTGTTGATTTACAAAAATAAATTTGAAGCTATTTATAAAAAAGAGTGGGATTAGTGATATGAGAAACAAAATCCAAGTAACAATATGCCAGAATTGACAAAGTATGTGGAAATAATAACTAATTGATACAAATGGAATGAAAAGTTTTTAAACCTTCAAAGCTACTTGAATTCTATTTATGGGACTTTTTCGGTCTTATTTTTAGTGTTGCTAGTTGTGGTGGAGTGGTGTCATCAAAAGGTGAGGTGGGGTGATGTAAGAAAATGCTTTAAAAATGATGTCGTGAAACCTAATGTAGTGATTTTGAGGCTGAAGGTTCTGAATAGTGAGGTGAGGGTATCCATAAATAGGAACCCCTTAAGGAATAAAAAGACAAAGTTTCCCCCAGGGGATGTCGAATGACATATTGGATGCCCTGCCTATCGGGAGGTGCCGAAGAAATCCACCACCTACCTGTAGGTAAGTGAGGAGCCTTGCCAATAAGTAGGCATAATAAGCTTTTTGGCCATAAAATGCAAAAGATATGTCTATTCGTTCATGGACGGGACTGCTAGAAATAGGATTCAGATCTTTCTGAAAGTGTGTTCTCGGGTCCGAGAGGTGAACCAATTAAAATAAGGCTCAAGGAGCGTATTATGATTCTCCGGTTATGTTCTAAAAGAGGATCGGGGGTCTAGAACTTAAAGGGACTTTGTTTGGACCCTATGGAAAAGTGGGGGGGGGGGGGGGGGGGGTATTAGAATGGAGTGTTTATACCTTCGTATGGCATACTTATGAAAAAACGTTTTAAAATATATTATTTATTTTGAATACTATATATATATATATATATATATATCACCTAAAACCAAAACTAAACCAACACACACACACTCAAACAATTATTTTGAATGTGCCAAAATGTTAACGTCTTTTAAAGAGTTCAAATACATCAACCAAATGAAAAAATCAATATATCGTCTTCTTCATGTCGGGTTGAGGAGTTGAAGAATATCTGGAGAATGACCTCAACGACTAAAATGACACAAAGTATTTTTTACACATGTAATATGACAAACCATTTATACGTGGGCACATGATTATACATATACTCTTACAATCTAGCCCTTTGTAGATTCCTTAAAAAAATATACAAACAAAAGATTTCTAAAAAATAAAACTAAATCTACAACCCTATGACAACAATGACACAAGCCCAACCAAAGTCATACATCACCCTATCAACCTATAATGAACAATAACCCACTTTATCTATTGTACCCTGTTTACCTTTCATATACTAAAAAAGATAATCACGATACTAATGTATATAAAGATAGTTAATCGTATGTAATTATTATCAATAATATATATGTATATCAAAGTATGAGTCATCTTAATTACATAAAGTATATCACATCCTAGAATTTTATATTTATGCATTTTACTTCTCCCCTTAATGTGTATACGTTCCCTAAGATCTTTTCATATAAAAAGTCCATATTGACATTAATTCAAATCTCCCCCTCAATGTATTATTCTTTTCCCATAATTTATCCCCAATTTTGTCATGGAAATTGACAGAGGCAAGTAATTATAACGAAAAAGATCAAGATAAGAAAGAGATTTAGTTAATTTGAAAAAGGCATGTATCCTAAAGAGAAGTAGTTCAATTCATCAATGATATAAAGATATATACACAACTTAATAGAAAAATATATATAAGTGAATAAGATAATTAGGCACAAATTTGTGACACATTAAACAAGCTTATCAATGTATATCATGATTTCTAAAATAATGTAGTCAAAATTAGACTACCAATAAAGTATTACATCCAAAAGATACATCGAAATGATAAAATATTTTTGGATTGCATCATATGTTTCAATGAATAAAACATCATAACTTAAGAAAGATATCCAAAAACATCACGTGGTCCACCAAACAAAAACATTCTACACTACAGACGCCATCATCATCACCACCGGTGATAATCTTCATCCTCTTCATAACATCTAATGTAATACATAGTGCAAAGAATACGAATCTCGCCAGTGTGATCCACAACGATCCTTATGATTTTCAAAACTCAAACTCATTAACAGAGATGAGTTCAATATATGTAGTGGTTTAACCCTATGTGGAACGAGTCAGCTCAATGATGCATGGATGAAGTAAATCTTCAGTTTGTCCCATAATATAGTTAAGTTGATCCATAGATAGCTGAACATAAGAACCGGTGGAGGACTTTCAATAGCCAAATGCACCACCTCTCTCATGAGTCCTATGGCAACGTATTGATAATGTAATATTTCGGATAAATATATTAGTTAGATTTATCCGTGTCAAAGCACTTTCATCTCTCTTTATTCATGACAAAAATCTTGAATTCATATAGACGTTTAGTGGAGAGAGAGTTTTGTTCTTAGACTTCATGAACATTGAACTTTGAAGATCTATTTTTCTTCTTTACAATACAAAGATTTCCTTTTCTGAACATTGTAGATATATCCTTTTGACTTTGGATTACGATTGAACATCTTTGGCCATGAACACACACACATTTTCATTAAGTTTTGATAAAACAATGTTTTAAACTGAACAAGTGATTTTATAATTTGAGAAGTGTTTTGTATAACCTTGGGAAAGACCTATGTTCTACAACATGCAGTTTAATTATGGTAAAAAATTTCCCTACATTAATATGTTTGCATAATCCTAATTTGGCCTTATGAGCATGACCTTCACATAATAGGCATGAATAATTCCCCGCTTAAAATCGTGCGCATAGTTGCACATTTTAGGAATGAAACTTTCCCCTGCCTAAAACTGTGTCTTGTATAAATAAGGTTTTTCCCTCCATTATAAAATATTTTAGTTCCTATTTACTTCTTTAAAACCGAGAGAGTATTTTTTAGGTTAAGATTAAATGAACTACTTCTCTATGTTCAAAATCACTTGTTATTTCTAAAATTAAAAGAAAACTTAGATCTACACTAGATCTATGATTTTTTAAAAATTGAGAGTATTTTAAAATCAGATTCACTTGGCTTAGATTTAATATGCTCATTATACATCATAATGGAAGATCTGCACGACAAGACATAAATGTGAGGTGTCTGAGCTATTAAAAAGTTCAAGTATGATGCGTCTCTAAATTGGAGGATGTGAATCTAAGGAAGAGAATGGAACTTCATTGTTCGTCATATGGAGCTTAGGATGGATCTCTCATCGTCAATGGGGGGAAAGTTCAATGTTCATAGGTGATTTCTTGTGAGTTCACTATAGAGGTAATTTATTTAATTTTATCAAATCTTTTAAAGTTGAATGATATATTAGAGTGTGTGAAGTTTGTTTTCCCCTAAGGGGGGTGTTTACTCATAAAATATGTCTTGTGGATTTCTTGTGTGTTATTTGTATTTTTTGTTTCATCTACATCACTTAGATCTCACTTAAATCTAGCTAGTTCATCAATTTGACCATAGAATTTGCATATAATGTTAGTTAGTCACAATGGACCTAGATTTACTAATTGATTCTTTAGGTTTATTATCCACGTATCTCTCATCACCTCATCTCATTGATTATTCTTCTAGGATTGTTAAAACTGATAAGAAAATTTAAATTGGAAAAAATTGGACTAAGTTTGTAATTAAACCTATTCACACACACCTTGGTTTATTGGAGTAAAACACTTAATATTGAACGTACCAAATCCCCAATGTAAGGAACTACATAATCATCAGTTGCACTACCTTTAGGTCCTTCACCATGTATCTCCATTATATTAATCTCCTCCTCTTCTTCTCTCTTTTATCCTTCCTCATCAACCTCCACCACATATTTCTTCCATTGATGTATAATTTTTATGTGGTATTTGGTGGAACATTTTTAGATGTTTTCCTTATCAGCATATTTAAATTTTGGCCTATAAACAACTGAAAAATGAATCTCCAAAAGGGTATATATGTTCTCAAATTCCCTATTCTATATATAGCATTTTTAATAAAGAAATACAATTCTTGGGCACGTTTCATAGGAACATTGGTGACAATAGTGTATGGACATATATTGTATGATGATGGGTGAGTGGTATGATGATATTTTATCTCTATCCAGACTTCATCCATGGTTAGATACTCACGCTATTGTTTAGGAAATTTGGGTAGTTGATAGTGTTGTTAGCTAATTTCATTTGATGTATTGATGTGAATTCCATGTAACCTCGCGTGGAACGAATTTGTATACATATCTCCATATTCATCATTTGGATAAAATTCCCTGACCATGTTGGGATAGACATTTTCTTTCTCATCCCTATGAAAGCCCATATTCATCATTTTCATTTTGAATAGTCATTAATAACGTTAGGCATACTGGCTTGGATGGTTACCCAATCTACAGTTCTATCCAAAAGTCATATCATTTATTTAAAAGAATCATTACAGTGTAGTTCTTGAGCAAGTGCATAAAATCAAATGGGTTCCGGATCAATGTATTTGGTGCGAGCACGTTTTTTAGTGAAACTTGTCATTGAAGCTAGAAAAAGTCACACAAACATATACATACTCTAAATCAAATCTAAATCAAGATTTTAAACCTAAAATGAAGTGGAATCTAGTCCTGAAATGGGTAGAGTCTCAAACCAAGATATACCTAAGAATAAGTTATCATAGTCTTAAAACAAATTTGATATAGTTTTTAATACACAGCCTCTTAAAATGATGAAAATTGTGAAATTTGCATGAGAAATTAAATTAATATCTAGAATTAAACTAATCCCATCATTAATTGGGATGTTAGGCAAAAACACCCAAAAATCCCCAAAACGTTATAACTTTTGACAAAACCATAACCTTCAAGTGGAGTAAAAAAGCTTTCCTAGTGATTCAATAGAATGATTAATGTTGAATATTAATGAAATAAGATTGCATCTTAGAAAACTAGGTCCCTATAGTCTTTGAATATTTTTTCCAGATAGAGAGAGAGAGAGTTATTGTTGCGAAAGGTTGAAAATAAGGGTTTTTCGTTTTTATAACCTTAATTCACTTATGTGAAGCATAAGGATTTGTGAATGCGAGTGACTTCACTAAAGAAAAAAATAAACTTCATTGGATGTAAGAATGGACATTAAGGTCCATATTATCAAACACATTTATTAATGATCATAACATATGCATTTAAACAACGTAATAAATGTTTATGGTTATTTCACATGCATCGAATAGAGATGAGTGTGCACTTAAAGGCTTAAAAGATTTGTAAGTTTGATCGATCATAGGACGTATTTAATATAACTCGTGTGAATAACCAAAGTAACATATATGATCCTTGAATGATGAGACCAAAACAAAATTTCAAGGAAAAATGATTTTGGCAAATCTACTTTGATGTTAATAATGAAAAAGTCTCATTTTTCTTGAAAGTATAAAATGTTCAACTAACACTTTTGTCTTCCTTAATTTAAGGAATTTATGATTAAAATATTTTAATCTCATATCCTCGGTGTCACCCAATTTTGGATAGATATAATTCTTTGAGATGCCACTTATAATTTTTCTGTATGTGGAGGATTTATCACAAGCACAGGGGTTGGGGAGCTATTTGCAATTATTCAAAGGTAGCTTGCACAAACTGAAGTTACAACCCTAACCACATGATCTCTCATGATTTTAAATGATATTTCATTTATTTTTTCAACTACAACTATGAAAAACATTCTCACATGCACAAGGCATAAAGATGACACTCCTTTCTCAAATTACAATAATTTTGGAAACCATACATCAAAAATCAAGTTGCTTAGTTATATCCTTCGATCGAAGAATGCTCAAGAATGTTATGTAGTGTCAAGTGAATCATGTTTATTTCATATACTCCAGATTGAACAACCTTAAGATTTTTAATACTTCAAATATTTATAATTCCATTTCGAGAGTATATATGCATAAACTAAACCAAGATGAAAATATCATGACCAAGAGTCTGTGCATTAACGTAGTATTATGAGCCAATTAACCTACAAGAACATGATCAACACTTGTATATAAAATAACCACACAATGTTAATAAACAACCAAGACATAAGTAAAAAGATGATCCGAGGAACGAGATAAGCATTCTAAAAGTTATAAACTCACTAAAACAATCTTTATGTTGTAGAGGTTGAGGGAACCATCATAGGATCCATTTTCGCGTCTACATCAACATTTTTCAACTAATATTCGTAATCTCTATTTTATTCACTCGAGGTGACTTGGTCTTAGGTCAAACATTGGACAAAGTTCAAACTCTTTTGTACTTTTTATTATGAACATGATAAACATGTATCCTTTCATTCTTTCCTGATTATTCCCAAAAAAAACTCATATTCTTCCTAGTATTGCTAGAATACAAGGTCAGAATGAGAAAAAAGAAAAAAAATGTAACATGACGTACTTTATTAAATGAGTTCATTTAATCAATTTAGGTCTAGAAATATATAAATATATGTCGAAAATAATCTTCACAAATTTTGGAGCAATAAAAGTCTTCTCATTCATATGATTTACATAACCATATTTCTTTGAGTTTGATAAAAATTTGGAGATAGGTTTAAACAAAGGTGATTCATTTGATGGTGAAGTATTGTCATGAAATGCCACTCCATTAGGAATTCCTTATTTCATAGAATTCAAGCCTTTAATACTATTTCCAATCTTTTTCAAAAGATTGACATTGTATTCTTTGCAACTTCAAAACTTAGTTTTCAAATATCAAATCATCTCTACTCCTTTTTAATGTGGACACACATTTATTTTATTATTGTACAAGAATGAATTCATTAAATATGTTGGTTTTGTCATTTTCAAGGGTTTTTATTTTCTCAAGTAAATAATCTCCTTCAATAGAAAATTCAGAAGATATGCAATCGTTATTCTTCTTCAAACCTTTTCTTTTTCTAAATTTTTTATTTTCGTAACGAGTTTCAAATTTGAATTTAGTAAAGTATTTAATTTTAAAACTAGTTTGTCATAAAAAGTATGCAAGTAATATTCTTCGTCATAGCTATCGCAACTGACATAAGAGTTTGAATGTCAGTAGAGTGATTCAAACAATTGGATGGGAATACAAGTCCAATTAATTCATGAGTATTATGGTCACCAATCAAGTCACAAATACCATCACACAAGATTAACTCCATTAAAAATCACACGTTATCAACCTTAAAATGATTAAATTGAACAATGTTAGGAACTGCTTAGATACTAGTGAAGAGTTCAGTGTGCCTGAAATCTAAATGGGGTAAAAGTACCCAAATGAAATTATCGTCATAATATAACTGATATTTCCTTTAATATCGCTTAGGTATAAAATATACAACCTAATTATATATGATGAAAGTTTATCAATTAGATAACACCAAATTTTAGCTTCAAATATTGGTGATTTAATCTATATGTGGAAAAGGGTAAACAATCACACAATACTAAGTCATACGATGAAAAATACACAGCGGGAATAAAAACCTTGAGCCTAAGATAATGATGAGAGTGACATGCAATCTCACAATGCATCGATCCACTATAATCTCTTTCCTACCATATCCTCTAAAGACAATGCCAAACAGTTGGAGAACGCTACATAACCATGAACGGTTTTGGGCTCATCCAATATCTTTTTAAACTACACCATGAAATAAAAATCCTATTTGAATTTAAAAATGACCTTTGTTGAGAATCCATATGTGCGTGGTTTGCCACGTTCTAGGATGTGATTTTTCCTAAAGGTTCTTAAAGTGTTTAAAATGATTTGGCTTGCGATTAAAAATGATCATAAAATAGGGAGAAATTTAATTCCCACGGACATGTTATTCAACTTGAAGACTTCAACCGATTTTTATGGTAATTTGTGTAGCGTTGCAAACTATCAATCAAATGACCTGATATAGCGTAAGTCTCACAACTGGCACATCATTATTATATTAATCCCTTTTTTGTTTAGATATTTCTTTTTTTAGCACAAAGATCTCTTCATGGTAATTATTAAATTAGTTTGTGATGCATCTTGTTACGTGCAAAAGTTGTACACAAAAATCATATTGCAACTTCGTGAACAACTTAATCCGAGCCGACTTGTATCTTAGTAAAAAAAATTATTTGTCATTCTTAGACATCAGTCTCCATCTTATTGTGCATATATATGATGAGGTTTTATTGTGTGGATAAGTCAAGTATCGTTGGATGTATCCTTTCAAGCTCTTGATGAAAACTTTCAAAGATTATATTAATAGTAAAATGTATATTAGATGAAGGTTATGCCATAATCTTTTTATGAATCTAGGAACTCCATGTGAGCTTTAATGGTTATACCTAGAAGAAAAACTTCAAATGTATTCATACAAAACTAAAATTTGATTTGTGAGTACCAATTATCAATACCAATTTTCTCAACAAAACAATCACATTCCCAATTTATGGAACTTGGCATGTGAAACATAAGATATTATCCAGGCTTATAGGTTTGGCTAATAGAAGGTTGCGTATAACTAAAATTTAGCCATGTTTGTAAGGAAAATTAATAGCTTGTGTTTTAACATATGGATTCCACACAACATCGATTAAAACCAATCTTGATGCCCAAGAAGGTTAATCCCCAATGAAAAATAATTTTTTGAAGATAAAAAGATTTTGTTTTCACTATTTGGTTCAGTGAACACATTAATCAAATTACTAATAGGACATTAACATTCTAATTTTATGAATGACAGAACTAGATGGACGTTAATGTTAGTTTATTTAGCTATATAGGTGTCACCAAGTCAAATTGGGATTCGAGTCCTTTTTTATGTGGACTTATATTTTTACTCTCTTTTCATATTTACTCACTCTATCCATGATGTGTATAGAAGGATTATAGTTCTTGTGCACATACTTTCTCACTCATATCAATTCTATGCCAATTAAACTTGTTAAGATAATAGTTCGGGCTTGGTAGTTATCATACAACCAGCACGATAACACATTAAGACCATGACTTTTTGCTTATAAATTATGTTAAATACATTTTATTATGTTTGTAACATTGTTTCATGTGAGTACCCTTAATTTTTTTTTGAGGGTTTACCGAGTCTAATTCAATCTATATTTCAAGATTAACAAGATCATGTCATAGTCTTATTATAAAGATAGAACCTTGGATACGTTGGAACGGCTCCAAGAAAAATTTCTGTGACACCCCGCCTAATTAAATACTGAGCGATCAGTCTTGTATTAAATTAAATCAGAATATACAGTCGGTTCATTCTTAGCATCACTGTCAAAAAATAATTTCTTATCAATTCACCTAATAATTAATTAAGCAAAGTGTCAAAACTTTTCCAATTTTAATTTAATTGAATTTGTACCACCATAAATAAGTAACACCCCAACACAACTGAATTAAAATTTAACAAGTATAAATATAACTGGAATAAAATCTCCATTTGAAATATCTCAATATGACCATCCAAAACAAAATGATAGTAAGAGTATCAATATAAAACCAGTACAATATTCAAAATAGAAATGGAACTAATAGAATCTTGGATGACATGCCCTAAATGATCCAAATACTACAAAGATAGGAATCAAGGAAATGAAAGTATCTAATCCAAAGTTGCATCTCCAAAAACTCCTCAAAGTATCCATCCTCTAAGTCGGGCGTCCTTAATGCTGGGAACCTGATAATATAGATATAGTAGAGAAGATAATATGCAAGTAAACGGGTCAGAGTCTGATTGTAAAATATTTTTAAAATAGAAAGTACTTAATAAATGCAATTAAGCAGGTATTATGTACATGTTAGTTCTCGGCTTTCACATGAGAATCTCACTTGTCATCTAGTGTGCACGCCTAACATACCTTATTATGCCCCTCAACAAGATTCTCAATTATCATCCTATCTCTTCTCAATATCCCGTATTTCCCATGCAATACTTATATTAATTATACATGTTCATTTCTCTTTAAGATGAACTAGGCCTTTAAGTATTAAGTATTCACTTAATTAACTTAATTCAGATTTTATTATTCAATTTTCATATACTAATTCACATAGTAGAACACATCATAGTATATATATATATATATATATATATATATATATATATATATATATTCATCACACTAGCATATATACTAATACGGCACCTTCCAGACACAGCTGCGGTGCATGTATACTCTTCTATCATGTCCAGTTACATCTCTCGTTGTAAAAAGGACTGTTGGTTCGGAGTCTCTCCCAAACCATAAACAACATAACACACATATTTGGAGGCGAGCATACTCCCCAGCCGAATGAGTCACGTACATGCCTACGCTCCCATTCAACCATCTAAACTATCATTCACGCCATAGAACGTGTCCAAGGTCCTATGCTCAAGGTATGAATCTAAAATCCCCCCAAGTGGGCTAATCAGGATAAGATTGACCATAACGTGAAACCTCTATCCCGGTAGCAAACAGTGTAGGTATGTCATACAAATAAAAATATAGGTATTCACCCAACCCATATGATAATTCCATTCGTAGTATATTTTTCTCACTCATATACTACGTATCTATAGATTATGACTTTACTTATTAACATATATTTCCTGATCCTTCCCATCACTCGAAAGTTAACCATTATTTCTCAAATAAATTTAGTAGATAATTGTCTACACCATACTAGTCCATGCCATCCCAAATCCCGAATTTTCACAAATTCATATTATCCTCAAATAAATTTATTCTTCGATAAACTCTAATTAATTTTAATCCATTATTCTACTTTCAATGATTAATTCACACATATATAATTTTTGGGTCTCAATTGCCACCCTACTAACCTTCCCTAAATCCCATTATGCTATAATTAATTTACACTAAGCATCCTTGGAAGTGGGTAATTTAATCAAGACTTAAATAAAAATCAACATATGTCAATCGATTGGCAGTCTCGGATCGATTGATCGATCTGTTTGAACGATCGACATTCAAGGTCAATCGATCGATCGAACAAGTATGAGCCTACTGTTTCTACATATTTGTCCTACGGGTTTAACTAATTTTCATCCTCAAATTATCTATGTTAAGATCCCAAACTCCTTATAATTCATGACATATGATATAACCATACATATAAATGATTTCCGATCATTAACAACCTAAAACATCAATATGTTTGGATTAAACATGATATTTCTCATAATTTTCAGAAAACCCAATTTTATCATTTCTCCAAGAATAACATATAAAACTTAGATTTTCTTTATCAATTGATTCCAAATTCATGGATTAAAACATATAATAAAAAGTAGGTTTGTTCTACATATTTATCATATCAAGAATTCCATTAAAATCATCATGGTTTATCTCTAAATCATGCAATTTCTCAAAATTCTACAACTATCCTAACTTGGGCATTATACATGCTAATTTTTCAAAAATTAAGCCACTTGCCTTTAAATTGTAGGCCTGAAACTTTGGGGATGATAGTCTACTGGTGTTCCTTTCCCTTTTCCGGTCAACTTGCAGTGGCGGTTATGGTGTAGGATGACCGTTCGCTTCTTGGCTTCCTAGAGGTGTATCTTCACTTTTAGAGAAATCTCTTACTCTCCCCTAAGTCTTTCTCTCTGAGTTTGATGATGAACAATGTATCTTACCACCTTTTAGACTTATATAATAATCCTCAATTTGCATGGTTATTGTTTACCTCCCATGTGAAATGACTTAAATACCCCTCCAGGGTGTCTATTCAGTTCCAAAGTGCCCCGAGACCCAAATCAAACACCCAAGTAGACTTTTTCGACTATTTAAACTCTTCTGGACACTTTGTCATTGTCAAAACGACCATTTGGATGACATACAAATATTTTACCTTTAATTCCTTTAAAGTTAGTCCCGACACAACTCACACGCGTGTCCCGACTTAATTTTCGTAATTATCATATTCATGACTCGCGACAATTTGTTTTTATTAAATCATAATCATATGTAAAGTCATAATCATATATTAATTTTAATCACCGAGTAATATTCACATAAATCAACTATTTGAAATCCGGATTAATTCCACAATTAATCCTAATTAATCTCATTTTCAAAATCATTAAAATTACGGGATATTACAATTTCAAGGGTACTCGTACAAATTGCATCCATGCCGTTAAAATTTTCTACTCATATATTTAGTTATCTTCCATTTATTATTTTATTGCTCAAATTTAAAATGCTTTATGTTTTATTGGGCCCATAATACTATTTTGTATAATGTAGTGTTCTTGTTCCATTTATGTGTTGTTTATTTTACTTGTATCACTAATCTTACTCTTTTTATCAACATATATTATGATACTCCATCAAATCAATAGCTAGATTTATCAAGTCAAAATACAAATAATATAGGAGTCTAAACAATAAGTATAATTCTAAGCATGACTAAAAATAAATATAAAGTGTAATAATATAGAACCGACAATCACATGAGTAAAACTAACACAACTACGATACAAAAATCCATATAGTAAAAAAATTATATCACTGGTATACAAAGCTATCTCATATAAAAAAAAATCAAACTTTGAATATAAAATCTAACTCTAGATAAAGTAAATCTCAATACAGTAATCTGACTAAATAATGAATGATAAATGGAGATGATCATGTAGCTTCGACACCTTCATACTAGCATCTGGAAGGAGGAACTTGTAACACCCCGCTTAATTAAATACCGGGTGGCCAGTCCCATACCAAATTAAAACATAATATACAATTGGCTCATTCTTAGCATCACTGTCGAAAACATTTACAACTCATCCAATACCCAATTAAGTTGGTGTTAAAAACTTTACAAATTTTAATTCAACAAAATTCATTTTTAGTTTACAAATAACACTACACATTTTATTCTACAACACTAATAACTGAACAGATAACACAAAAGAATTTAAATGTAATAGGAATAAACATTCCCAAGTAATAATCCAATACATTAATCCCAACAATAATAAATGTATTAAAATGACACGAGTACAAGACTATTTGACTCAGATAGAAAAGAGATAATTGAATTCCTCTGGGCGACATGCCCTATATAAAAGAACACTGTGAATCAAACAAATATGGGCGTATAAGCAATACTCCATAGCTCCATAACTCGTCATAATCCTCTAAGGTTGGCGTCTCTGCTACGGGACACCTGATATAGAAGGTACAATAGAAAAGAGAATATGCAAGGAAACGAGTCAGAGCCCGATGTAAAAATAGTTTTGAAAACAGCAAGTATTTAACAAGTGCAATAAAACATTTATTATGTTCATGTTAGTATCTAGACTCTCACTTGATATTCTCACCTCTCATCTAGAGTGCACGCTTATCGTTTCCTATTAACCTCCTAGTTAATGGTTCCTCCTAACTAGTTTCCATAATATGATTCCATACCATATCATAAACACCGTATGTCCCATACCATACATAGTATAATCATTCATATACCTTTCTCATTAATATGAATTAATCTTTTCCAATAAATATTCATTAACTTAATTTCATTCTTTTTCTCTATTCACCGTCATCTACAATTATCACATAGTAGGTTGATCTAACCACTATATATACATTCATTTAATTAATTATATATCTACATATATAATATGGCACCCTGAGACACAGCTGTGATGCATTCATTACTCTTCTATCACGTCCCAGTATCGCTGGTCGCCGAATAGGGGACTAAAGGCTCGGTAAGGATTCCTCGAACCACAAATAACAACACAAAAATTGGAGGTGAACATAGTTCTCATACCCACGGGTCACGCACATACCTACGTTCCCATAGTCAACGGACTTATCAACTCACTGATAAGTCTTTCATAGACCTATGTTCTCAAGCGATAAATCAAAAATCCCATGGATTCATCAGGATATGACTGCCCTCACGCGGAAACCTCCCATCGATAGCAAGTAACCTAGGTATGTCATACACATAAATTTATCAATAAATCATATAGGCATTATCATATACCTATATAAATATAATATCAACGAGGTACACACACTACCTTAAGATAGTTCCCATACGTAGCATTATATCTCTTTAAATCCTACGTATTAAAATATCATGACTTTACTTTCTTAATTTAATTATTACAGAGTCTCACTCATTACTCAAGGTTTAAATAGGTTTTCCTCAATATATTTATTCAGTAATAAATCACTAATATCCTACTAGTCCATATCATCTTATCCCCTGAATTACTACGAATTAAACTCTCCTTTAATTAGGGTTATAACCGATAGTCTTTAATCTCTTATAAACACCTCTTCTATCACCTAGGCTTAAACCTTCTTGTAAACCTAAGGCTGCCCAAATGATTTATTAAATTTCCCCTACTGGACCTATCCTTAATCCTCATGCATACAAATTAGAATCCAACACATGAATCTAGCAACCAAAATTTCTTCCAATTTAATTATCATAATTCTCATCAATTAAATCCCAATCATATTAATTCGATTCTTATCTAGGGCTTACTGATCTTCCCTAAGTCCAATTATATCCAAAGTACATTCTCTCTATACTGAAATAATTAAAGTATGAATTCTCACATACTTTTCCCAAAATTCTTTCCTATATGAATTTACTATTTGGTAGTTTCTCTCACTCCAATAAATCGACAAACTCAGAACTGGACTCTAAGAAAATTCCTAGAAATTCACCCTGTTGTTTGAACCAGAATGACATGTCGTTTGAACCAGAATGACATGTCATTCGAACCACTTCCAATATCATTCGAACCACTTCCCATGTTGTTCGAACGACTTCGCGCGAGATTCCCATCTCGTTTGAACCACTTTTCCCGACTTCGTACGAGACCATCTGTTTCGTCTTCTTCACCAAATTTCAGCGTTTTTCACCATTTTTTGAACCTAAAAACCTCTAATATTCAACACCCAACATCTCATCATCAATACCCATCAACACCTAACAGGTTATAAATCATTCCTAACCTCCTAGGATCATTAATTCGTCATAAATCATCATAATTATATAAAATCCCCAAATCAATTCATATGAACCGTAGTTTCCAAATTTTCAATTAAAGAACCTAATCAACCCAGATTTGTTCATTAATATATAATTCAATTTCATGATTAACCCTCTACATACATGAAGGAATTACAACCACTAATTAATCCAGTCCTTAATCATAATTTAAATCTCGAACATGTAAATCATGATTAATTTCACCTATTCTAACATGGACATTATACTAACTAGATTGAAATTATCAAATAACTTTCCTCTAATGAAGGTCTGAACCTTTGAGGTTGTGTATCCCTGGTGGTTCTCCTCTTCTCCGATCAACTTCCGGTGGTGGTGACCTTTAGCCCGTGGTTCTCCTCCTTTCCAAGCAATCTTCTCTTCTCCCAAGCACCCTTTCACTCTCTCTCAAAAGGTGACCTCTCAATTTTTGTGTAGAAGAGAAAATAAACCTACGTACAACTAATCTCCAAATATTTATAATAAGACAAAATCCGAAATCACCATTCATCCCCCTTGTAAATACCACTATGCCCTTTTTGGGTGTCTTTTCATTTCCAAATGACCCGAGACCCAAAACCAACATTCAAATAGACTTTTCTGACTATTTTAACCCTTTCGGATGCAACGATGAACTCGAAATGACTATAAGGTTGATAAAAAATTAAGTTTCCTTTTTAATCTAACAAATTTATCCTGACACGTCCCATACCGCGTCCTACTAAAAATTCAAATTTCTGAATTAATAACTCACAACAATAACCATAACATCATAATCATATATTACCTAAATATCTTTAAGTAATATACAGAATCATTCATTTTAATATCCACAATTTGGATTTAAACCCAATGAATTAATTTATAATAAAATCCAATTAATCCATTAATTTATAATATAATCAAATTTAAAAGTCATTGAACTTACGGGGTATTACATAACTGAACATGATGCAAATAAATTAGGTTGTGGCGACAACTACTACCTAGGACCTGAAAATAGATTTCAACAACATGACTAAACCTAGCAACTCAACAAAAAAAATGGAATTTAACTGAATTTAGGTTACAATAACAGCAATGCATCTTACTCTAAAATTTTAGTTATTTTTAAGTTAACCCAACTCAAATAACCTAAATATATCATGCATGTCTAATCCAAAGCCCAACTGAATCCAATAATTCGTAATTATAATTTTTCTCAATCGAATATAATTACAAAGCTCCATGACTAATCTCTAGTATGCGTGTCTTTAGTACAAATGTAATAAAATAAGGGCAACCATATAAGTTTGATATCCAATAAAATATTTTCTATACACATACAAGTAAATGGACTAGATAAAAGACTTTATATTTATATAAATATATGAAGGCATATGACAATTTCCTTCGGGTACCGGTACCACTCATGCGTAGTAATTATAGTTATAGGTCGTACCGTACCTATAACCTCGAAGAAATAACACAACATAAGTCAATACGCCTTCCTATAATTTTCATATACCTCCATATCGAAGTCTATACGAAGAGAATCCCCGTCATAATGTCAATGGGTTAAAAGTTAGCCACCGTTTGGAACCGCGACCATAGGTCATGACCAACCAATTAAATTTCATGAAGGGCAATAATCGTGACCAGATAATAAATACTCACTACAGGGGGTCATGGTTCGAGACCGTGACTAAAGGAAATCGATTACGAATGGATTTATGGTTCATGACCATAACCATTCTTCATGGTACATAACTATGACAATGTTATAAACATTAAGGTTACAGAAAGTGACCATGACTCTGAATTTGGTAATGGTTTTCGATTGTGATCCTCAAATTGGTCACCTTAAAAATGGTCACGATGCAAAATCCTAACCCAACCCATTAGTCATGGTCTAAAACCATGACCATTTTTTATATTTGGCGTAATGCATGTACAATAAAGAGGATGTATGGTATCAAAATAAATCTCAAGTTTTTATTTATACATATACAACAAGTGAGATTTTAGAATATAAAATGAAAAATGTGATTTTTGTAAGTATTAGGGGTTGCTAATCGATAGGTACTTCCTTATTTAAACTAATAAACCCAAGAAAGATATATTCTTTATTTATAATGCATAGGTAATTGTTCGGAGTAAGTGGATAAAAAACTTTGCAAATGCATTGGAACTTTGACTGCATTGAAAATATAGGTTTTTTCTCTTACAAATAGGCGGCGCCTTTGAAGTACACACCCTTCCTCAAAGCTTTCTTAACTCTTTTTTATCCTAAAATATTCATGATGTCAATTCCCATGTTCAAATAATAAATTAAGTATCCTGCAAGGCTAGAAGGGGTGTGCCCCTACTACATTTATTACGATTTTTTCAACTTACGATTATTACCTATGTAGAGGGATCGACCCAATAACCAAGGCTTTCTTACAGGTACCATGGAGTTCTAGTACCATAAGGATCATGTGTTACACTTCGAATTCGATGATATATGTCCAACCTATGAATACTTATCTATGATGTTGGTTTAGAGTACTAGTGCAAAAGTTACACTGCCTCATTTTCTTATTTTGACCCTATACATTTGTATAAAAGAGTGTGGTGGTGTACTTATGATGTATGTATTTTGCGATGAATTTTAACACAGATTGTGGATTATTTACTCCTATTGTTTTTGGAGTTGATAGTTTTGTATTAGAGATTTATGATCATTGATATATATTCCATTGATTTATTATCGTCATCACATTTTAGATTGACTTGTGGACATTATTTTACTTTTCGCATGATGAGATATATCATGTTTTATGCTTAGTTATTTGATATTCACATGGTATATATCTTGCTTCAAATGATTTATATCTTTATCATGATGTTATATCTTTATCATAACATGTTAGTGTTAACGATGTTGTTCATGTTTCTCATATTAAGCATTGGTTTATCACATGCTTTCTAGCCTTTTGCACTTCTATTTAATTTTTCATTGTATTTTACCATGATATATACCTGTTATATATCTTCTTTTTTTACGTCTCCTTAATGTTTTCATGTCAAAAGAGGGAAAAATTCTACGATAGGAGGATTCTAAGGGGGAAACATTTGATTGAGGGGGAGTTATATCATTTAATACACTTGTGGTGTATATATTTATATTAATATGATTTAGGGGGAGATGTCACTATCATATACATTGCTCATATGCATATTTCCCACTTTATTACTCATGTTGATATATTTTTAGAGGATTCCCAATCATAGGGAATTAATCTTTGTGCATATCATACTTTCTTGATCTTTTGGTGTTGTTCATGATTTTGTAGGTATCGACATGAGATTGAGTCTCAACCCAAACCCATATTCAACTTTGGTTATCATGTCAGTTTATTGGACATCATGTGTATAGCGAGATTCTTCTCTCATTATATGGCTAATGTGGAATTAGGTTTGTTTATCATTATAAAGTATTTGGGGATTTTGGGGTTTTTCCATGGAATAGCCAAATTGGGGGGATTTTAAATGTATATTATCCATTTATATTAGTTTAGTTGGATTATTTCCTTGTTAAAGCATTTCAATCGTGAATTATCAAGCCAAAATTCTTGATTTCATAGAGATTGTGTTTACTAAAGAGAGTCTTTTTCATTAGACATTAGTGAATATTGAACATTCAAGATCATATACGGCTTATCTAAATGAAAGACTTCTATTATAGTTACTTTGAATAATATTTTTTTACGAATTATTGATTTGAACGTCTAAGGCTATGTGCGCGCACACATACGCACATATATTTTCATTTAACTTTAAAAATGTTTTGATATGAGTCAAGTGATCTTGAATATTTAGAAGTATTGTGTTCAACCTAAAGGAAAAGTCATTATTTAAAAAATTTAGTTTTTTATGAAGAAAAACCATTTTTCTCAAACCATTTGCACAGTTAGGATTTAAGCCCGTGCCCATAGCCTTATAAGCTTTTAGCTTCTACCTAGATTCATGTGCATGACTGGATTTTATATTTTTAAGCACAAAAATAATAAAAGAAGAATACTAGGTTCTATCTTGGATCTAAGAATATCCTTTGAAATTGAAACTAGAATTGCATCTAGTTATATCATAATTAACTTAGATCACCTAATTGATGATTTCATTGTATATCTAATTGCCTCATTACCTCACATAGTTGTATATTTAACTAGAATTAAAGAAAACAATAAAGGACTTTTAAAATTGGAAAATTTTCAAAGAGAAACCTATTCACCAACCCTCTATGTTGATTTGAGTGTACACACATCACAATCCTTGTTTTCTCCATCATCAGTATTGAATTTCAGATTTGAAGGACTAAGTCTTTTATCTATAAGTTTATATTAAATCTAGGATACTAGAATTTGGAATTAGATTAACCTAATTTATTTTTTCCCTATTCACATCCTCCTTGAGGTGTTCGCATATAGAATTCTAGTAACTGTTTAAAGGAAATTAGGGATCATGTGGTCCTATATGATTACAGCAAATTATGAATTATGTTAGGATAAATATTATTAGGAATTCTACCACAAAACATATATGTTATCATTGTAAATTGATCACATACAATTGTTCTTAAGATTAAGTAATTTTTTAAAAACATATGAGATAAAAATAGGTAAAACATTTTGGGTTCGTCGACCCGGATCTGGGGACGGATCGATCTTGTCCGGGGATGAGGCATAGTAAGGGTTATTATTTCAGTATTGGATTTTTGTTGTTTGAGTTAATTAAATGATTTTAATTATGATTTTGGATCATTAGGTAGCTTCGTAAGGATATGGTATGCCCTATAACCCTAGGTTAAGTTGGGATAACTTTGTGAATTTATTTAATAATTGGCAAACAAGTACACAAGTTGGATAATGTTCAATCGTTTAGGTCTTCTGTGCCTATTTGTATGATTTTATATATGTCTGAACATGCCACAAGTGGGTATGTAAAATCAAGGATAATCTACAAGTTATGGATTTTTTGGGACGAGTACGTTGAGGTTGTGTACTACACCCCAATCTAAAGACACTCGTTATGTATTGATTTGTATTATCCCGACCCTACATGCTGAGATATTCATCTCTCGAGTTGGGACAATATGGATGGTCCTTTCTTACTGATGTTGATATATGGTTACACAGTTTGTGTGATTGTGTAGTGATTTCTCTTTGATGTGTTTTGAGACTCTAGGGGTGGAACCTTTTCCAGACAATACTAGATGAGGCATGAGAGATACCCAAAGGTGAATACTTTCATGAGATATTTTATGTGTGAGTTATGTGAGTTCCCTATTCTTTATAACCATGGTATGAGAGCATTGATCTCAATTATTATTCTAGTAACATTATGTTAACTTACTTGGTATCAATGCTAATCCGTGGCAACTATTTTAGTCTTCTCAATATATAGTAATATATGATGAAGGTTTCATGGATTGCGCCCTCCATATTTATCTTTTATATTTATTTATTGGATATTGTAAAATACGTGATTCTATTATAATTGATTAAATTTGCAAATTTCTAATTTAACACACTTATTTAATTAGAGTCTATTTAGAAATAGCCCCTAAACAAGAAACTACACGTGTGCGTATGTCAAACCATAAATAAAGCATGCGACACAAATTTCAGAAATAATCCCCGCAGGGCAAAAACTTTTATTTCTAGAACTTTGAAAAGTTTACAATACCATTGACTTACATACAAAATTTCTTTCGCCCACAAGAGTAGCTCACAATGTCTTCGTCAAACCTCCAAAGCAATGGCTAGAAATCTGCAGTGGTTCACGCGTAGCTATGCCATAAGGACTGCAACCCAGAAACTCCATAGAGACTCCCTCCACAATAGCATGCAACTGTCGGTTGTAGAGCTCTCCCCATAAATAATGAACAAACAGCAAAGTATGTTCTTGGGTTCCACAGAACAATTCACATAAAAGTAGTTGGGATTTTGTGAATTAAAAACAAAATATTTGAACCCTTAAAATATTGTTGTTGGAAAAGAAAACATTCTGCCAAAAGATATTTTTCTAATTTATTCTGGGCAGATAAACAAACCAAAGAAAACACTCTAAAGTTTAAAACTCTTTCTCCACGTCAAAATCAAAGCCTGGCATGCCTTTTTATAAGAAATTTTGAGGCGGTTAATGTACAGAAGTAAAGCAGCATGTCAGCCAAAAAGACACGTCGCTCGAACAAAATTCCATCTCGCTCGAACGAGATATGCGTGTCGTTCAAACGACATCGCGCGACATCTCAACGTCACTCGAACAAGATGATGATCTCGCTTGAACGACCTGAGTGTCAAAACCGAGGTCCGCTTACTGCCTTAGAAAATTTCCTCAAAACTTTTCAAAAACCAACTTTCTCGAAAACACTAACAAACCTTTTTATAAAAAACATTTATAAAAACATTTTTATATAAAATATTTTTTAAACGCTCCTTTTAAGAATATCCCAACACTCTTAATATGAAATGTAAATGAAACTTTAAAACATTATCTTACCAAATGTCATATTGTTGGGCTTGAATGTTGAAGACAACTTGTAATTTGGATTCGTCTTTGTAGATGCAATCTTCTCAATTCTTCGAAAACTTGTAGCGATATACGACATACTTAATTGTGATGGACATTTATAAAATAATGCCCTTACAAATCTCCCCCTATGTCTATGCCGGTACATACATAAAAACATATGAATTATTAAATACCAAAATGCCTATACAAATCTACCCTCCCATGAATAAATTTACAAGATCTCAAATTGTTCTTTATAAATCTTCATAAAATCTCAAAGGTTTTCTCATCAATGTGTGCAACATAATTATCTTCAATCTTTGTACCTAAACACATGAGATAAAGAAAAAACCTTCATGACACATCGAGTTTGAAATGATATAAGATTGAATCATTAATAAATCAAATCTCTCCCATAATGCAAAAACTCCCTCATAACATGATAATTCTTTATCCCCCTTTTTATGATGTCGCCAAATAGACAAATGAGAAGAAACTATCAAAACATAGAGTGTCATGAAAAAATGCATAGCAAACATGAATCAAACTAAGCGCATGCAAAGGTATATCTCAAAAAACATTCACAAACTATTTTTGATTTTTCAAATTTTTCGTACAAAAATAGAGTTACAAAAATCAGACCATGGATTTAAACTCAAACAACCAAGTCATGGAAATGGAAGGTATGGGTGTGAACACATTCGATAGGTAAATCAACTCAATCAATCATATGTGAACGATGCATACATGTACTCCTAATGAATGAACATCGAAAGCAGTCCTTAGGTGTAAAATTGTTGAATTCAGATGACATCGTCTTATACAAATCAACAATCAAAGTCAAGGTGATTTCCACACCAATAACGTCCAAAACTATGTAGCACTTTTTAAAGACTTTCAAAGACGTGCAAAACCGTTTAAATTCTCCATCCAAACTCCCTCGTATATATTTTCTTTTAGAGGGGTATAAACTAAATTCTCAAACTTTGGTGGAGAATTTGTGTAAAAGTCTAATTGGCCCATAATTGGCATGAATTCATTTTAATTTTTGGGGGGCTCTTTTAAACCTCTTTAGACCCCAGATAATAAAACTCCTCAATTTTCTAGGTCCAATATAACGGTGGCTTAGTATTCACAACGGCCAAATGAACCTTTCGCAGCCTTTTCCCGTTTTAAAAAAAACACACAAACTCACAAACGGCTCTCACATGCACAATTTTTTTAACAAGTTTTATCGCGCTTGGTTCGTTTTAAGGACAGGATTGAAGTGAAAACACCCAATCAACATGTGATAAGACAAGCACAATAATCAAACAAATTCGTGAACGTGTGCAATAAAGGAAATCATGAGTCAAACATGTAGGAAGTAACACTTGATTCCATCTCAATGACTACAAACATTATAAAGCACAAAGATTACATGATATAATATCTCAAAACACTATCAAACAGTCCCATAGATAAATGGAATGAAATTCTGACTTGGTCATCCTAAGTGTCCATCCATAAATGGTGTAAACAAAATACAAAACTCTTTTTTGATTTTCTCAAAATTTTATCAAAATAAAATCTTTTTGTATTTTTCAAAAAATTTCAAAAGCAAAAATTTATACAAAAAGTACATGTCACAATGCTTGTAAACATAAATATCATGAAACAAAAACTAGTGTATGACAAACATGCAAACACAATCATCTATATGATATGGCAAGAGAAGAATCATGGGCAATCAAATGGGAATCAACTTTTATAAATCTAGCACCTCTAAAAGTGACTTCCTAACCCAAATAGACGTGAAACGTCGTGTGCGGGATTTAGGAACCAAGGGAACACTAGACATAAACTTCCTAGGAGTTTTTCCAAGATTAAAACAAAAACGCCTAAGGTGAGCTTTCCTACCACAATATGAACATGTGTAAACAGGAGGAATGTTACCTAAAGTGGGATCTTTTCTAACGTCTTTGGGATTAATTGACCCTCTAAAAAAATGGTTTTGGCTTTAGCACTAGAAGCATGAGAATAATATGAGCCATTACCATCACTATCAAACCTACATGAATCGTTTAAATCAATTTTGAACTTCAAAATATTTTATTCAAGCAACAAATTAGACTCTTCCAAAGATAGGGATTTCTTTTTCAAATTTTCAACAATTCCTAAAAGGGTATCTCTCTCCCCCTCAATTAAGGCAAACTTTTCCCTATGAGTCTCTTCACGTGCCACAAACTCATTGATTAAAATATTTTTATCCCCTTTGACACAAACACAAAACATCGAATTTTTAAGGTCCTCTAATTCTTTTTCTAAAAAGAAGACCCTATCATCACTGTCCCTCTTGGACAATTTTAAATCATTAAATTCATGGTCCAGAGAAAAAAAAAGCACGATAAAAATCTCTTTGATTTTGAACCATTTGCAAAAGATCCATCGCGAATTCAAAACGAGAATTTTCTTTTTTCAAAAAATCAATTCTTTTAGCAAACGTCAAATTTAAATGATTTATATCATCAAAACTCTGACTCATGTCATCAAAGGGGGGCATACGATTACATAAGTTCTCCATCGAAAACATTGCGATTTTTCACAAAAGTGATTTTCCAAAAAAATCAATATCACACAAATTTTGTGAAAAATACGAATACACAATAAAATAGTGTAACCTACTCTGATACCAATTTGACAACGTGAGTAGTCCAAATGTATCAGATAAAAAAAGGATTACACGATAAATTAGCATAACCCGCTCTGATACTAATTTATAAAAGTGGTGATCGCTAAAATAAGCTCTGATACCAATTTGTAAAAGTGGTGATTGCTTAAATAAGCTCTGATACCAATTTGTAAAAAACGTGATTGTGTGATAATTGATTAAATTCGTAAATTTCTAATTTGGCACACTTATTTAATTAGAGTCTATTTATAAACAAGCACTTAGGTGTATGCGTGTCAAACCATAAATAAAGCATTAGACACAAATTTCAAGAAAAATCCCCGTATGGCAAAACCTTTTATTTCTAGAACTTTGAAAAGTTTACAAGACCATTTACTTACATACAATCTTGCTTTCTCCCACCATAGTAACGCACGGTGTCTTCGTCAAACCTCCAAAGAAATGGCTAGAAATCTGTAGTGGTTCAAGCGCAGCTATACCACAAGGACCGTAGCCCAGAAACACCGTAGAGAATCCCTCCACAATAGCATACAACTGTCGGTTGTAGAGCTCTCCCCACAAAGAACGAACAAACAACAAAGTATGTTCTTGGGTTCCACAAAACAATTCACATAAAAGTAATTGGGATTTTGAGAATTAAAAACAGAATATTTGAACCCTTAAAATATTGTTGTTGGAGAAGAAAACATTCTGCCAAAAGATATTTTTCGAATTGATTCTAGGCAGATAAACAAACTAAAGAAAACACTACAAAGTTTAAAAATCTTTCTCCACGTCAAAAGCAAAGTCAGAAATGCCTTTTTAAAAGAAATTTTGAGGTGGTTAACGCACAGAAGTAAAGAAGCATGTGAGCCAAAAAGACACGTCGCTCGAACGAAATCCCATCTCGCTCGAACGAGATACGAGTGTCGTTCAAACGACATCGCGTGACATATCAACGTCACTCGAATGAGATGGTGATCTCGCTTGAACGACCTAAGCGTCAAAACCGAGGTCCGCTTACTGCCTTAGAAAATTTCCTCAAAACTTCTGAAAAATCAACTTTCTCGAAAATAATAACAAACCTTTTTATAAAAAACATTTATAAAACAATTTTTATATAAAATCTTTTTTAAAAACTCCTCTTAAAAATATCCCAACACTCTTAATATGAAATGTAAATGAAACTTTAGAACATTATCTTATGAAATGTCATACTGTTGGGCTTGAATGTTGAAGATAACTTGTTATTCGGATTCATCTTTGTAAATGGAATCTTATCAATTCTTTGACGACTTGTAGCGGTATACGACATAGTTAATTGTCATGTACATTTATAAAATAATGTCCTTACAAATCTCCCCCTATGTCTATGCTAGTACATACATAAAAACATCTGAATTATTAAATACCAAAATGCCTATAGAAATCTACCCTCCCATGAATAAATTTGCAAGATCTCAAATTGTTCTTCATAAATCTTCATCAAATCTCAAAGCTTTTCTCATTAGGGTGTGCAACATAATGATCTTCAATCTTTGTACCTACACACATGAGATAAAGAAAATACCTTCGTGACACATCGAGTTTGAAATGATATAAGATAAAATCATTAATAAATCAAATCTCCCCCATAATGCAAAAACTCCCCCATAACATGATAATTCTTTATCCCCCTTTTTGTGATGTCCCCAAATAGACAAATGAGAAGAAACTATCAAAATATGGAGTGCCACGAAAAAATGCATAGCAAACATGAATCAAACTTAGCGCATGCAAAGGTATATCTCAAAAAACATTCACAAACTATTTTTGATTTTTCAAATTTTTCGTACTAAAATAGAGTTACAAAAATCACAACATGGATTTAAAATCAAACAACCAAGTCATGGAAATGGAAGGTATGGGTGTGAACACATTCAATAGGTAAATCAACTCAATCAATCATATGTGCACGATGCATACATGCACTCCTAATGAATGAACATCGAAAGTAGTCCTTAGGTGTAAAATTGTTGAATTCAGATGACATCGTCTTAAACAAATCAACAAATCAAAATCAAAGTGATTTCCACACCAGTAACGCCCAAAACTATGTAGCAATTTTTAAAGACTTTCAAGGACGTGAAAACCCATTTAAATTCTCCATCCAAACTCCCTCGTATATATTTTATTTTAGAGGTGTATAAACTAAATTCTCAAACTTTGGAGAATTGGTGTAAAAGCCTAATTGGCCCATAATTGGCATGAGTATCTTTTTATTTCCTTTAAATTTTTTTGGGGCTCTTCTAAACCTCTTTAGACCTCGGATAATAAAATTCCTCAATTTTTTAAGTCCAATATAATGGTGGCTTAGTATTCACAACGGCCAAATGAACCTTTCGCAGCCCTTCCTCATTTTAAAAAAAGCACACAACCTCACAAACGGCTCTTACATGCACAATTTTTTTAACAAGTTTTATCGCGCTTAGTTCATTTCAAGGATAGGATTGGAGCGAAAATACCCAACCAACATGTGATAAGACAAGCACAATAATCAAACAAATTCGTTCACGTGTGCAATAAAGGAAATCATGAGTTAAACATGTAGGAAGTAACACTTAATTACATCTCAATGACTCCAAACATTATAAAGCACATAGATGACATGATAAATTATCTCAAAACACTATTAAATAGTCCCATGGATTAATGGAATGAAATCCCGACTTGGTCATCCTAAGTGTCCATCCATAAACGGTGTAAACAAAATACAAAACTTTTTTTTAGATTTTATCAAAATTTTATCAAAATAAAATCTTTGTATTTTTCAAAAAATTTCAAAAGCAAAAATTTATACAAAAAGTACATGTCACAACGCTAGTAGACACAAATATCATGAAACAAAAACTAGCGTATGACAAACATGCGAACACAATCATCTATTTGATATGGCAAGAGAACAATCATGTGCAAGCAAACGGGAATCAACTTCTCTAAAATCTAGCGCCTCTAAAACTGACTTCCTAACCAAAATAGATGTGAAACATCGTGTGGGGGATTTAGGAACCAAGGGAACACTAGACATAAACTTCCAAGGACTTTTTCCAAGATCAAAATAAAAACGCCTAAGGCGACCTTTCCTACCACAATATGAACATATGTAAACAGGAGGAATGTTACCTAAAGTGTGATCTTTTCTAATGTCCTTGGGATTAATTTACCCTCTAAAACAAAAAATAGTTTTGTCTTTAGCACTAGAAGCATGAGAACAATATGAGCCATTACCTTCACTATCAAACCTACTTGAATCATTTAAATAATTTTTCAACTTCAAAATGTTTGATTCAAGCAACAAATTAGACTCTACCAAAGATAGGGATTTCTTTTTCAAAATTTCAACAATTCCTAAAAGGGTATCTCTCTCCTCCTCAATTAAAGAAAACTTTTCCCTAAGAGTCTCTTCACGTGCCACAAACTCATTGATTAAAATATTTCTATCCCCTTTGGCATAAACACAAACCATCAAATTTTTAAGGTCCTCTAATTCTTTTTTCTAAAAAGAGGACCCTATCATCACTCTCCCTCTTGGACAATTTTCAATCATTAAATTCATCGTCCAAATAAACAAATTTTTTACGATAAAAATCTCTTTGATTTTAAAGCATTTGTAAAATATCCATCGCGAATTTAAAACGAGAATTTTCTTTTTCCAAAAAATCAATTCTTTTAGCAAATGTCAAATTCAAATGATTTATATCATCAAAACTCTGACTCATGTCATCAAAGGGTGACATCCTATTTCATAAATTCTCCATCGAAAACATTGCGATTTTTCACAAAAGTGATTTTCCAAAAATATCAATATCACACAAATTTTGCGAAAAATAGGAATACACAATAAAATAGTGTAACCTACTCTGATACCAATTTGACAACGTGAGTAGTCAAAATGTATCAGACAAACAAAAATCAGGATCACGTGATTAATTAGCATAACTCGCTTTGATACCAATTTATAAAAGTGGTGATCGCTTAAATAAGCTCTGATACCAATTTGTAAAAGTGGTGATTGCTTAAATAAGCTCTAATACCAATTTGTAAAATACTTGACTATGTGATAATTGATTAAATTCGCAAATTTCTAATTTGGCCCACTTATGTAATTAGAGTCTATTTATAAACAATCCTTAAACAAGCTACTACGTGTGTGCGTGTGTCAAACCATAAATAAAGCATGCGACAAAAATTTCAAGAAAAATCCCCGTATGGAAAAAGCTTTTATTTCTAGAACTTTGAAAAGTTTACAAGACCATTGACTTACATACAATCTTGCTTTTTCCCATAAGAGTAACGCACGGTGTCTTCGTCAAACCTTCAAAGAAACGACTAGAAATCTGCAGTGGTTCAAGTGCAGCTATACCACAAGGAACGCAACCCAGAAACTTCGCAGAGACTCCCTCCACAATAGCACACAACTGTTGGTTGTAGATCTCTCCCCACAAAGAATGAACAAACAGCAAAGTATGTTCTTCAGTTCTACAAAACAATTCACATAAAAGTAATTGGGATTTTTTGAATTAAAAACAGAATATTTGAACCCCTAAAATATTGTTGTTGGAGAAGAAAACATTCTGCCAAAAGATATTTTTCGAATTGATTCTGGGCAGATAAACAAACTAAAGAAAACACCCTAAAGTTTAAAACTCTTTCTCCACGTCAAAAGCAAAGCCTGAAATGCCTTTTTATAAGAAATTTTGAGGCGGTTAACGTACAGAAGTAAAGCAGCATGTCAGCCAAAAAGACACGTCGCTCGAACAAAATTCCATCTCGCTCGAACGAGATACGCGTGTCGTTCAAACGACATCCCGCGACATCTCAACGTCACTCGAACAAGATGATGATCTCGCTTGAACGACCTGAGTGTCAAAACCGAGGTCCGCTTACTGTCTTAGAAAATTTCCTCAAAACTTTTCAAAAACCAACTTTCTCGAAAATAGTAACAAACCTTTTTATAAAAAACATTTCTAAAAATAATTTTATATAAAATATTTTTTAAAAACTCCTTTTAAAAATATCCCAACACTCTTAATATGAAATGTAAATGAAACTTTAAAACATTATCTTACCAAATGTCATATTGTTGGGATTGAATGTTGAAGAAAACATGTAATTCGGATTCATGTTTGTAAATGCAATCTTCTGAATTCTTCGACGACTTGTAGCGGTATACGACATACTTAATTATGACGGACATTTATAAAATAATGTCCTTACAAATCTCCCCCTATGTCTATGTCGGATGATACATAAAAACATCCGAATTATTAAATACCACAATGCCTATACAAATCTACCCTCCCATGAATAAATTTGCAAGATCTCAAATTTTTCTTCATAAATCTTCATCAAATCTCAAAGCTTTTCTCATCAGGGTGTGCAACATAATGATCTTCAATATTTGTACCTACACACATGAGATAAAGAAAATACTGTCGTGACACATCGAGTTTGAAATGATATAAGATTAAATCATTAATAAATCAAATCTCTCCCATAATGCAAAAACTCCCCCATAACATGATAATTATTTATCACCTTTTTATGGTGTCCCCAAATAGAAAAATGAGAAGAGACTATCAAAACATGGAGTGACACGAAAAAATTCATAGCAAACATGAATCAAACTAAGCGCATGCAAAGGTATATCTCAAAAAACATTCACAAACTATTTTTTATTTTTAATTTTTTTCTTACAAAAATAGAGTTACAAAAATCACACCATGGATTTAAACTCAAACAACCAAGTCATGGAAATTGAAGGTATGGGTGTGAAAACATTCGATAGGTAAATCAACTCAATCAATCATATGTGCACAATGCATACATGTACTCCTAATGATTGAACATCGAAAGTAGTCCTTAGGTGTAAAATTATTGAATTCAGATGACATCATCTTATACAAATCAACCAAAGTGATTTCAACACCAATAACATCCAAAACTATGTAGCTCTTTTTAAATACTTTCAAGGACGTGCAAACCCGTTTAAATTCTCCATCTATAACAACCCATGACTTTGGAGACTGAGAAATTAAATTTTGGGAAAATAAAAATTTAATTGAATTGGAGAATTTTGATATTTGGGAATTGAGGTCTAAAAATAGAGAACATTTCAAAGTATTACGGATGATGATTCTGAGGGTACCATCGATCCCGAAAGGGTCGAGATAGTCAAAATGACTGTCATTGGGTTTTATTTTGGCTCCGGAATGTTTTAAGTCAGTTTGACTCGAATTGGAGTAAATGAGTCATTTAAAGTGTGTATTAACATTTAAAACTGGGACTCATAATTTATAGGCTTAAGAGGCTTACGGATCAAGCCTTCTCATTTGTGAGAAAGAGAGAAAGAGAAAAGAAGAAGAAAAGAAGAGAGAGAGGAAGAAAGCTTGGAGATTTCGGCCCCAAACGCGATATCGAGGATGATCCAACCTCTACAAATCTGAGGCAAGTATTTAATCTTGCTAAATAAGTCTTTTGTGTATTTTACTTCATAATTTGTGGGTAAAAGAATTGGAATTTGGATTAAATGGAAAAACCTAATTTTTGGGTAAAAATCTTGTATTTGAAGTTATAGAAATTGTTGGGTAGATATATCATGATTTTTGAGGTTAGAAATATGTTTGGCATGAAGATTTATGGTTAGGTAATAATATTTGGGAGTTTTGGACATCTTGGGTTTAGAGAAATATTCACCATTTCGTGGCTTGCTGCACAAGCCGAATCGATTTGCCCCTAGCGAATCGATTCGCTATGTTGTAGAAGCATCAGGTCATTAGGGACGAATCGATTCGCCCTTAGAGAATCGATTCGGTATGTAGTAGACTTATAGGTCTGGTTGTACCGAATCGATTCGGATGGACCGAATCGATTCGTAATTAGGACCGAATCGATTCGGAGGGGCCGAATCGATTGGAAAACAGGGCAATTTTGGCAAATTTTTCCTAGGGAGAATTTTACTCCTATTCTCTTGGGTTTATTGATTTGGAACACTATAATTTGATAAAAGGGTTATGATTTGAAGATTTCTAAGGAGCTTCTTATATGTTTTGATGGTGGGGACCCATCAAACCACTTCGGAGACGAATATATGTGCATATTGGAGATTGTTAGATTAGAGTCGGGTTGAATCTCATTGAGAACGGGAGTTCTATTTAAGGGTCCTAATTGAGCCTAGTTATGATGTAAGGTCAAGGTCCATTTGAGAGAGTTGTGAGGGTACGGCATGGAATAGTAGCCCGATAATGGTGTCGAATCCTCATAATGAGAGAATTCTACTTAAAATGGATTAGGGACCGACGAGAGAGAGTGGTCGCGTATCCTTAGTAATGCTTAGCCTAAGGAATAAATTACAAGAGCAATAAGATTTAAGGGTTCAAAGGAGTAATCGAATTGTAGTCGGGATAGTAATTATATATCAGTGTGGTAACTCCCTAAGTGATGGGATCATGGGATAAAATTTAGATTGAGCTTGAGGTTTATAAACTATTAGTTAAGTGTATACCAATGGTCAAATTAGTACTAGAAATATTGAAGTACTTTCGGATATAGATGAGATGTGTAGTCATTATTTCCTACCCTAAATTTTGAGTGATGACCTTAATGTTGTTGATGTATTTATGTTCGAAGATTATTTACATCATAGGAGATATGGATGAATATGCTTTAAGAGAAGGATTGTATTTACATATCGAGGTAAATTAAATGAGTTTGTGGTGACGGTTGGTATATTGAGGATTATGTATCCTTATAGACGAATATATATATATATATATATATATATATATATAGGGAGAGGTTCACAAGTGGACCAAAAGAATGGACTTTTTAATGGACCTTAACAAAAAACACATATTAGCACATTAATTTTAATTTCTAAAGTGTAATTGGTCCGCGCCAGCGGCACCCGAGACCACACCTTCAACCCACTACCCCCCCACCCCACCCCCACCGCCCCCCACCCACCACCATCACCAAAGCAGCCCTTGTGGCAGCCCTTATGACAGCATGGCTGCCATGGGGGGTGAGGGGTGGGGGATCGATCGACACTCGTATTTGGTGCCGCTGGCGCGGACCAATTACACTATAGGAATTAAATTAATACGTTATTATGTATTTTTTGTTAAGGTCCATTAAAAAGTCCATTCTTTTGGTCCACTTGTGAACCTCTCCCTATATATATATATATATATATATATATATATATATATATGTTATACATATGAACGATAATTAGTTTGTATATATAAATATATGGATATGTGAATATATTTAAATACATATCTGTATGGATATGAATATGGATATATTTATGTTGTGGATATACATGTTATGAATATCTAAACCTTATGTGATGGTTTATTTATATGATTGGATCATATGGATGTATATATATTGTGCATGTGAATGATATATATACTTATGTGATTAAGCATACCCCGCGCATGCTATCATTGGGAAGTTTTCGCACAGAGGGTGAGCATCCTGGCTCGAGGAGCAGGGTGTGGATATTCCCCAGGTCATAGTCGTCCAGTGTGATATTATGTGATTGACATTTCTTTTGGGATGAGACGTGGTGCGTATGTTTCGTCTCGTTGCCGGTTAGGAGCTATGACCGCTTCCCGGGACGTCATGTGCATGAGTTTACCACGAGATGGGTGTTGTTTAGTCCCACCATGGTGGCCCCAGTATTTCTACGTGAGCCGGGCACTGGGAAGATGATGGAACGATGCAGTTTTATCGGCAATATATATAGCCAGGTATATTATGTGGATGGCCATTGTACATCATATGTGGTATGTACACTTGGTTATGGGAATGGATGATTGTATATATATATGGTTAGAATAAAATGCCTATATATATATATATATATCCTATAGATGAAAGGTTATGGAATCGTTGTGGCGTACATCTTGGATGATTATGATGTACTATATTGATGGGGGTTGATGTATCGTATTTAAGGAATATTTCGGTTACGTCATTCCAAGGATATTATTGGAGATTTTAAGTTGTTTTTATATTATAATCTAAATGTGGTAGTTGTATCAATATAATATTGTATGTATGGCATAATGGATCTCTAGGATCGACATTGTCAAGGAGTAGTGTAACGGGGAGGTTCCTTGTTTGGTTTCTTTGCGAGACACCCCACGCACGAAACGTAGTGCAGTGTTGAGATTGGAGAGAAGTTTTGTCAATAATAATTTGTATGCTTGTTAATTAGTAATTAAATCATATGATTAAACCTAAAATGTATGTGGTTAACGAAATAAGAATTATAATTAATTAAATTATAAACCGGAATCCATTTAGCCTAATATGGCATATATGTTGGTAAACAATAATTGAGTGTGTTTACGAAGAGTGGGTTCTGGGCTTATGATAGGAAGGTAGATTTCGAGGGTATAGGCTAGGCCTATGATAAGTTAGGTTGTCCTTATTGTTGGGGTAATTTAACTAAAATTTTGAGGTCGTGAATAGGTGCGCATCATTAGATGAGAGGTGAGTTGGGGTTTCATGAGAGTGCGATTCCACTTTATTTATGAAATAAGTGCATCGATATTTATTATGCACGGTTAACACACTTGCTAAATATTTTCACAACTCGGGCTCTGACCCGTTTACTTTTCTCTCCTGCCTGTATATATATATATATATATGACTACAGGTGTTCTACCGCGTGGATGCCGAATGACCTTCTATCCAGAGTCTTGGGAGCCGTGACAGGTGCGGACTGTTGCGGGACTTAGATTGTAGTCGCTTCCTACTTCTTCAAGAATCTAGGTAGGATTCATGTTGTATATCGGGTTTATACCCAAGGGATATTTATAAATGTTTATACTTATTCCATTTCAGTTATTGTACTAGTTGTGACCCGACAGCTTATTCGGGTTTATTTCTTTGTGGTATATTCGGTTGTAGTTACTCCTTTCATTTTATTTTAGCATTTCTTTTCTCATAGTTCTTTCATGCGTCTTTCTTTCCTTTATTAGTAGTGTTAGTTTGTTGTCTGTTGCATATTTTATTTAATTTTAACATCTCTCTTATATGATATCGGATAGTTAGTCCTATATTATGTAGTACCGACAGTTAATGTTGAGACTGGACCATCTAAAACTCATGATTTAATGTAGTATAGGGCTGTCCACCCGTTATTATTTTAAGCGGGGTGTTAAACCATCCAAACTCCCTCATATATATTTTCTTTTAGAGGTGTATAAACTAAATTCTCAAACTTTGGAGAACTGGTGTAAAAGCCTAATTGGCCCATAATTGTTATGAATTTCTTTTTATTTCCTTTAAAAATTGGCTCTTTTAAACCTCTTTAGACATCGGATAATAAAATTCCTCAATTTTCTAGGTACAATATAACGGTGACTTAGTGTTCATAACGGCCAAATAAACCTTTTGCAGCCCTTCCCCGTTTTAAAAAAAGCACACAACCTCACAAACGGCTCTTATATGCGCAATTTTTTAACAAGTTTAATCACGCTTGGTTCGTTTTAAGGATAGGATTGAAGTGAAAACACCGAACCAACATGTGATAAGACAAGCACAATAATCAAACAAATTCGTGAACGTATGGAATAAAGGAAATCATGAGTCAAACATGTAAGAAGTAACACTTAATTACATCTCAATGACTCCAAACATTATAAAGCACAAAGATGACATGATATATTATCTCAAAACACCATCAAACAGTCACATGGATAAATGGAATGAAATTCTGGCTTGTTCATCCTAAGTGTCCATCCATAAACTGTGTAAACAAAATACAAAAATATTTTTGAATTTTCTCAAAAGTTTATCAAAATAAAATTTTTTGTATTTTTTAAAAATTTTCAAAAGAAAAAATTTATACAAAAAGTAAATGTCACAACGCTATTAAACATAAATATCATGAAACAAAAACTAGCATATGACAAACATGCGAACATAATCATCTATATGATATGGCAAGAGATGAGTCATGTGCAAGCAAACGGGAATCAACTTGTCTAAAATCTAGCGCCTCTAAAGTGACTTCCTAACCCAAATAGATGTGAAACGTCGTGTGGGGGATTTAGGAACCAAGGGAACACTAGGCATAAACTTCCTAGGAGTTTTTCCAATATCAAAACAAAAACTCTTAAGGTGACCTTTCCTACCACAATATGAACATGTGTAAATAGGAGGAATGTTACCTAAAGTATGATCTTTTCTAACATCCTTGGGATTAATTGACCCTCTAAAACAAAAAATGGTTTTGGCTTTAGCACTAGAAGAATGAGAACAAGATGAGCCATTACCATCACTATCAAACCTACTTGAATCGTTTAAATTATTTTTCAACTTCAAAATGTTTGATTCAAGCAACAAATTAGACTCTTCCAAAGATAGGGATTTCTTTTTCAAATTGTCAACAATTCCAAAAAGGGTATCTCTCTCCCCCTCAATAAAAGCAAACTTTTCCCTAAGAGTCTCTTCATGTGCCACAAACTCATTGATTAAAATATTTTTATCCCCTTTGGCACAAACACAAACCATCGAATTTTTAAGGTCCTCTAATTCTTTTTCTAAAAAGAGGACCCTATCATCACTCTCCCTCTTGGACAATTTTAAACCATTAAATTCATGGTTTAAAGAAACAAAATTTTCTCAATACAAATCTCTTTGATTTTGAACCGTTTGCAAAAGATCCATCGCGAATTTAAAACGAGAATTTTCTTTTTTCAAAAAATCAATTCTTTTAACAAACGTCAAATTCAAATGATTTATATCATCAAAACTCTGACTCGTGTCATCAAAATGGGGAATCCGATTACATAAGTTCTCCATCGAAACATTGCGATTTTTTACAAAAGTGATTTTTAAAAAAAATCAATATCACACAAATTTTGCGAAAAATAGGAATACACAATAAAATAGTGTAACCTACTCTGATACCAATTTGATAGCGTGAGTAGTCAAAATGTATCAGACAAACAAAAATCACGATCACGCGATAAATTAGCGTAACCTGCTCTGATACCAATTTATAAAAGTGGTGATCGCTTAAATAAGCTCGGATACCAATTTGTAAAAGTGGTGATTGCTTAAATAAGCTCTGATACCAATTTGTAAAATACGTGACAGTGTGATAATTTATTAAATTCGTAAATTTCTAATTTGGCACAATTATTTAATTAGAGTCTATTTAGAAACAATCCCTAAACAAGCAACTACATGTGTGCATGTGTCAAACCATAAATAATGCATGCGACACAAATTTCAAAAAAAATCCTCGTAGGGAAAAACCTTTTATTTCTAGAACTTTGAAAAGACCATTGACTTACATACAATCCTTCTTTCTCCCACAAGAGTAACGCACGGTGTCTTCGTCAAACCTCCAAAGCAATGGCTAGAAATCCGCAGTGGTTCACGCGTAGCTATACCACAAGGACCGCAGCCCAGAAACTCCGTAGAGACTCCCTCCACAATAGCACGCAACTGTCGGTTATGGAGCTCTACCCACAAAGAATGAACAAACAACAAAGTATGTTCTTAGGTTCCACAAAACAATTCACATAAAAGTAATTGGGACTTTTTGAATTAAAAACAGAATATTTGAACCCTTAAAATATTTTTGTTGGAGAAGAAAGCATTCTGCTAAAAGATGTTTTTCGAATTGATTCTAGGAAGATAAACAAACTAAAGAAAACACCCTAAAGTTTAAAACTCTTTCTCCACGTCAAAAGCAAAGCCTGAAATGCCTTTTTATAAGAAATTTTGAGGCGGTTAACGTACAGAAATAAAGTAGCATGTCAGCCAAAAAGACACGTCGCTCGAACAAAATCCCATCTCGCTCGAACGAGATACGCATGTTGTTCAAATGACATCGCGTAACATCTCAATGTCACTCTAACGAGATGGTGATCTCGCTTGAACGACCTGGGCATCAAAATCGAGGTCTGCTTACTGACTTAGAAAATTTCCTCAAAACTTTTGAAAAACCAACTTTCTCGAAAATAGTAACAAACCTTTTTATAAAAAACATTTATAAAAACATTTTTATATAAAATCTTTTTTAAAAACACCTTTTAAATATACCAACACTCTTAATATGAAATGTAAATGAAACTTTAAAACATTATCTTACCAAATGTCATATTGTTGGGCTTAAATGTTGAAGACAACTTGTAATTCGGATTCGTCTTTGTAAATGCAATCTTCTCAATTCTTCGACGACTTGTAGAGGTATACAACATACTTAATTGTGACGAACATTTATAAAATAATGTCCTTACAGATATTATTCTTTTATTCATGTTCGTTGATATAGTTATGAGACTTACTAAATCTTTTGAGGATTTATTATTTATTCAAATGTGTTATGACGTTGGTAGTTATAATGGAGATTTTATTGGCTATTTTGGTTGATGGTTTGGATTCAGTTTCATATTATCTTTTCAATTGTTTATTTATGTTATTTTTTTATATTAGTTTCTTTTAATTATATATAATTTTTAGATAGCCCTTATTGACAATAAATAAGCCTAGCCACCTTGTGAGTTAACAATAAGGGTGTCACGCAATTATCCATGTTTGTACATCTCAAATCTTTTACACCCCCCCCCCCCCCGCCCCCAATGTAAATGATGTCCATACGGATTCTTTGTTACCTTATGTCCATTAAATCTGGGAGAGAAACTTATAACATGTTTTGTGTATGTATACATTTGTTATCCCTCCCCACCCTAGATTTATCTTTTGACCTGCGTTATTTTAATTATGATCATTCACCTTTATGATTTTTCTCTCCATAATGTTTCAAAGGAAAATACTTACCATTCTCGAGTAAATTTTTGGTTGCACTTTCTATAGTTCAATATTTGATAAAGGGGAATGAGGGTGTTATAGACTTATGTTTTCCTTAAATGATTGTGAGGATAAATGTTTAGAATTTGAGTGAATTACCTATGTGTCCCCTAAAGTATAGAATATCTTATATGTTGTGGTGGAAATTCTTTAATATAAATTTGCTTTGGTCCCAATTTATGCATGCTAAATACAAAAAACTAGAGGCTCACAATTTTAAGGGAACAATTTCACTTTCATCACAGGTGTGGAGGACAATGCAAAATGTTGGTGAGGATTTCTTGGAAAATTATGATTTAATTTTCGAAAAATGGACATTAGAAAAAAATGGGATTTTCACAGTCAAATCAGCTTGGCACTTGGTGAGAGACAAAGGTTGTATCCAAAAGTCTTATTCTATAATTTGGTGTAAGAGAATCCCCCCAAAAATTTTGGTTTTCATGTGGCGATTGATTCCTAACGGCATTGCTATAGATGAATTAATTAAAAAGCTGCATATTCCTCTTGTGTCTAAATGTAGATGTTGTAGTGTGGCTTGTGAAGAGGATCGATATAATCTATTTTGGGAAATCTCATTTGCCTAATCTCTTTGGAAAAGATTCTACGACATTCTGGGGATAAGGCACAATTCATCAAATTTAAATGGAAATCTGATGAGCTAGTGGATTAATTCTAAAGGAGACAAGATTAGAGGGATTCTTTGTCGGATTATTCCAACATTCATTTGTTGGTACTTATGGTGTGCTCGGAATAAAAGTATGTATGAGGGAGTGCCGATGAAGGAATCGTCCATTCTCATTCAGATTTGTGGGGAGATTAAAGTTGCTTTAAGAAACTTTCCTTTTCAGGGACCGAAAACTAGATATTGTATTGATACTATAGAGGCTTTTTCTTTGTTAGGTGCCCACATTGCATAGATTTGATGTAGCCACCGGTGGGGGACTTTTCCCCACTTGATGATTTCTAATAAATCCCAGTTTTATAAAAAAAAATAGAATATCTTATATTGAAACCCTAAAATATTTTATTTTCCTATTAATACCCTATAATATCTATATGGTTATAGTTTGTCCCTTCCATCCATTTTGACCATTAAATTTAACAAAATTGTGGGTAAAATGTCTATTATGGCTATATAGTGAAATGACATGTACAATTTATATTAAAATAACTTTTTGTAACAACTCGCATATTTTGTTATTGATATTGATCAAGCCCTGATAGTAAAATACGCAATTCACTAAAATTAAATGACATGCTTAGCATGTGATGAAAATATGAGAGATCAAAAAAAATTCACACCAGAGGAATTAACATAATACAACGAATACAAATAATCCATCAATAAATCATCCATAACCCTGCTAAACTCTAATAGTAAATCACAAATCCAAATAATAATTAACTCAAAAGAAAATAAAGTCGACTACATCAAACCTCTCCAACTAAAAATCATAAATAACGGTGGAGTCGAGTGACCCATGAAATCCATAATAATAGTCTCATAATAAAATGATTTAAACGAAAACTAAAAGAAGTATATAAGTAAACTCTATGTGTAAGATTGTTATCTCGAAAACTATTTGAATACCCGACAAGCCAACATGAAATGTTAGTTGACATCGATGGGTCAAGTCCCACTATAAGAATATCGGCTACTTATCCCAAATAGGATCCGTGAATACAATCATAAGCACCATGAGAGGTAAATATCAAGTAATGTAAAACTATATCAACTACTCACATAAAGTAAACTATCTCACTACCCAAGTCTGATTCAGTTATTTTAACATTAATTCAATCTCATTCCATTATCTTATTCAATTTAATTATCGTTCTCAATACTAATTATCTTTCTCATTATTAATCATATTATCGATGAAACACTATTAAATCCAATTTGTCTTTCTATTAGCCATGCACATACTCATGCTGCATCTAAAATCTCATCACATCAAAATCCACAAATATCACTATAGTTCGCTAACCTAATTTTTGTTGCCCTAATACCCTGTATTTTTTAGATCCGGACTTAATCAATCAATTGGGTTACTTGATTAAAATTAGTATTTTAGTGAGAATATGAATTAACTTAGAAATATTTAATTAAATTAAATTTGAAATTTTTTGGCTATTTGAGTGAATATTTTGGGCTTTTATTTAATTATTAAGTAAATTTGAATTTTTGTAAAAATTATAGGGGCATGTGAGTGTTTCTGTTCTGGCTTAGAATCTAAGAAAATAAGTCAATTTAGGTTGGCACATTTTATTTTATAGGAGTTTAAAGTATTGAGAAAATTAGTTATATTGGCTTTTATTTTTTTTTCCAAAAAAACGGAAAAGGAAAAAAAAAGGATAGTGCGGGTGTAAATTCAGAGGTTGTTTGAATTGTATGCGCATGGGTTAATTATTTTGGAGTGGGTTTTGACTTTTCTTGATTGCCAACATGTGTGGGTGTGGGTGAGTTTTAATTAATGGGGACTCTTTTGAGTTAGGTATTCTTTTATTCAAAAATATGCTTGCAATTGTAATTTTCACATGCACGACTCTTTTCTCCAAAAACAAAATAATAGCTTGAGACTCCATTATTTCAACCCTAAATCTCCATTGGAGAAAACACCAACCTAATTTTGGGAGGCATTAATATCATATTTTGAAGAGGACTATAAAAGAAAACTTGCTTATTTACACAAGACGAACGGAGCGGGGCACTCATATATTTCAGATTACTTCTTTTTAGGAAAGAATATCACTATTATTTTCCTTACGTATTATTTGATTCAAATGTTGCCTAAACATGAAATACACTTATTTTCTTAATACAATTAGCAACGTAATTAGAAAAAGTGATAATCTAATTATAAATCTGTTTTATTAACTTTTGAAATTAAATTTAATACTCAAAATACCACACACATGGATGATTGTACTTTGTTATTTTTGGTTGTTCGGACGATTCATATGTTAAATAAAATATGTAATTCGATGAGATGTGTTGATTTATAAAATCACATATATGGTTTATATGAGGTAGAATGTGTTAATTTTTTGCTAAAAAATGTTAACACTTGCATATGAAACCGGTTTTTAATTTAATTCTATTAATTATTACACATTTTGAAATATTGAATTTGAACAATTTGTTGGCTTACTTTGTTGAGCTCGTTTATCACGTGCTATAATTGGCTAATATCGGATTTGTAAAAATTATGAAATTAAGAATTGTAACGTTGGATTAAGAATTTAATTTATATTGAAATTTCTCGTGTTAATAAATTGGCATTGTTGAGGCGTTGAATTTTACACGGATAGTTACATACTCACCCTTTCATTAGTATGTTACTTTCTAGGTATGTAACTAGTGAGTAGGTATATTAATTATTGTTTACGCTTTCTAGGTAAGTGACTAAGGAGTGTGCGCTTGTACGTTTGGGTATTTTCCTAGGTATGTACTAGGCAGTACACCTTTACGTTGTTTTATCATAGACGTGAGACTAAATTGTGGTTTTAGTTATTCTTCCTATGTGGGGTACTAGATGATACTTATGGTTTAATGATCTCTCGGTATAGGACTATGCATGGATTGTAATGGTGATACTCGGATTATAATGGACTCTAATTGTAAATAATGAAAACATGATAATGAAAAGATAATTAATATCTAAGATAATAAATGGCTATTAGATAAGGATCGATTGTGCATCATTATATGTGCGGGTGTGGGTATGGCGACCATTACGATAATTATGGGGCCGATGTTCTCTTAGCTACTTCGATGGTTTGTGTGTGTTGGCATCACGAGTATGTGCGGTATACAAGTCTAATGAAGGTCGTCCATTACGATGATTGTGGAACACATGCTAATCGGGATAGTGATGTTTGTGGATTTGACGAGTACGTGTCATATGTAGGGAACTTTATAGTATATGCGGGCTAATAAAAATTGGGTCGACGGGCTATAGTGATTTTTATTAATTTCGATGTGATGAGACCTTAAGAGCACCATAAGTGTGTGCATGATCAATAGAAAGGAAAAGTGGTTATTATGGAAAAGTGTGTAATTGAATGAGATTTAATTCATGTTGAAATAACATAATTATGCTTGGGTAGTGAGATCGTTACTTTATGTGGGTAGTTTTTATAGTTTTACAAGACTCACATCGTTATTATTACTGCTTAGTTTATTAAAATCCTCTATTGTGATATTTATCTCTTATAATGTTTATGTCTGGATTCATGGGACGAGTAGCTAGTATTTTACGACGGGTGCTGACCCATCAAAGTTGACTAACATTTCAGGTTAGGTTGTTGGGTAGCTACATACTTTTGGATATAGAGAATTTGCAGATGGATTTTATTTATTTATTTAGTTTAGTTTCCTTTTCATTCATTGTTATTATGAGACAGTTGTTATGGATTTCGTGGGTCACTCGACTCCACAATTGATTTATGGTCTTTAGTTGGAGAGATTTTATGTATTCGACTTTATTTTCATTTTATTTTATTATTATTTAAAGTTATGATATATAATTGGAGTTTAGCATGGTGATGGACTTTTTTGTGATTGATCATTTGTATTCATTTGATAATCTTTATTTCTCTCAAAAAGTTTTTAATGTCTCATATTTTCACATGCTAAGAATTCTATTTAATTTTAATGACTTTCATATTTTGGTATCGGGGCTTGATCAACTTCAATAACAAAAAATAAACGTTGTTACACTTTTAATGAATTATTTATTCTAAGTATTTAAACTTATGAAAGGAAAATTGTATCTATAATCCTAATTATTTAGAACAAGGAGTTATAGATGGAATGAAAATTGAAACTAGTAAAGACTTTAATTTCATTAGGGTTATATCGGTAAAACTCCTATTTGATAATACGATATTTGACATAACCCTAATTTTTGCAAATAATTAGACATCGACACATATTTCATCCAAATCGACACTTATTTCATGCAAACCAACTACTATATACACATATGTTATGAAAAACTAGATTTTTTCTCATTCATATCAACAGTTTTTTCATGAAATTATTGTGATGGCTAATTGTTTGCAAAAACTAGAATAAGTAAAATATCATATTATTAAATAGGATTTTCTTTATAAATGACCCATTTTATTAGATACTAAGTGGAAACCCACGTGATGCGCGGCTTAAACTATTTTGATAGTCATTTTACAAAAATTGCCACAATACCTTAGTGGATTTTGATACCACTAATTGTGTTGTTTTGCAGAAAAGAAAAAAAAATCAGAAAATGCATGATTTTTATTGTTAAAAGTGTTTGAATATTAGCACTACAATTATACAATGCAAACAATAGCTAAAATACCAAGAATTTATTCTCCATATAAAATCTTAGATCTAGAGATTATACAATTTAATATCATTATTGCTTACAAATTTCTAATTCAAAAGTTAGTATTGATGGTAATAATTAATTGTTTAATGGGAAAATTAGGTGAAAGATATTTACAAGGAAAAAACTTTTGAACAAATAATAGGCTAAATGACTTATTAAAAAGGTACGATGAATGATAATCTATTAAAGGGTTACTTAGACCGTAGAAATTGGAGCATGCAGAAAAATCCAATACTTATAATAAGAAGAGTTGAAAAACTAATAAATAGATAATTAAAATAACAATGTCTATATGGACTCAAAATATGCATTGTTTATTTAAAGATACTAATATTATCCTGATCAAAAGATGGGGTGAAAATTTTTAAATAGTAATTTTTGTACGTAAACATTTATTGAACACCAAGGAAAATCAATATCATGCTTCTGTTAGCACCTGTATTGTTGCTTTGAACCAAAAATCAAATATAACTGGTTGGTTTCTTCATGTCTATTTGGCTAAGAGTCTTTCTGGTCTAGGATTGATTATAGATTACAATTATAGCATACACATTTCAAAACTCAATTATTTCTACATATGCAGTTCACATCATAAAAGTCAAAACAAATAAATAACATTTTCATATATCTCTACTTTTCTTTTTATAAAACCCAATACAATTTACCCAATTGATAAATATTTAATTTAACTTTTAAGAAATCAAATTCATTGAATACATGGCAATAAATTCAATAAGAAACTATAGAAAACTTCACTTGAGTATTAATGTGGTTCGTACATTAATTATAGAAACAAAACCTTCAATCTCAAAACACTACCCTCGTATCATTTCTAAATCCAGTTAAAAATATTTACTTCAAAAAGTTCTAAATTGCTTCACGCCTAACATATGACAATTTTAGAATACATTATATGAACTACTACATATGATATTGAAACTCAAAAAAATGATTGAACCCTATTTCACATACGACTCTCTATCTGCAACTTCCCTTACCCATTTTACTTCACCTTGCCAAATGGATGACCCGCCACGAGAATCCTTTAATTTTATACTAATGCCCAAATCTGAAATCATCAGAGATTGAGGAGAAACATCAGTGTGTCATTGGTTCAATGCAATGCCCAGATCTGAAATAGTCGGAGACGGAGAAGAAAATGCCATCTTGGTGTCGATTTAAGGCCCCAGTTTTCTTTGCAAGTATAGGCGTTGGTGAGGCATCGAGGGACAATTTCTAAGGGACGTCATAGAATGATAAACTGACTTATAGTTTACTTTTGGTTTGTTACTTTTTTTAAGCAATTAATTGTTATCATTTACAAAATTTAAAGACCCAACATGTATCACATGACGGAGATAATGAATAGACTAGTGAGAGGAGTTTTGAATGGTAAAAGACAGGTAACATTTAGAGAACACGGTATGGGTAGGAGGAAAGAGGTTGAATACGGGTTCCATATGGAGTGCTTATTAAGTGAGTAAATATAAATAAAAAAATGTGTTTTAGAATATTTTATATATCGTGATAGTCATTTCGCAATATAAATTGTTTACTTTATGTCATAATTGATTATTTGCCAAGAGTGAACCAAAACAAACAAAATTTAAGTGTCAAATAATCATAATTCTATAATAAACAATTGGGATATTGAATTAAAAATTTGTTCAAAGAAAAGTACAGAGGTAGTGCCTTTTGTGACAACCCGCTCCAAATAATAACGGGTGGCCAGCCCTATACTATAATAAATCAGGTATCTCAGATGGCACAGTCTCAACATCAACTACTAAGCACTATAATATAAGGCTAACTACCCGAAATCATTAAGTGCGAATCGTCAAAATTTAAAACTTTTTATTTAACAACAACAACAAAACAAAAAATGCGCATATCCAACCATATACATCTAACTATGACGAGTGAAAAGTGCATGCACCAATAATATGAAAGAGTACAACACATTGTACAACAAAATCTCAGCAATGAAATACCCGAATATGCTGTCGGGTAACAGACAATACAACAATTTGAGAAATGAAATATGGAAGTGTTAATCTACAACACTTGAATACTAACTCAATATACAAACTGAATCCCAATCTAAAGCAAAGTGCCGCAACAGTCCGCTACTGCCACAGCTCCACAAATACCCTGGATGGATAACATCAAAGGCGTCCTTGCGGAGGAACACCTAAAGTAATACAATATATACAAGGAGGAGGAAAAATATAAACGGGTCAGAGCCCGAGTTTGAAAAACTTTTAATAGCAAGTCTATTAAAATGCATAATAATTATAAATGCATTATTACATGATTTAGTTGGAATCGAACTCTCCATAATAATTCACTCACCTCTCATCTAAAGCATGCACTAAACGTATGCACGTGATCTCCAAATGGATGCCCGGTTCTAAATTGGTAAGAGGGTCCTAACTTAAACCCAAAAGGAGTATATAAGCAGAATCATCTAACCTATCTCCCAATACATTTGTTTCCATAATTTATAAGTCATATACGTTAACTTTAATGTAATAGTTATAGTTATTTTTATAATGTTCATTTGTTGAACATATAAAGTTACATGATCCAATCATGCCCACATCATCACAATACATCAATAATCTCATTTACTAGAATTTTATATTCTAGGGATGCCAATAAAAGGCATGAAACCATAATATATAATTATTATATATGAGTTATTAGCATCAAGAGTTAAGGACTAAACTCCTCCCGATTCTCAACACGGTACTGCGTTTCATGCTTGGGACGTCTCGCCGAAGCGAAATCCAAACAAGGAACCCCCCCATTACACTACTCGTGGCCGTATCGATCCTCGGGGCTCATTATGCCCTCAATGCAATATGCATGTAACCCAAATGATTATTATCTGATTTTAATTTATTAATATTCCCAATTCTCAACAGTACACGACGTTTCGTGCGTGGGACGTCTCGCCGAAGCGAAATCCAAACAAGGAACCCCCTCGTTACACTACTCCTGGCACTGTCAATTGTCGGGATAGGTGATATATATATATATAAAATTATGAGCATTAAGGACTAAACTTGTCCCCAAGTTCCAACATTACACTACGGTTCGTGCGTGGGACGTCTCGCCGAAGCGAAATCCAAACAAGGAACCTCCCCGATACACTAATCCTGGAAATGTAGGTCTTTGAGGTCCATTATGCACTTGATACCCAAGAACAAACACAAGCAATAATAACCATCCAACCGAGCTATAACTCGAAGGACGCAGGTTCACATGTTATCATCTTCCAGCAGCCTATATACGTAGCAAACTGGGGCCACCTGGTGGGGTTCAACAACACCCACCTCGTGATCTACTCACGCACACAACGTCCCGGGAAGCGGTCATAGATCCTAACCGGCAAGTGAGAGCGAGACATACCCACGACCTTTCACCCCCAAAATAAATAATGTATATATATATATATATATATATATATATATATATATGTCATTTGCTGACCACAATGGACGACTATGACCTGGGGAATATCCACATCCTGCTTTTCTAGTCAGAATGCTCACCCTCTACGCACGAAACTTCCCAATGATAGCAAGGAGGGGGTATTCTTAACATGTATATACACCATCATATAAGGTATAAATACATCCCACATAATAAAGATACACCATTATATAAGGTATACCTGCACATCATTTCCATATTCATTATACGCCCTTCGGCGAAATAGATTAATATCATTATTTAGTATATCCCTCTCTTTTGATACACTAACCGTCAACTCTCGCACAATAACCTCACTTAGTATATGCTATACTAATACTCACTTGAAGCTCGCATGACGCTTCTAGTAATGAATTGTCTCAAAATTCAATTCAAGTTAAGGATATTCTTGATCCTAATAAACCTCAATTTGCATACACGGTTCTCCATCCATAATATGGTTCAATTTATTTTATGAACCTTTAAAGTTATCCCATTTGGGGATTGGATCCTAAGATCCGGTATCTCTAAGTTATTCTCATTCTCAGATCGTGAAATTGTTATTATCACCAAATAAAATCCCAAATAAAAGTGGGCTTCACCACTAAAAGAAAATACCAAAATCTCCAATTGGTATTCCTCAAATACTAACCTCGATACTTGGAGGATTTTCCACCAAATTGATATACTCTTTTAAATTCTCGCTTCTCCAAAATCAATCACTAAAACTCCCCGACATTTTCATTTAGTCATTTAGTTATCCACTTGCCCCACTTATAGTCTTATGATCCTAAGGTCTATAATCCCCTTATATAATCATTTAATCCTTTATGATACTCTGATTATGGAAGTCCATTCATACAAACCCAAAGAAGAAGGGGTAACTTAAATTCTCAAACTTGAACCCAAAACAGGGGACCGGTCGACCGGTGCCAAACCGCGGTCAATCGCGTTTCTTAATTTTGGGTATAATCGAAGACAGTATGCCCAATTTTGGAGGCGCGGTCGACCGGCCCTCTATACGGGGTCGATTGGCCCTAATAGTTACCACGACCAAACTCCATTTTTACTCAACTCCAACTTCTCAAAAACCTCCAATAATTACATTTAACCACAAATCTTCAACCCAACCATATTCATAACATTAATATTCATCCTAAAATGCATTGAAACTAATTTCTATCATTAAATCTAAGATCTACATATTAAATCTAAGATTATACCCAAAAGTTAGGTTTTGTTAAACTAAACCTAAAACCCAAAATATCAATCCACAAATCATGCAATAATTGGTACACAACAATTATTTAGCAAGTTTAATCACTTGCCTCGGGTTCGTAGGGTCTGAATCCGTCTCGAGATCGCGTGGAAACCGGAAATCTCCACTTTCTCTCCCTTTTCTCCTTCTTTATCTTCTTCTTTCTTCTTCTCTCTTTCTTTCTAGGGTTTTCCTCTTTCTCTTAAGTGAGAATGACTTCTCACGTGGCTTTTAAGCCTTGTCTCCCAATGTACACATCTTTAAATGATAATACACACTTTAAATGACCCGGTAACTTTAATTCGAATCAAACGATCCTAAATTATTTCGGAACCTAAATAGGCCCCAATTAACAGTCATTTTGACTTTCTTGACCCTTTCGAAAACAATGGTACCCTCGGGATCGTCATTCGACTCACTTTCTAACGACTCCAAATTTTGACCTCGATTGTCAATATTATTATTTCTCCAAATAAAATATTATTTATTTCTCCCAAAATAAATAAATCATTATCTCCAAAACCTCGGGTTGTTACAAACTTCCCCACTTACAAAAATTTCGTCCTCGAAATTTAGCTAAGCCTATTTCTCCAAAGCTCAACTAGTCCTACTATACCAAATCTTGCTAATCTTATCACCAAACTTCTAACTTCCCACGACGAGTTCATTTTATATTTATTTATTTATATTAAGTTGATTAAGAGTTATATAAAACCAATTTGCACAACTAGGGCGCCCATACACTCTTTATATTTGAGCTTTATGCTCACAACAATCATCATGAGGCTTTATTTTCCCCCAAAAATACCACAATTCTAACAATATAAGTAATATTAAAATTTTAATAGAGTAAAAATGTGAATGGTCCGAAGAAATAACTCCTCTCAATTCCTGACAATCGCCAATTTTGTGCGGGGGACGTCTCGCAAAAGCGAAATCCAAACAAGGAACCCTCCCTATACACTACTATGAGGCGACGTCGGGGATTGAGAGTTTGTTAAATCTGGACTAGAGTTCGAAAAGGTTAATTTTATAAAAATCATTTTGAAAGGGCCCAAAGGCCGATAAAGGTTTTATTTAAAAATAGTTTACTTTAAAAACGGTTTATATATATATATACATATGATATAAAGTGCCTTATGTCCAACACAAGGTCTTTTGAATCATCTCATACATAACATATAGCTCACAAATATTATCGTACTCATGAGCTAAAATTTTACCTGCGTCCCATCAATCCAAAAATCAAACTTTCAAATATAAACAACATCTTACATCATTTCAACATATTGCCATTTATAAGGCAAATCCATATCTGGAATACAACAATCATAATAGTCTATCATGACTATATAAAAAGAAGTAGCTTTATCATTACTACTTATCACCATAACCACACTTACATTTACCATAAGGTTTAAAGCTCTTTTTGAGCACCTTGCAACATTATCTATCCTTCTTACAAAATAATGGAATAAGAGCCTATCTTGCTCAAAATTTCCCTTTAGGGTCACATTACATACATAATAGGGATATATTTCTACCCTTTCACAAATAGCTTACATACGATATCCCCAAACTCATTTTAGTAATAATCCTATTAATAAAGAAAAATTAACTTACATCACCCATACCTAGTCCGATTGCCCATCCTCCTCAATGGGCTCCCAAACATAGTCCCCCGGTCTAAAGCGACCTCGAATCTGTTGTAGGGGTTGCACTTCCAAAATTTCATCAAACTGTGGTCCTTTACCTCTTTGAGGACAATCTCTCTTTTTATGACCTATTTGTTTACAAAAGAAACACTTACCCGCAAATCCTTTCTACGCATTCGCATTACTAGCACTCTCTTTGCCAAACTTACTTGACGAACTCGAATCTCCAAAGTTCTTACCCTCTTGCGAATGAAGGCGATATTCATGACACTTTAGTAGTGCCGCATTCACTACCTCAACGAAAGTCACTAACCTAGGACTCCCTAACAAATGTTGTCGGATTTTCCAGTCTAAACCTCGAACAAACTTTGATATACGTTCCTCTTCCGTATTTTCCTCATTAGGGACTAATTTCGCCCATCTAGAAAAGTCTTCCTCATATTCCTTCACCGTTCTATTTCCTTGAAAAATATTTATATTTTGAGTCGGGGAAGGAAAATACCTTCGATCAAAAAGTTCCCAAAATTCTTTTATAGGTAAAGTATCTCTCTGTTCAGATGTGGTGACAGACTCCCACCATTGAAGAGCTGCACCCGATAACCTAAAGGTGACTAAAAATTGTTTTTGCACCTCACTACACTCAACTATACGAAGATGCCTCTACATACTATTTTTCCATAGACTTACAGCCACTGCATCAACTCCCCCTGCAAACTCGGGAGGATGCCACTTACTAAAATCCTTCTTCACTCTCTCCCATAAAGACAATCCTAAATGGGGTGGGGATGCTCGAGCAGCAGATTTCTGAGCCATCGTAGAAACGGCAGAAGTTACTGCTTGTGCCACTATATTGGTAACATCATCCGTAGTCATGTTCCTTTGAGGCATTTGGGGTTGCACATTCCCTTTATTTGCCCTGGCTGGACGACCTCCCTTCGGTGGCATCTGAAACAAGAAAAATTGTATCAGAACGCCTTTTAAATATTTTTGAATCACAGAAAGATATGGACGTATGAATGTAATCGTACTAATAATAAGGCTTTACATCAAGAACGCTTACGGAAGATCGTAGTAACGCACACATATCCTAAAGACACTGGAACTTGATGCTCTGATACCACTTGTGACAACCCGCTCCAAATAATAACGAGTGGCCAGCCCTATACTATAATAAATCAGGTATCTCAGATGGCACAGTCTCAACATCAACTACTAAGCACTATAATATATGGCTAACTACCCGAAATCAGTAAGTGCGAATCGTCAAAATTTAAAACTTTTTATTTAACAACAACAACAAAACCAAAAATCACAGATCCAACCATATACATCTAATTATGATGAGTGAAAAGTGCATGCACCAATAATATGAAAGAGTACAACACATTGTACAACAAAATCTCAACAATGAAATACCCGAATATGCTGTCGGGTAACAGACAATACAACAATTTGAGAACTGAAATATAGAATTGTTAATCTACAACACTTGAATACTAACTCAATATACAAACTGAATCCTAATCTAGATGTACAAAGATAGCAATCGTCTAAAGCAAAGTGTCGCAACAGTCCGCTACTACCACAGCTCCACAAATACCCTGGATGGATAACATCAAAGGCGTCCTTGCGGAGGAACACCTAAAGTAATACAATATATACAAGGAGGAGGAAAAATATAAACGGGTCAGAGCCCGAGTTTGAAAAACTTTTAATAGCAAGTCTATTAAAATGAATAATAATTATAAATGCATTATTACATGATTTAGTTGGAATCGAACTCTCCATAATAATTCACTCACCTCTCATCTAAAGCGTGCACTAAACGTATGCACGTGATCTCCAAATGGATGCCCGGTTCTAAATAGGTAAGAGGGTCCTAACTTAAACCCAAAAGGAGTATTTAAGAAGAATCATCTAACCTATCTCCCAATACATTTGTTCCCATAATTTATAAGTCATATACGTTGACATTAATGTAATAGTTATAGTTATCTTTATAATGTTCATTTGTTGAACATATAAAGTTACATGATCCAATCATGCCCACATCATCACAATACATCAATAATCTCATTTACTAGAATTTTATATTCTTGGGATGCCCATATAAGGCATGAAACCATAATATATAATTATTATATATGAGTTATTAGCATCAAGAGTTAAGGACTAAACTCCTCCCGATTCTCAACACGGTACTGCGTTTCATGCGTGGGACGTCTCGCCGAAGCGAAATCCAAACAAGGAACCCCCCGTTACACTACTCGTGGCCGTATCGATCCTCGGGGCTCATTATGCCCTCAATGCAATATGCATGTAACCCAAATGATTATTATCTGATTTTAATTAATTAATATTCCCAATTGTCAACAGTACACGGCATTTCGTGCGTGGGACGTCTCGCCGAAGCGAAATCCAAACAAGGAATCCCCCCGTTACACTACTCTTGGCACTGTCAATTGTCGGGATAGGTGATATATATATATATATATAATTATGAGCATTAAGGACTAAAATTGTCCCCAAGTTCCAACATTACACTGCGGTTCGTGCGTGGGACGTCTCGCCGAAGAGAAATCCAAGCAAGGAACCCCCCCGATACACTAATCCTGGCAATGTAGGTCTTTGAGGTCCATTATGCGCTTGATACCCAAGAAAAAACACAAGCAATAATAACCATCCAACCGAGCTATAACTCGAAGGACGCAGGCTCACATGCTATCATCTTCCAGCAGCCCATATACGTAGAAAATTGGGGCCACCTGGTGGGGTTCAACGACACCCACCTAGTGATCTACTCACGCACACAACGTCCCGAGAAGCGGTCATAGCTCCTAACCGTCAAGTGAGAGAGACACATACCCATGACCTCTCACCCCCAAAATAAATAATGTATTTATATATATGTCGTTTTCTGACCACAATGGACGACTATGACCTGGGGAATATCCACATCTTGCTTTTCTAGTCAGAATGCTCACCCTCTACGCACGAAACTTCCCAATGATAGCAAGGAGGGGGTATGCTTAACATGTATATACACCATCATATAAGGTATACATACATCCCACATAATAAAGATACACCATTATATAAGGTATACCTGCACATCGTTTCCATATTCATTATACGCCCTTAGGCGAAATAGATTATTATTATTATTTAGTATATCCCTCTCTTTTGATACATTAACCATCAACTCTCGCACAATAACCCCAGTTAGTATATGCTATACTAATACTCACTTGAAGCTCGCATGACGCTTCTAGTAATGAATTGTCTCAAAATTCAATTCAAGTTAAGGATATTCTTGATCCTAATAAACCTCAATTTGCATACACAGTTCTCCATCCATAATATGGTTCAATTTATTTTATGAACCTTTAAAGTTATCCCATTTGGGGATTGGATCCTAAGATCCGGTATCTCTAAGTTATTCTCATTCTCAGATCGTGAAATTGTTATTATCACCAAATAAAATTCCAAATAAAAGTGGGCTTCCCCACTAAAAGAAAATACCAAAATCTTCAATCGGTATTCCTCAAATACTAACCTCGATACTTGGAGGATTTTCCACCAAATTGATATACTCTTTTAAATTCTCACTTCTCCAAAATCAATCACTAAAACTCCCCGACATTTTCATTTAGTCATTTTGTTATCCACTTGCCTCACTTATAGTCTTATGATACTAAGGTCTATGATCCCCTTATATAATCACTTAATCCTTTATGATACTCTGATTATGGAAGTCCATTCATACAAACCCAAAGAAGAAGGGGTAACTTAAATTCTCAAACTTGAACCCAAAACAGGGGACCGGTCGACCGGTGCCCAAACCGCGGTCGATCGCGTTTCTTCATTTTGCCTATAATCGAAGACAGTATGCCCAATTTTGGAGGCGCGGTCGACCGGCCCTCTGTACGCGGTCGACCGGCCCTAACAGGTACCACGACCAAACTCTATGTTTACTCAACTCCAACTTCTCAAAAACCTGCAATAATTACATTTAACCACAAATCTTCAACCCAACCATATTCATAACATTAATATTCATCCTAGAATGCATTGAAACTAATTTCTATCATTAAATCTAAGATCTACATATTAAATCTAAGATTATACCCAAAAGTTAGGTTTTGTTAAACTAAACCTAAAACCCAAAATATCAATCCACAAATCATGCAATAATTGGTACACAACAATTATTTAGCAAGTTTAATCACTTGCCTCGGGTTCGTAGGGTCTGAATCCGTCTCGAGATCGTGTGGAAATCGAAAATCTCCACTTTCTCTCCCTTTTCTCCTTCTTTCTCTTCTTATTTCTTCTTTCTTCTTATCTCTTTCTTTCTAGGGTTTTCCTCTTTCTCTTAAGTAAGAATGATTCTCACGTGGCTTTTAAGCCTTGTCTCCCAATGTACACATCTTTAAATGATAATACACACTTTAAATGACCCGGTAACTTTAATTCGAGTCAAATGGTCCTAAATTATTTCGAAACCTAAATAGGCCCCAAGTACAGTCATTTCGACTTTCTTGACCCTTCCGAAAACAATGGTACCCTCGGGATCGCCATTCGACTCACTTTCTAACGACTCCAAACTTTGACCTCGATTGTCAATATTATTATTTCTCCAAATAAAATATTATTTATTTCTCCCAAAATAAATAAATCATTATCTCCAAAACCTCAGGTTGATACACCTTTCTCACCCCAAAACATGTCTTTGTCTTACTCCCAACTTGCTAATCCCTTTTCATCACCATTACTAATTGATTGTAAACATTAGTTAAAGGTGGGGGTACCAGTATGATTACAAATATCGAAGAAGAATTATTATTATTATTATTATCGTCTATATTGTGTGTAAAATATATATCGCAAAACCAATTTACTCGTATGAACTACACGAGATGAGGTCGTATGTATCCAAAAGGAGGATAAATGTACTAAGGTGCAAATAGTAGAAGGCTATATAGTGAATATCTAAAATAAAGTTTAAGTAGTGGAACTTAAGCGGTAAGGCATGGGCAAGAGCCTATATGACATGGTAACTTGGAATTTAAAACAAACACATGTGAAGTGTTCATTATTAAGGGTATTCGATAGCGTACTATATGGGTGGTACGGAGTAGCTTACTTGGGAGCGCAAGGATGCGATGCGCAATATCTATACAGCATTGTTTGTACCTGATATACTTTTTTCAAATTTCGGGACAAAATTCCGTTGTAAGGGGGGAAGTATGTAACGCCCCGTATTTTTTATTATTTAATAATTATGTGATTAATTATTATTGTTAGAATAATTATGTGATTAATTATTATTATAGGATTAATTAAATTATAATTCAAGAAATTAATTGTTAATTAATCCGGGTTAAAATAATTATTAACTAACGGGACAAGGGTTAATACTTATTAATTGAATATTACTGTGTGATATGTAATATGGAATTATACACTTTGATAAATTGTCGAGAGTGAGTAACACGACAGTTTGGTAATTTAAGTCTGACACGCCTGTGAGTCGTGTCGGGACTAATTAATTGGGATAGAAAGAGAATTTATTTTTATTAACATGTATGGTCATTCCGAGTATGACTTTGAGTCCGAGAGGGTCGAGATAGTCAGAAAACACTAGCCAGGTATTTTATTTGGACTTTGAAAAATTTTAGGCCAAACCGGCACCTCGTAGGGGAAGTTTTGTAATTTTGGATTTTTGGGATTTTAATTAATGGCAAAAACTAATTAAATTAAATTAAGAGTATGTGGGTGAGAGGGGAGTTATCAGTTCTAAACCTAAAGAGAGAGGGAGAGAGAACCACAAAGGAAGACGAAGGAAGCCACTAGTGTCCTTGGCACAAAACTCAAGCTCCCACACCACAAATCCCACCAAAGTGTAGATCGCGAAGAGAGGAACGCATCTATACCAACATCATCGGCAGATCAGACCGTCATATTTAAGGCAAGTGTTTATTACTTGGTTTCTTTTAGCAATAATCATGCTCATGTTAGTGTATGTGAAATTAATCATGATTTACATGTGAATTGGGTGAAAAATTGAGATTTAGATTATAATTAAGGATTGGTTTAATTAGTAGATTAAACTCCTTCATGTATGTAGATGATTAATCATGAAATTGGATTATATATTGATGAACGAATCTAGATTGATTAGGTTCTTTAATTGAAAATTTGGAAACTAGGGTTCTTATGAATTAATTTGGGGATTTCATATAATCTTAATGATTGATGACGAATTCACGATCCTAGGATGTTAGGAATGATATATAACCTGTTATGAATGATTGGGATCGATGATGAGGTGTTGGATGATGAAGTATAGAGGTTTTTTAGGATAAAAATGATGGAAAATGCTGAAATTTGGGCAAGAAGAAGAACCAGTACATCTCGGGCGAAGTCCTGCGATGTTGCGCGAAGGGGTTCATTTAAGTGACATTGTAATGTCGCGCAAAGTTTCATTCGAGCGAGACCTGCATCTCGCACGATGTCGTTCGAACGACACGTGGCAATCGTTTGAGCGACAATCCTTTCTGGCTCGAGCGACGTAGTGAATTTTGAAAAATTTTCTTAGAGTTCAATTTTGAGTTTATCGATTTACTGGAGTGAGAGAAACTGCCAGATAGTAAATTTATATAGGAAAGAATTTCGGGAAAGTATGTGAGAATTAATACTTTAATGATTCGGTATAGTGAATGCACCTTGGAGATTACGAGAGAGATAGTAATCTAAATATTAATACTACACATAGTGATGAGAATAAAATACATATGAGAAGTATATAATTAGGTTGGGAAATTACCTATGAATTCTAATAGGATGTGTGTATGCCTATTATGTGATATTATTGTTAAGTTCACTAATGGGTGATAACCCGGGGGGTGCAAGAATCTTATTGCTAGGCGCACTAATGAGTGATAACTCAGGGTTGCAGGAATTCTATTGTTAAGTGTATAACCAGGGGATACAATGATATTATTGTTAAGTGTACTAATGGGTGATAACCAGATTGTTAAATGTACTAAAGGGTGATAACCCGGGGGTACAAGAATCTTACTATTAAGTGCGCTAATGGGTATTAGCCGGGGGTACAGGATTATTATGGTTAGGTGGTTCGGTGCGCTAATGGGTCTTAGCTCGGGGGTACAGGATTTGTATATATATGTATAGGGATGATATGACTATATATATATATATATATATATATATATATATATATATATATATATATATATATATATATATATATATATGAACTTGTGAATATTTCTACTGTGTAAAACTAGTAGATATGGAAATAATAATAAATGCTTTTCACTAAGTGGCCTTAACCTAAAGGTGCAGAATTAGTGAATATAAATATAGGGATGGTGTGACTATATATGTATGAGTATACTTGGGGAATTTTCTACTTGGTGAAACTAGTAGATATAAGAATATTTATATATAAAGTAAACCTTAACGTAGAACAGATTCATTATGAAAATTGAGAAATATGTTAATTAGCTATTCGGAATAGGCTAATTTAATAGAGTATTGTATGGGCGATACGGGAATACTACTAGTGAGTACAGTTAGTATTAGAATGGCTTCAGACTAGTCAGGCTGGGTGGCTTAACTAGGGGGAATTAGATGTACGTTAGACGTGCATAATACATGAGAGGTGAGAATCTCATGTGAGAGTTCGATAACTAACATGCGTATAATACTTACTTTAGTGCAGTTTTAAATACTTGCTAAATATTTTTAAAACATCGTCCTCTGACCCGTTTCTTGCATATCTTCTGTCTTTTGCTATATATATATGTATTATATCAGGTGCTCAGCCACAGGGATACCGAAACTAGAGATTTGGATTGCTTTGCGTGCTGCAGGTGTTGTGGAAGCTGTAGGTCCTTGCATTAGACACATCCATCATTTACATTTAGTTTTATCTAGACATCTCAGTTGGGGGCATGTGTCGCCCATTCCTAGTTTTCATCAGAGTATCATTCAGCTTACTTTACAATTCTTTTAGTTGGATGGAATTTTACTATTAGTGTGTGAATTGGAATTTTGAACTGGGAGGTTTTACCAGTCTTATTTATTTCAGTATTTTATGCATGTTCAGTATTTAGTATATTCTTGTGTATGATGAATGGTTTATATTTTAATAATTAAATTGAGAAATGGTTTTATTTGGTTATATTTTAAAAAGGAAAATGTTTTGACGCCTAGCTTAATTCTATATTAAGTTATTAATATGATTATAAGTTTTTCGACAGTGATGCTAAGAATGGACCAACTGAACATTCTATTTTAAATTGGTAAATGACTGATCACCCTATATTTAAATGGGTGGGGTGTCAAAGGGGGTATCAGAGAATCAGGTTCTAGAGTCTTTTAGGATCTGTGCGGCTCATTACGTTTCAGCGTAGCGTTCTTTGATCTAGATCCTTATGATAGGATTGTTGTGTTCCCTTATGTATGCGACTTACGTTCTCCTGTTATGAATTATAATGGATGTGACTCATTATACAAAATTTTGTGTGAATAGAACACCAAACATTTTAGGACAACCAGCGAGGGCCGTAAGAAGGACTACATGAGAAGAAACTAGACGGAAGACATAAAGTAATCTGAGAATGGTGATCGTGACAAATGTCACCATGAGTACTACTTAAGAAAGTGATAATGAGATCATCACTCCGGAACAGTAGATTCCCAGGGCACAGCCGTAGATAACGATGGAATGATCTCAGGACCACCTAGCATAGTCGACAAGGGGGAAATTAGAAGGACTCTTTAGAAAACCATCAGTGAAGATGCGGAGAAGAAAGATAGAAAGTATAAAAGGCCAACGGAAGTAGAAAATTCGAAGGCAACTGTGTAGAGCGAAGTGTAATGACACTCAGAATTAAATTTGGAATTAAATTAGTAGCTCTTGGGGGCGACATAAAGTGATTAAAATTAATCACCACGTGTAAAAAGTGTGTTTGAAATGTAAAAAAAATTGGGTACGAGTTGAGCGTGAGGTCTCCCATTCGATGTGGTAATTGAGATGCAAGTGAAATTTTGAAACTTAGAACAGCGGGTAAGCTAGAGACCAATCATGAGAAAAAGGTTGAATTGCATAACGAACTTCATACCTGGAAAGGGGACCTATAATTATAAAAGGGTTTATAGTTAAAGAAGGACCGTGTGTAGAATACGATCATGGATGAGAAATCCAGCTAGAATGACTAATGTTGATGTCGTCAAGGTTATACGATGGCAAGTTATTGCAGCATTTCCAGAAGAAGTGAGCCAGGAGGGTTAGAGAATCTGGCCGAAGGGCAGAACTGAACTTAACAGCGTTAGTGAGACACCACAGGAGAGTATACACAATAGGGAACTCAGTTAGATAATTTTGAGCGATTAACTTCCTACAAGGTGACGATGAAGTCAATCAGGGCCATAGAGGCCAACCATAGTTCTGAAAGGCCAGCGTAGCCAGTGAGTTAAGACTACTCGGTCCGAGAGAAGGACATTTCAAAATGGTCAGTGGGACTAGTGACGGGGAAATGGCTCGTGAAGTTTCTCTATGAGAAGAAAGTATGACTACAAGTGTTGAATGCGTCCATATTTAAGAAGTGAGACTAATGAGATTGGAAATGGTAAACCATGCCAGTTAGGCATAACAACTGGAGGAGTGAGACTTCTAGCGAAGGAATTTGGGTTAAGAGAATTAGGCCCAGGAAATTTACAAACTGAGAGTGATGGGTTCATGCTGGACCAGTGGAGTCCTCGTTAAGAGTAGCATATAGTATGTCAAGGTCGACGGGACCAGGGATGATAATGGGAGGTCAGTAAAGCCATAATTGAGGCCTAGAGATTTTGGGCCAACGCTTCAATAATGGGCATGAAATCCACATGATGGAATAAATTGTCCACAATGAGAGGGGACAACTTTTGGATGAAATCCTAGATGTATAATGATTGCAGATGTTCACAGGTCATATTAGCAGCCACATGCTGGGACCCTATAATTAGGCGAAACTGGTGAGGTTTTGCTTCATCGTTGTGAGTAAAGGATTAATTCTAGTGACATGGGTGTGTCACAACTTATATATAAATTGAAAACCCAAAAATTTGCATGCGGGCCGAGTTTTGTGGGAACGTTAGTTTTAACAGTCTTGTTACAAATGTATTTCTCGTTGATAGTGGAAATTTTGATGTCGCCCGTGAGTGAACCAGGTGGGACCTAAGAGTATATATTGTTGTTGTAATTTACTAACTGCATTGAGTTAGCATTAGTAGAGTACATTATGGTAATGTGTATTGATTAATTATTGTATGTTTGAACGATAGTAAATTGAGTGATATAATGGTCGTGCCGAGTACTCCGGGGGGAGTAATCTTTGTTTTGTGCGGCACCACCTGAAATAGGGTTGGGCCTAGATATATGTATACATGAAACTTTCATGGTATTATAGACCTCGGCAAGTATATTGTCTAGTTATATGTGATTCCGGTGCTTAGGAATTTATTTGACTAATAAGACTTAGTATACATTCTGTTCTTTGTCGAGCAGCGAGATATAGCTCGTTAGATATATATAACGCTGAGTACTTGGGGTAGTGAGAGCGCCATGCTTCATGTTATTATTAGGGACATGAGAGTGGACGAGTAAACTTTTATGTACACATACGAAGATTGTGGGAAGGTACATAGTATGGAATGAGGGCCCTACGGACCTCGACAACCGACTAGGTTAGATAGTAGTGTATCGGGGGGTTCCTTATTTGGATTTCACTTTGTGACACATCCCACACATGAAACTAGCGGACGTCGAGAGTTGGAGAGAAGTTTGGTCGATAGTACATAAGTTTTGTACGTTGGTTATTATACCTATACAAGAATATATTTGAGAGCTGATAATTCCATTATGACTTGAGGCGAGTAGAGTCGTCTAGTCCTAGTATCATTCTTAATATAGCAATGATGCCACTGAAAGAGTGATTAAATTATGACTAGTGAGGTGGTTGAGTACATCCCTACTATATCAGCACGCCGTGTAGGAGAGGATTAATTTCAGAGAAATACATGTCATTGGTGCAATGATGCGCGAGACATAGGGTGTGTGGGCGCCCTAGGTGATCGAATCAGATAGTGAATTATGATAGTCAGGTGAATTCGACAACACATAGCCGAGAAAGCCAAAGATTTTTATGTAAAATTTAATAGAGGCCTACAATTCACGAGAAACTGAATTTCAGAATAAGGAAAAGACTTGTGTCACGCGGTGGGGGCAAAGTCACAAGTATCACGATTAGAAGTACATTCGAGAGAGTATAAAATGTAAGGCAGTGTTTTTGTTCCGAACTTTTCGATTTTTTCGATTTCCGATCTGATTTTTTCCGAATTTGGAATGAAATTTTAGTTTTCCGATTTTCGATTTTTCCGAAAAAAAAAGGATCGGAAATCGAAAATAATTATGAATTTTCGATTTTTCGATTTTTCCGATCCGATTTTTCCGAAAGTATGCCGATCCGATTTTTTCGATTTTTTCCCAAATTATTTCTGATTTTTTTGGAATTATTTTCCGATTTCCGATTTTTTCGATTTTTTGGAAGTTTCCCATATCCCACATCGGTTGGGAGAGGGAGAGGGCTTCAAAATATGCTATATAAAAGGAGAGTATCCTCCTAACTTCTATACAAATATGAAAAATGAGCCAAATCCTCATGTGTTTACATGTTGGGTTAAGCCATTTTCATTGTTTCTTTAAAATGAGAATATCGAGTAATCAAAAATCCATAATTTATTTTTTTGAAATTTTGGAATTTTCGAAATTTCTGGATTTTTAATATATTTTGTGAATTTCCGATTTTTTTTCGATTTTTGCCGATTTTTCAATTTTTTCGAATTCGGATTTTTTTTTTATTTTTCGAAAAAATCGGATCGGAAATCGGAATAGTTATTTTATTTCCGAAAAAATTGGATTTTTTTCCGAATAGGCATTTTTCGATCCGATCCGGCCGAAACACAACCCTAATAAAATGTATCAGGTTCCAAATAACAGTGGTGAAGGGTTATGATGTAGAGTAATACTGTAAAGTTCGTCTTGTAGTGGGTCACCTGACTGTTGGAAAAAGGGTGGACAATCCGAAACCAGTGGGGCTTCTTCCACTAGTGAATGGGAGAGTATCCCCAAGATCTTCTCATGTAGCTGAGATGGTGAGACTATAGGTCCCGAGATAAGATTGAGTAAGGCCCACCATCCGTAGAAGGATGGGCAGGACAAGCGGTCTAATCGGATGCTGGAGAGCAATTTTATGTGTAACCCTAAATCTTAGGGGAGGACGAGAGCAGTACATTCCACTAGTGGAGTTTGTGTCCAAATAACCTCTGTAAGTGCACATTTGGGCAGAGTACTAGTAGAGGCATGGCACGGTAAATTTTGTTGTTGTCCTGCTTAATAGTTAAAGTTGGGGGTACCAGTATGATTACAAATATTGGAGAAGAATTGTTATTATTGTGTATATTGTGTGTGAAATATATATGGCACAACCAATTTACTCGTACGAATGACATGAGATGAGGTCGTATGTATCCGAATGGAGGATAAATGTACTAAGGTGCAAATAGTAGAAGGCTATATAGTGAATATCTAAAATAAAGTTTAAGTAGTGGAACATAAGCGGTAAGGCTTGGGCAAGAGCCTATATGACAGGGTAACTTGGAGTTTAAAACAAACACATGTGAAGTGTTCATTATTAAGGGTATTCGATAGCCTACTATATGGGTGGTACGGAGTAGCTTACTTGGGAGAGCAAGGATGCGATGCGCAATATTTATACAGCGTTGTTTGTACCTGGTATACTTTTTCCGAATTTCGGGACGAAATTCTGTTGTAAGGGGGGAAGTATGTAACACCCCGTATTTTTTATGATTTAATAATTATGTGATTAATTATTATTGTTAGAATAATTATATGATTAATTATTATTGTAGGATTAATTAAATTATAATGCGAGAAATTAATTGTTAATTAATTTGGGTTAAAATAATTATTAACTAGCGGGACAAGGGTTAATACTTATTAATTTAATATTACTGTGTGATATGTAATATGGAATTATACACTTTGATAAATTGTCAAGAGTGAATAACACGACAGTTTGGTAATTTAAGTCTGACACGCCTGTGAATCGTGTCGGGACTAATTGATTGGAATAAAAAGAGAATTTATTTTTATTAACTCGTATGGTCATGTCGAGTGCGCCATTGAGTCTGGGAGAGTCAAGATAGTCAAAAAACACTACGCGAGTATTTTATTTGGACTCCAGAATATTTTACGCCAAACCGGCACCCCATAGAGGTAGTTTTGTAATTTTGGATTTTTGGGAGTTTAATTAATGAAAAAAATTAATTAAATTAAATTAAGAGTACGTGTGGGAGAGGGGAGTTATTAGTTCTAAACCTAAAGATAGAGGGAGAGAGAACCACATAGGAAGGAGAAGGAAGCCATTAGTGTCCTTGGCACAAAACTCAAGCTCCCGCACTACAAATCCCACAAAAGTGTAGATCGCGAAGAGAGGAACGCATCTATACCAACATCACCAGTGGATCGGACCGTCATATTTGAGGCAAGTGTTTATTACTTGCATTCTTTTAGCAATAATCATGCTTATGTTAGGTTAAATTAATCATGATTTACATGTGAATGGGGTGAAAATTGGAGATTTAAATTATAATTAAGGACTGATTTAATTAGTAGTTTAAATTCCTTCATGTATGTAGATGATTAATCACGAAATTGGATTATATATTGATGAACGAATATGGATTGATTAGGTTCTTTAATTAAAAATTTGGAAACTAGGGTTCTTATGAATTAATTTGGGGATTTCATATAATCTTGGTGATTGATGACGAATTAACGATCCTAGGATGTTAGTAGTGATATATAACATGTTGTGAATGATCGGGATCGATGATGAGGTGTTGGGTGATGAACTGTAGAGGTTTTTTAGGCTTAAAAATGGTGGTAAAACGTTGAAATTTGGGCAAGAAGACGAACTAGCACGTCTCACGCGAAGTCGCGCGATATCGCGCGAAGGGGGTCGTTCAAGCGATATTGTAATGTCGCGCGAAGTTTCTTTCGAGCGAGACCTGCATCTCGCGCGATGTCATTCGAATGACACGTGGAAATCGTTCGAGCGACAATCCTTTCTGGTTAGAGTGACGTAGTGAATTTTGAAAATTTTCTTAGAGCCTAGTTTTGAGTTTATCGGTTTACTGGAGTGAGAGAAACTGCTAGATAGTAAATTTAAATGGGATAGAATTTCGAGAAAGTATGTGATAGTTAATACTTTAATGATTCGGTATAGAGAATGTACCTTGGAGATTATGAGAGAGATAGTAATCTAAATATTTATACTACACGTAGTGATGAGAATAAAATACGTATGAGAAGTATATAATTAGGTTGGGAAATACCTATGAATTCTAATAGGATGTGTGTATGCCTATTATGTGATATTATTATTAAGTGCACTAATGGGTGATAACCCGGGGGTGCAAGAATCTTATTGCTAGGCGCACTAATGAGTGATAACTCGGGTGTGCAGGAATTCTATTGTTAAGTGTACTAATGGGTGATAACCCGGGGGTACAACGATATTATTGTTAAGTGTACTAATGGGTGATAACCCGATTGTTAAGTGTACTAAGGGGTGATAACTCGAGGGTACAAGAATCTTATTATTAAGTTCGCTAATAGGTATTAGCCCGGGGGTGCAGGATTATTATGGTTAGGTGCGCTAATGGGTCTTAGCCCGGGGATACAGGATTTGTATATATATGTATAGGGATGATGTGACTATATATATATATATATATATATATATATATATATATATATATATATATATATATATATATATATATATATATATATATATATATATATATATGTGTGTGTGTGTGTGTGTGTGTGTGTGTATATGTGTGTGTGTGTGTGTGTGTGTGTGTTTGTGTGTGAACTTGTGAATATTTCTACTGTGTAAAACTAATAGATATGGAAATAATAATAAATGCTTTGCACCCAGTGGCCTTAACCTAAGGGTGCAGGATTAGTGAATATATATATAGGGATGGTGCGACTATATATATGAGTATACTTGGGGAATTTTCTACTTGGTGAAACTAGTAGATATAAGAATATTGATATATAAAGTAAATCCTAACGTAGAACAGATTTATTATGAAAATTGAGAAACATGTTAATTAGCTATTGAGTATTGTATGGGAGATAAGGGAATACTACTAGTGAGTATAGTTAGTATTAGAATCGCTTCAGACTTGTCAGGCTGGGTAGCTTTACTAGTGGGAATTAGATGTACGTTAGGCATGCACAACAGATGAGATGTGAGAATCTCATGTGAGAGTTCGATAACTAACATGCATATAATACTTGCTAAATATTTTTAAAACATTGGTCTCTGACCCGTCTCTTGCATCTCTTCTCTCTTTTTCTATATATATATATATATATATATATATATATATTATATCAGGTCCTCAGTCACAGGGATACCAAAACTGGAGATTTGGATTGCTTTACGTGCTGCAATTGTTGTGGAAGCTGTAGGTCCTTGCATTAGACGCATCCATCATTTCCATTCAATTTTATCTAGACATCTCAGTTGGGGGTATGTGTCTCCCATTGCTAGTTTTCATCAGAGTATCGTTGAGTTTACTTTACAATTTTTCGATAGTGATGCTAAGAATGAACCAATTGAACATTCTGTTTTAAATTGGTAAAGGACTTATCACCCTATATTTAATTGGACAGGGTGTCACACTAATCCTATGATGCTTTTATTTAATCTCCCTTTCTCAACTCACTCGAATACCAAAATTTGTATCTTTTCAAAATAATATATCCAATTGAATCCCAGAGTCCTCATTTCCATGAGTACAAAGATCGTGGTTGTAAATAAATAATAATAATAACTTTTTGAAGACCAAGACTATAATTATATACCTATGAAGCAATTTATCTAAAACTTTAAGGACAATCCAAAAACTCATGCCCTTGAGATAACAATTCGTCCTTTTAAATGCCATTTGGATGTAAATGAATCATTTGTTAAATACAAAGACGCTAACGGACATTTTACCATATATAAATATAAAAATGTTTTAATTGAAATAATAAACAACAACCTTTAGTTAAAATAAGACGCCAAATTAAAAATTCCATGAGAAAAAAAGGAATACCAAAGCAATGACGATGAAGTCTGCAATAGATGATATCATTTTGGTTGCTAGAGAATCGTCGGTGAATGACAAAAAACACTAAAAAATTGTGATCGAAAGAAATTTTGATTACTATTTTGTATGAGGGTATCCTTCTAAGAAATTGTAAAAGCAATGCACTCACTAAATCTATAATGGAGTGAAGCTTGTGCCTATAGCAATAGGATTACTGGCTATATCAAATTCACAATTTATTTCCCATCTTCTTTGTGATCAAACGATAATCATTTTTTTTTGTAAAAGAAAACCAAATCCTACAGCAAAACAACTTAAGAGATCATAAAAATAGCAATTTAACTTCTCACTTGAATCATTTTTCTTGGAAAAAATTAATGAAAACACTAATGCCAGAAATCCATATTCAAAATCACTACAATTTCCAAAAGCCAAATATTTTTTAATATTCAAGATTTAACAGTGTCCATTCAAGAGATCTAAGTTTGGAATTGACAACATGTATTGCTTATTAAAAGAAGCACACTACAATGTAATTTGAAGCACCAACTATTTGGGTTGATTTACATAAATAACGTAAGAATAAGAAATTAAAAATAAAGCATGAATAAAAATTGTGAAACAAACAAAGTTATGCATACAGGATAAGCATCAAGGGCGCAAGGATCGAATGATGTACACATATAATAGATTACAGAATTATGATCTTCTGTGGTTCCTCAGAAGTTCAATAAATTTATGTAAGTATACACCTCTCTCTCTCTCTCTCTCTCTCTCTCTCTCTCTCTCTAATAATAATAGAGTTTAAAATTTGATACATGTTGGTGTAGGTGAAAGAGGAACCGGATCGTCGAGGATGAAAGAAGAGTGGAGTTTTTTGTGCAAGCGAAAGAGCAGCCGATGATTATCGATAACAAGTATAAATGAAGGAGGAAATACCATGGGAAGAAGAAAATAGGTAAACACGATGGAAATGGTGAAAGGGCGCAATAGGGAAATGTACAACATGTCAATGAGAGAAAAATAAAATTCATTTGATATGCCACGTGGCCACTCTAAAGAAAGAGGAGTCTTTTAAGTCTTGTATAGCATTTTATAGTATATAAAAGATTGGTTATGAGGTCTTCATACATGACTAGTAAGTTTCTATAATTTTTCCAACTCTATCTTTTGTGGTTTCCAATAATGAGTCCAAATCTTATTGGAATTACTTTTTTTCGAAAATGAGTATAAATTTTATAGCATTGAAGAGTAAAAATATGCATAAGAGAGATTATTCTCTATGGAGTAGAATGTGAGTAAATAAAGAATAAATAAAAACATACTTTTGTGTAACTAAGAGTGCTAATATTCGAGGAATTTGGAATGGAACAACCAGGAATTAGCATGTAAGAAGGCATGGGAGTTTGTATCATGGACAAGATAAGCAAAAGGGCTGACGCATAATTTTATGAGTAATTCTATATGGACCCTTGAATCGGACCCTTTTTTTAACCCATTGATGTGATGGTGTTTATAATGGACCCCACGTGAACTACAAATACTACCCCATATGAGCATGACACATTACTAGGTCTAGAAAAAGGGTTACTCTAATTTTATATGCTTGATTATGTATATCTTATAGGATGATAGACCAACATATTTTTACTTATGTCTTCTTTTTCGTAACAAAATTTACTGCTACAATAAGTTTTACATGTCATTTATTTTCTTTTCTTTATTTTTGCCAAATGCATTTCATATAATTTTGATGTAATATGAATGGTTTCTTTATCGAGGTTGAGTTTTCCAAAAAACTTAGCTACTTGACATGAAAAGGACTCGCATAATCACTACTTAAATATTGTTTCTTCGAAACATAATATTACACGTGCAGACGTGTGCATCGATTAGTAAACATCAAATACAACTACACGTCTCTCTCGACTAACCTTTTTGAATCTCTTGCATGAAACTTGAATATAAAATCGAACACATGACATCCTACATGTGCAATAAATAATAATAATTTATTAAACCATTTTCCTCCTAAATTCTAACACACTTACTTTTTCGATAAAAAACTTCACTAATTTGTATTTTGACTTAACCCTATATTTTTTTGACAAAAATATCATTTTAGACGTCTTCTTCACCAAATAAAAACATAACCTAAAAAATCTCAAACCACCATTTATGGCACCATTAATGTACCCAGACATAATCCCCCACCACCCTAATATTCTTTTTCCTTTCTTCTCTTAGCTCCCACATGGTTCAACAACTCAATTATCTGCCAAAAAAACCACCCCTTCACTACCGATACAAACTTCGTCGACCTCCTCCAACAATAACAAAATACAAACTCAGATTCCTCCAGTTCAAATGAATGGCTTAAGTGTCATGAATATCATTGATAAAAAGAAGATCAATAAAGATAGACAAGAAATAGTATGGAGAGGGAGACAAATCAGAATGGGAGATTAATTTCGAGAGTAAAACAGCAACAAATCTTATTCATCAATTATCAATGCCCTACAATCAAATTACAACTATCCATTTGTACACCTCTACTGATGTAATGACATTTCTGCTAACAGTCCATTTAGAATACAACGGGCATAACAACACTTGACTAGCGGCACTTGACATTTGGACTAGATTTTCTAAACAATGGCACAATCTTGAGTCTTGACAGAACCAAAAATGGACAAGCCTTAATACATGGATGGTGGTTTGGGGGTGGTGGAGGATTACATCTAGGACCATTGTTGCCTCCATGGATGATGGTGATTTGGGAAAATGGAGAATAGGGTATTTTTGTCCAAACAATATAGCGGGTAAGTCAAAATATAAATCGATACTTTTTTTAACGGGAATAATAACGGAGTTATAATCTATGAGGTTATGCCTAATTTTTTTAACATTAGGGGATTAAGTCAAAATAAGTTATAATTGTTGGATATAAATTAAAAAAGATCTTTAAAATCACAAGAGATCTAATGGATATGAGACATAATTGATGATGTGGATGTATATACTTTGTATGTGAATTAGAAATGGATGTGTCCACATGGTTGAATTACCTGTATGTTGAGGGATTCTTTTCTTAAAAATATTTCTTGCATTTGCCCTAATATATAATTTACACACAAGTATGACATGTCCCAAGATATCATAATATTTAAGGGACTTTAGACAAACCCCTTGCTTGGACCTATATGGATTACGGATTTCTTTTTCATTTGTTTCAAATTTAATAAAGTGGGGTCGTTGTTTAATGGAATAATAAGATACTAATTTAGTGGAAAAAAAAAGACTAGGTTATCTGTTTTATGGTATATTGAAATTTGTGAATGTTTATGTAGGTATTCGAGTACCTGTTACTAGTGGCGGACTCGACAGGAGCGACACTGGGGCAAGAATTGAGAGGGATGTGTCAATTGTTAAAATCCTTATTTTGTAATGTTAGAGGGATTGATAATGATCCATTTATTCGGAGAATAAAAGAACTCTTAAAAATTACAAAGTGGAAATTATTGTTTTAATTAAACCAAAATGTAACAACCCGCCCTTTGGAGACAATTAAATTCCATAATTGAGTATAAATTGGAAATTTGGAAAATTTCTTGAAATAGTAATTTTTGGAATTTTCGAGGATTAGATGATTTTCGATGGGTGTTGTAACTATTTTTCGAATTAAATAGGTCGAAGTATTTTAATTATATGTCGTCGTGGAGTAAAGCGACAAAAAGGTAAGATTTTGATTAGAAAACCCGCATAAAGTTATTTTGGGTTAAATAGTGGTTTGCGTTCAAGTACCTCGGATGGAAATTTCAACTACGCCGTGAGTCTCGGAATGTCCGAGATAGCCGAAAAAGAGTGTCCGATTGCCAAAATTGAGTTTCGAGGAATTTTAAAGTTAAACGGGCTCGTAATTGAGTAAACGAGTCGTTTTTATATAAAGAGGGAAAGAAAAGAGAAAGAGAAGAAAGAAAAGAGAGAGACGAGAGAGGAGGAGGAAGAGAAGAGAGAAGAAAAAGGAAGATTCGGGCCAAACTCCACAGGATTCGGCTCGAGGTCGTCGGATTATATCCACGAGGTAAGTGTTTACTTGCTTTATTTCCATTTTTGCATAAATATCTCATACCGTAGTTTGGTATAAACAAACCCTAAAGATTTTGGGTTGGGTTTTCGTGGATAAAACGGGTTTTCGGGAGATAAAATGAATAAACCCCTAAAAAAATTTAATTGGAGATACCCAGAAATTTATTTGAAATTAATTGGTAGTTTTGGGTTCTAGGATGTTTAGAACCCTTAATATATGTGTATTTGTAGTTGATTGAGGTTGTAGGACGTTGGGTGAGGTGACAAAAGCTCAGGAGAAGCTTTAATGGCCGAAACCGTCTCGGAGAAGATGATGAATAGTTGACCTGCGTCCTACCGAATCGATTCGGACTAGAGGCGAATCGATTCAGCTCCTTCTCAAAAAATAAAAATTGTAGATCTTTTTGACGCGTTCTGGTGGGTGCCGACCGCATATTTTTTTGATTTTTTTTTGGATTTATAGTGATTTTTCTACGGAAAGCTATCCGAGATCGAAATCATTAGTTAGAACTTATTGGAGATAAATATTAGGGGTTCTCAAAAGGATTGTTAGGACCTCTAAAGAATTTGAGGAGGTATTGGAGATAATTATGCGTATAGAAAGCATCGTTATATCGATTATTATTGGGCAAATCCTATGAGGTGATTAGGATGAAATTGAGAATATAGATATTTATTCAATTAGTGTAAAGTGGTATAATTGGAGATATCCTACAAATCCGTAGAGGCGATTGAGGTATTTATTACTTATCAAAGTGAGGAAATACTTGGGTTTAGTATCATGTGTATATGAATGCATGATTATGATTATCTGAGAGAATCTTTGGGATTATTGGTCATCGCTATATGAGATTGGCAATCATGGCCATTTATATATTCGGGGAGGAATATATGGTATATGTATGTACTATGTGATTAAAGTATATATATATGATATGAGGTAAATGATTTTAAAAATGTAAAAATGAATATTTTCAAAATGGAAAAGAAATTATTTTCATAATTAATAAATTATGGTTACACACCAATCGCTATCATAAGGGAAGTTGTGTGCGTATGGTGATGCCCCCTGGCTAATGAATGCAGGGTGGATATAGTCCTAGGCCATATGAGCGATTATATTTTACTGTGCTGGTTAAGAGATTCTGGGTGTGGTCTTGACTATCCCGCAGGTATATGGCCGCTTCTCGACATTGGTAGCTTCCCAAGTTGTCTTGTTTGATAGGCCGTGGAAAATGATAGCCATTTAGGGGCGCGTCTAGTGTGGAAATCCGGAAGGGTGGTCTTAGATTTGTTAAAGAATTTTATGCTAATAAAACGGCTTTAAATACATTTCCTGGATGGAAGAAGGGAAATGCGATAATTGTTTTGGCTTCAGATACGTTTCCAGGATAGAAGAAGGGAAATGGAAGCATATGATATGATCAAAGCATTTTTATGATAATAAAAATGGTTGTGAATACATTTCCTGGATATAAGAAGGGAAATGGGATTTTTTAAAACAGAAAGGCATTTTTATGATAATAAAACTGGCTTTTAAAAAGTTATATGATGTGTTAAAGAAATTCATGTTAATGAATTGGCTTTTAAATATATTTCGTGGATATAAGAAAGGAAATAGAAAGTTTTGAAATGAGTATAGAATACACCTCAGTTTGGAAGATAGATCTGTATGTGTATGATAAAGTTGTATATAAAGTAAACCTCAGTTCGGGAGATATTATCCGGATGTATATGGTAAAACGTATATAAAATGAATATGATATGTATATTAATACATTAGTTTTGTACTACGGGCTTAACGGATCTCTACCATTAACCCTGCCAAGTAGTAGTGTATCGGGGGGTTCCTTGTTTGGATTTCACTTCGCGAGACACCCCACACACGAACTTAGTGCAGTGTTGAGAATGGAGGGAAGTTTAGCCCTTAGTACTCGGATTGGATGGGTTTCCAGTAGACGGGAACATTAGATTATTTAGGCGGGGTAGCTTAACTAGAAGGTTAAGTGCATTAGGTGTGCACTGTTAGAAGAGAGGTGAGGGGTATCTCATGGGAGTGCGATACCAAACTTAAATATGAGATAAAACCTTTTTTCTAAAAATAAAGCATTTATGCACTTGCAAAATATTTTCAAACTCAGGCTCTGACCCGTTTATCTACTTTTCCTCTCTTGATATATATATATATATATATATATATATATATATATATATATATATATATATATATATATATATATATATATATATATATATTACATAGGTGTCCAAACACAGGGACGCCAGGATGGCACTTCTTTCGAGTCAGACGTCAGCTGCAGCAGCTGTGGATGCGTGAAGGTTTTTTATAGTCACTTCCATTTTTGTACTCTAGATAGGAGGTACTGTATAAATATCCGGGTCAATGGTCCAATTGCATTTATTTATTCTTTTAGCATAGCATTCGATATGGTTGTATATTTTTGACCGAGTGTTCGGTTATTTTATTTCATTTCAGTATCATTTCCGCAAAATTTGTGTGGATGTTTTAATTGTAGTTATTAAAAAGAGTATTTAAGTAAAAATTTTGACAACGGCCTAATAGGTTAATAGTAATTAAATGGACTTTCGACAGTGATGCTAAGAATGATCCATATGAGACTCCTGTCATAATTTGATATAGGAGTGATCGCCCGGTATCTGATTAGGCGGGGTGTCACAGATGGTATTTGAGCATCAGGTTCTAGTGTCCTTAGGAATCTGTGCGGACGTACTACGCCTTCAGCGTTGCTCTCAATTTGATATAGAGCCTCAGGATTAGGATTGTTGATTTCTCTTGTAAGATGTCGTTATCCTTCCATAGTATAAGGTTATAGTAATCTTTTGCGCGCTCGTTTGAGATTCGTGTGCGAGGCTTGGAGGGAAGCAGGAGGTGAGGCTTAGTTGGAGCTATAAGGTTCAAGCTTGTAGTGGAATTTACTTCTAACGGAGAAGTTATGAGGACTGGTAAGATGATTGTAAGGAGCAGGGTAAAGTGGTTATTATGAGTTTTACCTCAATGAAGGAGGTATATTTGGTGTGGCTTGATAAAGTCGTGGTGTTTCGTTAGCCCTAGACTCGTGTGTGTAATTTGAGTTGTGGCGGTATCGATAACATTATATAATCTATGTCTATGTGTTTTTCGCGATAATGGAATTTTATTTTCCTTCATTCTCCATAAAGGTGGGTGTTGATATATTGTGTGTGTGTATATATATATATATATATATATGGTTTGGGATGCTCGTTTTAAATGTCTATACGAGTATGGTGATATGGTGAGCATATAATGTTATTGGTTGTTCGAAGCGATAGCAGGCTAATGATGGCAAGACTATCGTGTCCGTAGTTCCAGGGTGGAACGGGTTGTTATTGCGATGCCTCACCTGGATACAGGTTTAGTTCGCCTTTATTGTTATGGGTAGATGGAACTTCTTTGAGTGAAGGTTTCATTCTCGTGATTTGAATATGTGGCGACCTTATAGATATGATTTGAGGTGTGTCGGGTTAATTTCTGAGCTGTGAGTCTAAGCTCATTATTGATTGCGCAGAGACTGAGTGTATTGTGATGCGCTTAATGGTGTGGCTCCTAGATAGAGTCGGGAGTTCAGACCACATTTTGTTGAGTGAGGGGATATGGTATCCTGGTTGCATGTTCGAAAATAACAGACCTCCATGACCGACAAAGTTACGTAGGAGCGTGTGGAGGGGTTCCTTGTTTGGATTTCTCTTTGCGAGACGCTCCACACATGAATCTTAACGGCGTCGGGAGTGGATAGATGTTATAGGATGCGAGGATGTTGGTTTTGTGGAAAAGTCTTATAGTGTGGATGAACCACTATAGACTATGAGCTATATGCTGATGGTATACTTATGGAAATATTGTGCTATGGAAAAGCACTAAAGTGGTCCTCTCACCACAAGTTGGTGGGTGAAGTAGGATTTAGAGAAATTGATTTGAAGATTTTGGCCAGGCCTTAATGAAAAGGCAAACTTTGATGAAATATGTTTCGGGTATGATGTACGTAGTGCTCATATAGAGAGTAGGAACTTCGATTGGTTAGGTTTCCTTCTGTATGGACGGAAGGATAAGATAGTAGAAATGCATTCGTAGGTTAGCTTAGGTAGGATTTAGGACGTCCCACTGGTTTGCCTTAGGTCGCTATATCTCAATGATCGACAACGCGAGGGAGTAGTGTAATGGGAGGGTTCCTTGTTTGGATTTTTCTTTGGCGAGACGTCCCACGCATGAAACCAAGCAAATGTCGGAAGTTGAGAGAGGCCTTGGGAACTAGGGATATACTTAGGATTATATTCGTTTCGCGTAGGTAGGACATCGCATAGACCTTAGTATTATTAGGACATAAGTTTGATAGAGTTAGTGGCGCCGATGTAAGGAGAATTGAATTTCGTGGGTTGGGAGGACCCATATGTGAGTATTACACCGAGGAAAGGAGACCCTTATTGGGAAAGAGTGTTACGTATCAGACGTTCACCATGGATGTGCAGATGTGCACAGGTTAGAAAGGTGTATAGGCGCCTTAGTGGGTTGGTTTATATGCCGCCTGAAATAGAAGGGGCGTAGTATATAAAGTTGTGGTTTATGCCGTGAGGCAGTCACGATAGGTTTGGAGTGTGTGAGATGGAGAGTTGTTGATGTGCATTAGAAGATAAAAATTTAGATGAGCTTATAGGAAGCTAGTACATTTGAGTACACCTTGAGGTAGGAGGAATATGGTAAAGGACTATAGTTTTAGAACCTTTTGATTTTGGGGTACTAAGACATAGGGGGATTTGTGATCGTAGTTTGGTGATGTAGGTTGTATCCAAATTTCAAGGACAAAATTCCGTTGTAAGGGGGGAGTATGTAACAACCCGCCCTTTTGGAGACAATTAAATTCCATAAATGAGTATAAATTGGAAATTTGGAGAATCTTTCGAAATAGTGATTTTTGGGATTTTCGAGGATTAGATGATTTTCGATGGGTGTTGTAACTATTTTTGGGATTAAATAGGTCGAAGTATTTTAATTATATGTCGTCGTGGAGTAAAGCGACAAAAAGGTAAGATTTTGATTAGAAAACCCGCATAAAGTTATTTTGGGTTAAAATAGTGGTTTGCGGTCAAGTACCTCGGATGGAAATTTTGACTGCGCCGTGAGTCTCAGAATGTTCGAGATAGTCGGAAAAGAGTGTCCGATTGTCGAAATTGAGTTTCGGGAAATTTTAAAGTTAAACGGGCTCGTAATTGAGTAAACGAGTCGTTTTGGGGTTTTAAGGGTTAAAACCCCTTTTCTTCCTATATAAAGAGGGAGAGAGGGAAAGAAAAGAGAAAGAGAAGAAAGAAAAGAGAGAGAAGAGATAGAGGAGGAAGAGAAGAGAGGAGGAAGAGAAGAGAGGAGAAAAAGGAAGATTCGGGCCAAACTCCGCAGGATTCGGCTCGAGGTTGTCGGATTATATCCACAAGGCAAGTGTTTACTTGCTTTATTTCCTTTTTGCATAAATATCTCATACCGTAGTTTGGTATAAACAAACCCTAAAGATTTTGGGTTGGGTTTTCGTGGATAAAACGAGTTTTCGGGAGATAAAACGAATAAACCCCTAAAATTTTCTAATTGGAGATACCTAGAAATTTATTTAAAATTAATTGGTGGTTTTGGGTTCTAGGATGTTTAGAACCCTTAATATATGTTTATTTGTAGTTGGTTGAGGTTGTAGGACGCTGGGTGAGGCGACAAAGGCTCGGGAGAAGCTTTAATGGCCGAAACCGTCTCGGAGAAGACGATGAATAGTTGACCTGCGTCCTATCGAATCGATTCGGTCTATAGGCGAATCGATTCGGCTCCTGGTCAAAAAATAAAAATTGTAGATCTTTTCTACTTGGTCGTGTAGGCGCCAACCGCGTATTTTTTTATTTTTTTTGGATTTATAGTGATTTTTCTACGAAAAGTTGTCCGAGATCGAAATCATTAGTTAGAACTTATTGGAGATAAATATTAGGGGTTCTCAAAAGCAGTGTTAGGACCTTTAAAGAATTTGAAGAGATATTAAAACTTTGGGTTTGTAGGAATAAATCCAAGTTATGAATTAAATAGAGATTGGATTGAGTTTTGGGTATTTTGGAGTTTGAGAAATCGCCCAAACTGTGGCCCTCGAACAGGCCGAATCGATTCGAGTCCAGGCCGAATCGATTCGCCTAAGGGGATCTTTGTTTCTGCAATGGTCTGAATCAATTAAGATCTAGACCGAATCGATTCGCCATTAAGGACCTATTTGCAGAACAGTTTTCGAATCGATTCGAATTGGGGGCCGAATCGATTCGCTTTGGTCAGAATGGCCAGTTTTCTTCCCTTAAGAGTTTAGGGAGTTAAATTTCAATTTGGGATTTTTATGGAGAATCCTAGTTATGATATTGGGACTCCTAAATGAGGGTTTTGAGGGTAAATAAACCTTTAGATGAAAGAGAATGCCTTGGATTGGTGTAGGGCATATCCCGGGGAACGGACATAGTTTAAGTTCAAGAAAGAATACTCCCTGGTAGGCCTGTCAATGGATCGGATTTTATCCGAATCCGAATCCGAATCCGATCCGTTTACACGGATTTGGATCACTCCTTGAAATCCGATTACCCGATTATCCGATTACCCGATTACCCGTTTATTAAATGGAGCGGATTTGGATTCATATGATCCGATCCGTTAATAATCCGATCCGTTTAATATATATCTATATATATAATATTTTTAATTAATATATATATTGTATTTAGAAATTTATTAATATTTTAAATATATATTTTAATAGTTATTTATAATAGTCCTATATTAATATATATTGCATTTATTTATAATAGTAATTTATATTATAATAGTTATTTAAATATATTTTTTGAAATATATATTATAATAGTTATTTATAATATATATTGTATTTTGAAATTTATAATAGTTATTTATAATATTATAATCGGATCGGATCGGATAAAAGGATCGGATTAACGGATTCTTAACGGATTCTGATAATCGGATTCGGATTTGGATAATCGGATAATCGGATCGGATCCGAATCCGTTTAACATAAACGGATTCGGATTTGGATTGGCCTGATCCGGTCCGAATCCGACCCGTTTACAGGCCTACTCCCTGGAATATTTCTGTGGGTATTTAGGCCTATATAATTATGCGTATAGAAAGCATAGTTATATCGATTATTGTTGGGCAAATCCTATGAGGTGATTAAGATGAAATTAAGAATATAGATATATATATTCAATTAGTGTAAAGTGGTATAATTGGAGATATCATATAAATCCGTAGAGGCGATTGAGGTATTTATTACTTATCAAAGTGAGGAAATACTTGGGTTTAGTATCATGCGTATATGAATGCATTATTATGATTCTCTGAGAGAATCTTTGGGATTATTGGTCGTCGCTAGATGAGATTGGCAATCATGGCCATTTATATATTCGGGGAGGACTATATGGTATATGTATGTACTATGTGATTAACGTATATATATATGATATGAGGTAAATGATTTTGAAAATGTAAAAATGAATATTTTCAAAATGGAAAAGAAATTATTTTCATAATTAATAAATTATGGTTACACACCTCCCTAAATCGCTATCATAAGGGAAGTTGCGTGCGTATGGTGATGCCCACTGGCTAATGAATGCAGGGTGGATATAGTCCTAGGACATATGAGCGATTATATTTTACTGCGCTGGTTAAGAGATTCTGGGTGTGGTCTTGACTATTCCGTAGGCATATGGCCGCTTCCCGACATTAGTAAGTACCCAGGTTGTCTTGTTTGATAGGACGTGGAAGATGATAGCGGTTTAGGGGCGCGTCCAGTGTGGAAACCCGGAGGGGTGGTCTTAGATTTGGTAAAGCATTTTATGATAATAAAACGGCTTTAAATACATTTCCTGGATGGAAGAAGGGAAATGGGATAATTGTTTTGGCTTCAGATATGTTTCCCGGATGGAAGAAGGGAAATGGAAGCATATGATAGGATCAAAGTATTTTTATGATAATAAAAATGGCTTTGAATACATTTCCTGGATATAAGAAGGGAAATGGGATTTTTTAAAACAGAAAAGCATTTTTATGATAATAAAACTGGCTTTTAAAAAGTTATATGATGTGTTAAAGCAATTCATGTTAATGAATTGACTTTTAAATATATTTCCTGGATATAAGAAAGGAAATAGAAAGTTTTGAAATGAGTATAGAATACACCTCAGTCCGGGAGATAGATCCGGATGTGTATGATAAAGTTGTATATAAAGTAAACCTCAGTCCGAGAGATATTATCCGGATGTATATGGTAAAATGTATATAAAAATAATATGATATGTATATTAATACATTAGTTTTGTACTACGGGCTTAACGGATCTCTACCATTAATCCTGCCAAGTAGCAGTGTATCGGGGGGGGGGGGGGTCCTTGTTTGGATTTCGCTTCGCGAGACACCCCCACGCACGAACTTAGTACAGTGTTGAGAATGGAGGGAAGTTTAGCCCTTAGTACTCGGGTTGGATGGGTTTCCAGTAAACGGGTACATTAGATTAGTTAGGCGGGGTAGCTTAACTAGAAGGTTAAGTGAGTTAGTTGTTCACTGTTAGAAGAGAGGTGAGGAGTATCTCATGGGAGTGCGATACCAAACTTAAATATGAGATAAAACCTTTTTTCTAAAAATAAAGCATTTATGCACTTGCAAAATATTTTCAAACTCGGGCTCTGACCCATTTATCTACTTTTCCTCTCTTGCTCTCTATATATATATATATATATATATATATATATATATATATATATATATTACATAGGTGTCCAGACACAGGGACGCCTGGATGGCACTTCTTTCGAGTCAGACGTCAGCTGCAGCAGCTGTGGATGCGTGCAGGTTTTTTTATAGCCGTTTCCATTTTTGTACTCTAGATAGGAGGTACTGTATAAATATTCGGGCCAATGTTCCAGTTGCATTTATTTATTCTTTTAGCACATCGTTCGATATGGTTGTATATTTTTGACCGAGTGTTCGGTTATTTTATTTCATTTCAGTTTCATTTCCGCAAAATTTGTGGGGATGTTTTAATTGTAGTTGTTAAAAAGCGTAGTTAAGTAAAAATTTTGACATCGACCTAATAAGTTATTAGTAATTAAATGGACTTTCGACAGCGATGCTAAGAATGATCCATATGAGACTCCTGTCATAATTTGATATAGGAGTGATCGCCCGGTATCTGATTAGGCGGGGTGTCACACAAAAGTTTAACGAATTAGTATTGAGTATATGTGGGGGGGAAAATTGATGGAGGTGTCATTAAATTGGGAAGTTCTATTCGGGTTCTTTGGAAAAATAATTGGTTTTGAGGCTCCCATTTTTCATTATAGAGAGAGTGAGTGAATGTTTGTTATTAAAATATGAATCCGTACTGTGATTTGATATGGTGTGGGTGTGTATTGTTGTGAATATGAGAGCTGTGTAATCCTTTCATGGATTTTCTACTGAATGGCTTGCTAATGTTAATCTCTCCTTGATCATTGACTGGAGATCAAAATGGGTATTTTGCATTGTGTTGATCACTAATTTGTATCATTCTTCAAAATATTAAGGGATAGTAATCTCTCACAAATGCTCGAATTGGTAGCCTAAGTAATATATTTAAGTAATCTCTCCATCATACGTTACTAACCTAGCCCATCTTTGTATTTATATATTATTATGATTAGTCTTTTTGCTCAAATGAAATCATCTAAGGACGACAATACTATAAATATAGCATCTCCCGACACATAGTTATATTGATAATTATGATCCTCTTATTTTATAGGGAGACTCAACTGGGGTGCATTAATAACTATTATTTATTTTTATTTGAATTCCTAGGCATTTGGGAGCCCTAAAAGCCATTATCATCATCCTAACGCTTGTCCATGACCTCCCATTCATATATGATTCATCTAAGTCTTTTATCCGAACTATTCAAATTTCAAAATCCATTCTTATTTCAATTTGTTCTTTTGATAGTCTTCCAAAAATGGTTCTTAAATCTTTGAAACATATCATTTATATTCCAAAAAATAATATTTTATAAATATGTCCCGATGAATAATAATTAATATATTAGTAAAAGACAATGGGTGTCTAGTTATTTTATAAATGTTTGAATCATAATTAATTTGAAAATAGTGTTGCTAGGCTTACCGGCCCTTACACACACTTAGTACATATTGTTAGTTATCACTCTTTTACCGGGTGCTTTTTTTTAAAGAAAATATGGTATAGTTTTTAATTAGGTTATTTGACTTTTTAAAAAAAAAAAAAAACTGTTTTAATAGAAAAGAATATTTTTCATAAATTAGAAAAATATATATTTTTAAGAAACACTATTTTAATATAATTTTTTCTTTTGAAAAAAATTGTTTTAAAAAATAAATTTTAATTTAATATAAATAAAAGAAATCTTTTTTTACATTTTTAAGCAGTTTTAAGAAATAAAAAAAATTGTTTTGAATATTGTAAAATAAAAATAAAAATTATGATTAAAAATAAGGGATGCCGCTGACTCGGACCTTTAGAAAAATAAGATAATATTGGGTAAATGGGCGTTTGAGGGACTAAATAATTTAAAAATAATTTTAAAAAATTAAGTTTAAAAATAAGGGATGCCGTCGGGGCGGACCTTTAAAAATAAGAGAATATTGGGTAAATGGTTGTTTGAAGGACTAAATGAGTTAACAATAATTTTAAAAAATTAAGTTTAAAAATAAGGGACGTCGCTGGCGCGAAACTTTAAAAATAAGAGAATATTGGGTAAATGGGTATTTGAGGGACTAAATGAGTTAAAAATAATTAAAAAAATTAAGTTTAAAAATAAGGGGTGCCGCTGGAGTGGACCTTTAAAAATCAGAGAATATTTAGTACATGGGTGTTTGTGGGACTAAATGAGTTAAAAATAATTTTAAAAAATTAAGTTTAAAAATAAGGGAAGCCGCTGGTGCGAACCTTTAAAAATAAGATAATATTGGATAAATTGGTATTTGAGGGACTTAATTAGTTAAAAATAATTTTTTTTTAAATTATTAGAATAATTTAAAAAAAACATATTTTTATTGAAAATACTGATTTCTAGTTTTTATTGAAACATTTTACCTTTTATAAACATTTTTTTTAAAAACAGTTAAGAAGTTGTTTTTTAAAAGAGTTGTAAAGTTTTTATTAAAACAATTATTTTTTTTATAATCTTAAAACAGTTATAAAAAGTAAAAGCATTTTTTTTTAAAATTGTTTCTTATTAAAAATATTTTTTTAAAGCAAGTTTTTATTGAAAATACATATTTTATTTTTTATTAAATATATAATTTGTTGTTGGGAGCAAAAAAAAAGCGACCCTTGTTAGTATGAATTTTACATTTTATTTTAGAGTAATGATATACTTACCCCAAAATTATCGAAATTGTGCTTTAAAGACTTATACCTTGACGAAACTCACATCATAATACAATACTGTAAAAGCACATTCGATAATTTTGGGGTGCACAGATTGTGTGCACTGTCAAAATAATGCTTGATCAGCGGAAGCCACGATCCGATAATGGGGATTAGTCGAGGTGCGCGTAAGCTCCCCGGACACCTCATGGTATGCTAAAAAAAAAATACATCATTTTTCTTTATTTTATATCATGCTAGTACTTTCTTGGTTTTATAAGCTAAAACCTGGTTTTTTTTCTTTTTTTTTTTTTTTTTTTTAGCAAAAGTGATGTCCAACTCAACAAAGGGGTACTGAATTTGTACTTTCGACCGAGTAGAACATCATTATTCATTTGAAAATGATTTGTTTTTGCAGTAAGTCCAGTTTTCAAATCGCACTTCTTTTTTTGACATGGAATCACACAAGATGTATTATCTATGTAGTGGGTCTCTTATTGTGAATTATTAAATTATTTTTTCATTGTAAAAGAACATTGATTAATCATCTATTGTAACAATCAATTGCATAATAAAAAAAATAGTTACATAGAGTTGAGACCTCTTTATATGAAATGTTATTTGTTTTTGTGACTTTAGTTCTATATTTTAAGATCTTTTAGATTTTCATTTTATGTATTTTTAAAATTGTATTAAATTTTATAATCATAAAAAATTATCTATAATTACTTTGTAATCGCTCTTCTTTCTTTTGACAAAAAATGACATTTATTTCATAATAATTATAATAAAACCAGCAATTAAAACAATAAAAATATGAGAGTAATTATAAATAAATCTTAAAATATTATTCACATATCCTTTTGCCACTTTCATAAGTTTAATTACACAGAATGGTAGTTTTACTATTGGTGGTAAGTATAGAAATAATAGAATTGAATTTAAATCGTCAATCTTGAGATCATTATAATGAAAGGGATTGATTAATAAATTTAATAGGAAGATTATGTTTTCATCGATAGTTCCACCGAACAAAATCCCATAAACGTCCAAGATTTTGATGTTGATTACTTGGGTAGGAAAACTATCCAATCGTCCAACTATGATTTGATCGGGTTGAACATTCCTGATCGTACATGTGTTTACAAAACAAAAAAGTTGACAGCAAATGATATGCTTTATAATGGTGAATTTTAATTGGTCGTCATTCGACGGCTTAGTTTTTTTTTTTTTTTTTTTAATGTCTCATCTTAAATTTTTTTTAAAAAATTATCAAAAAAAATCAGACAATAAATTTTATGTAAAATAAAAAAATGAGATGAAATAAATGTAAAATATACTTAGCGCCTAAAGACTAAACATTAATTATCCCTTAAAAAATGAAATTATTTTGGGTTTATCTCATTCTTTTAAGAAAAAGGGATAATTATATTTAGGTCTCATTTGTCGGGTCAACATTCTTATAAGTTTTATTGACTTTTCAACAATCCTATAGGTCATATTCCAACTTTTTAGTGATTTTTTTTACAATTTTACCCTTTTAAAACCAACCATTCGTAACTTCCTTGAGATAGTTACATAAGTGGTTGGATTTTTTTTTTAATCTTTAAATGATCATAACTTTTGATTCACAAATCCGTTTTTTGCAAAATTACTATTTTTGAAATCTGCTCGACGACATCTATCAAACAAGATCCATGAAGGATATAAAATTCCAAAGAAATTTTTTTTACACAAACAGTAAACTTTACTGTATGCACTAGAATATGAAATAATTTTATATATATGTCATTTTCACAAACAGACAAACATTTATTGTGGTAATATTACACAGTATATATAGTCCTGCTCCTGTGCAGACTAGTCCGCATTTTAAGAATGCGGACCGGACGCGTGTCCCCTGACGGTGAGCCCAAAAAAGAGGGAGAGTGTGCCTATAATTTAGGCGATAATTTCTAGGGGCACCGTTACGTGACACATGTCCGGTCCGCATTCTTAAAATGCGTACTAGTCCGCACAAGAGCACTATTATATATATATATATATATATATGGATCCAAACTTTTTTTTTCAAAATTACCTTACATTTAAAGGTTGGAGCTTCAACGACCTTCGTCAGAGCTCTGATTTGGGTGGGTAAGGGTGGCATGTGGTGCCTCTGGCGCGAACCTTTGAAAATAAGAGACTTTTGAATGTCATAGATATTAAACTTTATTGTATACACCAGAAAATGAAATAGTTTCATATTTGTGACATTTTCACAAACAATAACATTTAATGTGTTAATATATTTATGAAATAATTGTATATATATAACATTTTCACAAACAGTAAAATTTACTGAGTTAATATTACACAATATATATATATAACATTTTCACAAACAGTAATATATATATATATATACACGGTCGATCCAAACCTTTTTTTTTTAAATTATCATATTTTTAAAGGTTTACGCTAGTGACATTCAATCCCCACCACTACCCACCCCCATTGTCGAAGCTTCAACGACTTTCATCAGAGCTATATTTAGGTGGGTAGTAGTGGCATAGGGTGCCGTTGGCACAGACCTCTGAAATTAAGAGAATATTAGATAAATGGAGTTTGGATCTATTAGAGTTCCGATTTGGGGTGAGTAGGGGTGACATTGGGTTAGGTTTATATCTATAACATTTTTACAAACGTTAAAATTTACTGTGTTATAACACATTTTATATATATATATATCAAGGTTCTAAAAAACGCGAGGCGTGACCAAGGCGTGGAGGCCAAGCCTTAAGCCTTAGAAGCCTAGGCGAGCCTTGGCGTAAAAAGGCGTGAAAAGGCGTTTAGGCATTTTTTTAATATATTTTAATATTTTTTGACTAAGACAAGGCTATTTAAAATACTAAATTGGTACATACCTTAAAAATATGTCTAAATATTTATAAATTAAAATACTATTTTTTAAAAAACAAAAAAATTGCCTCTTTTCACGCCTTACTTCTAAAAAACTCGCGTTTTTTCACGCCTTACCCCCAAAAAACGCGCGTTTTTTCACGCCTTGCCCCAAAAAACGTTGACCATCGTTGACCACGCCTTGATCCACGCCTAGGGCCAAAACTTGGCGTATCTAAAAAGCCTCGCGCCTAGGCGCGCCTTGGCGCCGCCTAGGCGCGTTTTTTAGAACACTGATATATATATATATATATATATATATATATATATATATATATATATATATATATATATATATATATATATAAGGTGGATCCAAACCTCTTTTTCTGATATTGTCTTTTTTTAACGGCCCGCGCAAGCGGTATTTAATCCCGACCATCACCAACCCCAATTGTCGGAGCTCCAACAACCTTCATTAGAGTTCTGATTTGAGGTGACATGGTGTGCCGCTAGTGCGGACCTTAGGAAATAAGAGAATATTGGATAAATGGGGTTTGGATACACCGGAGCTCTAGTTTGAGGTGAGTACGGGTAGCATTGGATTAGGTTTAAATCTGTAATATTTTCACAAATAATAAATGTTATTGTTTGTGAAAGTGTTACATCGGCATCCCATGCCACCTCAAATCAGAGCTCTGATGAAGGTTTTTAGAGCTCCGATAAAGGGGGTAGGTGGTGGTGGGGATTGGATGCCGCGAGCGCGAACCGTTAAAAACAAGATAATATCAGAAAAAAATGGTTTGAATATATATATAGGGATAATTATATTTAGGTCCCATTTGTCGGGTCGACATTCTTATAAGTCCTATTGACTTTTCAACAATCCTATAGGTCCTATTCTAACTTTTTAGGGAATTTTTTCACAATTTTACCCATTTTATAACTAATCATCCGTAACTTCCTTTAGGAAGTTACATAAGTGGTTGGATCTTTAAATGATCATAACTTTTGATTCCCAAATCCGTTTTTCGCAAAATTACTATTTTTGAAATCTGCACGACACGATCTATCAAACAAGATCCATCAAGACTATAAAATTCCAAAGAAAAAAATCTACACAAACAGTAAACTTTATTGTATGCACTATAATATGAAATAGTTTTATATATGTGACATTTTCACAAATAGACAGTAACATTTACTGTGGTAATACTACATAGTATATATATATATATATATATATATGGTGGATCCAAACCCTCTTTTTTTAAAAACACCTTATATTTAAAGGTTCGCGCTAACGGCATCCAATCCTTACCACCATTGTTGGAGCTGCAACGACCTTCGTGAGAGCTCCGATTTGGGGTGGTGCTGCTGGCACGGACCTTTGAATAAGAGACTTTTGAATAAATGGGTTTTGGATCGACCAGAGTGTCATGGAGTGCCGCTGGCGCGGACCGTTGAAAATAAGATTGGATAAATGGAATCTGGATACTCTTGAGCACCGGTTTGTGGTGAGTAGGGGTGGCATTAGGTGCCGGTGGCGCAGAGCTTTAAAAATAAAAGTGTATATATATATATATATATATATATATATATATATATATAGAGAGAGAGAGAGAGAGAGAGAGAGAGAATGTGATAACACAGTAAATGCTATTGTTAAAAATAAGACAATATAAAAAAAAGAGGTTTGGATCCACCGTATATATATATATATACATATATATATATATACTGTGTTATAACACAGTAAATGTTAACGTTTGTAAAAATGTTATCGATATAAACCTAACCCAATGTCACCCCAAATCGGAGCTCCAATGGATCCAAACTTCATTTATCTAATATTCTCTTAATTTCAGAGGTCCGCGCCAGCGGCACCCTATGCCACTACTATCGACCTAAATCATAGCTCTGATGAAAGTCGTTGAAGCGTCGACAATGGGGGTGGGTAGTGGTGGGGATTGAATGTCGCTAGCGTAAACCTTTAAAAATATGATAGTTTAAAAAAAGGTTTGGATCTACCATGTAATATATATATATATATATATATATATATATATATATATATATATATATATATATATATATATATATATATATATATATGCTCCTATTTTTAAAGTTCTGTGCCACCCCTACTCACCCCAAATCGGTGCTCCAGATGATCCCGATCCCATTTATCCAATCTTATTTTCAAAGGTCCGCGCCAGCGGCACCACAAGATACACCGGTGGATCCAAAACCCATTTATTCAAAAGTCTCTTATTTTCAAAGGTCCGCACTAGCGGCACCTCATGCCACCCTTACCCACCCCAAATCGGAGCTCTGACGAAGGTCGTTGAAGCTCCAACAATGGTGGTAAGGATTGGATACAGCTAGCGCGAACCTTTAAATATAACGTAATTTTGAAAAAAAAGTTTGGATGCAGCGGATATATATATATATATATATATATATATATTGTGTAATATTACCACAGTAAATGTTGTTTGTTTGTGAATATAAAACTATTTCATATTTTAGTGCATACAGTAAAGTTTACTGTTTGTGTAAATTTTTTTCTTTGGAATTTTATAGCCTTCATGGATCTTGTTTGATAGATCTCGTCGAGTAGATTTCAAAAATAGTAATTTTGCGAAAAATGAATTTGTGAATCAAAAGTTATGATCATTTAAAGATTAAAAAAAAAAGTCCAACTACTTATGTAACTATCTTAAGGAAGTTACGGATGGTTGGTTTTAAAAGGGTAAAATTGTGAAAAATTCCCTAAAAAGTTGGAATATGACATATAGGATTGTTGAAATGTCAATAGGACTTATAAGAATGTTGACCCGACAAATGAGACCTAAATATAATTATCCCATATATATATGTATAAATACTGTGTTATATGAACACAGTAAATGTTAATGTTTGTGAAAATGTTATAGATATAAACCTAACTCAATGCCACCCATACTCACCCCAAATCGGAGCTCCGGTGAATCCAAACCCCATTTATCTAATATTCTCTTAATTTCAGAGGTTCACGCCAGCGGCACCCTATGCCACTACTATCAACCCAAATCATATCTCTAATGAAAGTCGTTGAAGCTCCGACAATGGAGGTGAGTAATGGTAGGGATTGAATGTCGCTAGCGTAAACCTTTAAAAATATGATAATTTTGAAAAAAAAAAAGTGGTTTGGATCTACTGTGTGTGTGTGTGTGTGTGTGTGTGTATATATTATGTAATATTAACTCAGTAAATGTTATTGTTTGTGAAAATGTTATATATATATATATTGTGTAATATTAACTCCGTAAATGTTACTGTTTGTGAAAATGTTATATATATAAAACTATTTCATAAATATATTAACACAGTAAATGTTATTATTTGTAAAAATGTCACAAATATAAAACTATTTTCATTTTCTGGTGTATACAAAAAAATTTAATATCTATGACATTTTTACAAGCAATAGCATTTACTGTGTTATCACATTATATATATATATAATAAAGTACAATATGGGGTATGGGTTTTTGTCATGCATGATAAACATGCATAACATTTTATTTGTTTCATGCATACATGCATGTATGTATGTATGCATGCATGCATACATACATTATTATTTTTTATTAAAATATTTTTTTTATAAATATATTTAAAAAAATATATTTTCTTTACATATTTTTTTATTTTTAGGTTTTAAAATTTTTTTTAATATGTTTTTTTTAAAAAGGCGGGTTATTATGGACTGAGTTTTATTACGGGGGAAATTTCAATATATATATATATATATGCTTTTATTTTTAAAGCTCTGCGCCACCGGCACCTAATGTCACCCCTACTCACCCCAAACCGGTGCTTAAGAGTATCCAGATCCCATTTATCCAATCTTACGGTCCGCGCCAGCGGCACCCCATGACACTCCGGTCGATCCAAAACCCGTTTATTCAAAGTCTCTTATTTTCAAAGGTCCGCCCCAGCAGCATCACCCCAAATCAGAGATCTGACGAAGGTCGTTGAAGCGCCAACAATGGTGGTAAGGATTGGATACCGTTAGCGCGGTAAATATAAGGTGTTTTTGAAAAAAGAGGGTTTGGATCCATCGGATATATATATATATACACTGTGTAGTATTACCACAATAAATGTTACTGTCTGTTTGTGAAAATGTCATATATATAAATCTATTTCATATTATAGTGCATACAGTAAAGTTTACTATTTGTGTAAATTTTTTTCTTTGGAATTTTATAGCCTTCATGGATCTTGTTTGATAGATCTCGTCGAGCAGATTTCAAAAATAGAAATTTTGCGAAAAACGGATTTGTGAATCAAAAGTTATGATCATTTAAAGATTAAAAAAAAGTCCAACCACTTATGTAACTTCCTGAAGGAAGTTACGGATGATTAGTTATAAAAGGGTAAAATTGTGAAAAAATTCCCTAAAAAGTTAGAATAGGACCTATAGGATTGTTGAAAAGTCAATAGGACTTATAAGAATGTTGACCCGACAAATGAGACCTAAATATAATTATCCCTAAGAAAAATGGTTATAAGTTTCTAAACTCTTTAAAAATTAATGAGCCACCAAAAGTGATGCTCTTTGTTTGGACTAGTGCTAGCCAATCGATTCTAATGACGGGGGGTTTAACAAAAAAGAATGCGGTTTATGACTAACCATTTTTTATTGGAAAATGATAGATGAACTTGGGATTTAGACATAAAATCACGACTTAATGATGTGGAGGTGCCACATCATCCTTCACATCATTAAGATCTTATTACTTTTTTTTAATTACACAAAACTCATTTATTTCAAAACATCTTTTTGTTGGAATATTTTATATATTCCAAATAATTTAAGGTGCGCTCACATATTAAAATGGTAATTATATTTGAGCTTCAATTTAAAGTTGGGCAAATGAAGTGATCTAATTAGGTACGTTCAAAAGACATCAATAGTAAGTATGGAATTCGAAATGTGTGGTTACACAAAAGTCACGTACTGGTTACTCAAGAGTCGTGTTACTCAAGAGTCACCTATTGGTTACTCAAGAGTCGCCTAATTAGAATTTATGGGGTTCTAATTAGATGTCTATATAATTAAGGGTTCTGGTCCCCAAGGCTAATGCACTAAAAGACTCTCCTCCTCATTCCCATCAATGAGAGAAAACTCATAGAGAGAGGGATTAGTCTGCGAAAGACCTCCAACCCCCTAATTTCAATCATCACTATGGATTCAGGTACATAGTTCCTATAATTCATTTATTAGGTAATCTCAATGATCTAATATGTTGATGAATTTTATTTAATATTCCAACAAGTGGTATTAGAGCCCCTTCATATTGGATTATTGTGATTGGTATTGTGATTGTAATTTAGAAGTGATTTTATTTGATTTATCATACATATGATGTAGTTAGAACCCATATGGATTTTAGGATTCTATGTCGAATTTATGTATGATTTGTGATAATTTTCATAATCACAGTTCCAAATTGATTAAGGATTGTTAATCCAAGGTGATTTTTGGTTTTCCTCAAAATCGATTGATTCAGTTTTGTTCAAGATTAATATGAGAATTATTGAAATCTTGATTCGGAATTTTGAGGGGCGTTTTCAACGAGATATTTCGTTTTCTTAATCATAATTTTACGAAATTTTGGTGGTAAAGTCGAAATAAACAAAATCCATTGTAAATAATGGGCACCACCATATCTCGGCGATTTGACATCGTTTAGACCGCTTATAATGCCAATGCTAATAACTCTCACTTAAAAACTAATTTTGCGATTCCGCGAATTGGAGAGTAATCTTGAAGAGATTGTTTATGTCACCCCAGTCATAACTCAAAATTTTCCATTTTTGAAAAAATAAGTGAGCACTCAATTCAGTTTTTTTTTTTTTTTTTTTTTTGGGGGGGGGGGGGGGGGGAGGATTAATTCTAACTCAATGTCTGTGGGAATTCTTTCCAAATCAGTTTTTTTTGTGTGAGAATTATTTCCAAATGCATTTTTTTTGGGGTGGGGTGGGGTGGGGGGGGGGGGGGGGGGGGGGGGGGAGGAGGAACTAAGGCAAGTATAAAATTAGGTGGACCAAATACTTGCATATTTAATTAAAAATCATGTGGTTTCAGATTTTTAATAAAGTTTGATTCCCGTTCGGGGTATTTTCTTAAATAAATACCAAAAATGTATTATATCTTGAAATGAATTAATTAAAGTAATATGTTCCCAAAGTAACCTCTATTGCATAGATTAATTTATTTTGAGATATAAAAACGATTTTAATATATTTATTATTCCTGCGAGTAATAATCGGCCCAAAGGAAGATTATTATTTAGCTGAATAATAAATATACATGCAGAATTAAATATGTGATAATTCTATAGTTTTCATGTGGACAATTAATCGGCCCAAAGGAAGGTTAGTTGTTTGACCGAATTCTATAATGTACAATTAATCAGCCCAAAGGAGGGTTAGTTGACCGGATTTATTTTCAATATTTTTTTCTGGACTGAGAGTAACACTTACAAGTTAATATTTATGTCCAAAGACTAAATATTAATGTTGTGCTTGGTCCCTCATTGATGGGCCCACCATTCCACCATTACAGTTATATAAAATTTATGTCCTGTATTTATCAGTTTATTTTATTATAATATGCCATGACATAAATTTTAAATTGGAGCTTTGTAATTTATTTGTTCTTTTGCATTAAGTTACTACTTATTCTGTTAATATTACTGCCAACATGACCTCAATTCATGTGCTTAACGGTATAAACTTTAAGAATAGAAAGAGGACATTCTGATAGTTCTCAGTTGCATAAATTTAGATTATGCGACAAGGAAGGAACAACCCGCTCCTGTGAGGTAAAGCGAACTTTGAGAAGTGGGATCGTTCTGATCGTTTAAGTCTAATGACGCTAAAGCGCAATATTTTAGAAGATTTCAGGGGTTGAATGTCCGATGAGGTAACTGCCAAAAGTTTCCTTTATGATATTGAATTACATTTTGCAAATAACGAAAAGGCTGAGACAAGTACGCTTTTAGCTAACCTTATCCAAATAAAGTATAAAGGCAAAGGAAACATACGGGAGTAGAGTATGGAGATGTCTAACATCGCTTCAAAAACTTAAAGTACTAAAGTTGGATCTGTATGGTAACTTGCTCGTGCATCTGTTATTGATATCTCTTCCTGCACACTATGGACAGTTTATAGTGAGTTATAATACTGAAAAGGATAAATGTACTCTTAATGAGCTCATTTCACATTGTGCACCATAAGAGGAAATGTTAAAGCGAGAAGAGACAACTGAAATTGCTCATATTGCATTTACCTCAAAGAACATAAGAGAGGAAAAGGACTAATGATAAGGTTACTGCACTTGTAACATCACAACCCAAACATAAAGTTCAACAAAAGAAACAAGTTCAAGATTCAAAATTTGCTTGTTTCTTTTCCAGAAACCCGGGCATGTGAAGAAGGATTGTTCTAGTTATGCCACATGCCATGTAAAGAAAGGTACACTTATCATTTTGATTTGTTCTGAAGTTAATTTGTCTTTTGTACCTAGCCATGGTGGGTAGATTCAGATGATATTACTCATGTAAGTATGCTTATGAATGGTTGCCTAAGGAGCCGACCGTCAAATGATGCTGAAAGATACATTTATCTAGGCGATGGAAAAATAGTTGGAATTGAAGCAATTGGGACCTTTTTATTATCTTTTGAAACTGGTCATTTTATTAAATTAATAAAGACTTATGTAGTACCGATTTTCAAACAGAACCTGGTTTCTATTTTTATTTTGGACAAATATAGTTATTCTTGTTCACTTGGAAATAATAAAGTTACTCTTTTTTTAAATTCTACTTTGGTTGCGACTGGTTCTTTAATTGATAAATTATATTTATTAAACACCAATGCTTCATTTAATGAAACCTTGCAAAAATTAAGATTAATTGATGAGCATTCTGTTGCTTTGTGGCACAAGTGTTTAGGTCATATCTCCAAAAGGAGAACAGAGAGACTTGTGTCAGATGGAATACTTAAACCCCTTAATTTCACAGACTTTGATGTTTGTATTGAGTGTATAAAGGGGAAACAAACAAACGTAAGGAAATTAAGTGCCAAAAGGAGTAATGATGTCTTAGAATTGATACATACTGGCATTTGCGATCCATTCCCTACGGCTTTATGGAATGGCCAACATTATTTTATCACTTTTATAAACAACTATTCTCATTATGGATACTTATATTTAATTCATGAGAAGTCCCAAGCTCTGGACGTGTAAAGGCCTTCAAAGCCAAAGTTGAAAATCAACTAGGAAAGAAGATTAAAGTTGTTTAATCTGATTGTGGTGGTGCATACTATAGCAGATATAATAGATCAGGTGAACAACGTTCAAAACCTTTTGCCAAATTCCTAGAGATAAAATAGAACATTTAAGGACGTGGTAAGAAGTATGTTTCATCATTGTTCTTTGTCGGAATGACTCTAGGGAAAGGCACTTAAGACTGAAGTATATATTCTGAATAGAGTACTTTGTACAACGGTCGCTAAAACCCCTTATGAATTATGGATAGGCTGAAAACCTGTCATATATACATTTGGGGGTGTCCAGTTGAGGCCAGGCGTTATAGGCCAATTGAAAATAAACTGGACTTAAGAACTATTAGATTTTATTTTGTTGGTTACGCTGAACAAACGAAGGTTTTCAAGTTCTATGATCCTTCAACTAAGTTATTTTTCAAGATGAAAAATGCTAGATTTCTTGAGGATGTTGAGCTTGAGGGGGAAGATACGGTTAAGAATAAGAATGTTGTCTTTGAAAAGGAATCAATTCCTCTTCCAAACATTCTTTAGCCTGCTGACAGTGTTCAAGAAGACAACAATGAGGACTTCCCTACTCAAACTCTAAGAGTTATTCCAGAAAAGCAAACTCAACAACCTCATGAGCAGTTGTAGATCATTTTGATTTAGAGCTGCATCAGTTAGATGTTAAGATGGATTTTCTCAATGGTAATATTGAGGAAACCATATATATGGTGCAACCAGAAAACTTTAACCCAGTTGATCCAAAGTCTATGGTTTGCAAACTCAGGAAATCCATAAATGGTCTCAAATAAGCTTCCCGTAAATGATATCACAAGTTTTATCAAGTCATTATCTCATATGATTTTGAGGTTAATGAAGTAGATGACTATGTATATCATAAGTTAAGTGGGAGTAAAATTATCTTCCTTGTCCTCTATGTCGATGACATACTATTAACTAGCAGCGATATAGGCTTATTGCATGAACCTAAGAGATTTTTAACTAAGAATTTTAAAATGAAAGATCTTGGGGACGCCTCTTTTGTATTGGAAATTAAGATACACCGAGATCATTCTCGAGGTGTCCTTGGGTTATCACAAAAGAGTTATATCGAGAAGGTACTTGCTAGATTTGGCATGAAATATTGTGCATAAGGATATACTCTTGTTGTTGTAGGAGACAAATTTAGTCTCTGTCAATGCCCCGCGAATGAGATTGAAAGTAAAGAAATGAAAAAGGTTCCTTATGCTTCAGCTATAGGGAGTCTTTTGTATGCTTAAGTATGTACGCGTCCGGATTTAGTATACATAATGGGTATGTTAGGCGAATATTTGAGTAACCCTGAAATGGATCACTAGAAAGCAGCCAAATGGGTTATGATGTATTTATAGGGAACAAAAGATTGCATGCTTATTTATCGGAAGTCAGATAATTTGGAGATCATTACGTATTCTGATGACGATCTTATAGGTTGCCAAAACACTAAGAGATCCACTTCTGACTATGTATATATGTAGTCTGAAGGTGTTATTTTCTAGAGGAATGCTAAGCAGCCATTCATTGCACCTTCCACTCTGGCAGCAGAGTTCATAGCCTGTTATGAAGCAACAAATCATGTGATATAGTTGCGAAATTTTGTCACTCGGATGCATATTTTGGATAGCATTGAAAGACCACTACAGATGTATTGGGACAATAATTCAGCAATTCTATATTCGAATAACAACAGAAGCTTATTGAAGTCTAAGCACATATACATTAAGTTTCTTGTTGTTAAAGAAAGAGTTCAGAGTAAGATAGTGTCTATTTAACATATAAGAACAAACTCCGTGCTCGCGAATCCGCTTACTAAAGGCTTACCACCCAAGGTCTTTCATGAGCACACTGCTCATATGGGTGTTGTTCAGTTTAAGGATATTCAGTTTTAGTGGGAGTTAGTATTCAGTTTAATGTTCCTTTATTTGACACTACTCAGATACTTTATGTATGTTTTAGTTTTCTGTAGAATAAAGTTGATGGTATTTTCGTTTTGTTGTTTACTCTGAATGTATTGTCTTTTAATTGTGGTATAACTTAAGGTTTAAAAGACTAAGGTTTTATCTCACTACGGAATTAAGTTAGGACCAATTGTAAATATGCATGTCTGAGATCACATTGCATGTAATTTCCAGCCACACATCCATTCTTGATCTATGTCATTGAATATATTGGGTGTAACGATCATTGATGGATTAATTTACCACATAAATGTAACGAAGGTCGCTTTGGTCTCATACTGGTATAGGAGATGGGCGAGATTGATTCGGGAGATGTCTTAAGAATATAAAGCAATTTGGTGCGCACATAAGGTTATTGAATATAATTACATTCAAAATTATTATGTAGCCCAAGTGGGAGATTGTTGGAATATTTTATATATTCCAAATAATTTAAGGTGTGCTCACATATTAAAATGGTAATTATATTTGAGCTTCAATTGGGCAAATGAAGTGATCTAATTAAGTAAGCTCAAAAGACATCAACAGTAAGTATGGAATTCGAAATTTGTGGTTACCCAAAAGTCACATACTGGTTACTCAAGAGTCGTGTTACTCAAGAGTCACCTATTGGTTATGCAAGAGTCACCTAATTAGAATTTATGGGGTTCTAATTGAATGTCTATATAATGAAGGGTTATGGTCCCCAAGGCTAATGCACTAAAAGACTCCTCCTCATTCCCATCAATGAGAGAGAACTCATAGAGAGAGGGATTAGTCTGTGGAAGACCTCCAACCCCCTAGTTTCAATCATCACTATGGATTCAGGTACACAGTTCCTATAATTCATTTATTAGGTAATCTCAATAATCTAATATGTTGATGAATTTTATTTAATATTCCAAAACTTTTTATTTATTTGTTTTATCACTCTATAATTTCTTTTTTGTAAAATATAACTTTCAAGTTATTAGAAAAAAATAGTCTAATTAAAAAATATAAAAACACACTATATATAAATATATGTTAAATTATACGTGTTAAAATACATCATTGTGTTAATTTTTTAACTTAACGAAAACTAATTAAAAAGTGACACAATGCGATTATCAATCTTTTATTTTTTAACTAACATGATCACGACAGAAATAAAATGCGACGTGACATGAAGTCGATTTTTTTTCATACTGCTGGCGCAAATCATTTTTTACTATTTTAAAAATAATCTTTTTACTATTTAGAAAAAATGGTCCGCGCCGGCGGCATGAAGAAAATACGAATCCATGTTACGTCGCATTTTATTTGAATCGTGATCGTGTAAGTTAAAAAATAAAATATTCATAATCGCATTGTGTAATTTTTTAATTGGTAAATAAATGATCAATTATAAAAAAAAATCCCTCAAACATTTTTAATATACATTTAGTCGTAACCTTCTTATTTTGTTCCAAAAAGTCCTTCAAACACTCATTTAACCAATATTCTTTGATTTTATTTTGTTCCAAAAAGTGCTTGAAAGACTCTTTGGAACAAAATAAAAAGACTTGAACTAAGCATGTATTAAAAAATATTTGAGGGACTATATATGATTCAAAAAATTAACACAATGATGTGTTTTATATATAACATGTATTTACATTTTTTAATTGAACTGTTTTTTTTAACTTGAAAGTTATATTTTAAAGAAAAAAATAAATTTATAAAATGACAAAATAAATAAATAATTATTTTTGTTTTTGTTATTAGAATACACTTAAAAAAGAAAATGGATATTATGGAATTAAAAGACATGTTGGTGGTGTATTAAAGATGTGGCAAAGCCACATCATTAAGTTTGGAACTTATGTCCAAAAAGTGGGTCGTTGTAGTCTTGCCCTTTTTTATTATGTAAGGAGGCGAAAGAGAAGACCAATCATCTTTTTCTATATTGCAGGGTGACAAGAGCCATGTGAGAGGTCTTCTTCGCCATTTGTCGGGTGGTGTGGGTTATGCCCGAATCAGCATGGGAGTCGTTAGAGACATGGTTCCCCCCGAAGGGGTGGAAGGGGGCAACAAAGTTTGGCGAATGGTCACACTCTATATCATTTGGACAATCTGGTAAGATAGTAACGCGAGGTGCTTTAAAGGCAGGGACACTATTCGTTCCAGAATCCGTTATTTTTTTTCTAAGCACTTTACTGAGTTGGGTGAAGGTTAACGTTTTAGAGTTCGTGAATGAGCTTCATAGAGGCATGTAGGTGTGGTAGGTCGATCAGGGGCCTTGTTATTTCGGGCCCAATTTTTATTTGTTATTTTGTATACTCCATATATACGGGTTCCGCTCCTTTAACAGTTGATTATGTTAATTCATTTACTTATAAAAAAATTAATGATAAGGACAAGTAAAAAATTGTTTTTTTTTATTGAAAAACATAACTTGAAAAAAATCCCAGTTTGATAATACGATATTATACTTAATCCCGATTTTTGTTCAATTATTAGGTTGTGCACCAAAATAATTACTTTTTTTTTCCAAAAATCCCTCTCGCTCTCTCTCTCTCTCTCTCTCTCTCTCTATATATATATATATATATATATATATATATATATATAAGGGCTTAAAAAAAGTCTACAAGGTACGAACTCTTTTTTTTTTAAAATTGGGTTGATTTTTCTAGTGTAGGTTTTAAATATTTCAAAGTACCCATAAAAAAATTCAACTCAAAATAATTATTTTTATCGCATTAAAAAAATGGATCAATGTTTGACACTTTTTTGAAACAGTTACAAAAACATTCAAACATTAACTCATTTTTGAAATAGCAAAAAAAATCATTTTGAACTATTTTTTTATGGGTACCCTAAAATATTGATAACCATACAAACAAACTAAACCTCATATATATATATACTATATATATATATATATATATATATATGTATGTTCTAAAAAATACGGGACGTGATCGGAGGCGTGGACGCCCATGCTTTAAGCCTTAGAAGCATAAGCGAGCGTTACACATAAAAAGACGTTGAGGACTTTTTAATATATTTTAAAAATTTAACAATAATAAGGCTATTTCAAATACTAAAATAGTATATACCTTAAAATATGTTTAAATATATGCAAACCTAAAATATTATTTTTTTTAAATACTAAGAAAAAAAACGTGCATTTTTCTGGATGAGAGGCAGAGAGATTTGGGATACAATTTGTCTTTTGATTGTTTTGAATGAGATATTAGTCCGATTTAAAAAAAAATTAAACGGCGATATCGTTTTTCACTAAAGCGTTTTTGTTTAAAAAAAAAAACGCGTCTTAAGCATTTTACCAACCTAGGTGTGCCTTTTAAAAATTATATATATATATATATATATATATATATATATATTATATATATATATATATAGAGAGAGAGAGAGAGAGAGAGAGAGAGAGAGAGAAGTGAACATAAAGATGATATTTTAATGAACATTAACAAAAAATCACCTAACAACCCATTAATTTTAATTCCTATGTTGTAATTGGTCCGCGCCAATGGACACGGATCGAAATTTTTTTTTACTCCTCAACCCCCCCCACACCCCCCCCCCCCCCCCCCCCCCCCCCCCCCCCCCCCCCCCCCCCGACCTTTTTCAACATGGTTACAACGACGAAGATAGCCTCCCAGATGACATACCCAAAGGCACTTTGCTGTTTACGTAGGAGAATACAGAAGCAGGTACATAGTACCCATCTCGTTTTTGACACATCCCAAGTTTCAATGTATCCTTCAACGAGTCGAGGAGGAGTTTGGGTTTGATCATGGTATGGGTATTACCATCCTTTGTGAACAGGCTGTCTTCCATTCTCTCACTTCTGTGCTCAGATGGGAGTGCTCAACTTTGATGCGTTATATGGTTATTTTTTTGTCACTTTAGGAAGAGATGGACAAGATGAAGCAATGGGTTCGTTTGTTAGGATACTTGTTGTGCTTCTCCTTTTTTTACTCTCTTTTATCTTATTATATTTTGTTTAGGCGGGGGAAGCGGAGAGGGGAGGTGTGTGTATTAAAAAATACGCGTGTCCGTTACCACTGATGCAGACCAATTACAACATAGGAATTAAAATTAATGGGTTAATAAATATTATTTTTATTAAGGTTCATTAAAATGTTCATCTTTTATGAGAGATAGAGAGAGAGTGAGGCTCTTATGCACACTAAGTTCGCACATCATTTTTTTAAAATAGTTAAAAAATTATTTTTGAGCTTATTTTTTTCTGTGATATTTAAACATTTCGAAGAACCCGTATAAAAAAATTCAGTTCAAAAAAACTTTTTGCTATTTTTAAAAAATGGGTCAAACTTCGCTGCTTTTAAGCACTTTAAAAGCAACAAAAATTTGACCGATTTTCTAAAAATAGTAAAAAAAAAAAAAATTGAGTTGAATTTTTTTATATGGGTCCGTTGAAATGTTTAAATATTACATAAAAAATCAACTCAAAAATATTTTTTTTAATACTTTAAAAAAATTAGTGTGCGTCAGCACGTGTGCAAACTTAGTGTGCACAGGAGCCCCCCCCCCTCTCTCTCTCTCTCTCTCTCTCTCTCTCTCTCTCTATATATATATATATATATATATATAATTCATGAAATCGTTTATTTTTATTTTAAACAGTTTTTAAGTTTTTCTTATTAAAAATAGTTTTTAATTACTAAAAAACAATAGTTTATAAAAAAATTTATTAGAAAGTCATAAAACAATTGTAAAAAATGTTCCATAAAATAGTGAGTTTTTTATTTATAAAAGAAAAACTTTATAATAAAAAAGTCATATTTTTTTTAATAAAAAGTTATAGCAAAATTATTTAATTAAAAAAAAGAGATAAACATCTATTTTGTAAAAGTCCATCTTTTATTTCAGTAAAGAATTTTTTATTTATAAGAAAATATAAAATAAAACTACTTTAACAAAAAAGTTAAAACAAAATTATAACAAAATTGAGAAAAAAATGTTATATGAAAATGTAGGTGTATCGTTTTTTATCATAAGTAAATATTTCATACAAAAACCCACCTTAAGGGGGCAAAAGCCTGTATACAGGAAGTATACCCTAAACATACAAATGTTTGGCAAATCTAAAATCGAACCTGTAATACCCCGTATTTTTAATGACTTTTAAAATGGG